>CAOLEZ010000008.1:5585000-6826703 GCA_948474765.1 Patella depressa | reverse complement strand
CACAATTACTAGATAACTGGATACATAAACAGCATAATTGTAGTGGTTGAAATATATAAAACTGCCATTTAAAACCATCATACATGTCCACTATCCTGACTAGTTTCGTCAAATAAATTTTAACTTTTTCAAAGGAACAGTTCAACAGAAACAGGAAACAAATTTGAAAAATGATGTCATATGTTGATGACATCACTAAGTTGTAATGGTTGCCCTGTCGTTGGTAACATGTAAGTTCTTCATTTTCTAGAAAGGTGATCTATCACATGAAAATGTGATGATACTATTAACAAAGGTGCCTATACACAAGTTGAAAATCCACAAATATTTACAGTAGGCATCCTCAAACCAATCTTCCAACGAATTTCTGATGGGATCACAATTACTAGATAACTGGATACATAAACAGCATAATTGTAGTGGTTGAAATATATAAAACTGCCATTTAAAACCATCATACATGTCCACTATCCTGACTAGTTTCGTCAAATAAATTTTAACTTTTTCAAAGGAACAGTTCAACAGAAACAGGAAACAAATTTGAAAAATGATGTCATATGTTGATGACATCACTAAGTTGTAATGGTTGCCCTGTCGTTGGTAACATGTAAGTTCTTCATTTTCTAGAAAGGTGATCTATCACATGAAAATGTGATGATACTATTAACAAAGGTGCCTATACACAAGTTGAAAATCCACAAATATTTACAGTAGGCATCCTCAAACCAATCTTCCAACGAATTTCTGATGGGATCACAATTACTAGATAACTGGATACATAAACAGCATAATTGTAGTGGTTGAAATATATAAAACTGCCATTTAAAACCATCATACATGTCCACTATCCTGACTAGTTTCGTCAAATAAATTTTAACTTTTTCAAAGGAACAGTTCAACAGAAACAGGAAACAAATTTGAAAAATGATGTCATATGTTGATGACATCACTAAGTTGTAATGGTTGCCCTGTCGTTGGTAACATGTAAGTTCTTCATTTTCTAGAAAGGTGATCTATCACATGAAAATGTGATGATACTATTAACAAAGGTGCCTATACACAAGTTGAAAATCCACAAATATTTACAGTAGGCATCCTCAAACCAATCTTCCAACGAATTTCTGATGGGATCACAATTACTAGATAACTGGATACATAAACAGCATAATTGTAGTGGTTGAAATATATAAAACTGCCATTTAAAACCATCATACATGTCCACTATCCTGACTAGTTTCGTCAAATAAATTTTAACTTTTTCAAAGGAACAGTTCAACAGAAACAGGAAACAAATTTGAAAAATGATGTCATATGTTGATGACATCACTAAGTTGTAATGGTTGCCCTGTCGTTGGTAACATGTAAGTTCTTCATTTTCTAGAAAGGTGATCTATCACATGAAAATGTGATGATACTATTAACAAAGGTGCCTATACACAAGTTGAAAATCCACAAATATTTACAGTAGGCATCCTCAAACCAATCTTCCAACGAATTTCTGATGGGATCACAATTACTAGATAACTGGATACATAAACAGCATAATTGTAGTGGTTGAAATATATAAAACTGCCATTTAAAACCATCATACATGTCCACTATCCTGACTAGTTTCGTCAAATAAATTTTAACTTTTTCAAAGGAACAGTTCAACAGAAACAGGAAACAAATTTGAAAAATGATGTCATATGTTGATGACATCACTAAGTTGTAATGGTTGCCCTGTCGTTGGTAACATGTAAGTTCTTCATTTTCTAGAAAGGTGATCTATCACATGAAAATGTGATGATACTATTAACAAAGGTGCCTATACACAAGTTGAAAATCCACAAATATTTACAGTAGGCATCCTCAAACCAATCTTCCAACGAATTTCTGATGGGATCACAATTACTAGATAACTGGATACATAAACAGCATAATTGTAGTGGTTGAAATATATAAAACTGCCATTTAAAACCATCATACATGTCCACTATCCTGACTAGTTTCGTCAAATAAATTTTAACTTTTTCAAAGGAACAGTTCAACAGAAACAGGAAACAAATTTGAAAAATGATGTCATATGTTGATGACATCACTAAGTTGTAATGGCAGTTTTAT
Source organism: Patella depressa (assembly GCA_948474765.1). Taxonomy (NCBI): domain Eukaryota; kingdom Metazoa; phylum Mollusca; class Gastropoda; family Patellidae; genus Patella; species Patella depressa. The sequence continues at coordinate 6,824,600 of CAOLEZ010000008.1, read as the reverse complement.
ATATTTCAACCACATTTCAATGTGGGCGTATAAAAATTGTTGACCAGATTGGACATATTATTCAGTTACAACAAGAGTGGTATACAGCCTTTAAATATTGCAATATTTAACTATATCGTTGCCAATATCGATATCGTCTCTTTTTGCAATATCGTACAGCCCTCAGTAATCTACTTTCTACAGTGCCTGTTTACACTAAGTGTAAGCTGTAACAGAAGGATACATAGAGCCATCATTAGAGGTGGAACCTTTATTTAAGAATGAGTTACTCATGTTGATATCTTGTTGAAAGCGTTGTAACCATTGCTTATGTTCTAGTAATCTATCTTTGGTGGACGGACTATTCAATTGCTGAAATCCCATTAAATTTACTTGATGACTTCGCAACTGTTCTCTGAAAAAATAAAAGTTAGAAATCTGGATATTTTTCTGCCTTTGTGTGAACAATTAGACATTTATCTTTGCCACCATGGGTACCTTACTACAAACACAAAGATAGGCTGGCACTGCCAGGCAGGATACGCCCACATTTTCGAGAGATGGATAGAGAACAAGCAATATCGAAAGTGATTTTTCCTACATCATTAAGTCCTGTATTTCATACTGTATTGGGAGCAGCCATTTAGTTGGTCAGTTCCAGTCTGATATTCATGAAATTCGAAGCCGACAATGATTATTGTGTGACGGTACACAACCTAGAAATGTGACTTTTCATCAAAATCGGATAAGAATTGTGACCTGTAGAGAGTCCACAACCATGATATACCATATTTTTAAACTATTCGTGTACAAACCGCGACCATTTCGTCCGGCAATTTTGGTACGATTTTCACGAAATTAGAACTCAACCTTCCTCATCAAAATCGAATTAAAATTGTGACCTATACAGGGTCCACAACCATGATATACCATTTTTTTTAACAGTATTCGCGTACAAACGGCTGCCATTTTGTCTGTCAATTTTGGTCCGATTTTCCCGAAATTCAAACTCAACCTTCCTTACGGTGTAAAGGTGATATAATCAAACGTATTTTTAAATCAGATAATAATTGTGACCTCCAGAGGGCCATAATTCAGGAAGTTACGATCCGATATGCACAAATATCGAAAGGAACCAACCCTTTTGGTTATAACCATGCATTTCAAGTTTCATCAAAACCGAATTAAAATTGTGACCTCTACAGGGTCCACAACCATGATATACCATTTTTTAACAGTATTCGCGTACAAACGGCGGCCATTTTGTATGGCAATTTTGGTCCGATTTTCCTGAAATTCAAACTCACCCTTTCTTAGGGTGTCTGAAATTCAAACTCACCCTTTCTTAGGTTGTAACGGTGATATAATCAAATGTTTTTTTAAATCAGATAATAATTGTGACCTCCAGAGGGACCACAAGCTAAAGAAAGGGGGATTTTGCGTATAACCAGGGGCCATAATTCAGGAAGTTACGATCCGATATGCGCAAATATTGAAAAGAACCAAGATCTTTGGGTTATAACCATGAATTTCAAGTTTCATCAAAATCAAATTAAAATTGTGACCTTTACAGGGTCCACAACCTTGATATACCATTTTTTAACAGTATTCGCGTACAAACGGCGGCCATTTTGTATGGCAATTTTGGTCTGATTTTCCCGAAATTCAAACTCAACCTTCCTTACCGTGTAACGGTAATATAATCAAACATTTTTTTAAATCGGATAATAATTGTGACCACCAGAGGGACCACAAGCTAAAAAAAGATAGGCTGGCACTGCCAGGCAGGATACGCCCACATTTTCGAGAGATGGATAGAGAACAAGCAATACCGAAAGTGATTTTTCCTATATCATTAAGTTAGAATTTGATATGTGCAAATATTGAAATGAATTAAGATATTTGGGTTATAAAGGTTCATTTCAGTAGGCTTCAAATTCGACTGGGGATCATGTTGCTAAGTGGCTAAGATGCTGGCTTGGTTGCCTTGAGGTTTGGTGTTTGACCCCAGAGGGACCACAAGCTAAAAAAAAAGGTCATTTTTCGTACAATCAGGGGCCATAATTCAGGAAGTTACGATCCAATGAGCGCAAATATCAAAAAGAACCAAGATCTTTGGGTTATAAACATGCATGTCATGTTTCATCAAAATCGGTTCAAAATTGTGACCTCTATAGGGTCCACAACCTTGACATAAAATACTTTCACACTAATCGCGTACAAACGGCGGCCATTTTGTCTGTCAATTTTGGTCCGATTTTCACGAAATTTTACCTCAATCTTCATTACCATGTAACGGTGATATAATCAAACGTTTTTTTAAATCGGATAATAATTTTGACCTCCAGTGGGACCACAAGCTAAAAAGGGTGATTTTTCGTACAATCAGGGGCCATAATTCAGGAAGTTACGAATCAATGAGCGCAAATATCGAAAGGAACCAAGATCTTTGGGTTATAAACATGCATGTCAAGTTTCATCAAAATCGGTTCAAAATTGTGACCTCTATACACTAGGGACCGGGAATCTTCTAATTTTTACGAAAAAAGGTAAGAAACTACCCTTATCATCTAGAATCTAATACACGTCAAGAATGTGTTAAATACCGTCTAGATTCATCAAAAAACGTCCAGTTTGTGCTACCGTGTAGATTTAGAAACACCGTCTAGTTTTGTCGTCTACTTTATGACCGTCCAGTTTCTCGGGATGTTTTAGATTTGAAAGGGGTTTAGTTTTTAGACAAGGCCTTATTTTCCCGTACGTTGTCTAGAAATGAACAGAGTGTTTAATTACTAACGGCGTTTAGTTTTTACGCCAAATTACCACTTTACCGAGAGCCGTCTAGAAACTTACGGGTGATTAGAAATGCAATGCCGTTTTCTTTTCGTGTCTTTTAATTAGTTTGCCGGGTGTCATCTAGAAAACGTACGGCGTTTGTTTTTGTGTGAAATATTTAATTTCTATCTCCCAATTTTAGAAACTATGATCCGATTTAGAATCTTAGCATAGTGTCTAAAATTCTCGAATGAATTGCATATCTGTTGAATATCTTCTGTATTGCCGACGTCCGTTGGGAAACGTCCATTTGCAATGAATTGACAATTTTCCCGGCGTAAATAAAACTCAACAATTTATTTATTAGAAATTAACGAAACAAATGGACGTATATCTTGTTTCTTATAATCTTGTTTTCTGGGTTATTTACCCGCTCCCGCCATCAATAACAAATGTATTTGTGAATTTACAAATTTATGTGTGCAGTACTCATTTCGACCACGAATGACGTAATTTTCGACATTTATCAAGGCGCATTCGGGGGACTGTTTTCATCAACATTTATTTTTGTATCCCGTGGAAATGTTGAAGAAATGCAGAAGGAGGGGAATTGTTAACAGGCACAGTTCAAAATATAATTACATGTTATTGTCTGCGATATGACTTTACAATTCATACTGTCGATTCATGCACGCTTTTCACACGGAATTGTTCTTTGATGTTGAGGTGCTGTAATCTATATCGAAAACAAAATTATAAAACAAAATCTTGCAACTAATGAGAACCTGTAAGTTTCGTCGCCGTTATATTTTATAAATATCTTCTGTATTGCCAACGTCACTGTGTGTCATCTATCAACATCAAAGAACAATTCCGTGTGAAAAGCGTGCATGAATCGACAGTATGAATAGTAAAACAATGACTGGATCGTGCGGTTATAGCGGTGTAGTAATATATGTCTGCATGATTTACTTTATTTATTTACAAGGCCGCTCAAAAGCTTGTGGCCGACTTTTTATCATCATATTATTATATGCTTATATTAGGTATGTGATTTATCTATTAGTGATGATATATTACGACCCAGGTAAGAAATATATTTAGATACGATTTGCGGTCCATGTCCGTGTCAATGGGGGAAAACTGTGCCTGTTAACAATTCCTCTCCTTCTGCATTTCTTCAACATTTCCACGGGATACAAAAATAAATGTTGCCGAAAACAGTCCCCCGAATGCGCCTTGATAAATGTCGAAAATTACGTCATTGTGGTCGCAATGAGTACTGCACGCATTAATTTGTAAATTCACAAATACATTTGTTATTGATGACCGGAGCGGGTAAATAACCCAGAAAACAAGATTATAAGAAACAAGATATACGTCCATTTGTTTCGTTAATTTCTAACAAATAAATCGTTGATTTTTATTTACGCCGGGAAAATAATTCATTGCAAATGGACGTTTCCCAACGGACGTCGGCAATACCAGTCATTGTTTTTTGAGGCGCGCGATCGCTCGCGAGCGCCTGCCGCGCACCTGAATGTCGGCCGAGGGGCGGTTTTTCTCCCTGGCCTTAAAATTGAAAATCGCTCTCCATATTTGTAAATCATAGACATGTATTCGATCTCCGCCATACTGTCATTGTGAAATTAAATTATTTGGTGTATTCGATTATTATGTGATCGCACATGGTAATAAAATTCCGATGAATATGTTGCTAAAAATAGATGGCGCCAAAGCGCCATTATTGGTTAATTTAACTGAAATGAAAAGTAGAACTCTCGCGAGACGTGAGAAATTACAAGAGATGGCACGTAAAAATTTCTAATGCGAATAATTTCGGAAGAAATAGATTATATTTTGATGGAATTTTCAAGCGTTTATGATTATATTTTGAATGGGGGTTATGTTTACTAAAAATAATTATACAAGCTAAATATATTTAGAAATTTCGACAAGTATTTCTATTGGAATACCGTAAGTAGTTATAGACGATAGCAGAAGTTTTACTTGACCGTACGACTACGAACGAATGATATTATTTAGCAGACGATGTACATTATCAATTATGTAAACAGGAATGACCCCTTGCACCAAGTTATTGATCTTAAGAACCATTTTCCATATACAGAAAACTAGTCACTCTTCTTAAAGGGACAATAACATTCTTGCTGGCTTGGTAGCTCCAGAAAATAAATAATACCCTTATTCTAAGTACTAGATGTTGAATGTCCTACCTGTTGTGTAAATTATCCATTACAACCTATTTTATTTGTCCAGAGGGTTCGAAAATATTTTAAAATCCAAGTCACATTTGAAAAGGTTTACGTTAGACTTTTCAAATCAATTGGTTGAATTTTTCCAATATTTTAAATTAGGTGTGTTAAGATGAAATTTATATCATCATTTAATTGGAATATTCTAAAATAATACGATTTGTTGACCAGAATGAAGATTGGGACAGTTACAACAAGAGTGTTATTGGGGCTTTAATATCAGATCACTCTCCTTAATTTCTAAATCACTCTTCTTATCGAAACTGGGAGAGCTTTTTTTAGGAGAGCGATTTTTTCAATTTCTTCATTTAAGGGGAGCTTTTTTCGACTCTCCTCTAAAATACAAAAAACGACGACTGCAATACAGAAGATATTCAACAAATATGCAATTCAATCGAGAATTTTAGACACTATGCTAAGATTCTAAATCGGAACACAGTTTCTAAAATTGGGAGATAGAAATTAAATATTTCACACAAAAACAAACGCCGTACGTTTTCTAGATGACACCGGGCAAACTAATTAAAAGACATGAAAAGAAAACGGCATTGCATTTCTAATCACCCGTAAGTTTCTAGACGGCTCTCGGTAAAGTGGTAATTTGGCGTAAAAACTAAACGCAGTTAGTAATTAAACACTCTGTTCATTTCTAGACAACGTACGGGAAAATAAGGCCTTGCTAAAAACTAAACCCCTTTCAAATCTAAAACATCCTGAGAAACTGGACGGTCGTAAAGTAGACGATCGATGACAAAACTAGACGGTGTTTCTAAATCTACACGGTAGCACAAACTGGACGGTTTTCGATGAATCTTGACGGTATTTAACACATTCTTGATGTGTATTAGATTCTAGATGATAAGGGTAGTTTCTTACCTTTTTTCGTAAAAACTTGAAGATTCCCGGTCCCTAGTGATAGGGTCCACAACCTTGATATAACATATTTTCACACTATTCGCGTACAAACGGCGGCCATTTTCTCCGTCAATTTTGGTTCGATTTTCACGAAATTTGAACTCAGCCTTCATTACCATGTAACGGTGATATAATCAAACGTTTTTTTAAATCGGATAATAATTTTGACCTCCAGAGGAACCACAAGCTAAAAAGGGCAATTTTTCGGACAATCAGGGGCCATAATTCATGAAGTTACGATCCGATTGGTGCAAATATCGAAAGGAACCAAGATCTTTGGGTTATAAACATACATGTCAAGTTTCATCAAAATTGGTTCAAAATTGTGACCTCGATAGGGTCCACAACCTTGATATAACATATTTTCACACTATTCGCGTACAAACGGCGGCCATTTTGTTTGTCAATTTTGGTCCGATTTTCACGACATTTGAACTCAACCCTCATTACCATGTAACGGTGATATAATCAAACGTTTTTTTAAATCGGATAATAATTTTGACCTCCAGAGGGACCACAAGCTAAAAAGGGCGATTTTTCGGACAATCAGGGGCCATAATTCAGGAAGTTACGATCCGATGGGCGCAAATATCGAAAGGAACCAAGATTTTGGGGTTATAAACATGCATGACAAGTTTCATTACAATCGGTTCAAAATTTTGACCTCTATAGGGTCCACAAGCTAAAAACATGATATTTCGTACAATCAGGGGCCATAATCCATGAAGTTCTTATCCGATACATGCCAATATCGAAAGGAACCGAGATCTTATAGGGATAAACCTATATTTCAAGTTTCGTCAAAATCGGATAAGAATTGTGACCTGTAGAGAGTCCACAAACAAATTGTGGACGGACGGACGTCCGGACGGACAGGGGCGACGACATAATACGTCCACATGAAAATGTGGGCGTATAAAAAGGCGATTTTGCGTATAATCAGGGGCCATAATTCAGGAAGTTACGATCCGATATGCGCAAATATCGAAAGGAACCAAGATCTTTGGGTTATAACCATGAATTTCAAGTTTCATCAAAATCGAATTAAAATTGTGACCTCCACAGGGTCCACAACCTTGATATACTATTTTTTAACAGTATTCGCGTACAAACGGCGGCCATTTTGTATGGAAATTTTGGTCTGATCCGATATGCGCAAATATCGAAAGGAACAAGATCTTTGGGTTACAAACATGCATGTCAAGTTTCATCAAAATCGGTTCAAAATTGTGACCTCTATAGGGTCCACAAGCTAAAAACGTGATTTTTCGTACAATCAGGGGTCATAATCCATAAAGTTTTGATCCGATACATACCAATATCGAAAACAGCCGAGATCTTTTGGGGATAAACCTATATTTCAAGTTTCGTCAAAATCGGATAAGAATTGTGACCTGTAGAGAGTCCACAAACAAATTGTGGACGGACGGACGGACGGACAGGGGCGACGACATAATACGTCCACATGAAAATGTGGGCATATAAAAATAGGTTGCCAGGCAACAAAACATACGCCCACCAGCAGCTAAATCGTCCGAGCAGTCAACAAGAGTTGTCGCATATTAATAGTAAGTGCAGGGGGACTGCACAACACACAATTCTACACAAAAACAAATATACTGATAAGAAATCATACTAAGAGACCACAAACAAAAACGTTTAGTATACGAAACATTTAATATTATGTATTTAGCTGTTCAATTATCAAAAATTCATTGAAAATCAATATACTTGTTTGTCTCAAGACATAAACTTTGTCCACAAGATTTTTCAAAGTCATCAAGGGCCATAACTGTAACAGTAATTAACAGAAAATGAGATTAAAATTGTGACCTCTACAGGGTCCACAACCTTGACATACCATATTTTTACAGAATTCGCGTACAAGCAGCGGCCATTTTGTCTGTCAGTTCTGGTCTGATTTTTACGAAATTCGAACTCAACATTCATTATATCGTTATGGTGATACAATCAAACGTTTTTTTAAATCGGGTAATAATTTTGACTTCCAGAGGGACCACAATCTATTAAAGGCGATTTTTCGTACAATAAGGGGCCATAATTCAGGAAGTTGTGATCCAATATGCACAAATATCGAAAGGATCCAAGATCTTTAGGTTATAAACGTGTATTTCAAGTTTTTATCAAAATTGATTTAAAATTGTGACTCTACAAGGTCCACACAACCTTGATATACCATATTTTTTTTACACAAGCGGCAGTGATTTTGTCGGTCAATTTTGGTCCTCTTTCCACAAAATTCAAACTCAAGTTTCATTACGGTATAACGGTGATATAATCAAACGTTTTTTTAAATCGGATAATAATTGTGACCTCCAGAGGGACCACAATCTAAAAAGGGTGATTTTTCGGACAATCAGGGGTCATAATTCAGAAAGGTACGATCCGATGGGCGCAAATATCGAAAGGAACCAAGATCTTTGGGCTATAAACATGCATGTCAAGTGTCATCGAAATCTGTTCAAAATTGTGACCTATATAGGGTTCACGAGCTAAAAACTTGATTTTTCATATAATCAGGGGCAATAATCCATGAAGTTTCGATCCGATACATGCCAATATCGAAAGCAGTCGAGATCTTATGGAGATAACCCTATATTTCAAGTTTCGTCAAAATCGGATAAGAATTGCGACCTGTAGAGAGTCCACAAACAATTGTGGACTTTCAGACAGGAGCGATGGAATAATACGTCCACATGAAAATGTGTTGATATAAAATAATTAATAGAATACAATATCAAAAAACCATCATATTGTATTCTATTAATTATTTTATATCAACTTATATGTAGAGTGGTTCAGGCTAAAAATGTTTTATAGCAAACAGACACTATTTCGGGATAGTGAAGACATTATATGATAAGACACTATTTCGGGATAGTAAAGACATTATATGATAAGACTTACTATAAAAACTTCATTCATCAACAATGGAAGTCTGGCCACGTCTGATTTTTGAGGATATTTGGACATATGTTATAAATGGCTCAAAATCTCCCGACTTCCATAATCAAAGAAGTTATCTCTTAGTGAGAATAAGAGCTATGTCCCTTGATTGTGTTAAAAATAAAATATGCTCCAAGCTATCGCAGTCGGAAAATATTGTTTATTTCCTTGCTGCGAATTAACGGAATACACTCTAAGAGACGATTGAATTAGACATATGTACGCATGCGCAAACACTTATTAGTTGTTTTAACAGTAGACCCACTGCCTTCAAATGTCTTTATATTAATTTTGTTAATAATGCTACAGTAGAAATTAAAATACATGTTAAGCTGGAGATGAAAAGATCGACGTTTGACATGAATTATTTCAAGATTAGCCTAATACATGTATTAAAATGAACAGTGCGTTTACTTATTTATACCCACAGACACTGGTCTGTTTATAATGGCAGGGAGAGAGAGGTCTATAAATCTAATAATGTAACACTTTAATGTTAGTCCCAAAGATAACTACATGTAAATATTATATTGTGCAGTATGATGTTTGTTATGAAAAATAAATTGCCGGGTAAAGTACGAGGAAAATATAGTGACATGTAATACAGGATAAACACCTCAATAAAACTATTAATTTAAGACTTTATTTTTTGTCCCACAGATAAATAAATATATTGTACTGTCCGATGTTTGTTATGAAAAAAGAACACATTGCTGGATAACGTATTTGGACGATATTCTGATATTCTATTAGTATTACAAATACAATAAAGATCAAGCTTCGGGGAGATTTAAATTCGAATTGGGTATAGTGGGGATGGATAAATAACAACCCGACTTTTCTTTTCCACCCTGAGTAAAAGCCTCATAGATGGTTCGAACAAATCGAACACACTCATATTCGTTTGGCGAAAATTATGTAGCGGTTTTAAATGTTTGGGCCAAGAGCGTTTTAAAATACAGTTCTTCAAAAAATGTTCAATTCCAAACAGGGGCGATTTGGGGCCGGGAACCGGTCCGGGCTTCCGTGTCGAAACGACCCGTTTTACTGACCGCGCAGCCCCTGGAAAATGAACCCCAAATATGCGATTTGGTGGCATATCCGATTATAATCTCTGTCAAATAATATATCCCGACCAGCAAGTAATTTACAACCATTAACCTGTGAAATTATTATATCGTCATATTCAGGGCTTCCACTTCAAAATTGTCCCAAATTGGGTCAAGGACAGTCACACAAAAAATCAATCTCACATTGACATTTATATACCCACCCACCTATCCCCCTAATAAATAAAAGAACACATGTAATCAATTATTATCATTTAGTTATTTATACATTCATAAAGTATAACAATAACAAGATGCATTCATTTATCGAAAGTACAGTATTTTCTTAATTTGTTTACGACATCACCCGTATATACTCGTCGGTTTCTACAGGATTTCCATTTCTGTAAAGCACGTGCCGGTTGAAATTCTGCAAGTGGTGGCCCCTTCATAGAAATTCTCATTAATTCGTCAAGATTTTTCATGCTCAAGGAACATCGTTTTGGTGCTAGAATCCTGGTTCTCAGTGGCGTACGTGACATAATTCGGCGGTTGACTATTTTCTCCATACACGGGGAAAAAGTAGTTCCGAATGATTAGCACACGTAAATAATTCAAAGTAATACACATGTACAATAATTAACATAATTCTTAAACTTATCAATTTATTAACTCGTATTGATTTTTTGAGAGCTCAAATAATATTGTGCTAGTATTTTAACTCTATAACATGTAAAGATATTTGCACATATTTCAAAATGGCGGCGATCGTAAAAGCTCACTGTTAACCAAAATGACGTCTATCGATTGTTATATAAACGGAATAAATGGATTAAAAACACACCTGCGAATACATCCTTGTGGTTCGATGTTGAAGAAGGGGGATCGGATTCATTGACAGCTTTCTTTTGTTATTCTGGGAGGTGAGGAATTTCAACATTTTGAAAAGATATATAGAATGCTAACATTCTTGTATATATATATATCATTTGCAAGATTGACATGATTAACTCTTGTGATCAAATGAAGACATCAAAGAATTTTTTTTAATTTGTTTGATGTTCAAACAGCCGCACGAATGATGAAAGTCGGTAAATATGCTGTTACAACAACTCAAGAATGATCACGCTCACAGTATTACTAATCATAAAACAAAACAAAACTAAGTAAATTGATTAAATGTTGAGCTTTTAATCTGTTTGATGTAGCCCCTTTGTTAATTGTGATTAAAGCAATATACACAAGGATAATTGATTGGCAGTGGTTTCCATTCGTGGGCTACTGAACACTGCTAATTTTATTATACCCGATAGTTTACATCACGCCACGCACAGAGTTTCGTCGTCTCCCTGATTTTATGATTTAGCACAAAATATGCTATTTTTCCGGCATGCAATATGACCTACGGGTCTGATCCAGATTCGGACATTTTCCAAAGCCGTAGGTCCCGACGGGCATATACAGCCGAAATGGAACCCATGGTCATATTATTAATTAACGTATTATCATTGTATCGTCAAAAGTATTACACAATGACATAGAAGCGTCCTGCCATATTGAAATACGTGTAAGTGATTGTAACATCAACCTGATGCGATCAACACCCGACTGGAGATCTTGGTAGCATTCATTTTGTCATTGTGTAACTTTAACTTGTTGTTGTTGGCATGTCTTATCTTACTTTCTTTGTCTGATAAACTATACTGAATGTTAAACCTGATATGATGCATGATACATTAGACATGTGCCTAATGAGCTCCTTTGTCTAGAATACTTTTATAAACTCAGAACAGAAACGAATCGTCAGTTAGGTCGAGTTATGTCCAGTCAGGTGACTTTTGTTTACTTTTTGGTGTAGAATCTAAGAAAAGGGTTTGAAAATACATTTTCTGCCAGGTTTTGGTGAATATTCATGATTTTGAGGCGGAAGGATACAAGAGTTGTGAGGCTGGTTACGTTGAAAGGGGGGGGGGGCGAAAATTGCCTGGTTAGCTGTCTCTACTTCCAGCTTGTGTATCTCAAGTTTTTCATGAAGAACCTCATACAGGCTTTTGTGCAAGAGTTTGCCACATGTTGCTCCATCTGTGGCAGAAAGCATTCTACCCAAAGAATATTTGGGAAAAAGTTACAGCCGGTCTAAGAGACGAGAATTAACATTGAAGTCAATGGGGAAATAATAAGTGATCTGTGGCCTGTATGACAAGGCTGTGACTGATAGGCCTTAGTTTTGAAAATATGATGACTTAATTGTCAGAAAATATGTATAAAGTATTTTGACTACAGAAAAACTAAAAAAAAGGTAAATTTTAAAAAAAATATCAAAAGTTTGGAGAAAAATTGTGATTTCACTGCAAATTTCAGTAAGAAAAATATTTCTATGTCCAATTTTGGAGTATTCAGCCTCAGAAAGCATAGATAAAGAGAAAAACATTGTAATTTCACCTAATTATGTCTAAAAATCAGGAATATTCACAAAAAATCAGGAATATTCACAAAAAATCTGCAAATTGACCCATTTCGATGTTGAAATTAATGCCTTCATGCCTACTCAAATTAGTCAAAATCTCTAAAAATGCCCTTATTCTCATTGCTAATGTAAGTAAGATGGGATCTATAAGTTTGTCAGGTTTAGAAATAGCTGCAGTTTTCCTACAGAAAATTGAAAATTGGAAACACTAAGTTAATAATATACAGCAGATGTGTTTATACAAAATGTTCAAAACAGGGGTTGGCTCAATTTGTCCACCAATTTAGCCAGAAAAAGCATTTTTTTCTTCTTTGAAACATTAAATTCTTGCATTTCCTTCATGAGGAAGCAATATCCCAGTCTTTATAGACATTTTTCACCCCATGCAAAACTGGTGTAGATGTGTAAATGTCAGCTTAATAGTCAATAGTTTCTTATCGAAATATAGGATTTGTGGTGTTTGTTGCATTTATGTTACTTATAGAACAGTAAAATGTTAATTTTTTATCCTTTTCAGGCCTCTTTTATCATGTCAACTCTGATATAACTACCATTTTGACTTCATTTTTTCAGGCAATTGATGTAAAGGTCCAGACATCTTGATTTCAGCACCAGAATTGCAATAAAGATTTGTATGGTGCCTCTGAGCTTTTAGATATTGATAACATTGAACTATTTCCAAATTTGTGAAAATTGTGTAATCTGTGACCCTTTTGTTAGAGAGGGGTGGACAATTATGGCATTTTTTTCTTTCAGCAAAGCCTGTTTTAACCATAATTCACATTTATTGCACCTATTTTAGTTTCTATATTAGCCAGGGATGGTAATCATATCTGTTAGACAGATTCCTTTGGTTATGTTAGCTTTGCAACCAAAGATAAGATTGATTCAGTCATTGGCATGTTTAGGGGGTGTGGTTACATGTTTCAGTATAGACCTTTATAATTTCAATCAAAGCAACAGTTTTGTAATTTTTCTGTTTGCATATTGTCCAGGGTTTCCCAAATTATATTACTTGCCAGTCTGGCTATCTAAAAAAGTGGAAAATTATTGTTTTTTTGAAAGATGCTACATGTAAAATCTGTACATTTTTCATGACATGGCAGTAAAAAAATATATTTTTGAAAAAAAAATTCCAGATTATGAGTGTTTTCTGTGTAAGTTGTTTGTAACTTGTATTTTTTCACAAAACTCAAATACTGCCTTTAATAAGAAAGATTTTAAAATTTTAGCACAAAAGGCCCAGGGACCTGAGATGCACTGCTGTACATAAAGCAGCATGTATACTTAAAGGGCCATTATTTTCGCAGTTATTCTTTAGTGATCTGTGGTAAAATCGCCAAAATCGAAATTTTTGATCATGTTCGCTATTAAATAAACACGAAAGTTGAAGCCCGTAATGAGTGTATTTTTTACTCAGCTTTATATACCAATACTGCGGGGCAATACATTTGTGTAAAAATACCTTGAGTGACGTATATTTGCGCGACATTCGAAATCACTTGCGCAGCGCTTACTTCTGCTCACTTCAGAAGATTTCTCGACGGAGCAATCACACAGATAAGCGGGTCAGTTTTTATAAGGACAAATACTATGTCTCTGAACCACTCTATCAAATGCATCATTTTGACTTTGTCAAAATCGATCCCATCAAAACGTCTGTATTTGGTTTGTGTTTCCTGTTTCTATTGATTGGACGTTTCACATGAAAATGTGGGCGTATAAAGCTAGGTTTTAAAACCAGCGGCTGCCAGGCAGGATACGCCCACATTTTCGATAGATGGATAGAGAACAAGCTAAAAAGAAAGTGATTTTTCCTACAATTCATGAAGTTACAATTCGATATGCGCAGAAATCGAAAGGAACCAAGATCTTTGGGTTATAAACATGCATTACAGGTTTTATCAAAATCAGATTAAAATTGTGACCTCTACAGGGTCCACAACCTTGATATACCATATTTTACACTATGCGTATATGCAAGCGGCGTCCATTTTGTCTGACAGTTTTGGTCGGATTTTCACTAACTCAACCTTCATTATGGTGTAACTGTGACATAATCAAACGTTTTTTTTAAATCGGATAATAATTGTGACCTCCAGAGGTAAAATAGGTGATTTTGAGAACAACCAAGGGCCCTAATTCAGGAAGTTAAGATCTGATATACGCAAATATCGAAAGGAACCAAGATCTTCGGGTTATAAATATTTATTTCAAGTGTCATCAAATTCGGATTAAAATTGTTACCTCTACAGGGTTCACAATCTTGTTATACCATATTTTTACACTATTCGCATACAGGTGGCAGCAATTTTGGTCTGATTTTCACGAAATTCGAACTCAACCTTCAGTATTGTGTAACGGTGATATAATCAGATGAATGCTTTTCAGGTTTCATCAAAATCGGATTAAAATTGTGACCTATATAGGGTCCACAACCTTGATATACCATATGTTTACACTATGTGGATACAAGCGGCCTCCATTTTGTCTGACAGTTTTGGTTTGATTTTCATTAAATTCAAACTCAACCTTCATTAAGGTGTAACTGTGACATAATCAAAGGTTGTTTTTTTTTTAAATCGGATAATAATTGTGACCTCCAGAGGTAAAATAGGTGATTTTGCGTACAATCAAGGGCCATAATTCAGAAAGTTAAGATCTGATATACGCAAATATCGAAAGGAGCCAAGATCTTCGGGTTATAAATATTTATTTCAAGTTTTATCAAATTCAGATTAAAATTGTTACCTCTACAGGGTCCACAACAGGGCTTCCACTTCAAAATTTTCCCAACCGGTCATTTTTCTCACGGAGAAAGTGGTGCTATTTTAAGCACATAATAAGAAGCCAAAAACTACATGCTATTGGAAGGTCGATCGACTTTAATTGGGTCATGGACAGACACACAAAAAGTCAATATCACATCAACATTTATATGCCCACCCACCTATCCCCCTAATAAATAAAAGTACACATGTAATCAATTATTATCATTTAGTTATTATTTATACATTCATAAAGTATAACAATAACAAGATGCATTCATTTATCGAAAGTACAGTATTTTCTGAATTTGTTTACGACATCACCCGTATATACTCGTCGGTTTTTACAGGATTTTCCATTTCTGCAAAGCACGTGCCGCTTGAAAATCTGCAAGTGGTGGCCCCTTCATAGAAATTCTCATTAATTCGTCAAGATTTTTCATGCTCAAGGAACATCGTAACTTGGTTTTAATTATGTTTTGGTGGGAGAATCACCGTTCTTAGTGCGTACGTGACATATTCGGCGTACGTGACATTTCCATACACGGGGAAAAAGTAGTTCCGAATGATTAGCACACGTAAATAATTCAAAGTCATACACATGTACAATAATTAACATAATTCTTAAACTTATCAATTTATTAACTCGTATTGATATTTTGAGAGCTTAAATAATATTGTGCTAGTATTTTAACTCTATAACATGTAAAGACATTAACACATTAACCAAATGACGTCTATATAAAAGGAAAAAATGGATTAAAAACACACCTGGGAATACATCTTTTTGTGTGGGAATATCATATCTTAACCACGGGAATATTTGTGACAATTTAGTAGAGAATTTACGTCCGACTTTGTTTTTCGGAGCAGAACTGTCATCCTCGTGGGCCGATGTTGAAGAAGGGAGGTCGGATTCATTGACGGCGATATCGTCATCTCGCTTTCTTTTCTTTTGTTATTCTGGGAGGTGAGGAATTTCAACATTTTGAAATGATATAGAGAATGCTAGCATTTCTGATATATCTATATCATTCGCAATGTTGATACGATTAACTCTTGTAATCAAGGGAAGACATCTAACAGTGAATTGCCGCACCAGCGATGAAAAGTCAGCAAATATGTTGTAACCACAACTCAACTTAAAGAATGATCACAGTATCACTAATTGTAAAACAAAACACACCTAAGTAAATTGATTACATGTTGAGCCTTTAATCTGTTTGATGTTGCTCCTCCGTTAATTGTGATTAGAGCAATATACACAAGGATAATTGATTGGCAGTGGTTTCCATTCGTGAGCTACTGAACATTGTTAATTTTATTATACCCGATAGTTTACATCACGCCACGCACGGAGTTTCGTCATCTCCCGGATTTTATGATTTAGCACAAAATATGCTATTTTTCCGGCGTGTAAAATGATTTGGTGATTTTCCAAAGCCGTAGGTCCCGACCGGCATATACGGCCGAAATGGAACCCATGGTCCACAACCTTGTTATACCATATTTTTACACTATTCGCGTACAGGTGGCAGCCATTTCGTCTGGCAATTTTGGTCCGATTTTCACAAAATTCGAACTCAACTTTCCGTATTGTGTAACAGTGATATAATCAGATAGGTTTTTTTAAATCGTATGGTAATTTTGACTTCCAGGGGGACCACAAGCTAAAATAGGTGATTTGTCGTACATTCAGGGGTCATAATTCAGGAAATTATGATCCGATATGCAGAAATATAGAAAGTAACCAAGATCTTGAGGTTATAAACATGCATTTCAAGTTTCATCAAAATTGGTTCATAATTATGACCTCTACAGTGTTCAAAAGCTAAAAACGTGATTTTTTTGAAAATTTTTTGTACAATCAGGGACCATAATCCATGAAGTTACGGCCGATACATCCTAATATCGAAAGGAACCAAGATCTGAGGGTGATAAATATATGTTTCAAGTTTCATTGAAATCGGATAAAAATTGTGACCGGTAGACTGTTCACAAACAATTGTGGACGGGCAGGCGGACAGGGGATACGTCCACATGAAAATGCGGGAGAATAAAAAACTGTAAGATTCTTCTTAGCTCAGATCTGGGATTCTGATCAAAGAATGTTCTGCCATGATGCATCAAAGATAGGTTGGCAGGCAACAAAACATACGCCCACAGCAGCTAAATTGTCCGGGCAGTCAACAAGAGTTGTCGCATATTTTTATTTTTTTTCGATAATGAAACATTTATATTGCAGTAAAATCTGATTAAGAGTAACATCTCATAAAGTAATCACCAGAAAATCATTAGAATTTGTTTGGTTTTCATAAAGTTCTGGCCCATGCTAACATTTAGTACGGTATACAAAACATTTAATATCATGGATTTAGCTGTTCGGTTATCAAAATTCATTGAAAATTAATCGTATAATAAGTTTGGTCTCTAGAGCGTCACAAGATTTTTCAAAGTGATCAAGGGAGATAACTTTGGCAGTAATTATGGGAACTTGCTGAATATCAATAGGATTCTTCGTCTCATGACCTTAAATACTGTGCATCAATTTAAAGTCCATCGGATATTAACTTTGGCCTCTAGCGCGTCTACAACTCTGACAGAAATTATCAGAAATCTCTGAAAATCAATTGGATTCTACGTCTCATGACCTTATCAGATATTAACTTTGGTATCTAGACCATCCTCAACATTTTTCAAAGTGATCAAGGGCCATAACTCTGGCAGTAATTATCGCAAATCGCTGAAAATCAATAGGCTTCTTCGTCTCATGACTTTAAATACTGTGTATAAATTTAAAGTCAACCAGATATTAACTTTAGCCTCTACAGCGTTCACAAGATTTTTCAAAGTGATCAAGGGTCATAACTCTGGCAGTAATAGTAGGAAATCACTGAAAATCAATAGGCCTCTTCGTCTCATGGCTTTAAACACTGTGTATAAATATGAAGTCAATCAGATATTAACTTTAGCTTCTAGAGTGTTCACAAGATTTTTAAAAGTGATCAAGGGTCATAAATCTGGCAATAATTATCAGATATCAATAGGCTTCTTCGTCTCATGACCTTAAACAATGTGTATAAATTTAAAGTTAATCAGATATTAACTTTAGCCTCTGCACATGGTGGGTTCACAAGAAATTGTGGACGGATGAACGGACAGACCGTCGGACGGGCAGACAGACGGACGGAGGCGACGGCAATATACGTCCACATTTCCATGTGAATCCGAATGATAAAGTGATAGGAATCCAAAACCATTTAAATAACATAAACATAGATGGGATCAAAGTCATAATAAACTTGATACAGTGACACCAGTAGTAGGAGTGGTTAAAAACAAAGTCAAAGGTATCACAAAACCATCTTTTAAAGAACCTAACCTTGTATTTCAACTGCATCATTTTAGTAGCTTATATTCTCTGAAGAAGTAGGTTTTTACTTACGAAACGTTCGATACTTTAAAAGATGGTTTTGTGATACCTTTGACTTTGTTTTTAACCACATTTCCATGTTGGCGTATAAAAACAGATTATATGTTTATAAACTAAAAGATTTATATTACCGGACAGGTGTATGACCATAACCAATGTTAGTAGTGGAAGACATAATAACTGATTTACGACCTATAAAGATAAATACAAATATCATTCATACAACAATCAAATCAAATTAGATTTTACATTTGTTTCATCAGCTTTTTTTTTTTTTAGCATGTCCAGTTTTATTTACTCTGTCAAAGGAGTTTTGCAGTTCCTCATCTTGTACACGCACACATTGAAATGGGGTCTTATTTTGTCGTCGCCCCTGTCCTTAGGTCTGTAATTGCTTGTAGACGCTCTAGAGGCTAAAGAATCCTATTGATTTTCAACAATGTCCAATAATTACTGCCAGAGTTATGGTCCTTGACCACATTGAAATATCTGATGGACACACTAGTGGCTAAAGTTAACAAGCAGTTTAGTCAATTCTTGAGAATACCAAAGTACATATAAGTGTAACAGCTGCTTCCTGCTAATCAGGTGTCTTGTATGGCCAATATTCCAGGACTAAAGATAACATTTCGACAAATTTCACTATGTGACAGTCCATGCTTAAACTGACCCTAATAGGATACCTAAGTTATTTACAGTGTCTTATGGCACACTCCTGTCATATGTACACAATTTGGTGTCCGAATAATAATGGGATAGAACAGTTTTTGAAAGGGGTAATTTGCGATCAGATGTGTATCATCTGTAAAAGAATATCATCCTAGAAACCATGATTATCAATTAGTTCCTAATTCTTTGTATACAGGCCCAAGGACAGATCCTTGTGGAACTCCTGAATTATCTATACTGCCCCTAAACAGGGTTGCTGAAAGACATTTGCATGGGGCATTATCAGACCCAATAATCCATTTTATAACAATGATATTATAACAAAAACGATGTCAAAAATAGTTCAACCATCAAATTTTATATGAAATAAATCTGTGCCAGTCATTTTGTCAAAACTAAATATTAGTATGAGTAGTGTGGAAGATTAAAGACAAGTCATCCATTCAATAGATTCATTCATGCCTGATGAGATCTTTCCTTTTACCGAATGGCCTTTTCCTGAATTGATTTATATTTATTTACGTTTAATAATAATGCATAAGTCTTGTCTGCTATGATTATAACTAAATTGCAAAGATTTTTTAGCAAAACCATTACCAAGTATAGCAGAGCGTCGCAATATTACTTACAGACAGCAAGGGCCGGTATTTGAAGTCACAATATTCAAGTGACGGTGCGTTTACTATAATATTTGAAACTGCTAAAATTTATTGAAGATTTTTCACCAGATGTTGTCTACGTGTGGCTGGGCACGTGTGATGTTACATCAAAAGTTGGGAATTTAATAAATGTTAAACCCGAAAGTAGTGACCCAGTTTCTTTTGTCTTGTCCCAATATAGAAGAGTCGTAAATATCGTAAAAAACTTTCCAACTTTCGCATAAAATTTATAGAACAGCCTGCTATATTAATATCGAACAAGCCAACAGTGAGGCTGATGTCCCCCGCCGAAATCCCAAAATAAATAGAAGACACATATTAATTAATCGCACATTTATTTTTTTCAATGTATCGAGCAATCAAACTGTACACAAAGTGTCATCCA
This sequence comes from Patella depressa, assembly GCA_948474765.1. NCBI lineage: Eukaryota > Metazoa > Mollusca > Gastropoda > Patellidae > Patella > Patella depressa. The sequence goes on along the minus strand of CAOLEZ010000008.1, from coordinate 6,804,258 downwards.
AAACTGTTTTATAAAGAAAAATGCTAAAACCGACGAGAAAAATGAAAATGTACCTTAGTTAGGGGGACCCTAAAGGCAGACAAAAGGGCCCCTCTGTCCAAGGGAAAGGGCCCTTGTGTCCAAGTCAATCGTTTCTATACACTGTTACTGTCGAATCGATTACTAAATGAGAATGCAGTCATTGTATTGGCATAAAAATCATCAATCAAGATGAACCTAAGTTATCTTGTCCCAAAGTATCAACCAATCAAATTGCTTATCTCTGCTTACCCTAAGCGGAAAATGCTCATCTTCGAACTCCATCAAGGCATTGACCTTATAAGCATATACAACAAGTTTGAACATTTTTACTCAATTAGAAGAAGAGTTATTGTGTTCCAAAGTCTCGACCAATCAAATTGCGTATCGCTCTGCTTACCCTAAGCGGAAAATGCTCATCTCCGAACTCCATCAAGGCATTGACCTAATAAGCATATACACCAAGTTTGAACATTTTAACTCAATTAGAAGGAGAGTTATTGTGTTCCAAAGTCTCAACCAATCAAATTGCTCTGCTTACCCTGAGCGGAAAATGCTCAATATCGAACTTAGTCAAGGTATTACTGTAATGAAACTATACACTAAGTTTCATCATTCTCACTTAATTAGAACTAAAGTTATCGTGTCCCAAAGCATCAACCAATCAAATTGCTTATCTCTGCTTACCCTAAGCGGAAAATGCTCATCTTTAAACTCCATCAAGGCATTGACCTAATAAACACATACACCAAGTTTGAACATTCTAGCTCAATTAGGAAGAGAGTTATTGTGTCCCAAAAAGTGTGACGGACAGACGGACAGACAGACGGACGAACCCATTTTAATAGTCCCCCAACTTTCTTTGAAAGGCGGGGGACAAAAATAACTGTACACAGTCGGGGCGTAATTCGGAACAGTATAAATTACAGGAAAAATCTGTCAATCGTTACATATCTCAAATTAACAAGAAAATTAAACTGTTGAATTTGTCCTAACACGAATCAACATTGGGCTTTTCGAACGACGTTTTTCGCTTCCGCAGTTACTATCAGACAGCGTTCATCCGGTTAAACTTTTGACCAAGTGTTGAATGCATCACATTATGATTGACATTGTAGCATGTTGTTTTTCAAAATGAACTTGGACGGCTTAAAGTAACAGTCACATGGCAATGGAGAGTGCTCTATTGTATGCGGTACTTTATTAATGATTCTGTTTTTCATAAGTAGAGAAAGCTCTACTGTGGCTATTTTGTTTGACGTTGATTTTTGTAATTTAGAAATATATAGGATGCAATCATTTTTTTTCGACAATTTATAGTGTTAAAGTATTGTTTAAGTGTTAGCGTGGCGAGAGCTCCACAAAATGTACACTATGTTTAAATTGTCACTATTTTTGTACCTTGCTAACTATGGCTAGCGGAGATAAATTTAGGGACGATTATCGTGCCGAAATCGAAAGCTTAACGAGGGAATTATCATCTACATGATTAGCGTCGAGAGTTCCATCTACACCATTACAGACTCCAGATTCCAGATTTTTATTCCACCCAGAATCAGAATTCAACCAACTCCATACTTCAAACTCAGTTGTATGTATCGATAGAACCAGAGAACCAAGGAAATTCAGTGGTACGTGGAAGTCGCTTGATGGAGTCTCTGTACATTAAATGTGCCTTAGTTAGAAGCTCGATTGATATATTCATATCTAGAGGGAGATGCGAAAGCCGAAGTTAAGCCTAGACAAGTTCAAAATGACCCGACCGGTATCTTTAAAGTCCTACGTGAAACATTTTCCGAACCACATTCAACATCGCAGTTACTCCAATTATTTTACGAAAGGCACCAACGACCAGAAGAGAGTGTACGAGAATTTTCATATAGCATTCGTGACATTATGGACCGAGTTCATAGAAAAGATCCATTAAACGCTGTGTGTGAGTCAGCGGTTAGAGATCATTTCCTTGATGGGTTGAGCGATTCCTACCTGCGCAAGGAATTGAAGAAACAAATTCGAGAAAACCCAAGGTTAACTTTCCTCGACGTGAGACGGTCTGCCTTGGAATGGTCAGAGGATGATTTTAAATCAATAAGAGGTCCTACAGCTCTTTCCGAAGAAGTAACATTAAAAGATTCTGAGATAATTCAGATGAAGAAATTGTTGGAGTCTCAACAAGAGCAAATCACGAAACTTCAGTCGATGTTTAATCAACGTACCACTAATCGACGTTGTTATCGGTGCGATAAGCCTGGCACCTGCAACGTAATTGTCCCGATTTACCCGAAAAGCAGGAAAACTAAGGTAGCCCTTAACTGTGAGTCAAGATAGGGGCGTGAGTTTTAGTTCGACTGTCTGAGATCGCCCGGAGGTTGAAGTTGAAATTGAGAATTCAACTTGCAGATTTTAATTTGATACTGGATCTCAATTTCAACTATCGTACAGTCATTTTATGAGAAATATCTGAAATCTTCAGCTGACCTTTCCGAAGAAGTAACATCAAAAGATTCTGAGATAATTCAGATGAAGAAATTGTTGGAGTCTCAACAAGAGCAAATCACGAAACTTCAGTCGATGTTAAATCAACGTACCACTAATCGACGTTGTTATCAGTGCGATAAGCCTGGGCACCTGCAACGTAATTGTCCCGCTTTACCCGAAAAGCAGGAAAACTAAGGTAGCCCTTAACTGTGAGTCAAGATAGGGGCGTGAGTTTTAGTTCGACTGTCGGAGATCGCCCTGAGGTTGAAGTTGAAATTGAGAATTCAACTTGCAGATTTTAATTTGATACTGGATCTCAATTTCAACTATCGTACAGTCATTTTATGAGAAATATCTGAAATCTTCAGCTGACCTTCATGAAACTTCATTTCTCACTGTTCGTGTGGCAAATGGTCTTGAGCTGCCTTACATTGGGATTATCCAGTCTAATTTAAAAATATTTGGAAGCATTGTACCAAATCAGTTTTTACTTGTAGTGAAGGACCCCAGTGAACCAGCTACACAGGAACAGAAGCAAATGGTACCAAGATTGCTGGGTGTGAACGTTATCCGTCATTGTTGGTCTGTTACTGAACATTTGGCAAAAGATGAGCATTTCGTAGATCAGAGTTTCGTTGAGAATGTTACTGCAACGTTATCGCGAAACGAAAAGAACCTTCTTGGATTTATGAAGGTCGTCGGAAAAAACCCTGTAGTTCTACCTTCGATGTGTATTACAGCAGTGTGGGTAACAGGTCCTGTTTAGCTTGTAATGTTTCAGCTTTTGTAGAAGAACTATGCACTAGAACGCATATACCAAATAATGTTGTTGTTTGCAACACTATTATCAATCAACTGAAAATCGTTATGTCCAAGTTGCTAATTTTTCAGAATCTGATATTAACTTAAAACCCAGAACTCGTATAGGTGCAGTGGTGGCAGCAGATATAGATACTGAAAGCATAAAACTGTCCGAGAACCATGATCATGTATTTGTTGAAAGAGTGACAGAGGATACATTGCTCGAAGTTGGGGAGAACCCTGTACCTATTCCAGAAACTCTTGATAATGTTCAGCGTCAGCAGCTGGAGGATTTACTACTGAAATATTCCAACGCTTTTAGTAAAGGAGAGGATGACATAGGCTATACATCAACTATTACTCATCAGATTCACCTTACAGATCAAGTTCCTGTAAAATTACCATATTATATCAACGTATACCACCTGCACAGCTTGATGAGGTACGAAAGCATATTCAAAAGATAGGCTGGCACTGCCAGGCAGGATACGCCCACATTTTCGAGAGAGGGTTAGAGAACAAGCAATACCGAAAGTGATTTTTCCTACATCATTAAGTCCTGTATTTCATACTGTATTGGGAGCAGCCATTTAGTTTGTCAGTTCGATATTCATGAAATTCGAAGCTGACAATGATTATGGTGTGACGGTACACAACCTAGAAATGTGACTTTTCATCAAAATCAGATAAGAATTGTGACCTGTAGAGAGTCCACAACCATGATATACCATATTTTTACACTATTCGCGTACAAACGGCGACCATTTCGTCCGGCAATTTTGGTACGATTTTCACGAAATTAGAACTCAACCTTCCTCATCAAAATCGAATTAAAATTGTGACCTATACAGGGTCCACAACCATGATATACCATTTTTTTAAAAGTATTCGCGTACAAACGGTGGCCATTTTGTCTGTCAATTTTGGTCCGATTTTCCCGAAATTCAAACTCAACCTTCCTTATGGTGTAACGGTGATATAATCAAATGTTTTTTTAAATCGGATAATAATTGTGACCTCCAGAAGGACCACAAGCTAAAGAAAGGGGGATTTTGCGTATAACCAGGGGCCATAATTCAGGAAGTTACGATCCGATATGCGCAAATATCGAAAAGAACCAAGATCTTTGGGTTATAACCATGAATTTCAAGTTTCATCAAAATTGAATTAAAATTGTGACCTTTACAGGGTCCACAACCTTGATATACCATTTTTTAACAGTATTCGCGTACAAACGGCGGCCATTTTGTATGGCAATTTTGGTCTGATTTTCCCGAAATTCGAACTCAACCTTCCTTACGGTGTAACGGTAATATAATCCAACGTTTTTTTAAATCGGATAATAATTGTGACCTCCAGAAGGACCACAAGCTAAAAAAAAAAGCGATTTTGCATATAATCAGGGGCCATAATTCAGGAAGTTACGATCCGATATGCGCAAATATCGAAAGGAACCAAGATCTTTGGGTTATAACCATGAATTTCAAGTTTCATCAAAATCGAATTAAAATTGTGACCTCCACAGGGTCCACAACCTTGATATACCATTTTTTAACAGTATTCGCGTACAAACGGCGGCCATTTTCCCAAAATTCGAACTCTACCTTCCTTAGGGTGTAGCGGTGATATAATCAAACGGTTTTTTAAATCGGATAATAATTGTGACCTCCAGAGGGACCACAAGCTAAAAAGGGTGATTTTTCAGACAATCAGGGGCCATAATTCAGGAAATTACATTCCGATAGCCGCAAATATCGAAAGGAACCAAGATCTTTGGGTTACAAACATGCATGTCAAGTTTCATCAAAATCAGTTCAAAATTGTGACCTCTATAGGGTCCACAAGCTAAAAACGTGATTTTTCGTACAATCAGGGGCCATAATCCATGAAGTTTTGATCTGATACATGCCAATATCGAAAGCAGCCGAGATCTTTTGGGGATAAACCTATATTTCAAGTTTCGTCAAAATCGGATAAGAATTGTGACCTGTAGAGAGTCCACAAACAAATTGTGGACGGACGGACGTACGGACGTCCGGACGGACAGGGGCGATGACATAATACGTCCACATGAAAATGTGGGCGTATAAAAACTGGTAGATATGAATGTTGTAGTTCCAAGTTAGAGTCCGTATTCTTCACCGATAGTGTTTGTCCAGAAGAAGTCTGGTGAGTTGAGAATATGTGTTGATTACAGACACTTAAGAGTGTATCCGCGAGAAGACCATGCAAAAATCGCAAAAAGTGCTAAGATGGGGGGTCGGAAGTTTTTGATCAAACTTATGGTATGGCACCCCCTAGGGGCAAGAAGTGACATGCTGAAGTGGTTTCAACCTAATGTCGTTATAAAGGACTGTACTGGAAATACTCATTTTATGGGTAAAATTTTGGTTTTCACATCTGTATTTATCACCTTTTTTAAGCACAAGACTGCATTCTATGGTGCAATAAAAAACCTTCTAATTTTGACACTGTCTGATAAAACGGGTTGTCAACTTCCACCCCAGCACCAATTTGAAAAAAAAAAATCAGTCCATACTAATTTTATTTGTATTTATGGTATATTTGGTATTGTCGTATTGTCCCTTTAACATATTTGTTGTATTGTCTCTTTAAGGTTTCATTTTCCAACAGGTTACCGAAAATGGCTACAAATTTAAGAGCTTGTTTCCAGTATTCATTTTGGGACACATCCACCGATTTCTACAATGCAGAAATGTGGAAGCTTAATTTTTAACAGCTTAAATTAAATCGACGCTGAACAGTGTAGTATGGTAGCTACATCTCTCGAGAGCTGTCAGTTACACCTACAGGGTCGGATTTAGAATAAGTGAGGCCATAGGTAATCTCCCTGAACAGGCCCCGCGACATGGACCTTGGGGTCCTGGGACAAGCATTTCAGTGATGGGGTCAGTTGCGGGAAGTCATGTGGTTGGTTGTTCGAATCTCACATACTGCCAGAGTTATGACGCTTGATCACTTTAAAAAATCTTGTGGAGACCAAAGTTAGAGTCCGATTGACTTTAAATTGACACACAGTGTTTACGGTCATGAGACGAAGAAGCCTGTTGATTTTCAGCGATATCTGATAATTACTGCCAGAGTTAGTGAGTATTGTTAGATGTTAGCAGACTGAAATTAGCCAACGAGTCATAACAAAGATGGCCTCTGACATACCTTGTACATACTATATAGTCAAGCAGTACTATGTGTTTAAGGTCATGCATGAGATGAAGAAATTCAAGTTAATATCAGATTTCAATTGATACTCAGTGTTTGAGGTCATGAGACGAAGAAGCCTTGATCATGTGTTGTAAACGTTCTCCTTACTGACAAAAGAAAAAATATGCGACAACCCTTGTTGACTGCCCGGACGACTTTGTGGACGTATGTTCCATTGCCTGGCAACCTATCTTGTTTGGATTATATCATTTAAAATAATGTCTATTTGAGATTAATGGATATATTTAAGATTATTTCATTGAGCACATCGATATTCCAATGGAAGATCGTGGACAACTGTGGCAACCATTTCCCGTCGGCGCTAGATGAACAATGGACGATAACAGGCTGTTTAAAGCATTTTTTTTCAAGACATTTTTATAAATCAGATACTTATGTATTTTAGGGTTGATAGTAAACACCATAAGAATGAAAAGGAAAAAAATTGTTATTTTTTTTTTTTATCTACTACGGTTAATTTACACCAAAATAAGGAAATTACAGGTTAATTTCATGGGTTATTGTTTCCTTTACATAGTTTTTGTCAAGTCGATTTCGGTCATTTTTATATTTTGTATTACATGTTGGGAGGTTGTTTGTTCACGTGAGCATAAAATTTTAAACCCACCCCATGAAAGAAGTAGCTATAGGGTGTCAAACTTTGGGTGACGAAAAATGGGGAATTTAGAAAGGCTTTGATATCTAGTCCGTATACTGTCCTCGTTTGCCGGAATCTCTGAAATTAATTTTGTGGAAACAGCACTAGGTCATCTACAAACTGTGCGAGTTTGGCCTTTTTGCTACATATAGTAAATGTGTATTTTAGTATGAGTAAATAAGTTAGTATGAGTAAATTTATGTACAAATGTTGACTAATTTTACAGGTCCCCATTGGATACCTACTGATTGTTCCTGGAATGGTATCATCTAAGAATAGTCGCCGATAAATGGTATTGTCGTTGAATAGTCGCTGATACATGGTATCGTCGTTGAATAGTAGCCGATACATGGTATCGTTGTTGAATAGTAGCAAATACATTGTATCGTCTTTGAATAGTAGTCAATTAATGGTATCGTCGTTGAATAGTAGCCGATACATGGTATCGTCGTTGAATAGTATCCGATACATGGTATCGTTGTTGAATAGTATCCGATACATGGTATCGTCGTTGAATAGTATCCGATACATGGTATCGTCTTTGAATAGTAGCTGATACATGGTATCGTCTTTGAATAGTAGCCGATACATGGTATCGTCATTGAATAGTAGCCGATACATGGTATCATCGTTGAATAGTAGCCGATACATGGTATCATCGTTGAATTGTTGCCGATAAATGGTATTGTTGTAGCATGGTCTTGCCGATGGGTGGACAGTTTCTTCTTGGAATGGTATCGTCTAAGAATAGTCGCCGATAAATAGTATCGTCGACAGTTTGTTCCTGGAATGGTATCGTCGATGATTGGTCGCCAATAAATGGTATTGTCGAAGTATGGTCTTGCCGATGGGTGGACATTTTGTAACGTCATAATTCATTTAGTGCGCTCACTTGTGAAAGAATTGTTATGTTGTATATAAAATGAATTCTTTTTTATCTTAGTTTTCTTTATTCCCCAAAACGGAAACGCCTCGCCCATCCTGTGACAAACATGTCTTCAGACAACGCCCACAGTGCTGGGTATGGCCAATTTTAGAACTCGCAATGAACTGGCCTTGAAACAGACCAGGAGATGCATCTCTATAAAATATCGTACTGGTAATTGCGTGTTCCCTCTTGTGCAGCTGCAAAAGAATTGGCATGTTCATTGACCACATGTTCCATGCGCGAGGCCACATGTTCCCTGGGTACAACCTATGGGAACAGGCACATTAAAAAACAAAGATTCAATGTCCTTGTGGCGCGTCACAAGGTCACAAGGGAACACGCCACAAGTGAACAGCCTATGGATACAAGGCCTTACATGGGTCCACTATTAAGCGTTGATTAAATTAAAATCGAAATCAGTTGACTATCAGATGATAAATACCGGTGAGTATTATTGTTGGTTGCGATCTATCGACACAAATTCATCAAAATAGAAGACATCGACCCCAAAACTATTTTCCAGGCCTAAAATGGTGGCCATCTTGGATTTTTCGGCCATATTGGCAAAACTAGTGGCTGGATGGATTTTTGATTACAATATTTCGATTCAGGGACCCTTAAAACATACGAATAGACACATCAGAAGCCTATATTACATAATTTTATATTTTCCCGCCACATCTGACCACCATTTTGAATTTGGCCCTCTAGCGACTTCCGCCAGCATTTTAGAGAGAGCCACCCAAGCTTAATAGCTTCAGCAAGTTTTTTTCATATAGAAACCACCTTCAAAACAACTTCCCCGTAAATTGGTCATGGATTTTAGGTCTCGTACCCAACTATCTGCTTGAGTTTTTGTCATGTTTTAAGATGTAGTTGGTTTTGTGTTTTTCATTCTTTGTCTCACAGATTTTCATTTTAAGTTTCAATTTTGCTAAATGCAGGGACGCATTTATTGTAAAGTTGGGGAGAATGTGGGAGAGTGGATAGAATGTCTCTTTAATGACACCCGTTGTCTTACTTACACATGTAGCTATAGCAACCTTGCTCGCCGGGAAGCGTATGCACGTGCGAGAGGGGAGAGAGAGTTGCGAGTTGAGTTGAAAGCAGCCGTACTGTACACACACAGAAAACAGTACCGCTGTCCTGTGTTGAATGTATAGTTGGACAAAATAACGTCTCTTCAACAATCAACGATTTAATTTATTATTTTCTGTGTCGTGTTTTTTGACGCAGTCACATATATATTAAAAGTCTTAACTCCAATTTGTAGTAAATAATAAATGTAATACGAATTGAAGTGCAGTCCCGTCTCAAACTGAATACGTTAACGGTACCACAGTCATTGTAAACATTACTTGAAAATCAAGACTATGTAGGTGGAGTTAACGCCTGTCAATCAACGATCGGCCATAATCGGAAAAGGGTGTCGATGCAGTTAACTACCAATTCTAGTGAAAAATTATAATGGTAATAACTTTGTTCAGAATAAAGTAATTTGACTGAAATTTTCAATATATTCTTGTTTCATCATCTATTTTTGAACTGTTATAGCAAGAATGGCTAACCCCTTATAAAAATCTCCAATAATGTAACTTTAAGCTCTGGTACTTGCTTTCTTCTTTTATAATCTCCGGAGGGGGGGGGCTGGGATGGCCTAGTGCACTAGAGTACCTCGCTTCGACCTCTAGCTCAGTAGCTGGCCGGTCACCTCTGGCTTGCGGCTGTGGTTTCGAGCCCTTGGCCTGATTCCAAGAAAATTCTTAAGCACATTCTTGTGCTTAGATTTTAAGTAGACTTTGCAATTAAATAAACTAATCTTATTTTGTGTTCCCAGAAAATTCTTAAGAACGTTCTTGTACTTAGATTTTAAGTAGACTTCAGTGTAAGCACAAGCACTTTATTATGTGTTCCAAGAAAAAACGTAAGCACAACTTCGTTCTTACAATTGTCAATCTAAGCACAAGTCCCAAGCAAGGTATAGGGCTTGCTTACCAACCTTAAGCCTGTTTCTGCTTCAAAGAATATGGCTGACCGCATAGTTACATGTATTCGACGGCATTTCCTACATCTTTTGATACCTAAGAGACATTTGGAAGACAGAAAATCCTTAAGAAATATATTCTCGACAAGAATGCTATAGAATATTTCGCTTCTACACTAAAGACATTTCATTTATTTACAACACAAACGCGGGCCACTTTAAAGGGGCTAAATCGCTAACATTTGGGACCTAGAAATTGACACAAGTGGGTCGCAACGCATATAATATGTATATAAACTGATTTACATTCGATGGTTTCCGTTTTTACTCCAATTTCAAATCAGTTATGTGCGGCGAAATAAGCCAACAGCGTCTATCGAATGCAAATTTCTAGCGTCTAGTTATTCCAGTCCACATGCGCCGTTTGATTTGGTGCAATGTTTCTAGCCTCGTTCCCCGAGTCTCTTGCTAGAACTAGGCTGAAACGCATTATGGTACACGATTTGTGTACCAATGGAAAAATATTTATTTTGTCTTAAATATTGGATATCAGAAGCCTATCTTTTCCGGTAAGATCACATCATCAATTTTGATTTAACTTGACAAATAATTCGTGTTTTCAATGTCGAAGATTTTGGATGATATTGACTTAGCTACTTTAAGATCAGGGGCTCTCTCAATCATTCCATCTGTTTGCATGGGCTTGTGTTTTTTTGGTTTTTAGCTTCTAGAGCTATGGGGGACATGTCATAGGCATCAGGGGATCACGTGGTTAAGTGGGTAAGACGCTAGCCAGGGCCGATTCCTAGAAAATTCTTAAAAGTAAGCACAAAGTTATGCTTCACTTTTCCTTACGTAAGAAACTTTATAAAATACCGTCTCTAGAAAATTCTCAAGACCGTTCTTACATAAGCACAAGTTAAGTACGAGTCTAAGCAGTTACTGGTAAATTCGTCTGCATCACAGAGTTTCTATATATAGCTCTATGGTCTGCATAGCGTGTTATATATAGACCAATGACATTAACTTCCCGGCAAATAGTCGCTTTAGATGTATTGAAAGATAGGTTGCCAGGCAACAAAACATACGCCCACAACAGCTAAGTCGTCCGGGCAGTCAACAAGGGTTGTCGCATATTGTTTCTTTTATCAGTAAGGAGAACATTTACAACACATGATAATCTTATTACGAGTAATAGCCCATTAAATAATTATCAGAATTGATTAGAATAGTTTTGATGGTTTGTCTCAAGGCCTTTGTCCACAAGATATTTCAAAGTGATCAAGTGCCAGATATCACTGAAAATCAAATAGGATTCTTCGTCTCATGACCCTAAACACTGTGTACAAATTTAAAGTCAATCGGATATTAACTTTAGCCTTTAGAGCATTCACAGGGTTTTTCAAAGTGATCAAGGGTCATAACTCTGCCAGTAATTATCGGATATCGCTGAAAATAAATAGGCTATTTTGTATCATGACCGTAAATAGTGTGTATAAATTTAAAGTCAATCGGATATTAACTTTAGATTTTTCAAAGTGATCAAGGGTCATAACTCTGGCAGTAATTATCGGATATTGCTAAAAATCAATAGGCTTCTTTGTATCATGACTTTAAACACCGTGTATAAATTTAAATTCAATCGGATATTAACTTTAGCCTCTAGAGCGTTCACAAGATTTTTCAAAGTGATCAAGGGTCATAACTCGGGCAGGAATTATCAGATATTGCTGAAAATCAACAGGCTTCTTCGTATCATGACCTTAAACACTGTGTATAAATCTAAAGTCAATCGGATATTAACTATAGCCTCTAGAGCGTTCACAAGATTTTTCAAAGTGATCAAGGGTCATAACTTTGGTAGTAATTATCGGATATCACCGAAAATCGATAGGCTTCTTCGTCTCATGCCCTTAAACACTGTGTATAAATTTAAAGTCAATCGGATATTAACTTTAGTCTCTAAAGCGTTCACAAGATTTTTCAAAGTGATCAAGGGTCATAACTCTGGCAGTAATTATCAGATATCACCAAAAATCAATAGGCTTCCCTCGTCTCATGCCCTTAAACACTGTGTATAAATTTAAAATCAATCGGATATTAACTATAGCCTCTAGAGCGTTCACAAGATTTTTCAAAGTGATCAAGGGTCATAACTCGGGCAGGAATTATCGGATATTGCTGAAAATCAACAGGCTTCTTCGTATCATGACCTTACACACTGTGTATAAATTTAAAGTCAATCGGATATTAACTTTAGCCTCCAGAGTGTTCACAAGATTTTTCAAAGTCATCAAGGGTCATAACTCTGGTAGTAATTATCGGATATCACCGAAAATCAATAGGCTTCTTCATCTCATGCCCTTAAACACTGTGTAGAAATTTAAAGTCAATCGGATATTAACTTTAGCCTCTAAAGCGTTCAAAAGATTTTTCAAAGTGATCAAGGGTCATAACTCTGGCAGTAATTATCAGATATCGCTGAAAATCATTAGGCTTCTTCATCTCATGCCCTTAAACACTGTGTAGAAATTTAAAGTCAATCGGATATTAACTTTAGCCTCTAAAGCGTTCAAAAGATTTTTCAAAGTGATCAAGGGTCATAACTCTGGCAGTAATTATCAGATATCACCGAAAATCAATAGGCTTCTTCGTCTCATGACCTTAAACACTGTGTATAAATTTAAAGTCAATCAGATATTAACTATAGCCTCTAGAGTGTTCACAAGAAATTGTGGACAATGGATTGACGGACGGACGGACGGACCGACAGACGGACGGACGGGGGCGACGGCAATATACGACCACATTTCCATGTGGGCGTATAAAAATGAAATGAAATGAAATAAGATTTAATGTCCTACTGTTTTGCTCCTAAACTGGGCTAATGAAGATGGGCATACGTCATACAGTGGAAATTTTGCCTGGGAAGCGGCACTATGGCCTACTCTATCGAATTCCAACTGCCAAGGGAACTTTTACGTGCACGTCAGTTTGTGAGAGAGAGAGAGAGAGAAATGGGGTTTAACGTCCACTCGACACAAACTAGGTCATTTTGAGACTAACATATGGTTTAATATTATTTCAATAATTCCCTTGCACATAGGGGTCTTTAGCAGTGGGAGGAAACCGGAGTGCCCGGAGGAAAAGTCAGTTTGTACACGGGACCTCGTTTTTTCATCCCTTCCGAATGACAAGATAGCTGTCCTCCGTCCTGCATCACTGACAAGGAGAAACCACGTCGGAAAATTTGGATGAACCTTCTCGGCCAATGCCAGGATCGAACACCCGACCTCAAGGCTAGCGAACCAGCGTCTTACCCACATAGCCACGTGATCCCCTGATGCCCTTGGCGTATCCCCCATAGGCCTACACATATAAAATGTACCACAAACAAAGAAAGGATAGGCTGGCACTGCCAGTCAGGATACGCCCACATTTTCGAGAGATGGATAGAGAACAAGCAATACCGAAAGTTAGAATTTGATATGTGCAAATATCGAAATGAATTAAGATCTTTGGGTTATAAAGGTGCATTTCAGTAAGCTTCAAATTCGACTGGGGATCATGTTGCTAAGTGGGTAAGAAATTCGAACTCAACCTTCCATAGGGTGTAACGGTGATAGAGTCAAAGGTTTTTTGTTAACTCAGATAATAATTGTGACCTCCAGAAGGACCATAGGAAATTTTTCGGACAATCAGGGGCCATAATTCAGGAAGTTACGATCCGATATGCGCAAATAACGAAAGGAACCAAGATCTTTGGGTTATAACCATGAATTAAAATTGTGACCAGTGTTCGACACAAACGTCGGTCCGTAGGCCCGAGGCCGACTGATTTATCGGAGGACTCCTGCTTGCCTATTTCACTCGGGTCCGCCGGGCCTTTGTCTTCTGGATATGGTAGAACTGTCATAGAAACGCAACCAGAGCCTCCGATAGTTAACGGTTATTGTTTACTTGTCATCGACATGACGGAAGCTGATGTTTTTCCAAACAATGACTCGCGTAACCAGCCTCTTATTTGTGCATCTCGTTCGATAATCGCGCTTCCTTCGACGCTCCATATGAATTCCAGGTACCGGTAGATATCAAACTGATAACTATACGTTTAATGGTTTCGCTGACCAGTTGTTAGTAACATTTAAATCTTAGTTGAATATAATCTTCTGATAGAACACCAAATACACTGAGAAACAATCATTAATAATAATATATATTATATTTTTTTCCGCCATTGCCAAATACGCCGATGACGCATGTGACATTGATTGGAATTTCTAGGTCAATAAGCCGGCGATGCTACGTTTAATTTTAAGTTGCATCTACCGTTATGATTTTTTATATACACATGCTGACAGAGGCTTAATTTTAACCATGTTGAATTTTTGTCGTTATTATTTTTGAAAGGCATCTGGAGTCGTACGGAATTTTATTTTAAAGCAATTTCAATTATGGTTGCCATGTGACCACTGTGCCGTGTGTCTATCATGGACGAATGAATAAATGCATATTTGAAAGTTACGTGACAGACAAAAATTAAAACTTGTGTTATGAAAAAATACTATTGTGCTGTATGCATCCAAAAAATGAAGACAGTACCGGTAATTTATTCAGGAATATTAGGCTTACTGACATGAATTTCATGAAGCCAAAACGTGTATTAAATTTTCCGACAGTGTAGTTGTGGGCCGGCCTTTTATTAAACGTAATGGAGACTGATGATTTTAAAAACATTTCTTACGGACCTCTTTTGACTCAATTCTGGGCTATTGTGCTAACAATCTAGGGCAGTTAATTGTTTGGGGTTTTTTTGTAAATATTTGAAGTTTACGTAGGTTAATAATAATATGGAAAACCCAATGTAGCCATGAATAGATTTGTTCCATTTATAAATTGAAATGACACACTAATTCGTGTCTTCTTTTTTTCCTTCGCAAGTTACTAAACCATAGCTTTATACATGGAAACTATAAATAATTATTATTGGTTGGGCCTGCGTGTTACCTGAAGGACCCACGTGATCATGTGTCGCACAGGTCCTGCGGGCCTGTGCTTGGAAAATGTTTGTTTCGGACACTGATTGTGACCTCTACAGGGTCCACAACCATGATATACAATTTTTTAACAGTAACGGCGGCCATATTGTATGGCAATTTTGGTCCGATTTTCCCGAAATTCGAACTCTACAGGGTCCACATTAACCTTGATATAACATATTTTCACACTATTTGCGTGATATAATCAAACGGTTTTTTGACCTCCAGAGGGACCACGATCACACACAATCTGTAGATAATTAAAATCTAGATAATTTCAATAACAACTAGACCTGCATGCAGGAATGACGGGTTTCACTGGTCCCCGTTACCCTTAAACATGTCACTTCCGGTGCCAAGTTACCCTTGAACATATGTCACTTCCTGTACCAACGAAACCACTAAACAGGTTTCCAAATTAACATTGCACACAAATAAAATGGACGCAGAATCAACCAAATCCAGCGATATCAATTCATTTTATACATTTGTTACTTGTAAATGACCTTGACAAAATTAAATTACTTCCGTTGTTATTGAAAATGTTCAATTAGTTTAATAAAATCAGAAATGGCATACGATATCATATAGTGAAAATTTTATGTAAATCGAATAATAATTGCCACTTTTAAAGAACAAAAAAACTTGAAAAGTGACTTGTAGAAAATCGGCTATTTCTCTACCGTACAAGTTAGAAACCATTTTGTGGTATCTGTATGATCGTATGGGTTCATTCTATTTGTTTATTGGCATCAAATACCATAATTTGAGAAAGATTTCAAAACGGAACCATTTGAATAGAATATCTGTTTTGAAGGCTAAAAATACAGTTTTTGCCAAAATGACATTACTTCCGGTGATAATGAAAATCTTAAATTGCTTGTATGAAATCCTAAATGGCATTAGGTGTAACATGGTGTAACGTTTATGAAAATCGAATAATAATTGACACTTTTATGGCCCCAAAACCTTCAAAAGTGACCTGTAGAAAACCGTCTATTTCTCGGCAACCGAACAAGTTAGAAACAATTTTATGATATCTATATGACCATATGAGTTGTGTTTATATGTGAATTTAAACCAAAAGTTAAAATTATTAATACATATTAAGTAATTCTTGGTTGAATAAATCATTGATTTAAAAAGTTTAAAATGCAGTTTTTGACAAAATGACGTCACTTCCGGTGTCAATTTTAAATTGTAATCAACTTGATATGACGCTACATGCTTTTTGAATCAAATGATGTCACTTTTATAAAAATCCAATAATAATTGACTATTTTACAGGCAAAATAACAAAAACAGTGACTTATGCAGAACTGCCCATTTCTTGGCAACTGCTTATGTTACAAACTAATTTTAACATACATTTTCTTCGTTTGGATTATAGCTACAAGTTTATAAGAGTTATGTAAAAATATTTTAAAATCTGAAAAGCCTGAATGGGTTGTAAATAGGTCAATTTTACGCCTCTTTTCACCTCTTAATCCAATTTGCTAGAAAATGAAATAGAAATTTAAAAAACTGCTTCCGCCATTTTTTGCGCCTTGAAAGGCCACACTCTTTGAGTCATATAATTTTTCAAAAAAATAATATTTGTTTTCGAAGAAGGTAACTAACTGTCAAAATTGTAGTTTTTGGTAAAATTATGCCACTTTCGGTGCCGACAGATAACACTATCGGTAACAAAAAAAATGACAATTGAGACAACGAAGCATATGAACTTTGTTTTATACAAATCGAACGATAAAAAAATAATCTAGGACTGAAAAACTGAATTAGTCAATGGCGGCCAAGGAAAATAACTGAGACAAAAAATTTTAACATTTTTGCGCAAGTCAGATGACTCTTTAATTCTGTGTACAACACCACTAAAAAATATTCATAAATAAAAGTTTTTTGTAAAATTTTAAATTTTCAAAATTTGGCGCCTAATATCTTCGAAGATTTGCAGAAAATCAAAAATTGAAAGTAGCGTAACTATGTGCCCTGTCTCCAGCTATGCCAAAATGTATCGAAAGTTAAAATCCCATGATTATTGTTCAAATTACTGCAATATTTTTAAAAACGATAACTTCGGTGATTTCGGACATTTCGCATTGTCGCAGAACGTTCAAAATAGCTTTATCCTCTAAGTCACACCCACTTTCCCAGTAAAACCGAAGAAAACGTAACGATGCGACAAGTAGTTGCTGAGATCTATTCAAATTGGAATCTGAATAATAATAATAAGAATAATAAGAATAATAATTTTAACAAAAACAATAGTGTTTCACACAAGCTATGCAGTGTGAAACCCTAATAAAGTAGTTTTATCAACAAAGCACCGAGGGTGGAGATTGGATCACCAAATAGTACAACACTTCCGCCATGATAATCTCTGAATTCGATGATCAACATTTGTTTTTTTTATATTTAGTACTTTCAAATACTTACAAAGAGGAAAAACACAGGATTTAAGGGAGGGGCAAAGCTAATATTTGTAGGTACTGGTAGGCTTATTACTTGATACTGACAGACGTGTACAATGATGTATTAAAAACCACTTGCTTGTAAATCATACGGCGATGTGAGTGGTTATTTAATGTTGAAACTTGATACCAACCGGTTAATTGTTACTAACCGGTTAATAGTCACAGTTATTCGAATAACAAAAATTCCTAACCGTAGGAGCACTATGTAACGGTGATATAATCAAACAGTTTTTAAAATCAGATAACAATTTTGACCTCCAGAGGGACCACAAGCTAAAAAGGGCGATTTTTCGGACAATCAGGGGCCATAATTCAGGAAGTTACGATCCGATGGGTGCAAATATCGAAAGGAGCCAAGATCTTTGGGTTATAAACATGCATGTCAAGTTTCATCAAAATTGTGACCTTGATAGGGTCCACAACCTTGATATAACATATTTTCACACTATTTGAGTACAAATGGCGGCCATTTTGTTTGTCAATTTTGGTCTGATTTTCACGAAATTCGACCACAACTTTCATTACGATGTAACGGTGATATAATCAAACGGTTTTTTAAATGGGATAATAATTCTGACCCCAGAGGGACCACAAGCTAAAAAAAAGATCATTTTTCGTACAATCAGGGGCCATAATTCAGGAAGTTAATGCGATATGCACAAATATCGAAAGGAACTAAGACTGTTAAGTTGTAAACATGTGTTTCAAGTTTCATCAAAATTGAATGAAGATTGTGACCTCTACAGGGTTCACAACCTTGATATACCATATTTTTACACTTTCGCGTACAAGCAGCAGCCATTTTTTCAGTCAATTTGGTCCGATTTTCACGAAATTTTACTGACATCTTCTTTACCATGTAACGGTGATATAATCAAACGTTTTTTTAAATCGGATAATAATTTTGACCTCCAGTGGGACCACAAGCTAAAAAGGGTGATTTTTCGTACAATCAGGGGCCCATAATTCAGGAAGTTACGAATCAATGAGCGCAAATATCGAAAGAAACCAAGATCTTTGGGTTATAAACATGCATGTCAAGTTTTATCAAAATCAGTTCAAAATTGGGACCTCTATAGGGTCCACAACCTTGATATAACATATTTTCACACTATTTGCGTACAAACGGCGGCCATTTTGTCGAAATTCACGAAATTCAAACTCAACCTTCATTATCATGTAACAGTGATATAATCAAACGTTTTTTTTAAATCGGATAATAATTTTGACCTCCAGAGGGACCACAAGCTAAAAAGGGCAATTTTTCGGCCAATCGGGGGCCATAATTCAGGAAGTTACAATCCGATGGGTGCAAATATCGAAAGGAACCAAGATCTTTGGGTTATAAACATACATGTGAAGTTTCATCAAAATCGGTTCAAAATTGTGACCTCTATAGGGTCCACAACCTTGATATAACATATTTTCACACTATTCGCGTACAAACGGCGGCCATTTTGTTTGTCAATTCTGGTCCGATTTTCCCGAAATTCGAACTCAACCTTCCTTAGGGTGTAACGGTGATATAATCAAACGTTTTTTTTAATCAGATAATAATCGTGACCTCCAGAGGGACCACAAGCTAAAAGAGGTGATTTTTCAGACAATCAGGGGCCATAATTCAGGAAATTACGTTCCGATAGGTGCAAATGTCGAAAGGAACCAAGATCTTTGGGTTATAAACATGCATGTCAAGTTTCATCAAAATCAGTTCAAAATTGTGACCTCTATAGGGTCCACAAGCTAAAGATAGGTTGGCACTGCCAAGCAGGATACGCCCACATTTTTGAGAGATAAATAGAGAACAAGCAATACCGAAAGTGATTTTTCCTACATCATTAAGTCCTGTATTTCATACTGTATTGGGAGCAGCCATTTTGATGGTCAGTTCCAGTCTGATATTCATGAAATTCGAAGCCGACAATGATTATGGTGTGACGGTACACAACCTAGAAATGTTACTTTTTGTCAAAATCGGATAAGAATTGTGACCTGTAGAGAGTCCACAACCATGATATACCATATTTTTACACTATTCGCGTACAAACAGCGACCATTTCGTCCGGCAATTTTGGTACGATTTTCACGAAATTCGAACTCAACCTTCCTTACGGTGCAACAGTAATATAATCAGAGTTTTTTTTTAAATCAGATAATAATTGTTCGAGAGATAGACAGAGAACAAGCAATACCGAAAGTGATTTTTCCTACAATCAAAGGCCATAATTTATTTAGTTACAATTTGATATGCGCAAATATCGAAAAGAATAAAGATCTTTAGGTTATAAACAAGCATTTCAGGTTTCATCAAAATCAAATTAAAATTGTGACCTCTACAGGGTCCACAACTTTGATATACCATATTTTTACACTGTTCGCGTACAAACGGCGGCCATTTTGTCTGGCAATTATGGTCAACCTTCCATAGAGTGAGTCAAACGTTTTTTTAAATCGGATAATAATTGTAACCTCCAGAAGGACCATAGGCAATTTTTCGGACAATCAGGGGCCATAATTCAGGAAGTTACGATCTGATATGCACAAATATCGAAAGGAACCAACCCTTTGGGTTATAACCATGCATTTCAAGTTTCATCAAAATCAAATTAAAATTGTGACCTCTACAGGGTCCACAACCATGATATACCATTTTTTAACAGTATTCGCGTACAAACAGCGGCCATTTTGTATGGCAATTTTGGTCCGATTTTCCTGAAATTCGAACTCACCCTTTCTTAGGCTGTCTGAAATTCAAACTCACCCTTTCTTAGGGTGTAACGGTGATATAATCAAACGCTTTTTTAAATCGGATAATAATTGTGACCTCCAGAAGGACCACAAGCTAAAAGATAGGCTGGCACTGCCAGGCAGGATACGCCCACATTTTCGAGAGATGGATAGAGAACAAGCAATACCGAAAGTGATTTTTCCTACATCATTAAAGTTACATTATGGGAGATAAGATAAAGAGATGGCAGTTCTCACTACAATAGTTAAAAATAGGTTGCCAGGCAACGAAACATACGCCCACACAGCAGCCAAATCGTCCGGGCAGTCAACTTAAGAGTTGTCGCATATTAAGGAATTATCAGAAAATCATTAGAATTTGTTTGGTTTTTATAATCAAACGTTTTTTTTTTAAATCAGATAATAATTGTGACCTCCAGAGGCACCACAAGCTAAAAAGGGTGATTTTTCGTACAATCAGGGGGCATAATTCAGGAAGTAATGACCCGATGGGCGCAAATATCGAAAGGAACCAAGATCTTTGGGTTATAAACATACCTGTCAAGTTTCATCAAAATCAATTCAAAATTGTGACCTCTATAGGGTCCACAACCTTGATATAACATATTTTCACACTATTCGTGTATAAACGGCAGCCATTTTGTCCGTCAATTCTAGTCCGATTTTCGCGAAATTCATACTCTCTCTTCATTACCATGTAACGGTGATATAGTCAAACGTTTTTTTAAATCGGATAATAATTTTGACCTCCAGAGGGACCAAAAGCGAACAAAAGCGATTTTTCAGACAATCCGGGGACATAATTCAGGAAGTTATGATCCAATGGGCGCAAATATCGAAAGGAACCAAGATCTTTGGGTTATAAACATACATGTCAAGTTTCATCCAATGGGCGCAAATATCGAAAGGAACCAAGATCTTTGGGTTATAAACATACATGTCAAGTTTCATCAAAATCGGTTCAAAATTGTGACCTCTATAAGGTCCACAACCTTTATATAACATATTTTCACAATATTCGCGTACAAACGGCGGCCATTTTGTCCGTCAATTTTGGTCCGATTTTCACAAAATTCATACTCAACCTTCATAACCATGGAATGGTGATATAATCAAACGTTTTTTTTAAATCGGATAACAATATCAATATCATGATACAAAACAGTTTTATTTCTTCAACATCATCGGGACTAACAATATTAATTATTCATTTATCCCATTTATTAAATATTGACCTGGCCCCGAGTTCACAAAGCATTCTCAGATTTAAGAATTTACTCAACTTTTGAAGATTGTTTATGAGAAATATCTTTAACCCAGAAACATTAAAACAACTAAAGTTTTATAAAGGAATATATTATTTTAGTTAAAATCAGGCGAACAATTTTGACAAAATTCTTAACTTAAAGCGAGAATTTCATATTTTTATGTTATATTTTAAAAGTTTATTAAAATAAAGCCTTAAAATAGATGGTATCTACATGTATAAACAGTAGTCCTACCCTGTTAAAGAATAATCCTATAATTCACTATTGCCAGTTGAGAAATTGGCAAAAATATCATTTTCAACTTCAAATTCAAACGTTTGAAGATAGCTGTTACATCGGGGAAATAGAAAACCATGGGAGGTAATTATTGTTATTATTTCCCGTGTGAATGAAGTTTAAGTATGGGAAATAATGCCTATGATCGTATAATAGTGAGTTGACAACCCATTGAGCAAAAGACATAGAAATAATTATGTTTTGACTTTCTTAGTAAATATGAAATTCTACACGTAGCTTTAAGTCTGAGAATGCTTAAGTCTGAGATATGAATCCTAATAAATCGCTATATGTATCGTATCCTTACTGCAGTGGTAATATACCCAGCACTAATGTATACCTAGAACATTCGCCCAAATATTCAGTTACAGAAATAATTCACAAAAATCCATTGACTTCATTAAATATATTTATTGGAAATTTATAACTAAAGTGGTTGATGTACAGTTCTGAGCTACCGTAAGTGTATTCCAATTCTTCACAAGATGTGTTTTAAAGTCATTAATTAGGCAATCACATAACAAGCCTGCTTTTCGTTCAATGCAAATAACTGTTGTAAAATTAGGATTTAGCAATGAATAAATCACTAGTTATTTAAGCCTAATATTTTATTGTCAGTTTTCCATGTTAGAAATTATTGGTTGAAAACTCCCTGTGGACATCAAAATAAAGCTCTTCAAAGTAAATAAATGGCGACTGTATTGGTGGTCTGAAAATAAAAAAAATATACATGTACATTATATTAGTATATTTGAACAAAATAGGCCTATAGTGTTTATTTAGGGATTTCTGTGTCTAAAAACATTTTTTACATGAGTTATGCATAAATTACAGATGGAAATCAAACTTCATGCCAAGAAAGTACATGTATCACATCACAGTTCAGGTAGTTGGAATTGGCACAAGACCTTAAAAAGTTTTTTTTAAGGCTTCCTTCAACCAGAATTATTCACTTGACGTCTCTTTTAATTCTACCCAAACAAGGTCTCAATTTACATATTAATCCATTCTTTCAGTGACATCAATCTAATATTTTATGTCTTCATCATTACGATTACCATGTTAATCTTCTCACAAAGAAATCACATTCAAAAACAAAATTCCACTTAATTAATAAATCCTGCTTAGGGAATGACTGGGTAACTCTGGCCCTCAGACCAACTGGCGGTGAAGAATAGATGACACAAGAAAACAAAACTAGCTCGATTAATCCTTACCCTCATTCTCGGTTCTTTATGTGGTATATCGTTCCGGTTAACTCCACTAACCTCTGAGTCAACTCATATGATCAAATTGTAAACGGTTTTATGATTGGTCCGTAGAATCAAGCTACAACGAAGAACACATGATATGAATTCGTGAAAACCCTGTGAATATACCAAGAAGGTTAATGGAGTAGAATGGAAGGATATCGAGAATGCTTCCTGCATACCTTTCATAAATCATTTCTCACCTCCGATTAAGAAATTTTTCAGGGAGAATGCGAAGATCAATTTTGTTTATTTAGAATAATATATATATGTATTAATATACCGGTATATATGTTCATTTTTTCCAAACAGGTCACTTGAATCGAGGTCTGATTATTTTTTTACATTTTTGTTAAGTTTGCATATAGGTTTACCCACATGATGCATTAATGAATACCCGACTATATATTTCTATATGCCTACTATTCAGCTGGGCTAATGAAGATGGGACGTTGTTATTAATTCATGACTAAATAACATTTTTAAAAAATACATACATACAGTAATGTATCTCGTTACACTGCCTATAGTATCACAAATTACCTGCTAGCCACCGACACTAGAAATAGAGTAGACAGAATACTATATTACTAGAGGTGTAGTGTCCAGTCTTATACTAAATTTAAAATGAGATCTCCGATTCTGTTTCGTTTTTATTTCCACAAATTATTTAAATTAGAATACCGGTAGTTTAGAAATTAAAAATAAATATATATTTATAAAAAATACCCCGAGTAGATTGCATTTTTGTTTACGTTCAGGCCCATAATTGTCGTAGTTCGTAGTTATAAAGACTCAACTTACCGGTACTTTACTAAACAAATACTGAAATAGTGAACCTGCTGGGTCCTCCTTACTTGATTTTAATTTTATTATTGTTCAACAGTTGTGACATCTACTCTGCTGGGTCTTTTCTCAGCAGTCGATGAAAAGAGGGACCACAGTTTCTCGTGTGTTAAGCGAAGCATCCACCGAAAACACATTTGCTTTCCGGCATCTCGACAGTAACCGGAAGTAGCGAATGCAAAACGGCATCATACGCAGCCGTCCCACAACATAACGCGATGACGTCATACGGTGGACATTCCCGTCAGAAAATATTTCTATGCATAAACAAATCAAAAAGAGTGAATGGATCCGGGGGCTAGCCGTAAGCGTCCACTGCGCTGTACAGTCCCGGGCCTGTGGTGACACAGACTTCACTCATATTTGAAATCAAGTTGGGAATAAAACCCAAGGAAATAATTATAGGATGGACTTGTCTAGTTCATCATCTTTAATAAATTCTTTAAAGAATTTCGTTGAATACACCACCAGTTATCGTGACAATGAATTGTCTTTTTTCGCCTCCACTGAGGCAAATCTTCTTGTTTATCATGTCAACATGCACTTCCCGCATGTCAGTACCAAAATGTCCCTTGGATGAATCGTCCATTTCCACACTGGGAGAATTTGCAGAAGCATTCGTTTTGATGTGCTTTGTCGCTTTGCTAGAACGCCTTTGTGTAGGCTCAATATTATCGGAACTGTTCCTAGACGACTACGATTTAGTACGAGAACTACTAGAAGACGGATCATCTTCATCAGAATCGGAACTGGACGATATTGTCTCAGAACTCGAATTAGAATTTCCATCCGATTTATTTGAAGGTCGTTTCGTGGTACGATTTTTATCGACAGAAAGACTTCTACGTCTTTTAGGAATTCTGTATGGAGCACGTATTCGTCGATTCCGTGAGCGTGACCGTCTTGTCTCAGACCTGTCACTGCTTGAATATTCAATCTCAGATTTGGCCGTTCTTCGGGACGTGTGGGAAATAGATGCCATTTGGCTAGCATTAGTTGCCGTATGGCTATTTGTCTTCTTTACCGTTTGGCTTGGAGACGAAGACATAGTAAAATTAGAATAATTTCGAGAGCTAATATAAAGAGTGGCTTTCTCTTAGAAGCCAGGACAAATGAGGACGATAATTTCATGCTCTCGCGAGATTTGGGGCTGGTATCTCGTTTGCTACGAGATTTCAGGTTTTTACTTTAAAGTGGCTTATTATTTAGTAGAAGTCAGTGAAACATCTAATTTAGAACTTATTTCAGTTGAGAGGGTTGGGATGGCCTAGTGGTCTAGAGTGCTGCGCTTCGACCTCTAGCTGGCCGGTTACCTCTGGCTTGCGGCTGTGGTTTCGATCCCTGGTGTGAGCGTATGTGGCATGTAGATAGGGGCAACTTCTCAGCCTCGTGGGTTTCCTCCGGGAACTATGGTTTCCTCCCACTGCTAAAGACCCCTAAGCGCAAGCGAATTATTGAAATAAAATTAAACCATATGTTAGTCCCGAAATGACCTAGTTTGTGTTGAGTAAACGTTAAACCCCATTTCTCTCCCTCTCTCTTTATAATCTCCATTAATTATCTTTCTATAATGCCGCTTACTGTAAACTACAGAAAACTTTTTTTCAATCTTAACTACTTGCTCTTTCAAACTAAACTCGACTTCTTGTGTGCTTTTGTTTGAAAATCTTTGGCTATACAACCTTTCGCCCCTCAACTTCTTTCTCCTGACTCCTTGCTGTGAGAAGTCAAGATTATAAAATGGCTGTAACAGGCTTCCATAGTGCCAATGTAAACTAACCTTATTTTGGTAGCCTACAATTTAAGAATTAGAGTTTTCAAATGTTGTACCATCCGGATTAAGACTAGTAATTATTTTCGCTTATTTCATGATGGACGAATGTAGTGCGAGTTATGAATAGACAATTTTTCCCTTAATTTTTTCTCCCCTCTTCCTGCATTTTTTGGTTGAATTTTTGGTCTAGAATTGGAGAAAAGGGATCAAATTTTCAATTTCATAGCAGTTTTGGGTAATACTGATGATATTTCAGGGGAGGGATAGGAAGTTAAAGTGTCTTTCTGCAGAGCAATGATTGTGTCGAGAGTGAGATTTTCACCCAGTCAACTTCAAATCCCTGTAGCAAAAAGTCTAAACAGTCAACCCCCTTCAAATTTGTGATGAGGAGATTGCCAAATGTGGTCCCCATTGTGCCTATAAAGATTGGAACCAACGGAATGTTGAGCAAAAAGCTACAGCCTGTGATGTTACAGCCATTTAAAGACCACGTAAAACGATATATCGAAATTTCATATACACATAGACAATGGTTAGTATATCCACTTAAAGGTAAGTTCACAACAATCTGATTAAAATTAAGTCGGCTGTTAACGTTTTAGTATCCGACACGCCAAAACGCTTTCCAATTTTTCATTTACGACCTTAATCCGGTTGATTGGCTGGTGACGTCACAGGCACTACAGATAAGGATATACATTATCTATACAATATAGGACTGTCGGTAGAATAAAGCACTATCAATACACACCACAAGTTGATAAGCGTCTATTGACTGGCCTAATCATAATCACCGAATTATTGTCTTACGTTGTTATAGATTAGACATTTGTGAACTTTTTAAAATTGGCTTGGGAGATTTGTGAGAAAAACCTTTTCATCTCATAAACACAAATTGTATCAAGATTATTAGACATATTTAGACAAGAGTGTATTGAGAAATTTGAATTATCAAGTAAATGTATCATTTATAAGCATATTGTGAATACTTTCGGCTTACAATATTATTTGACTAAACCGATATACAGAAAACACAGACGTGAAATTACAAGAATCCATATGTCCTGTCATAATTTAAATATTGAAAGGTTAAGATATAGTAATAAATATATTGAGAGAAGTAAACGATTATGTACATTGTGTAATGTTGAAGACATTGAAGATGAGTACCATTTTGTTTTAATTTGTCCAATTTATAAACATCTGTATGGTGGACTATGGTTGCCATAGCAAATAAATATTATTTCGATAAAATTTTATATTATTTTGATAAAACTTTATATTATTTTGATAAAATTTTGTATTATTTTTTAAATTATTTTCAATTTTATTTATTGTTATTTTTTTTTTATTCATTTAAATAATTTCTTTATTTTATTTTTTTTTTAATGTGTATTTATAAAAAAAACCTTTTTTTTATTTCATAAAAACTTTTTTTTTTATTATTTTATAAAAAAAGTTTTGTTTTTTTTCATTATTGTTTTTTTTTATTTCATAATTTTTTTTTTTTTTATTTCATATAAAAATTTTTTTTCTTTATTTCATATTTAAAAAAATTTTATTTTTTATTTCATATTTATTTTTTTGATTTCCATAAAAAAAAATGATTTTATTTCCATAAAAGTTTTTTTTTTTTAATTCCATAAAACTTTTTTTTTAAATTCAGAAAAAACTTTTAACACTTTCCCTTCTTTGCCATATTGTCCTGGTTATCCAGTCGCGAATTGTATCTGGGAGTTGTCTCCCTTAGTTGTTGTTACCGGTTGTTCCAGTCTATTGTTTACTTTCGCTTCAGGCGTGAGTTTTGAATACTAGTTTACTTGGGCCTAAAAAGCTTGTTTTGAGTGAGGTTTTTTTATATTGTGTATGCAATGTTAAGAATCAGAAATGGTCAGTGGAAACACGACCTAGAACTGAGGGATTGTTTAGCAACTTATGTAGCTAGAGGACTTCGACGACATGAAATAATTGACTTTGTTCAAGATCAATTTCGCGAATACTCCTGGAGTCTGCGATCTCTAGATCGCCGAATGTCATTTTTTGGTATTAAATATACAGACTATACAATTGATATTGGGAGATTAAGGAATGCAATACAGGAAGAACTCCAAGGACCTGGGCGCCTTTTGGGATATAGGGCAATGCACCAAAAAGTAAGAGAGGTGGGTGAGATTTATTATGTTATTATTTTATTATATTGATATATAATTATGCATTTTATATAGCCAAACTGGGATGAGTTTTCTTATAATTCGAGTCTGTAACCATGGTTTAAAATTGGGATGAGCAGTCTTTTATCTTGGGATGATAAACTTTCAATGGCATTTAGTAATTGTTGAATTTGAGTATGTCACAATTCTATGGAATACAATTACTGCTTATTACTGAGCGACGTTCCAACTAGACTTCTCTAGACGTTATCAATGTTAAGAATCAGAAATGGTCAGTGGAAACACGACCTAGAACTGAGGGATTGTTTAGCAACTTATGTAGCTAGAGGACTTTGACGACATGAAATAATTGACTTTGTTCAAGATCAATTTCGCGAATACTCCTGGAGTCTGCGATCTCTAGATCGCCGAATGTCATTTTTTGGTATTAAATATACAGACTATACAATTGATATTGGGAGATTAAGGAATGCAATACAGGAAGAACTCCAAGGACCTGGGCGCCTTTTGGGATATAGGGCAATGCACCAAAAAGTAAGAGAGGTGGGTGAGATTTATTATGTTATTATTTTATTATATTGATATATAATTATGCATTTTATATAGCCAAACTGGGATGAGTTTTCTTATAATTCGAGTCTGTAACCATGGTTTAAAATTGGGATGAGCAGTCTTTTATCTTGGGATGATAAACTTTCAATGGCATTTAGTAATTGTTGAATTTGAGTATGTCACAATTCTATGGAATACAATTACTGCTTATTACTGAGCGACGTTCCAACTAGACTTCTCTAGACGTTATCAAGCAATAATAAAATACGTGTAGCCTACACAACAATATATACTTAATGCTGACAAACCAGAGATCTCCCTTAATTTGCCACGTACCTGAAGGGAATCTAATTTGATTAAGGATTATAAAGTTTAAACGCTAATAACAACATTCAATAAGACCACTTTAACTGAAAATAAAAACAAACTGATTAATTGATCTTGGGATGAGATGTCTTCTAATCTAACTTGGGATGAGTTGTCTTTATACAGTTTGGAGGTACTGTATGCCCACACAATTATTAACAGCGACATATTTCATAGAGCAATGATGACTCTGACTTTCCTCTAACTAAAACCTTGGCCGTAAGCACAAGGAAAGGAGGATTGACTGGCCTTAAATCTGCACAGTTTTGGTCCATTCTTGACATATAATGTATGGTAATATATTATGCATTCATAAATATATTGTTTTGCAGATCCATCACCCAAATGTCCCCAGAGACCTGGTGTATGCAGTTATGCAAGAATTGGATGCTAGTGGATTAGAAGAAAGAGGTGGTGTTGGAAAACCCAAACGTCCAAGGAGGGAAAGGAATTTTCATTCAGAAGTAAGTCTAAAAAGCTCTGTACAACACACTGCCAACATTTCTGGTAATATTTTTAGGAACATCTCAGCAACACACCTAGACAACAAAAATTTGGCCCTGCATACACATGGCAACAATACCACAACATATAGTATATAGGGCAACTTAACAACCATTCATTGCTGGTAGCTGCCGTCTTTATACATTTGTGTGGCTATTTTGTTTTTGTAGAATATGTTTATTCTTGATAATGATATTATTTGTTTTTCAGGGGTCAGACTATACACTGTCATTAGATGGCCATGATAAATTATGCGGCTACCAGAAATCCACTTTTCCCTTGTGTGTTTATGGTGGTCAAGACACCTATAGTGGGAGAATTCAGTTCCTTAAAGTATCTACTAGCAACAATGATCCAAAGATCATAGGAAAATTCTATCTTGAATATTTATATGAAACTAGAAGTAAGCTATTAAATTATTTCTTAAATTGTAATGATTGTCATCATAAGGTAGTTAGTAGTACATTATAAATGACCTATACTTCAAGTACCCTATGACAGTCTGGTACGAAAAATGAAATATCGAAACTATATTCGCTCATGAGAGCAAGACATAATGTCACCACTTTGTTTTAATATCCTTATTACAATAATATTTTATAAGTTATACCAATAAAGCATTATTGTCATTTTGTTATGGATGATCAAGGCTAATACTTTTACATCAATTGTCAATTGTAAGCATTCATTGTGTAAATTTTATAGATAATGCTTCTAACAAAGACTCCCCAGTATAAATATTTGAGAAAATTGAAATTGATCCAAAATTGTTTCATGCCAAGAAATATAATATTCTAGAAGTTTCATTATTGGCTTCAAATGATACTCAAATTCACATGTAGCCTAACGTATTCAAAGAAGATTTTCAAGCATTATGTATTTTATTTATGGTGTCCACATTTCAGCTATTGTACCCAGAATATCTAATCCTTTCTTATATCATTACACAATGCAAGCTTACAGCAGAAGGTTTAACAAAAAATATTTTAAAGGGATATGATTAAGCTCTATTAATCGTTATTTATTATTATTTTATAGGATTGCCAATAAGATTACGAGTTGACAGAGGGATTGAAACAGGCGATATGACCACAATGCATTGTTATCTAATTGACAAGTATATTGAAGTTGAGGATGCAACAGATTTCGTTCTATATGGTCCTTCCACTGAAAATAAAATTGAACGGTTTTGGAGAGACTTGCATCACAGACTGGAGATTTACTTCAAAAAACAGATTTCGGGTCTTCTAGAAAATGGAGATTATGATCCATCAAATGAAAAAGATAGGTAATATAATTACTATTATTACTGGAGAAGATATACCCATCAGTGATATTTTATGCTGATCAACACAATTCAAGTGGAAAATGTGAGCCTTGGCCATACATGGTGTATTATATAGGACATTACATGTATATCCTCTTGTCCACAATTGATGGTGCCTTTAATGTTATTTTCGGGGGGTCCCTATCAATTTTTGGTGTAATTTTGAAACAAATTGTTTGAATAATACCATTTAAATTAAAAAATACAATAATGTATAAACTAGGTAATCAATTATTTTTACATGGTGGTTTTATGGGTAGACAAGGAGGGTCTCTGTCGTTTTTCACACAATTCTGAACAACTTGTTTGAATTTAGTCCTATTACATGACACAATTTTTGTGTGAAAGCTACTTTGTGGGTGTGTTAACACGCTTTGCGTAACTATCTTGATATAAATCCTTTCTTTGACAATACAGATGACAATTTATGTCTAAATTAGCAAAGTGCTCTTAGTATACAGATGTCTAAGCTTGTCCATCTTTAATACAGTTTTAAGGGAGTGTTCGCCATCCACTGTGTCTTCCTCAATTATACAGATTTCAGTAACATTAGGATCACCAATTAATGTCCGGTATAGGTCGATAATCCACAACTGACATTATAAACGTACAAATTACTGATTAATTTTTTTTCCAGATTACTGCTTGCCTATGTATACATACCAATAATTCAAAAAGAGTTAGATATATTTAGAGAAACTGTGTGGAACAATCATCGTTGCAGAAGAAACAATAACAAACAATTACCCACAGGAATACCAGAACATTTGTACTTTTATCCGGAAAAATATGGTGGTGTGAATTGTTCTTTAAAAGTCTCCGATAACGATTTAAATGAGGTTGCTGATTTGGCCAATATTGGTGAAGTAAAATATCTTACAGACGACTTCAGAGATGAGTGTATGCGCCATATCGACCCAACAGAAATTTGTTCTAATGATGCTGATAAAGCTTATTTATTTTTGAAGACTAATTTCAACCCTGCAAATGTTGCTTCAAGTTGAAAGTCCAATCTTTCTGTTTGTGAAATGTGGATCTTGAAATGATTTTCATGGTGTTTAGCCAAAGGAACAGTTCATCCAGACAACCACATTAGCACCATACCCTTTCTTAGAGGAGGAGAAACACCCCAAATTTGGTGGTGTCATAAACAATTGTGAAATACTTGTAGACTGGATAGTAAACACACTGGAAAGTTAATAGGTGGTTTATACTGTACTACAACGATCACTAACTGTGTTCAGTATATCACGTCAGGCCATTATGTTTTTTGCTTAAAGTCTTAGGTTAACAAGACATATATTATAACTAAATATGACATTACCATTCTTTCCTAAAATTTGCTATCTTTATTGACAAATTGTTGTACTAAAATCGCCATTTAAAGCGAAGAAATATTTTTTTTGTAAATAATCTACCTTGATTTATACAACTGAAAGTTACCCATAGATTATTATGGACATAATCTATATCACTTCATCATGAAAGACTTGTTGATAATTGTTCTGTACAATTTGAAGCCAAAATCCTTTAATTTCCATGATGCTTACTCTTAGTTGACGCCATTACTTTTTTGTCCCCCGCCTTTCGAAGAAAGTTGAGGGACTATTAAAATGGGTTCGCCCGTCTGTCTGTCCGTCACACTTTTTGGGACACAAAAACTCTCTTCCTAATTGAGCAAGAATGTTCAAACTTGGTGTATGTGTTTATTAGGGCAATGCCTTGATGGAGTTCGAAAATGAGCATTTTCCGCTTAGGGCAAGCAGAGATAAGCAATTTGATTGGTTGATGCTTTGGGACAAGATAACTTAGGTTCATCTTGATTGATGATTTTTATGCCAATACAATCACTGCGTTCTCATTCAGTAATGGATTTGACAGTAACAGTGTATAGAAACGATTGAATCGGACAAGAGGGCCCTTTCCCTTGGCCAGAGGGGCCCTTTTGTCAAGCGTGGGGGCCCTTTTGTCTGCCTTTTGGGTCCCCCTAACTAGGGTACATTTTCATTTTTCTCATCGGTTTTAGCATTTTTCTTTATAAAACACTTTTGGATGACACTTCGTGTACAGTTTGATTGCTCGATACGTTTGAAAAAAAAAAATGTGTCAATAATCAATATGTGTTATCTATTTATTTTGGGATTTCGGCGGGGGACAACAGCCTCACTGTTGGCTTGTTTAGTTTGTTTTTCGATTGCTTACATGTATATTGGGGTTTATTTTTCCTGGGCCTTAAAAAAACTGTAATGCTATGTTCCTGCATTATGATTTAAAACTACGAAACCGTATGAGTTACCAAGATCCAGTGCTTGTGGTTTCAAAGCATGTAAATAATGACATCATACTGTATTGATATTTTTAACATCGTTCATATTCTTTCCTTATGCCTATTTAGATATACATGTATTGTTAAAATCATTATGATGAGATCTATTATTGTAACAAATGTATACTCTTTTTGGGTATATAATATATTCCTTGTAAATGTATGTCATTATGCAGAAAATGTACAAAAGTGGTATGACCATGATAATTTGTTTGCCAAATTGTTTTCCAAACACTTATGAAATATAAAGATACATATTGAAATTCTCAGGGAAATTTGATGGGGTAGTTTCAAAACAGTTGAAATTTTGAATTCTATTTTGGGACCTACTTGTGATTTGACTATGCGAAATGCAACATATTATTATAATTTTATACTCATTAGTAGATTATTGATTTGGTTCAGCACCAATTTGCCGTCACATGATATAACCTTTAAAGTAGTTACATAATACATAAAGTATTAGGGTTCAGTATGCTAACAAAAACTCAAAACTGCAAATCTTTATTATTGCCAATATAGCTTTTTAGAACTCTACTTTACAATAACAAATATAATATTTAATAATAAAACAATAATTAATTATTGAGAAACAAAAGGAGATATGTTTGATAAAAGTACCATTCCCACTAAGTATTCCTAAAGTGTTGACTCATATTACATGTATGATCACTCTATGATTATCAAAATCAAATTTTTAAAAATTTATAAACATCCATGCTCACAAGTAGTTTATATAAGTTGTTTTTTTTTCTTAGCACCTGGTAGTTCATATGACGCTGTGTGACGTCATTCAAATTAAAAATGAGTCTTGAATGAACTCAAATTGTTCTCACTTTTTATACCATCCACAAATTGATTTCAAAAATAAAAAATATTATGGCAAATTTTTAAAAAATATTGTCTTCAGGATACCTTTGTGTGACTAAATAAAAAGAAGCTTTATTTGAAATAATTTTAATTTACTTTATACAAGTAGGAATGAGCCCTTTACGCTCATCTAATGTGATTGAAGTACAGAGAACTTCAGAAGGCACCTTTTCTGTTAAAATGGTTAATATGCCTATAATATTAAAAGAGTGTGTCTGGCAATTAATTTTAACTCATACATAGGCCAATCACCCACATTGCGAAATCAATTGGATATTAGCTAATTAATCAAATCAACCTAGATGTGTTTTCTTGTCCCAAATATTTATTATTTGAAACAGGAACAAATTTGGGTTAAAAAAAATTACTAACAAAGCTTCTACAAAGATTAACAATGTAACAAATACAAATACATAATTAACTATGTAATTAATTTTTTTTTTTTTGGAAAAACTAAACTCATAACCTCAAATACTTGCATTTTCTAAGTATTACACAGTACCAAATAAAATATTAAAAGATTCTTTTTGAACCGTCTGTATTATGTAAACATGAATGTACTACTATTATGTCTTATTCAAACACAAAATGTTCAGTATTAAAATATTCAAATGTTCATTGGGTTTTTTTTTATTTGTTTCCTTTTAATCCTAACATTGTACAGTATGTATTGCACATGTGCTGTTTTAGAAAGTTTTCAATGGCCATTGATGACAAATTGCCCATGCAGAAGAACACCTCTCCATCAAGCCCATCTTTCACTTCATTTAATATAGACGTTGCTATTTCGGGATCATATAATTTATATTCGGATCCTTGGATGTCAACAACCATGAGACTATGGTCTGATCTTTCGTAAGTAAAATGCACAAATGATTCTGCTTTCAAAGAGAGTTCTAAATCTGGTGTGTTGGCTTTTACAATTACGCCTGTGTTATTTATGTATTTCTTGAAGTCACCAGGAATATATTTTTCAATGCTTACAAAGTCATTCCTGCTTGTTTTGGCAAAAAAAAACCTCATTAAAGGAAAAAACGGGTCCATATTCTGGTGGTGATTCAATTTTAAGACTTAAAGCAAAGTTATTTGCAAGTGCATTCATTTGTACTGACTTCCTTGTGTGGTTCTCAACTGATCCAAAGACTGCTTCAATGGTTTGTATCTGATCGACCAAATATTTTTTTAAGACATATTTTGTTGACGATGATAATGATAAGCCTGATAAAGATGTGGAATAATAAGCTTCACGGAATCCACCACTGCCAAATGGCTTTGTGCAAACACTCATTTTTACTTCTATCGGCTCACACCATTGTTTTGTTTTAATGTCAAATTTTTCCAATGACAGTTCCATCACTTCTTTCTCTGTGTACTCTGGTTTTATGAGTTTTCCTAATTTTAGCATAGATGATAGGGAGACAGAAACTGGATATTGGCTAGGCCCATCAGATTTAGAACTGTGTGAATGAGATTCAGCAGGTATGGAATATAGTACTGTGCTATCAGGACAAGCTGATCTTCCGTTACTATTACGATTACCAATTTGGTCTATATCTCTGCTACTACTACTACTAGGCATATTATTAGCACTACGCCTACTTCTAGTAGGCCTACAAGAAGAAATATCTGTGTCGGCTTGGTGATAAAAACGGATATGAAGAACTTTGTTAATATTTTTTATTTGACTTATGTCAGATAGGGATGGGCCTCTTTCACCTGCCATAATGTCACAAGAATATTTTTCTGCCGGGATGTCAAATCCCTTGATGCATGCGTCCCTTATGGAATCTAATGTGACATCACCATTAATCTTGACCATTGTCAGCGGTCCCATTCGTTGGTATTTCTGGCACTTTCCTTCCACATTTTCAGACAATCGTTGCACTGTAATTGTCACGTCTGATTCTTCGGCCTTAGTGCCCACTGCTCGTCCTTTGCGGCGATTTGCCATTGCCTTTTTCATATCATCCCACTTTCTTTTGTTATTACATGTAGTAGGTTTTGACATTTTGGATTGTTTATTGGTTTATTGGTTTATTGAAAGTCAAAACTTGACAATCTGGCTACTTCGTAAGGGAGACAACTCGCAATCAGATATCATTGATTATGGCTGGATAACCAAGCCATTGTGGCAAATGGCAAAGAAGGGGATGTTGTTAAAAAAAAAAATAAAAAAAAAATTATGAAATTAAAAAAAGAAAAATGTTACAAGATTAAAAAAAAAAAAAA
The DNA here is from genome assembly GCA_948474765.1 of Patella depressa. Lineage (NCBI taxonomy): Eukaryota > Metazoa > Mollusca > Gastropoda > Patellidae > Patella > Patella depressa. The sequence goes on along the minus strand of CAOLEZ010000008.1, from coordinate 6,768,149 downwards.
ATTATGAATTAAAAAAAAAAATTATTAATAAAAAAGATTAAAAAAAAAAAAAAAAATTATGAATTAAAAAAAAAAATTATTAATAAAAAAGATTTTTTTTTATGAATTTTAAAAAAAAACAAAAGTTTTATGGAATAAAAAAAAAAAAATAAAATAAAAAATTTGCTTTTCAAAAAAAAGAAGAAAATTATGGAATAAAAAAATAATTAAAAAAAAAAAAAAATATTGTATGAAATAAAAAAAAAAGTGATTTGTTGTGAAATAAAAAAAAATGTTTTTTTTTTTTTTTTTATACGAATTTAAAAAAACGAAAAGTTTTATGGGATCAAAAAAGTTTTTTTATAAAATAGTATAAAATTTTATCAAAATATTATTTATTTGCTATGGCAACAATAGTCCACCATACATCTGAGATATAAATATATTAAAAAAAACTATTATTCGAACCTCACTGTTTTTAAATTACTTAATCTTTTATATACTAAAAATGTTTCTGAACTTGTAAAACTTGGTAAATTTTTATATTTGTCTAATAAACTAAGAGATAAAGAGATTAAAGGGAATTGTAACAGTTAATATTCTGTCACTCTACTCTCCATATCATCATGACTCTTGTTTGTAATATTGTGTTTATATATTAATATATATGGTTATTTGTATTGTGTATACATGTATATTTGTATTGTATATATGTTTTCCCCGATGAGTCTGTGACTCAAGGGTAATAAACTTGTGAACTTGTGATTGGAATATTGTTGACATTAATAGTTTAATACATATAGACAATACAAGTTGACTCCCTAAGTAAATAATTAGTGGTCTGTGTCCAGGTGGCGCTGTAGTATGATAATAGATAGAGTTGTAAACAATGATGGCTGACTAAATAGTCACTGAATTATATTTTAATTAATAAATAACCTGTTTGAACATTAATAATGTCTTTAATAAGACCCCAAACAACTTACATGGTGTCAGAAGTTTAAAGTGACAGCAAGTATGCAGAATCTACCACCTCCCAAGTCATTAGATTTGACAAATAGTAGAAATAAGAAGGAAGCATGGACTTCGTTCAAGAAACAATTTGAGTTGTACCTGACAGCCTCTGGAGCGAGGAATCAACCAAATGATGTTAAAAGGTCTGGATTGCTGCATCTTGTTGGTGAAGATGGATGGAAAATAGCCTCCACATTCCAAATAAAAGAAGAGGGTGAAAATGAAACCTCAATAGAAGATTTAATCAGAATGTTTGATGATTATTTTATTGGTGCCAGAAATATTATTTATGAACGGCATATTTTAAGAAATATAAAGCAAGAGAAAAGGGATTTTGATGAATTTTTGACAGAAATCAAGGAACAAGTAAAAAGCTGTGCTTATGGTGAGATGTCTGACGAAAGTGTTCGAGATCAGATAGTAGAAGGAATAAGTAGTCCAGTCTTGCTGCAGAAATTACTAACCAATAAAAATTTAACATTAGAAGTAGCCATACAGGAATGCAGGACATTTGAAAATGTAACTAAACAGATGAATCAAATGACATCTAAAGGTCAAGAAGGCGCTACTGCAGTATGTCACCAAACCGTTGATGCCTTTAGTAAAAAAGGGAGAAAAACAAATAATCATCCAAGAAAAGATGAAAATAGAAGACATACAGAAACAAAACATAAATATGAGCCAACAAACCAGAAGAAGTTTGACAAAACTTGTCAACGATGTGGTTACAATCATAAATATAATGATTGTCCAGCATATGGTAAAACTTGTACCAAATGTCATAAATTAGGTCATTTTAGTAAAATGTGCAGGACCAAGAAAGTCGACCAATTTACTGAAGACAATTCTGATGAAGATTTATTTCTTGGTATGGTAAATGAAGAAATTATTGATGAATCAAATGATGAAGATAATTTATACATATCAATGGTGAAAGAAAATAATACCAATAGTAAAGATACCTTAGAATGGAACATAGAAGCCAAAGTTGGTGTTCAAGACAGAAAAGTTAAATTTAAATTAGACAGTGGAGAGCAAGCTGATGTGTTACCCTACCATGTCTATCGACAAATATCTAGAAAAAGATTAAATCCAACCAAAAGAAGACTAGTTACCTATAATGGTCAAAGATTAGATATAGCTGGTGAAGTTATTCTTATGGTTAAAATAAAGAATGACAAGAAATTGGTCAACTTTATAGTTATTCGAGATAAAACGGTTCCAGTTTTAGGGCTGAGATCCTGTGAAGATTTAAATTTAATAAAACGAGTAGAAAGTTTAAATAACAAAGACAATGATATATTTAATAAATATAATGACGTTTTTAATAAAACAATAAAAGGTATAAATGTGCCTGAAGTTAAAATCTATATGAAAGATGATGCTAAACCAGTCCAGTATCCTCCCAGAAGAATAGCTTATGCTATTCGTGAACAAGTCAAGGAAGAGTTGAATAGGATGGAACAGAATGGTATTATTCAGAGAATAAATGAACCAACCGAGTGGATAAATGCAATGGTGGTCGTAGAGAAGCCTAATGGTAAGCTACGTATCTGTTTAGATCCCAGAGATTTAAATCAGTACATCATATCAGACCAATATAAGATGCCAACCATTGATGAGATGACTGCTAGGCTGAATAATTCGAAGATATTCACAAAATTAGACGCTACCGAAAGTTTTTGGCAGCTAAAGCTTGATGAAGAGTCATCAAAATTAACAACATTTTCAACTCCATTTGGTAATTTTTGTTTCAAAAGACTTCCTTATGGTTTAAACATTTCTAGTCAAGTATTTCAACGTGTTATGAGTCAAACATTTCAAAATCATGAAGGCGTAGAAGCTTATGTAGATGACATAATGATACATGCTGAAAATCAGAAAATTCATGATGAAAGACTTAAAGCTACACTAGACAAATGTCGTGAAATGAACTTAAAACTGAATAAAAATAAATGTGAACTGAATAAAACTGAGGTAAAATATCTTGGTGTAATTATCACTGGAGATGGTCAGAAAATTGATCCGGATAGAATTTCATCCATTGTAAATATGAAAAGCCCATCTTCTAAGGAAGAACTACATAGATTTCTAGGGATGTTGACCTACCTAGCTAATTTCCTACCCAATCTTTCTCAAGAAACTGCAATATTGAGAGACTTAATTAAAGAGAAAAATGTGTTTGTATGGACAGCAAACCATGAACTAAAATTTCAACAGCTAAAGAGAATGTTGACAGAAGCACCAGTTTTAAAATTCTTCGATACAAAAGAAGATATTACTATAACTTGTGACAGCTCACAATATGGTTTAGGTGGTGCACTATTACAAAATAACAGACCAGTCGCGTTTATATCAAGGACATTGACTGATGCTGAGAAAAATTACTCTCAGATTGAAAAAGAACTGTTATCAATTGTATTTACTACAGAACGATTTCATCAATATGTTTATGGTGTGAATAAATTTAAAGTTGTTAATGATCATAAACCATTAAAATTTTTATTTACAAAATCATTGACATCCGCACCTCCGAGAATAGCAAGTTTGATGATACGTTTACAAAAGTAGAATGGATACCAGGAAAAGACTTAAAAGTAGCTGATACATTAAGCAGAGCACCACAACCCCCAAAACCTGAAGATTTAAAGTTTCATCAGGAATTAGATTATTATGTGCATGTGGTACATGCATTATTACCATTTAGTAACACAATGTTAGATAACTTTCAAAAATCGTGTGAAGCTGATAATGAACAATTAGAATTACGTAGAATCATTCAAAATGGATGGCCAGATAATCGTCATGATTTAAATGACACTGTAAAACCGTATTGGAACTTCCGCGATGAACTTTCAAATTTTAAAGGTTTAATTTACAAAAATAATAGATTGTTAATTCCTAAAGAGTGGAAAAGCGACATGCTGAGACGATTACACGAAGGACATTTAGGTTTTGAAAAATGTGTTACTCGAGCAAGATCCTGTATGTTTTGGATCGGCATGTCAAATGACATTGAAAATTACGTAACAAAATGTGAAATATGTCAAACATATAAAAATCAACAAACAAATCAAACACTTCAACCACATGAAAGACCAAATCTTCCATGGTTAAAAGTTGGAGCAGACTGTTTTCATTTTAATAATTTAGACTATTTACTGTTAGTTGATTATTATTCAAATTACTTTGAGATAGCTCAGTTGAAAAATTTGTCAGCTGAAGAAACCATATTAAAAATGAAATTCATCTTCGCAAGACATGGAATTCCAGAAACCCTTGTGTCTGACAATGGGACAAATTTTTCAAATGAAAAATTTAGAAAATTTTCAACTGAATGGGGAATAAATCACAAAACATCGAGTCCTCATTATCCAAGAAGTAACGGATTAGCTGAAAAATATGTTGGAATTGTTAAAAAGTTACTCATCAAAGCTAAAGCTGATAAACAAGATCCTTATTTAGCTATATTAAACTACAGAGACAGCCCAGTTCTTGGATCGAAAACTCCATCACAGTTATTATTTGGAAGACGATTACGAACTAATTTACCAATATCCAAATCATATCTAAGACCTACAAGACAGATAGGTGTTCAAAAGGAAAGAGAAAAGAAGATAGAAGGTCAAAAGAAACAATTTGACAAAACATCAATTGACTTGAAACCACTTCAACCAGGTCAATCAATCAGCATTTGGAATTTTGATAGAAAGAAATGGACTCCTGGTAAAATTCTATATCAACACAACAGTCCAAGATCTTATATGGTACGAAGTGATGATGGTTCAGTAATAAGGAGAAATAGACAACATTTAAAACCTTTCTACACAGAACAATATCTTAATCATGATCCAGTTGACAACACAATTCAAAATGGTGGACAAAATGGAGACAATAACTTTCCAGGAAATTTTGAACTAGAGCACAATCAACCAAATGGACCAAATGAACAACAAGAAGAAATTCAACCTGATATAAATGAACCAAATCTATTGAGAACTGCTAGTGGAAGAGTAAGCAGGAAACCATCATGGATGAGAGACTATGATAACTAAATATATTTTGTTCTGTGAATTTAAAACAATTGGATATTGCATGTTTAGTTTGTTACTTTAATTGAGTGAAGTTTAATTTGTGTTTAAAATTTTATTTTATATAAAAAGGGAGATGTTGACATTAATAGTTTAATACATATAGACAATACAAGTTGACTCCCTAAGTAAATAATTAGTGGTCTGTGTCCAGGTGGCGCTGTAGTATGATAATAGAGTTGTAAACAATGATGGCTGACTAAATAGTCACTGAATTATATTTTAATTAATAAATAACCTGTTTGAACATTAATAATGTCTTTAATAAGACCCCAAACAACTTAGAAATATTTTAGAGTGAATTTAAAATACTGTATCATGCCGTAGATCCATTTATGTGTCCTTTGTTTGAATAGGCTGCGTGACAAATGAAGACAACTCATGCATGCGATAAGCGTATTTACCGGTAATTTGGATAACCCAGTAATACTTGATATCCACACCTACAGAAATACCAGTCATTTGTCTATATATTCACTATTTGCTATATTATATATATAATAATAATAACCATACCTAAACACAAAGAACAACTTTTATTGTAACTCCATTTGAAATTCACAGCGAAGATGGAATTTTTAGAAGACTATGCATAACATTAGATCGCCCTCACTTTTCAGCCAATCAACGCTGGGAATCTTATTACCCTGTAAGGTTCCATGCACTACGGGCGAAAATTGGACATGAATATCAAATACACTTGATCAAATGTGGGTTTTCTGGCGCCATCTGGTGAGTGATTAAACTGTCGACGTAATTGTATCATACCTTTATTATTAAAAAAAGTCAAACGATGTTAGACATACTTTATCTTATTACAAATGTATATCCATCCAATGATTTATATTTAGATGTTTCAACACTAATCAACAATTAATATGAGGCTACTTTATTACACAAACATCGGTGAACAAAGCTAATTAATCTGATCGGCGTAAAAAATGATAATTACCTAATCAGCATTCTTTTAATTTATGACCCAATCTCTGTGCAACGTTAGTCTGATTGGTTTATGGCAGGTATAAACGATGCTACACTTGCCATCAATACACGAAGTAGTTAGATGACCCTTCTCAATATGTTATTCCATTAAGATGGTTACCAACAAAATGTATTTGTACTGTTAATTCTGACGTATATTGAGATATTTTTTCGTTCTTCATTTTTACGGTCTATTTTAGCATAATGAAGTCAAAGCGGCACGCAGAAAGAAAGGCCCTGTACGACAATAATGGTTTGTCATTTACAAATCACGTTTCAATCATGTTTAATGTTTATGATACATCTTTTATTCAGGGGAAATTAGAACCACAATACTCTTCTAACGAAAATGTATCTCGAATCGTTTGGACTGCACACACAATGGCAGAGGGTATTTAATCACTGCCGTGAGAAAATAGAACGATCGTATATTATGAAACAAATTCTAAATTAGAACAACAATACTCTTCTCCGGAAAATGTATCTCGAATCGTTTGGACTGCACACGATGGTAGACGGTATTAAAATCGCTGTCGTGAGAAATCAAAACGACCGTAAATTATGAAACAAATTCTAAATTAAAATGAATTACAAAACAAATTTTTCCGTAGTCAATTGTTTTATTTAATTAGGGGGATTAAGGAATCAGTCAGGCGTTAATGAAGACACATGCCAGCTGTATATAGGTAATTAAGGAATAAACATAATACATGATAAAACAACATCTAGACCAGAAATCATTCTCAAAAGATGGTTTAACGTCGAACTGAACGGACGTATTGTCACAGCTCTCTGTTCATCCAGGCATAACAACTAAAGATAACTAACAATTACGACAAGCTAAGTAGATATTTACTATATATAAAGATTTACTAAGACGATAAAGTGGGTGGCTTTATTTGTTGCAGTAAATCGACAATCATCTTTTATTCAAAATCTCAAATTATTATCTGAAGTAATTAATTTTTTTGTTTACATAGAAACAAATATGGCAACTTCAAGCTATGCCGAATGTCTGTTAAACATCCAACTACCCAGCTCCTTTAGAGCTATAAACAGGGGCAGTAGTGATAATAAAATAGAATACAGCGAAGTGGTCATAGTTAAATCTAAGGATCACAAAAAATCTATAGCGACAAAAACCAAAACCATTGGCGATGAAATCAAAACGAAATGGGAAATAAAAGACACTTCCGAAATTAAAATATTGAAAAATGGGAACGTGCGACTGGCATTTGAAAATGCCAGTGATGCAGAAATAAAAATGTTACACGGAGTAGAAGTGGTAATTGCCCCACCCCTATCTCTCACCAAGGAACATGGCATCATTCATGCTGTCCCATGTGAATACTCAAATGAAGAACTTTTAGACGACTTGCAAAGTAACGGATATCACGTTATAAATGTATACAGGTATAGAATCCCAGATGGCAATAAATCGGGAACCATACAGGTCACATTTAAAAAGGGACAGGTCCCGGACAAATTAAAATTAGGTTATTAAATAAAAACAGTATACCCATATATCCCCCCCCCCCAACTGACAAAACCTGTACTAAATTCATTGAAATAAAAGAAATTCTCAGAATTCAATATACCAAGAATATTTCATTTAAGGAAGAAAAATTAATTTTAATGTCATCCAGGGATTTAGGACAGTATCTGTGATCGATATATATTAACAGAAAACCAAGTTTGCTCCGACTTTGGAACTTTAAGATATTTTTGCTTTAAATGATAGAACTAAATGTTCTGAACATTATATCAAAAGTTCCTAGATGGGACAGAAGCAGTAAATTAGTTCTTTGATCATATTTGTTTGTTGCGCGAAGAGTTGCTTTTATACTATATTTAGACTAGCATGTTACGTAGTATTCTTAAGTAGCCAATCACCGGCAAGTAAACACTTAAAACACGTTGTCTTTTCCATGAACTGCGTGAGATGTTTTAGACACTACGGTAAACAAAACTACACGACACACTTTAATTAAACTTAAACATATGAAAACTTTGATTCTAACATGATCTTAATTGTACCTTGATAGCGTAAATATCAATTTTACATAGTTTGATAATATTTTTCATTCAAGTTTTGTAAATTAGTAGTTACGCGGTAATTAAATCCAACTCCCGAACTCGCCGGAGAATAGCGCACAGCTGAACGTGTTTCCTTGACAAATACTCGCTTGTTTTTAGTTGTCAATAAAATAACTTTCCCAGTTTAGTCTTTATTAAAACGGATCTTGTTAAATCAAATTAAATTTCACTCTGCATTGAACTACAATCTATTTATAATTACTATGCTACGTTTGAAACTGGGGTCATTAGTTACAAGTACAAACAGTAGGCCTACTAGTATACTTTTTTTTGCACACTTTACTCCCTAGTCCGATACACATATACTTGGCCAGTGCTTCAGTATTACTTATTTCATAACACAAATAACACCCCTTTGGCCTCCCTCTTTCCCATATGTTACTCCATAGATTTTGGCAAATGCTTTTGTATTATTTATCTCATAATACATATTACACCACTCTCCCATTCCCACATGTTACTCCATGTCATTACACATATTAGGCAAATGCTTTTGTAATATTATCTTATGACAGAAATTACACATGTTCATAGTCCAATACACATACTTCGACCATTGCTTTTGTATTATTTATCTCAAAACAAATAATTACACTTTTCATTTTCATGTTTCCTTGAAAAATAACTACATGTTTAAAGTATTGAATGGCCTATTTCCATACTTTAAACTTGTAATTATTAACAAGAAAAAAATATGAAAATGAATAAAATCATACACCCCTCCCCACCCCCATACCACACTTTATAATTGACTGATTGCACTGTAGTGTGTTTAACTTCCCACTGCAGCTCCGGTTAATTATTAATACCAAAATGAATTTTCAGAAAGACACCAAATTATGTTCCTGCAGCCCCCTCTAACCCAAGCACCAAAATCAATTTCCACCTCCTTTCCTCCTTTACAATACAATTGTCTAAATTGTACTTCCAAGTTTAGACAAGGGTTTGACAGATTGGCTAGGTAGCAGCGGTCTGGTAAGAAAAGGGTTTAAATTGTGTGCTTTATTAAGAACTACATACATGTACGTCTGTCTGCCCAGTATCATGTTTTTCACTTAGAGGGTTTTAATACACATTATTTTAAAAAGAAACATACTTAAAACATTTAAAATCTAATGCCAAAAAAGTGTTCATACAATATAATTGAAACATACAGAAAAAAATTGCACCGAAACCCGGTCTTTGAGCCCCAAAATATGAGTGAAACAGAAGACCTAAGTGTACATGTCAAATATTGGATTATTATTTAAAATCATTAACGCATAAGACACTTTCTTTTAACCGTTGTCGACATTTCCTTTCTTCACTCCACTCCCTCGTTTTGCTGTACACATGGGGGGTTGGGATGGCCTAGTGGACTAGAGTGCCGCGCTTCGACCTCTAGCTGGCCGGTCACCTCTGACTTGCGGCTGTGGTTTCGAGCCCTGGTGTGAGCGTATGTGGCATGGAGATAGGGGCGCCTTCTCAACCTCGTGGGTTTCCTCCGGGCACTCCGGTTTCCTCCCACTGCTAAAGACCCCTACGCGCAAGCGAATTACTGAAATAAAATTAAACCATATGTTAGTCCCGAAATGACCTAGTTTGTGTTGAGTGGACGTTAAACCCCATTTCTCTCTCTCTCTGCTGTACACATGAAGTTTGTTGCAGGTTAAAACGTAAAACATAAGCTTTGAATGATAGCAAAACAATATTTACTGGGGGCTGCCACTTTCGTTATTGTCCCCCGCCTTTCGAAGAAAGTTGGGGGACTAATAAAATGGGTTCGTCCGTCCGTCTGTCCGTCTGTCCGTCACACTTTTTGGGACACAATAACTCTCTTCCTAATTGAGCTAGAATGTTCAAACTTGGTGTATGTGTTTATGGTGTTCAAAGATGAGCATTTTCCGCTTAGGGTAAGCAGAGATAAGCAATTTGATTGGTTGATGCTTTGGGACACGATAACTTTAGTTCTAATTAAGTGAGAGTGATGAAACTTAGTGTATAGTTTCATTACAGTAATACCTTGACTAAGTTCGATAATGACCATTTTCCGCTCAGGGTAAGCAGAGCAATTTGATTGGTCGAGACTTTGGAACACAATAACTCTTCTCCTAATTGAGTTAAAATGTTCAAACTTGGTGTATATGCTTATTAGGTCAATGCCTTGATGGAGTTCGGAGATGAGCATTTTCCGCTTAGGGTAAGCAGAGCGATACACAATTTGATTGGTCGAGACTTTGGAACACAATAACTCTTCTTCTAATTGAGTAAAAATGTTCAAACTTGGTGTATATGCTTATAAGGTCGATGCCTTGATGGAGTTCGAAGATGAGTATTTTCCACTTAGGGTAAGCAGAGATAAGCAATTTGATTGGTTGATGCTTTGGGACACGATAACTTTAGTTCTAATTAAGTGTGAGTGATGAAACTTGGTGTATAGTTTCATTACAGTAATACCTTGACTAAGTTCGATAATGAGCATTTTCTGCTCAAGGTAAGCAGAGCGATACGCAATTTGATTGGTCGAGAGTAGTCGAGACTTTGGAACACAATAACTCTCCTTCTAACTGAGTTAAAATGTTCAAACTTGGTGTATATGCTTATTAGGTCAATGCCTTGATGGAGTTCGAAGATGAGCATTTTCCGCTTAGGGTAAGCAGAGATAAGCAATTTGATCGGTTGATACTTTGGGACAAGATAACTTAGGTTCATCTTGATTGATGATTTTTATGCCAATATAATGACTGCATTCTCATTTAGTAATCGATTCGACAGTAACAGTGTATAGAAACGATTGACTTGGACACGAGGGCCCTTTCCCTTGGCCAGAGGGGCCCTTTTGTCTGCCTTTAGGGTCCCCCTAACTAGGGTACATTTTCATTTTTCTCGTCGGTTTTAGCATTTTTCTTTATAAAACACTTTTGGATGACACTTCGTGTACAGTTTGATTGCTCGATACATTGAAAACAAGCCAACAGTGAGGCTGATGTCCCCCGCCGAAATCCCAAAATAAATAGATGACACATATTAATTAATCGTACATTTATTTTTTTCAAACGTATCGACCAATCAAACTGAACGCGAAGTGTCATCCAAAAATTGCTTATCTCTGCCTACCGTAAGAATAAAATGCTCATCTTCGAACTCCATCAAGGCATTGACCTAATAAGCATACACACCAATTTTGAACATTTTAACTCAATTCGAAGGAGAGTTATTGTGTTCCAAAGTCTCGGCAAATCAAATTGCTTATCGCTCTGCTTACCCTGAGCAGAAAATGCTCATTATCGATCATAGTCAAGGTATTACTGTAATGAAACTATACACCAAGTTTCATCACTCTCACTTAATTAGAACTAAAGTTATCGTGTCTCAAAGCATCAACCAATCAAATTGCTTATCTCTGCCTACCCTAAGCGGAAAATGCTAATCTTCTAACTCCATCAAGGCATTGACCTAATAAGCATATACACCAAGTTTGAACATTTTAACTCAATTAGAAGGAGAGTTATTGTGTTCCAAAGTCTCGACCAATCAAATTTGCGTATCGCTCTGCTTACCCTGAGCAGAAAATGCTCATTATCGAACTTAGTCAAGGTATTACTGTAATGAAACTATACACCAAGTTTCATCACTCTCACTTAATTAGAACTAAAGTTATCGTGTCCCAAAGCATCAACCAATCAAATTGCTTATCTCTGCTTACCCTAAGCGGAAAATGCTCATCTTCGAACTCCATCAAGGCATTGACCTAATAAACACATACACCAAGTTTGAACATTCTAGCTCAATTAGGAAGAGAGTTATTGTGTCCCAAAAAGTGTGACGGACAGACAGACGGACAGACAGACAGACGGACGAACCCATTTTAATAGTCCCCCAACTTTCTTCGAAAGGCGGGGGACAAAAATAAATGTGCGATTAATTAATATGTGTCTTCTATTTATTTTGGGATTTCGGCGGGGGACATCAGCCTCACTGTTGGCTTGTTGTTGATTTATTATTGGTCAAGATGCGTCACATGGTCCCTTTAGTCCAGACCTGTCAACCCCTCAGAGCTGAAATGCAGTAGGGTAGTGTAGAAAAGGCAGTAGAAACCATGATTTGGCAGTAGATTTCCAAAAACGCGTAAATTCGCACTTCCAAGGGTAATTAATTTGGAAATGTCAAATGATACATTGAATTGTAGGCCTAACAATACAAAAATTGCATTAAATGGGTAATAAATAAAATACACACACATTCATTAGCAATGAACCATATCTAAAATTATTTATTAAACCAAAATTGAATATGTATCCTACAGAAAGAAATAATTAGTATTTATTAGCAAAGGAAAAATAATTAAAATTAGCAGTCCAGTAGTGGGCCTACACTGGCAGTATTTTCTACCATTTTTCTTTTGTTTTAACTTATTAGTATTAGTATGATTTAAAAAAAAAAAATCCTCGTCTGACGTGGGTTTCCTATTCCGACAGTTTTTGTCAATTTTATTTAATGTAAGATAATTGTACTTATTATATAGATTCTACAGCAATTCTTGATAAGGAATAGAGAGAGGAGGGCGTAAAAATAAGTTTTGCATAGCGACTAAATAAGTAAATAATAAAATATTATTGGCATCGAACATGCTTTTCATGCCGTGACGTTTATCCTCTAATGGCAATGCAATTCAGTGTACGGGATTTTTTCTTACGGAATTCCGTAAAGCCGTATTCTCATCTTGAAATTAAAGTTCCAGGTTGTGTTGCATTCGAAGTATTGTATTACATGCTGTACGTACGTACGCACGCAAACGAAAATGTCAGCCATTGCTGCCGTAAATTGGTCGCCATTTGTTTAGTTTATCGCTACATATTTTAAGAGTATTTGGAACACGTGACAATAATATATCCGCTTTATTAACTCTAAAAAAGGTTGAAACGAATTCGAGAACAAATCTGTTAGCTAAATTACACCTTACAACACCCCAAGTCGATGTTGATAACAGAAAGTCGCAATCTTTTTTGTTTACATGCAACGAGTTGCTTCCCTTACTTCCAAAGTTTTGGCGAGACAATTAAAAAAAAACCTTTGTTTAACAATGCGGTAGAAATCTATTACCGCGCAGTAGAGCGGTACACGAGGCCATTTCGCGGCATTTTACCGCGTGATGCGGTAGAGTTGACAGGTCTGCTTTAGTCACCTTTGACCGTGTCACATGACCAGTTTAATCAACACCGACAATATCAAAATTAAACCATTTATTTAGCAATAACTGCTGCGCCGTTACCTAGGAACTTTTTCGTGAGGCTTCAATATACGTTAATAAAGTTATTTGTTTTCTAAATTCTTAACGTTCCAGTTGTCGGAGCAAGGGTGACACGATAATCGATGTCAGAATCTGGCCTAATTTATGTGAAGGAAAGCGTTGAACGTCAAAATATATTAACTAGTCATCTAAATTTAGATAAGAATAAACCAAAAGAATCAAATTGTTACTACACCCCAACTTTCAAAGATAGAAACTCTTAGAGTTTTTATTAGAAACAACGCTTGGTGTAATCATCGCTTGTACCAACAACTCATCGGACAAGGACTCTGTATTTAACATAATTAAACAAAGTGCAAGAAGGTTCATTATTGACAACCATCTAGAAATAAATAGCACGGTCCCTAATCTCTGCGATACCAAAGACTTAAAATATAGCTTCCATGAATTTAACAGCATTGTTAAAACTAAGATTAAATCTGAATGGAAAACTGAGTTGGCCAAGGCAAACACTTTTAGATTCAAATTTAATGTCGTCGGCGGATCCGTGAACCGAAAAATCTAAAATGCTTGGCCTTAGTTATTTATAATCATCTGTTGATACAAAAGATGATTTTCCATTTGCAGTGATTCAATACGATAATTAAATCATTTTAATGGTAGGATTTATTTATAAATTATTGGTTCCTGAACATTTCTATAACCTACATAATAATCATTATATAAGATTTACTTTAGGTTTTCTATTAACTAGATTTAACCGTGTTTAACATGTACACAGGAATATTTATATATCTATTTAGAAGGTTGATTTGTTAATGATTGTGAATACATATCATTTGTACTTTATTTTCATGCAATAGATCTTCTCAACCTATATCTTTTTACGTGATTATGCAAGGGTGGAGATATATTGGCGTTTTGAAATGGATTTCAATATACATGCATAAATGTAACTTACAGTTTCAGTCCTTCAATATAACAATTATATACAATTAATTTACTTTATTTAGTTTTATAGTGTTCGAGTTCTTTCACACAGTTGTCTCATTACTTTTAATATTTAGATATAAATTAAATTGATTGATATGCACTGCCCTTGTTAGTAATGGTTGTGTAGGTCCCTATTCTTTTATTTGTCATTATTTTCCCTAGTATATTATTATATTAAATCGTGCAGCATTTGTAACTAGATTTGGGCCACATTTGCATTTCTTTGGGTTAAATGTGTGGTCCGTGATCAAATCTTTTGTTCTCAGTTTTGTGATTAAACTACAGATTTCGCGAGATGGGTGATTGACCTCAGCTTTTACAACCAGATCGTTATTAAATTTGAATCTAAAAGTGTTTGCCTTGGCCAACTCAGTTTTCCATTCAGATTTAATCTTAGTTTTAACAATGCTGTTAAATTCATGGAAGCTATATTTTAAGTCTTTGGTATCGCAGAGATTAGGGACCGTGCTATTTATTTCTAGATGGTTGTCAATAATGAACCTTCTTGCACTTTGTTTAATTATATTAGATACAGAGTCCTTGTCCGATGAGTTGTTGGTACAAGCGATTACACCAAGCGTTGTTTCTAATAAAAACTCTAAGAGTTTCTATCTTTGAAAGTTGGGGTGTAGTAACAATTTGATTCTTTTGGTTTATTCTTATCTAAATTTAGATGACTAGTTAATATATTTTGACGTTCAACGCTTCCTTCACATAAATCCCTGGATGACATTAAAATTAATTTTGCTTCCTTAAATGAAATATTCTTGGTATATTGAATTCTGAGAATTTCTTTTATTTGTTTCGAAGAAAGTTGGGGGACTATTAAAATGGGTTCGTCCGTCCGTCTGTCTGTCTGTCTATCTGTCTGTCCGTCTGTCCGTCACACTTTTTGGGACACAATAACTCTCTTCCTAATTGAGCTAGAATGTTCAAACTTGGTGTATGTGTTTATTAGGTCAATGCCTTGATGGAGTTCAAAGATGAGCATTTTCCGCTTAGGGTAAGCAGAGATAAGCAATTTGATTGGTTGATGCTTTGGGACACGATAACTTTAGTTCTAATTAAGTGAGAGTGATGAAACTTGGTGTATAGTTTCATTACAGTAATACCTTGACTAAGTTCGATAATGAACATTTTCCGCTCAGGGTAAGCAGAGCAATTTGATTGGTCGAGACTTTGGAACACAATAACTCTCCTTCTAATTGAGTTAAAATGTTCAAACTTGGTGTATATGCTTATTAGGTCAATGCCTTGATGGAGTTCGGAGATGAGCATTTTCCGCTTAGGGTAAGCAGAGCGATACGCAATTTGAATGGTCGAGACTTTGGAACACAATAACTCTTCTTCTAATTGAGTAAAAATGTTCAAACTTGATGTATATGCTTATAAGGTCAATGCCGTGATGGAGTTCGAAGATGAGCATTTTCCACTTAGGGTAAGCAGAGATGAGCAATTTGATTGGTTGATGCTTTGGGACACGATAACTTTAGTTCTAATTAAGTGAGAGTGATGAAACTTGGTGTATAGTTTCATTACAGTAAAATCTTGACTAAGTTCGAAAATGAGCATTTTCTGCTCAAGGTAAGCAGAGCGATACGCAATTTGATTGGTCGAGAGTAGTCGAGACTTTGGGACACAATAACTCTCCTTCTAATTGAGTTAAAATGTTCAAACTTGGTGTATATGCTTATTAGGTCAATGCCTTGATGGAGTTCGAAGATGAGCATTTTCCGCTTAGGGTAAGCAGACATAAGCAATTTGATTGGTTGATACTTTGGGACAAGATAACTTAGGTTCATCTTGATTGATGATTTTTATGCCAATACAATGACTGCATTCTCATTTAGTAATCGATTCGACAGTAACAGTGTATAGAAACGATTGACTTAGACACGAGGGCTCTTTCCCTTGACCAGAGGGGCCCTTTTGTTTGCCTTTAGGGTCCCCCTAACTAGGGTACATTTTCAGGGTACAGTTTGATTGCTCGATACATTGAAAAAAATAAATGTGCGATTAATTAATATGTGTCTTCTATTTATTTTGGGATTTCGGCGGGGGACATCAGCCTCACTGTTGGCTTGTTTCAATGAATTTAGTACAAGTTTTGTCAGTCGGGGGGGGGGGGGGATATATGGGTATACTGTTTTTATTTAATAACCTAATTTTAATTTGTCCAGGACCTGTCCCTTTTTAAATGTGACCTGTATGTTTCCCGATTTATTGCCATCTGGGATTCTATACCTGTATACATTTATAACGTGATATCCGTTACTTTGCAAGTCGTCTAAAAGTTCTTCATTTGAGTATTCACATGGGACAGCATGAATGAATCCATGTTCCTTGGTGAGAGATAGGGGTGGGGCAATTACCACTTCTACTCCGTGTAACATTTTTATTTCTGCATCACTGGCATTTTCAAATGCCAGTCGCACGTTCCCATTTTTCAATATTTTAATTTCGGAAGTGTCTTTTATTTCCCATTTCGTTTTGATTTCGTCGCCAATGGTTTTGGTTTTTATCGCTATAGATTTTTTGTGATCCTTAGATTTAACTATGACCACTTCGCTGTATTCTATTTTATTATCACTACTGCCCCTGTTTATAGCTCTAAAGGAGCTGGGTAGTTGGGTGTTTAACAGACATTCGGCATAGCTTGAAGTTGCCATATTTGTTTCTATGTATACAAAAAAATTAATTACTTCAGATAATAATTTGAGATTTTGAATAAAAGATGATTGTCGATTTACTGCAACAAATAAAGCCACCCACTTTATCGTCTTAGTAAATCTTTATATATAGTAAATATCTACTTAGCTTGTCGTAATTGTTAGTTATCTTTAGTTGTTATGCCTGGATGAACAGAGAGCTGTGACAATACGTCCGTTCAGTTCGACATTAAACCATCTTTTGAGAATGATTTCTGGTCTAGATGTTGTTTTATCATGTATTATGTTTATTCCTTAATTACCTATATACAGCTGGCATGTGTCTTCATTAACGCCTGACTGATTCCTTAATCCCCCTAATTAAATAAAACAATTGACTACGGAAAAATTTGTTTTGTAATTCATTTTAATTTAGAATTTGTTTCATAATTTACGGTCGTTTTGATTTCTCACGACAGCGATTTTAATACCGTCTACCATCGTGTGCAGTCCAAACGATTCGAGATACATTTTCCGGAGAAGAGTATTGTTGTTCTAATTTAGAATTTGTTTCATAATATACGATCGTTCTATTTTCTCACGGCAGTGATTAAATACCCTCTGCCATTGTGTGTGCAGTCCAAACGATTCGAGATACATTTTCGTTAGAAGAGTATTGTGGTTCTAATTTCCCCTGAATAAAAGATGTATCATAAACATTAAACATGATTGAAACGTGATTTGTAAATGACAAACCATTATCGTCGTACAGGGCCTTTCTTTCTGCGTGCCGTTTTGACTTCATTATGCTAAAATAGACCGTAAAAATGAAGAACGAAAAAATATCTCAATATACGTCAGAATTAACAGTACAAATACATTTTGTTGGTAACCATCTTAATGGAATAACATATTGAGAAGGGTCATCTAACTACTTCGTGTATTGATGGCAAGTGTAGCATCGTTTATACCTGCCATAAACCAATCAGACTAACGTTGCACAGAGATTGGGTCATAAATTAAAAGAATGCTGATTAGGTAATTATCATTTTTTACGCCGATCAGATTAATTAGCTTTGTTCACCGATGTTTGTGTAATAAAGTAGCCTCATATTAATTGTTGATTAGTGTTGAAACATCTAAATATAAATCATTGGATGGATATACATTTGTAATAAGATAAAGTATGTCTAACATCGTTTGACTTTTTTTAATAATAAAGGTATGTTACAATTACGTTGACAGTTTAATCACTCACCAGATGGCGCCAGAAAACCCACATTTGATCAAGTGTATTTGATATTCATGTCCATGGATCCCGTGCAATTTTCGCCCGTAATGCATGGAACCTTACAGGGTAATAAGATTCCCAGCGTTGATTGGCTGAAAAGTGAGGGCGATCTAATGTTATGCATAGTCTTCTAAAAATTCCATATTCGCTGTGAATTTCAAATGGAGTTACAATAAAAGTTGTTCTTTGTGTTTAAGTATGGTTATTATTATTATATATATAATATAGCAAATAGTGGATATATAGACAAATGACTGGTATTTCTGTAGGTGTGGATATCAAGTATTACTGGGTTATCCAAATTACCGGTAAATACGCTTATCGCATGCATGAGTTGTCTTCATTTGTCACGCAGCCTATTCAAACAAAGGACACATAAATGGATCTACGGCATGATACAGTATTTTAAATTCACTCTAAAATATTCCAATCACAAGTTCACAAGTTTATTACCCTTGAGTCACAGACTCATCGGGGAAAACATATATATACAATACAAATATACATGTATACACAATACAAATAACCATATATATTAATATATAAACACAATATTACAAACAAGAGTCATGATGATATGGAGAGTAGAGTGACAGAATATTAACTGTTACAATTCCCTTTAATCTCTTTATCTCTTAGTTTATTAGACAAATATAAAAATTTACCAAGGTTTACAAGTTCAGAAACATTTTTAGTATATAAAAGATTAAGTAATTTAAAAACAGTGGGGTTCGAATAATAGTATTTTTTAATATATTTATATCTCAGATGTTTATAAATTGGACAAATTAAAACAAAATGGTACTCATCTTCAATGTCTTCAACATTACACAATGTACATAATCGTTTACTTCTCTCAATATATTTATTACTATATCTTAACCTTTCAATATTTCAATTATGACAGGACATATGGATTCTTGTAATTTCACGTCTGTGTTTTCTGTATATCGGTTTAGTCAAATAATATTGTAAGCCGAAAGTATTCACAATATGCTTATAAATGATACATTTACATACATTTACTTGATAATTCAAATTTCTCAATACACTCTTGTCTAAATATGTCTAATAATCTTTTTCTGATAATACTGATACAATTTGTGTTTATGAGATGAAAAGGTTTTTCTCACAAATCTCCAAGCCAATTTTAAAAAGTTCACAAATGTCTAATCTATAACAACGTAAGACAATAATTCGGTGATTATGATTAGGCCAGTCAATAGACGCTTATCAACTTGTGGTGTGTATTGATAGTGCTATATTCTACCGACAGTCCTATATTGTATAGATAATGTATATCCTTATCTGTAGTGCCTGTGACGTCACCAGCCAATCAACCTGATTAAGGTCGTAAATGAAAAATTGGAAAGCGTTTTGGCGTGTCGGATACTAAAACGTTAACAGCCGACTTAATTTTAATCAGATTGTTGTGAACTTACCTTTAAGTGGATATACTAACCATTGTCTATGTGTATATGAAATTTCGATATATCGTTTTACGTGGTCTTTAAATGGCTGTAACATCACAGGCTGTAGCTTTTTGCTCAACATTCCGTTGGTTCCAATCTTTATAGGCACAATGGGGACCACATTTGGCAATCTCCTCATCACAAATTTGAAGGGGGTTGACTGTTTAGACTTTTTGCTACAGGGATTTGAAGTTGACTGGGTGAAAATCTCACTCTCGACACAATCATTGCTCTGCAGAAAGACACTTTAACTCCCTATCCCTCCCCTGAAATATCATCAGTATTACCCAAAACTGCTATGAAATTGAAAATTTGATCACTTTTCTCCAATTCTAGACCAAAAATTCAACCAAAAAATGCAGGAAGAGGGGAGAAAAAATTAAGGGAAAAATTGTCTATTCATAACTCGCACTACATTCGTCCATCATGAAATAAGCGAAAATAATTACTAGTCTTAATCCGGATGGTACAACATTTGAAAACTCTAATTCTTAAATTGTAGGCTACCAAAATAAGGTTAGTTTACATTGGCACTATGGAAGCCTGTTACAGCCATTTTATAATCTTGACTTCTCACAGCAAGGAGTCAGGAGAAAGAAGTTGAGGGGCGAAAGGTTGTATAGCCAAAGATTTTCAAACAAAAGCACACAAGAAGTCGAGTTTAGTTTGAAAGAGCAAGTAGTTAAGATTGAAAAAAAGTTTTCTGTAGTTTACAGTAAGCAGCATTATAGAAAGATAATTAATGGAGATTATAAAGAGAGAGGGAGAGAAATGGGGTTTAACGTTTACTCAACACAAACTAGGTCATTTCGGGACTAACATATGGTTTAATTTTATTTCAATAATTCGCTTGCGCTTAGGGGTCTTTAGCAGTGGGAGGAAACCATAGTTCCCGGAGGAAACCCACGAGGCTGAGAAGGCGCCCCTATCTACATGCCACATACGCTCACACCAGGGATCGAAACCACAGCCGCAAGCCAGAGGTAACCGGCCAGCTAGAGGTCGAAGCGCAGCACTCTAGACCACTAGGCCATCCCAACCCTCTCAACTGAAATAAGTTCTAAATTAGATGTTTCACTGACTTCTACTAAATAATAAGCCACTTTAAAGTAAAAACCTGAAATCTCGTAGCAAACGAGATACCAGCCCCAAATCTCGCGAGAGCATGAAATTATCGTCCTCATTTGTCCTGGCTTCTAAGAGAAAGCCACTCTTTATATTAGCTCTCGAAATTATTCTAATTTTACTATGTCTTCGTCTCCAAGCCAAACGGTAAAGAAGACAAATAGCCATACGGCAACTAATGCTAGCCAAATGGCATCTATTTCCCACACGTCCCGAAGAACGGCCAAATCTGAGATTGAATATTCAAGCAGTGACAGGTCTGAGACAAGACGGTCACGCTCACGGAATCGACGAACACGTGCTCCATACAGAATTCCTAAAAGACGTAGAAGTCTTTCTGTCGATAAAAATCGTACCACGAAACGACCTTCAAATAAATCGGATGGAAATTCTAATTCGAGTTCTGAGACAATATCGTCCAGTTCCGATTCTGATGAAGATGATCCGTCTTCTAGTAGTTCTCGTACTAAATCGTAGTCGTCTAGGAACAGTTCCGATAATATTGAGCCTACACAAAGGCGTTCTAGCAAAGCGACAAAGCACATCAAAACGAATGCTTCTGCAAATTCTCCCAGTGTGGAAATGGACGATTCATCCAAGGGACATTTTGGTACTGACATGCGGGAAGTGCATGTTGACATGATAAACAAGAAGATTTGCCTCAGTGGAGGCGAAAAAAGACAATTCATTGTCACGATAACTGGTGGTGTATTCAACGAAATTCTTTAAAGAATTTATTATTAAATTGTCACTTTGTAAAGCGTCCCTAAACAAGTTATGAAGAGCACACTATAATTATATATACATGTGTAGTGTATCAATATCCGTTCTTTAATATATGTATTATCAGTAACAAAATTTCGATTTATAGTATTATTATTAATTTGTTTCCGTTATTTGCAAAACATCTCCCCGATGTTGATAATAAATTTGATTTAAATTATTTTTCCGTGCCAGTTGGAAACATAATTGTCTAAGGTCTAATTGGACTGTGAAGTTAAAATCAAATATTAAATCGAACTAGGAAACAGGTAAATGTATTTTTATACGCCCACATTGAAATGTGGTCGTATATTGTCGTCGCCCCGTCTGTCCGTCCGTCCGGCGTCCACAATTGCTTGTGGACGCTCTAGAGGCTAAAGTTAATATCCGATTGACTTTAAATTTATACACAGTGTTTAAGGTCATGAGACGAAAAAGCCTATTGTTTTTCAGCAATTTCCGATAATAACTACCAGAGTTATGGCCCTTGATCACTTCAAAAAATCTTGTGGACGCTCTAGAGGCCAAAGTTAATATCCGATTGGCTTTAAATTTACACACAGTGTTTAAGGTCATAAGACGAAGAAGCCTATTGATTTTCAGCGATTTCCGATAATTAGTGCCAGAGTTATGGCCCTTGATCACTTCAAAAAATCTTGTGGACGCTCTAAAAGCCAAAGTTAATATCCAATTGACTTTAGATTTATACACAGTGTTTATGGTCATAAGACGAAAAAGCCTTTTGATTTTCAGCAATTTCCGATAATTAGTGCCAGAGTTATGGCCCTTGATCACTTCAAAAAAATCTTGTGGATGCTCCAAAGTTGATATCCGATTGACTTTAAATTTATACACAGTGTTTAAGGTCATGAGACGAAGAAGCCTATTGATTTTCAGCGATTTTTGATAATTAGTGCCAGAGTTGTGGCCCTTGATCACTTCAAAAAAATCTTGTGGATGCTCCAAAGTTGATATCCGATTGACTTTAAATTTATACACAGTGTTTAAGGTCATGAGACGAAGAAGCCAATTGATTTTCAGCGATCTCTGATAATTATTGCCAGAGTTATGGCCCTTGATCACATCAAAGAATCCTGTGGACGCTCTGGAGGCCAAAGTTAATATCTGATTGACTTTAAATTTACACACACTGTTTAAGGTCATGAGACGAAGAAGCCTACAGATTTTCAGCGATTTCAAATAATTACTTCCAGAGTTATCTCCCTTGATCACTTCAAAAAACCTTGTGACGCTATAGATGCCAAGCTTATCATCCGATTGACTTCAGATTGATACACAGCGTTTAAGGTGTTGAAACGAACAAGTAGTTTGATTTTCAATTTTGATAACTGAACAGCTAAATCCATGATGTTAAATGTTTCCTATACTAATAGTTAGCGTGGGGCAAAACTTTATAAAAAGCAAACGAATTCTAATGATTTTCAGATGTTTCATTACCAAAAAAAGTAAAAATATGCGACAACCCTTGTTGACTGCCCGGACGATTAAGCTGCTGTGGGTGTATGTTTCGTTGCCTGGCAACCTATCTTTGCATAAAATTACAATGCTGTTTGTTTCAAATCTGCATTGGACTATTCATGGTCTAGCTATTGTGATATCTGAGAATGATATCCGACTATCATAAAAAAAGGTCTTTTAAAAACTAATAACGAGATATATGTTCATTCAGAAAGTATTCAGATATCCTAAATTATCTGCTAGCTATTATAAAAACTTACAACACACACAAACATGGTAAGCTATATGATCAGCGCTTCCCGAAGAGCTACCAATTTATCAGAAAAATTGCCAAATGTTATAGTTTATTATTAATATCTTCTCAAATAAAGCAACCGAACAGTTTTCCAATACGTGCGAATAAGCTTGTGCATGCCTCTACATATAAACAGAAGTGTTGCTTTGATCAAGGAGACGTAATTGAGATTGTCGAATCTGCACGGACAATGCATGAACCGGGGAGACATGAAGTCTGAAATGCCAATGGATGGGTTAACATTGATTTGAATTATATTATTTTTTTGATCATGAACTTGTCGGAAGACGAGATTAAGTATATTTACGAGAATAAGTATATTTACATACGGTAAAGTTACAAGTTTAGTTCTGGAATTAGGATAGTTGGATTGATGCAATGTAAATTTAGTGAAAAGCTAAAATAATTTTAGTTTAAATACCATTTGCGTGGGAATTACCACTGTTCGGTTGGTTGTTGTGTCGTAAAATTTATCAACAAGGAGATTTCTGTTTGATGGATATTGCTATTGAAGGTAAGATGCACAATGTACGCATTGTGGCCCGTTTTCACGTCGATATTCAATTTGGGCGCTGACTGCTTGGTATTTATAAATGACGACATTACATTCGCCTTTCCGTATACGATAGATTAATCCATATTTTTATTTCATAAAATGCAACTTTATATATATGATACGTAATAGGCCTAGATCATAGCGAGAGCACACGCCTATCTGAAGACCTCATTAATTTACAAAGACCTGCGTAAAACACACAGTCGAATGATTAATCGCACGGTTAAACAGTTTTACTTCTCAAATTTTGTCAGATAAAGCATGTTGGTCCTTTATTATTCTCCTTTTGGTGCAGTTATCGCAACTAGCGAGAAAACACGCCAATTAAACAATACACAACATTGACATTCATTTTTTACCGGTCGGAAAATGCACCTAGCGTTAATTAACCCACCTCTCGGACAGTTTTTCACCCTCGTTAATTAACACACCTTTTTGTCCCCCGCCTTTCGAAGAAAGTTGGGGGACTATAAAACTGAGTTCGTCCGTCTGTCTGTCTGTCCGTCACAGTTTTTGGGACACAATAACTCTCTTCCTAGTTGAGCTAGAATGTTCAAACTTGGTGTATGTGTTTATGAGGTCAATGCCTTGATGGAGTTCGAAGATGAGCATTTTCCGCTTAGGGTAAGCAGAGATAAGCAATTTGATTGGTTGATGCTTTGGGACACGATAACTTTAGTTCTAATTAAGTGAGATTGATGAAACTTGGTGTATAGTTTCATTACAGTAATACCTTGACTAAGTTCGATAATGAGCATTTTCTGCTCAGGGTAAGCAGAGCGATAAGCAATTTGATTGGTCGAGACTTTGGAACACAATAACTCTCCTTCTAATTGAGTTAAAATGTTCAAACTTGGTGTATATGCTTATTAGGTCAATGCCTTGATGGAGTTCGAAGATGAGCATTTTCCGCTTAGGGTAAGCAGAGATAAGCAATTTGATTGGTTGATGCTTTGGGACACGATAACTTTAGTTCTAATTAAGTGAGAGTGATGAAACTTGGTGTATAGTTTTACTACAGTAATACCTTGACAAAGTTCGATAATGAGCATTTTCTGCTCAGGGTAAGCAGAGCGATACGCAATTTGATTGGTCGAGACTTTAGAACACAATAACTCTCCTTCTAATTGAGTTAAAATGTTCAAAATTGGTGTGTATGCTTATAAGGTCAATGCCTTGATGGAGTTCGAAGATGAGCATTTTCTGCTTAGGGTAGGCAGAGATAAGCAATTTGATTGGTTGATACTTTGGGACAAGATAACTTATGTTCATCTTGATTGATGATTTTTATGCCAATACAATGACTGCATTCTCATTCAGTAATGGATTCGACAGTGTATAGAAACGATTGACTTGGACACGAGGGCCCTTTCAAGCGTGGGGGCCCTTTTGTCTACCTTTAGGGTCCTCCTAACTCTAGGGTACATTTTCATTTTTCTCGTCGGTTTTAGCATTTTTCTTTATAAAACACTTTTGGATGACACTTCGTGTACAGTTTGATTGCTCGATACGTTTGAAAAAAATAAATGTGCGATTAATTAATATGTGTCATCTATTTATTTTGGGATTTCGGCGGGGGACATCAGCCTCACTGTTGGCTTGTTATAGTTTTAAACCGGTAATACCGAGTAATAGTCCGAAAATTAATTATCTTCCGACATACGTACAAATAACAACGAGGATTAAGAATTCTATACGGGCTGTGCACCTTTTAACTCCTTAGTGTATAGTGGAGCAGATAAGAGCAATTTTTGGGGAGAATTGTGCAAATGATGATACAAGCATCAAATTTGGCACAATTGTTCTCCAAGGGATACTAATCAAATATGCCCGATTGACCAATTGAAAATCCAATATGGCCACCATTTTTCAAGATGTCCGCCAATATTGCCATCCAACGTTGATGTTTTGCTTAGAAATATTTGTAGTTTTCCGATTTGCGTGATCTAAATGTCGATTCCTATGTTTTAAAGCCTGCTAAACTACATTTTCCTGTTTAAAATGCACTCAGAGACATATTTTCACAGGAAAAGTATCACTTAGTTTTTCGTATAACACAATCATCATGTAAACATCTTATTTATTTTGCTTTTGCTTCTTATTGTGAACAATATTCAAATGGGAACACATCAATAACAACATATTTGTACACTTATGGATATTGTTCACAATAAGAAGCAAAATAAATAAGATATGTTTGCAGGATCATTTTGTTATACGAAAAACTAAGTGATGTGTTTTCTATGTATATTAAAACGAACATTTGTCCAAATTATTAAAGATGTTAAATTCGATGTAAAACAAAATATGAATTGCAAATCTAAATATGTAATTTACTTGTTAATAGGTAATGGTTGTAATAGCAAGTATATTTGAAAAACAACTGATCAGTTGAATGTACGAGTTAACGAACATCGTTCTAATATAAAACTCGCAAGAAATAAAGTCTTGCAAATGAGCGAACGTTTGGATATTTGTGGTAAAGGTCAATTCATGATTTTCCCATTTAATGCTAAGGCGTGATTATTTTAATTACGTTTGAGGTTTAATTAATGTTATTTCGTTCTAGTTTTTATATTTTACATAGTCATAGTCCTGTGTCATGTATTGTAATGTAACAGCATAGTAATGCATTTAAATGGCTTGATGATTCGTTTGATAACGAAGAAAGTACTAGCCAATAATTTAATTTTTAGTGTTTTTTCTCTAATATTTGAATTTTATTTATATATACATAGTCATAGTCCTGTGTCATGTATGTGAACTCGTTGGTCTATATCTTCTAAATGAAATTACAGAGAAGCATGGGAATATTTTTGGATTATACAGAGATGATGGCCTAGGCATCATCAAAGCACCACCAAGACAGGTTGAACTAATAAAGAAAGATCTCTGCTCCATATTTCATAAACACGGATTAAAGATAACCATTGAAGCAAACAAAACCATAGTGAACTTCTTGGATATAACATTGAATCTTGCAAATGCGTATCGCTCTGCTTACCCTGAGCAGAAAATGCTTATTATCGAACTTAGTCAAGGTATTACTGTAATGAAACTATACACCAAGTTTCATCACTCTCACTTAATTAGAACTAAAGTTATCGTGTCCCAAAGCATCAACCAATCAAATTGCTTATCTCTGCTTACCCTAAGCGGAAAATGCTCATCTTCGAACTCCATCAAGGCATTGACCTAATAAGCATATACACCAAGTTTGAACATTTTAACTCAATTAGAAGGAGAGTTATTGTGTTCCAAAGTCTCGACCAATCAAATTGCTTATCGCTCTGCTTACCCTGAGCTGAGAAAATGCTCATTATCGAACTTAGTCAAGGTATTACTGTAATGAAACTATACACCAAGTTTCATCAATCTCACTTAATTAGAACTAAAGTTATCGTGTCCCAAAGCATCAACCAATCAAATTGCTTATCTCTGCTTACCCTAAGCGGAAAATGCTCATCTTCGAACTCCATCAAAGCATTGACCTCATAAACACATACACCAAGTTTGAACATTCTAGCTCAACTAGGAAGAGAGTTATTGTGTCCCAAAAACTGTGACGGACAGACGGACAGACAGACAGATGGACGAACGCAGTTTTATAGTCCCCCAACTTTCTTCGAAAGGCAAAAAGGTGTGTTAATTAACGAGGGTGTAAAGCGAGAAAACTTGCCAATTAAACAATACACAACATTGACATTCATTTTTTACCGGTGGGTTAATTAACGCTAGGTGCATTTTCTGTAGAGGTGTGTTAATTAACCGACCGGTAAAAAATGAATGTCAATGTTGTGTATTGATTAATTGGCGTGTTTTCTCGCTAGTTGCGATAATTGCACCAAAAGGAGAATAATAAAGGACCAACATGCTTTATCTGACACGTACGAGTTAAATCAAAATTTGAGAAGTAAAACTGTTTACCCGTGCGATTAATCATTCGACCGTGAGTTTTACGCAAGTCTTTGTAAATTAATGAGGTCTTCAGATAGGCGTGTGCTCTCGCTATGATCTAGGCCTATTACGTATCATATATATAAAGTTGCATTTTATGAAATAAAAATATGGATTAATCTATCGTATACGGAAAGGCGAATGTAATGTCGTCATTTATAAATACCAAGCAGTCAGCGCCAAAATTGAATATCGACGTGAAAACGGGCCACAATGTGTACATTGTGCATCTTACCTTCAATAGCAATATCCATCAAACAGAAATCTCCTTGTTGATAAATATTACGACACAACAACCAACCGAACAGTGGTAATTCCCATGCAAATGGTATTTAAACTAAAATTATTTTAGCTTTTCACTAAATTTACATTGCATCAATCCAACTATCCTAATTCCAGAACTAAACTTGTAACTTTACCGTATGTAAATATACTTATTCTCGTAAATATACTTAATCTCGTCTTCCGACAAGTTCATGATCAAAAAAATAATATAATTCATATCAATGTTAACCCATCCATTGGCATTTCAGACTTCACGTCTCCCCGGTTCATGCATTGTCCGTGCAGATTCGACAATCTCAATTACGTCTCCTTGATCAAAGCAACACTTCTGTTTATATGTAGAAGCATGCACAAGCTTATTCGCACGTATTGGAAAACTGTTCGGTTGCTTTATTTGAGAAGATGGTAGCTCTTCGGGAAGCGCTGATCATATAGCTTACCATGTTTGTGTGTGTTGTAAGTTTTTATAATAGCTAGCAGAT
This sequence comes from Patella depressa, assembly GCA_948474765.1. Lineage (NCBI taxonomy): Eukaryota > Metazoa > Mollusca > Gastropoda > Patellidae > Patella > Patella depressa. Next base: position 6,739,412 of record CAOLEZ010000008.1, on the reverse strand, counting down.
ACTTTCTGAATGAACATATATCTCGTTATTAGTTTTTAAAAGACCTTTTTTTATGATAGTTGGATATCATTCTCAGATATCACAATAGCTAGACCATGAATAGTCCAATGCAGATTTGAAACAAACAGCATTGTAATTTTATGCAAAGATAGGTTGCCAGGCAACGAAACATACACCCACAGCAGCTTAATCGTCCGGGCAGTCAACAAGGGTTGTCGCATACTTTTACTTTTTTTGGTAATGAAACATCTGAAAATCATTAGAATTTGTTTGCTTTTTATAAAGTTTTGCCCCACGCTAACTATTAGTATAGGAAACATTTAACATCATGGATTTAGCTGTTCAGTTATCAAAATTCATTGAAAATCAAACTACTTGTTCGTTTCAACACCTTAAACGCTGTGTATCAATCTGAAGTCAATCGGATGATAAGCTTGGCATCTATAGCGTCACAAGGTTTTTTGAAGTGATCAAGGGAGATAACTCTGGAAGTAATTATTTGAAATCGCTGAAAATCTGTAGGCTTCTTCGTCTCATGACCTTAAACAGTGTGTGTAAATTTAAAGTCAATCAGATATTAACTTTGGCCTCCAGAGCGTCCACAGGATTTTTTGATGTGATCAAGTACCATAACTCTGGCAATAATTATCAGAGATCGCTGAAAATCAATAGGCTTCTTCGTCTCATGACCTTAAACACTGTGTATAAATTTAAAGTCAATCGGATATCAACTTTGGAGCATCCACAAGATTTTTGGAAGAGATCAAGGGCCATAACTCTGGCACTAATTATCAGAAATCGCTGAAAATCAATAGGCTTCTTCGTCTCATGACCTTAAACACTGTGTATAAATTTAAAGTCAATCGGATATCAACTTTAGAGCATCCACAAGATTTTTTTGAAGTGATCAAGGGCCACAACTCTGGCACTAATTATCAGAAATCGCTGAAAATTAATAGGCTTCTTCGTCTCATGACCTTAAACACTGTGTATAAATTTAAAGTCAATCGGATATCAACTTTGGAGCATCCACAAGATTTTTTTGAAGTGATCAAGGGCCATAACTCTGGCACTAATTATCGGAAATTGCTGAAAATCAATAGGCTTTTTCGTCTTATGACCTTAAACACTGTGTATAAATCTAAAGTCAATTGGATATTAACTTTGGCTTTTAGAGCGTCCATAAGATTTTTTGAAGTGATCAAGGGCCATAACTCTGGCACTAATTATCGGAAATCGCTGAAAATCAATAGGCTTCTTCGTCTTATGACCTTAAACACTGTGTGTAAATTTAAAGCCAATCGGATATTAACTTTGGCCTCTAGAGCGTCCACAAGATTTTTTGAAGTGATCAAGGGCCATAACTCTGGTAGTTATTATCGGAAATTGCTGAAAAACAATAGGCTTCTTCGTCTCATGACCTTAAACACTGTGTATAAATTTAAAGTCAATCGGATATTAACTTTAGCCTCTAGAGCGTCCACAAGCAATTGTGGACGCCGGACGGACGGACGGGGGCGACGACAATATACGACCACATTTCAATGTGGGCGTATAAAAATACATTTACCTGTTTCCTAGTTCGTTTTAATATTTGATTTTAACTTCACAGTCCAATTAGACCTTAGACAATTATGTTTCGAACTGGCACGGAAAAATAATTTAAATCAAATTTATTATCAACATCGGGGAGATGTTTTGCAAATAACGGAAACAAATTAATAATAATACTATAAATCGAAATTTTGTTACTGATAATACATATATTAAAGTTTAAGAACGGATATTGATACACTACACATGTATATATAATTATAGTGTGCTCTTCATAACTTGTTTAGGGACGCTTTACAAAGTGACAATTTAATCATATAAAAAATATATTAAAAGCCAATATAATTAATTTGTTTTAAATATCTTTTTATTTAGAGAATAAAGATATTTGCAACATCTTAAACTAAGTAAATGGTAGATCATTCCATAAAACAGATACACCTGTATCAAGAGAGAGTTAGTTACTGGTTGCAGTAAATACACGCTTCTATTAGTAAGTGCAGGAGGGTTGCACCACACACAATTTTACACAAAAACAAATATATGGACAAGACATCATACTCAAAGACCACAAACATAAACAAATCAAAGAGAGTGAATGGATCCGGGGGCTAGCCGTAAGCGTCCACTGCGCCTGCGGTGACACAGACTTCACTCATATTTGAAAACAACTGGGAATGCTGCAACCCAAAGAAATAATTATATAGTGTCAGCATGAGTCATGATCTATTATATGTTGCAAGAATTACGAATGCAAGCATATTGTTGTATAAATTCCGCTACACAAGTAACCACATAGTTAAATGTATCAGAAGTAGGCCTTGTTCAAAACCAAATCAATAAAAGGATTGAAGTATATAAATGCATTTAGGACAAACATTGCAACCGTCACAGAAACAAAAACACAACTGAATACAAAGAAGCAAAGGAAAAGACTATCTAGGGAGACAGCCGTCTGCTGACTGAGTGGTGTGACGTGAATCTGCCGTAATAGTTGTTATGACGTCGTGGTTTAGAAGGTGCAATTTCCCGGTAAAAGGGCGATAATCTAGATAAAATTACGTTAAAATATAAAAACTATTAGTTTTAAAGATCATGCAATTGTACAAACCATAGTATAATTATTATATTATGTCCCACGTAAGAAATGCAAAACAGGAATGCTAAAGAAATCGTAAGTTATTAGTGTATTCATAAAGGCCTAAAAATAAGGGCGATAATCCAGATAGGACTAGACATCTAGAAGCAATTTATATAGAATCATTATCCAATATGTAGTCAGTAATATCATTGAAATGTAAAACTTATTATGTTGAAGAAATGGAAGTTTTGAAATTTCTTTCAAAATGCGTAATTGTGTACCACCTTTGGCCGTGCACTTAAAATTAAGAGTTTTTATTCGGGAAAGAAATAGTTCTTTATTGTTGCATATTTTTAAAAATCGTAATGCCTGTGAATAGAAAACATTGTATAGTGTCGTATCTGGTATGTTACTATGAGCCGACGGGTATTTTACTACTTCAAAACCAAATTTGTCCGTTTTATCGAATATACCGACATTAAATTTGTTATTAATTATATTGATGTCCAAGTCAAGGACAGATGCATTTATAGTGCTCGAATTTTCTTTATTTAATATAAGTTCAGGAGGATATATTTCATCTTTGTATTTATTGAAATTACCATTATCATTGATTGGTGTTATGTCATCAATGTAACGGAAGGTATACAAAATTAACAACTGTAATTCAGACAGCAAATTCTAATACACATTTTACTTGAAGTAAATAATCCATGTAGCTTGTTTATAATTTATTACTTTATGACACCAATCAAGTGTTACGCAACACCTATGTAGGTCAACATTTTCAAACATTCTGATCAATCAACCAAAACAAGAAGATGACAATACTTTCCCCCAGTTTGACTGTATATACAAGTTACAAGTGCTAATATTGTATTTTAGAAAACGGTAAGAAATATAGGCGGTGTTATTAATATGGATTTATACATGGTGTAGGGCTACATGTAGTTACATATATGCGTTCTTATACACATTTCATTTCTTGATGAATACAACGTGTTTTATACTTCTTTCCAATTTAATTATCTGATATATTCTAATCTCCATTGTCAAATCTCAGAGCCTGCTAAGAAATCATAGGTTTATGTGATTTTGAATCCAGCCTTTGTTTTACAATACTCATACATTCGCGGGAGTCTCCCGATTTCACCCCCGATCTCCCGATCGAGAGACAAATACTCCCGCTTTTTCAATTCTTGTAATTTTATTTTTTGGTAGTCAAAATTGTAATCAAAAATAGCATCGAAATAAAACGACACAGGTCTAAATTATTAGTATTTGTATTATACAGCACAACTCAATTCATTCATTCTTGGTATTTTATTTCTCCATCAGTCTTACCGGGAGGCTTACTTTCAGTTTGACAGATCACATATTTTTGACATCAGTTTAACATCACGTATTGTCCAGTTGCAAGCAGGTTAAATGATACCCCTGTCCTAATTCTTTAAATGATTAGTTATGTCATAAATATTTGAACATGTCAGCTATATTTCCAAAGAATTTACTACACGTGTTCTTTTCACTGTAGCCATGCTGTGCGGTAGTACCACAGAAAACCAATGACCTGTATGTGATGTCGTCAACTTTGACCCCCAACCGACACATGGCATCACTTGACTACTGATAAAACGATTTTACTGTCCTGTCTTTTTCCTCACATTAAACTATAATTTATTATGTTTCCTTTTGATTGGGCTTTTGTTTGTAGAGTGCCGTGGTTAATAAATATTATTAATTTTGTCAACCGGTCGTGTCGCTACTAGTGATGTGCGGTTTTTCGGTTTAACCGTACAGTATCGGTTTTTACAAATAAACCGAAAACCGAACCGTTAAAAAAAAAATAACCGTGCGTTTCGGTTTTTTTCCAAATTCCTAATTTTTATGTAGCCGTATTTCGTTTACTAAATAATTCCAAAATTTTAATGTAGCCACTACTACCGTTTTTATTTTCGATCAACCAGAGCCCGTATATGTATAGAATAATAGAGTGTTTAGTCAGTCTGGTTGGCTTAAATTAGACTATTTTCTCAATTCGGTTCGGTTTACAATCCAAAATTTTATTCAACCCGAAGCCGCTTGTCAATATCGAACGGTAAGCGTTTTTTACCGTCCACCGGAGCCTGGTCTTATGACGTCATATGTGGATTGTGGGTTAGTATAAGGGTTAGGATAAGGGATGTGGCCTGCAGATTTCGTCACAGTCTCGAGATGTAGACAGGGCTAGCCCTAACCCTAACCCTGGGCCAAGCCTAACCCTTATCCTAACCCACAATCCACATATGACGTCATAATACCAGGCTCCGGTGGACGGAAAAAAACGTTTACCATATCGAACAATGGCTTCCTCTAAAAAGTAAAATGCCTCCATGGCTTGCTCAATAACTATGAAAGATTAGATGACACAAAATGTAGCTTTAATCTTTGTAAAAAATCTATTTCTGCTGCATAAATTATAAGAATATAATTTAACAATTTTGAGTCAGGTTTAGAACAACATTTGAACAACACCCGAAAACGGCAATTGCGTTAGTTTTGTTTTTAAGTTTATAATTTATAAACGAGAAATAAAAGACCACATGTTTCGATTTGTTGGATTGGTATTATTTTGTTATGCAAATTTATTTTGTTATTTTTTTTTTACAGTAGAATCTAACTTTATTGTTACTGATATTATGTCGTTATATTAATTTATTATTATGCCTATGGCGTTGTGTGTGTCAGATCTTTTTATTTTTACAGTAACTTTGTTATTACTATCAGTCATAATTAAAGTCATATAACAGTAAAAAAAAAAACCTTGTTGTTTACTATTTACATCAATATTTTTGATATTTTTTCTGGCTTTCAAGTATTCCTATAAAATAACCATAAATCAGTACATACATGACACAGTGTTTAAATGAATAAAAAAAACGAAAACCAAAACCGAAACCGAGGTTTTTTGCCTCAGAAAAACCGAAAACCGAAACCGAAAGAAAATTTAAAAAACTGCACATCACTAGTCGCTACCTATGATTGAGGCTATCTCATGTTACGTGCTTGGAAAAAAGATTACAAATGACAAGTCTAGTACTACTACTAGTAGTAGTATTTATGAAAGATGTATGCGGTGTCTTCAATGACTGAAAACAATGTGGTAGCTACCATTCCTGGTTTTTGAATGTCAGATATGTTATAAAAACGAAAAACCATTTAGTTATTTTTGGAACCGATTGATAAAAGAAATATTAAAATATAGCGATTTAGAGAAGTGGAACAAATATTTCTAATGTTTAAATGAGAACACAGTGTGTTTTCATGTGTTTTGTTAAGTTTGTGTAATTATAACAATCAAATGATTGTAAAATATATGAATTAATTTGTCTTTTATTCATGGTGGATGGTTAATTGTAACGTGTGATAAAGTCTCCCTCTTTTGACCTTAATTCTCCTGACATTTTTACAAAAATCTCCTGACATTTTATGCAAGGCACAGTTAAATAGTGCACTTACGGACTAGCTGATATACTGTTCATGCCTTAAAAGACGTTGCATTATGCTCACTCCGTATTTTCATTAATAATTATCTCCCATTTCTCTACTTTTGTTTTAATTATTAGAACTCTTTAGTACTAAAGTTATATTCTAATGTTCAATTGACCTTGACCACAAAAAATCCATCAAAATTCAAATGGCTACATGTTAATCATATCATATTGTTCATTTTGCTTGGAATTCACCGAGATAAACAGTGATTGAGTAATGTAAACAGTAACAGAATACTTTATGAACAGAATTAAAGGTACCAAAACTGATTTATGTCATAGTTTATTCAATCATATGTCTGTCAGATGGATTTGTCGATAATACCTTGTGTTCATCCGAACATGTGGTTTATCTCGAATAATAATATTTAACAGCCAATCAAGATTCAGAAAAGCTCGAATTCGATTTTTTGTCAATCATTATGTCCTTACCGGCCACTTACAAGAACCGTACTCATCAAACTCCTGAATTAACGACTCGAAGAGCCCATTCGGGACCACCTTCACTTAAAGGCCTATACCATTCTCTCTCGCTACAGAATGTTAGTCAACCTCAAGGTGTCAAGGCTGGAAACAATGGCAGTGTCAAAAGTCAACATTCCAGGAAAAGTGCCTGTTCTTCTAGTTTGTTGGATCTTAAACTCAAGCTTAAGAATGCAAAACTAAAGGCTAGACACATGGCTGAAGCTCAGGAATTGGAGGAAAGAATTATTCAGTTTGAAACCGAAAGAAGAAAACAAGAAAATAGACAAGCTGTCGAACAAGTTAATTTAGAGGCTGAACTTTTACAAGACATTCTCTCGCTACAGAATGTTAGTCAACCTCAAGGTGTCAAGGCTGGAAACAATGGCAGTGTCAAAAGTCAACATTCCAGGAAAAGTGCCTGTTCTTCTAGTTTGTTGGATCTTAAACTCAAGCTTAAGAATGCAAAACTAAAGGCTAGACACATGGCTGAAGCTCAGGAATTGGAGGAAAGAATTATTCAGTTTGAAACCGAAAGAAGAAAACAAGAAAATAGACAAGCTGTCGAACAAGCTAATTTAGAGGCTGAACTTTTACAAGACATTCTTGAAGAGGAAGAAAGGAGAAACAGCCTCCAACGCGAAGCCTCCATTTCCGACACCATGTCTGATATTCCTCAGAACACTGTACATGAGTGGGTACTGAATCAGAATTCCAATCAGACTGAATCTCCTCATCAACCCTTGATGACTGGTTTTTCCACAAGTAAGTTGCCACCTGCAAATCCCTCTGAGATTCAAGATGGTCCAACACTTCAACAGAAAACCGAAGTGCCGGTATAACAAGGTGATCGCTCAGAATTTCAAAGCTCATCTCCACGGCATATCATTGAACCAATTGATTCCTGGATAGGGAGTTTAGTTCCTAGAAGAGACATATCAAGCCTTACAATAGATCCACCAAAAACAACCAATCAGTTGACAGAGACTATCATAAGACTTGAGAGTGAACGGGACTTACCCAAGCTTGAACTTCCAGTTTTCAGTGGCACTGCAGCACATTGGCCAAAATTTATTGAACTGTTTCATTCTCAAATTCACAGTCGTCCTGGTATTTCAGACACAAGGCGGTTAGACATTCTGTTGTCCCATCTCGAAGGTGATGTAAAGGTACTGGTTCAAGGCCTAGGATACTCCGGGAAAAACTATAGTTTGGTGTTACAAGAGCTTAAATCTACCTTTGGCCATCCCATCAAGGTTGCTAGAGCATTAGTGGAAACGGTAACCTCTGGCCAAGCTGTTAGAAACAGAGATCCAGTTGCATTACGCAATTTCTACATTGCTGTCAGAGATTGTATTGCGGCACTCCAGCAAATGAACTATCTTTCAGACTTGTATAGCAGTGATACCCTCATCAAGGCACTCAAACGTCTTCCTTCAGATCAAGTTCAGAGCTGGAATGAATTCAGCAAGCACATTCTCAGAACACGAAAGCCCAATCTCCTTGACTTGAAAACCTGGTTAAGGGAACGGCTTGATACAGATCTAAATCCATATGCTGTTTCTTCTCATCGGACAGATGCTGGTGGTATAGACAAATTCAACAAACAGAAATTCTCTGGTTCACGTAATAGCTTACCTTTCAAGCATAAATCTCTGAATACTAGACAGGGTTCCCGCGGTCCTTGAAAATCCTTGAATATCCTTAAATTTAGAATTTCATTTTCAAGGTCTTGAATATCCTTGAATTTCGCGGAAATAGGAAAATATCCTTGAATTTCAGTTAAGATCCTTAATTTTGTTGGTAATACTAGTAAGTTGATCTGAAAATCCCGTTTAGATTATAAGTAATGCTGGTTATACTATAAACAATAACTGACGTATACCTGTCAATCAACTGATCTAAATAAACAGCCGTGTTTTGTCACGTAATAACAAGATAAGCCAATGACATTTACCGTAAGGCTACCAAATAGTCTCACGTGACTCCATTGTCCAATTAACATACTAGAAGCCACTACACTGACTAATCAAAATCGGTATTAGTAATTACATTAAACAATGCATAATGACGAAAAGGGAAATAACTCTGTTTTAAAAATGGCGGGAGTTTTTCCCGGTGTGCCGAAAGTCAATCTGTAATAATAAAAAACAGTTTATGTCTTTAATTCCTTTTAAATATGAGATTTTAACGATAGTTGGTAATGTTTTGGTTGTTTTTCAGATGAAAAATTGTAACTTTAGGCTAAAAATGTCCTTGAAAATCCTGGAATTTGACGTATATTTATCCTTGAATATCCTTGAAAAAATGTTAGACGAAGCCGCGGGAACCCTGCTAGAGGGTATTATCAGGATTATAAACAAGAACAGCAAAGTAAATTGTCACCTGCTCCTACGCATAAAGAAAATCCCAACCCACCTGTATTCCTAAAACCATGTCTTGTATGCAAGGAATCCCATAGCATCTACAAATGTCCTATTTATTACAACAAGTCTTTTCAAGAAAGACAAAAGGTCGTCATTGACAATCAACTTTGTCATAATTGTTTACGTTCAAACCATAAAACAGAAGCCTGTTCGTCAACAGTTCTGTGTAGCGAACCTAGCTGTCATGGAAAACATCATACATCCTTACATCCTGTTGATCCGGACCAAAGTCACCTGGTACACAAGCTCAATATGTCGATGACACCTCAAGTGTGTTTCCAGATTGTCAAAGTCTGTGTTCTTGGTAAAAATGGTAGTATTATTGAAATATTTGCCCTGCAAGATATAGCAAGCGAGATTACTCTTGTTGAGAAACCATTAGCTCAAAAACTTGGTATTACTGGAAGACCAAAGCTTCTCACGATTCAGACTATCAGCGGAGAAACTACCCACAACAGTAGTCTGGTTTCATTCTCAGTGCAGTCTGCCACTGACTCTAATGCTGAGATCATTAACATTCCCGAGGCCTGGATTGTACCCACTGGCACCTTTCAATGCCCACCTCAAGTACTCCTGCCTGAGTGGAAGCATCTTTCAGACCTTGGTTTATCGAATATCACTTCATCAGATATTAAATCCTGATAGGGGCTAACGTTCCTGAAGCACACATACAAACAGACACAATAGTTGGTAACAAGCTTCAGCCTATTGGTATCAAGACAATCTTAGGTTGGTCTATCATGGGGGTGGCCAAGCCCGATCAAACAAATGAGAAGGTTTCTGTCAACTTACTTTGCAAGCAAGACACTTCTTCATTAGAAACACTTGTAGAACAGTTCTGGAAGACTGAATCATTTGGTGTGGCACATAAGTTTGAAGCATCTCTTTCCATGGAGGATAGAAAATCTATGCATATCCTAGAGCAGTCAACATGTCTTCTAAATGGTCACTATGAAGTAGGCATGCTATGGCGCAATCCTGAAACCGTGCTTCCAAATAACTACCAAGCAGCTGCTCAGAGATTTCAACTTTTAGAGCGAAGAATCACCAGGGATAACCATTTTCAAGACATGTACAGTGAAACCCTGAATAGCTACATCAAGAATGGCTATGCTCAGAGACTCACAAGTGACGAAGCCTGTCTGACTACACCTCTCACTTGGTACATACCGCATCATGGTGTGACAAACCCAAACAAACCAGGAAAAGTGAGAACTGTGTTTGATGCCGCTGCTACTTACCCAGGGACTTCACTGAATTCCAATCTCATGACTGGTCCTGACTTGTTGAACAACCTATTTGGCATTCTTATCCGCTTCAGAATCTACAAAGTTGCAATTGTTGCTGATGTGGAAGGTATGTTCCACCAAGTTCGAGTACCTGTCAGAGATACCGAGGCTCTTCGGTTCTTATGGAAAGAAGATATCTTGCAACCTGGACCTCCAGATGTATACAAAATGAAAGTTCACATATTTGGTGCCGTCGACTCACCATCCTGTGCCAATTATGCAATTAAACGTACAGCCCAGGACAACTGTAACCAATTTAGTCCACTCGTCATCGAAACAGCTCTTAAAGACTTCTATGTCAATGACTTATTAAAGTCTGTTGAAACTCCACCAGAAGCAGTTCAACTCTATCAAAGTTTAACCAAGCTACTTGCTTGGTAATGGTGGCTTCCGACTTCACAAATGGATGTCCAACTCGTATGAAGTTCTTGATTCCATTATTAATAATAATAATAATAATAATAATATTTATATAGCGCTGTAACAGCACACCTCAGTATGCTCGAAGCGCATTAAAAAGTTATCTCACTACGAGTTATATATAGCGTCTAAATAAGTAAGTTTTTATTCTTGATTTGAATATATCTAGTGATGAGGAACTTATGATATCTTTGGGTAGTTCATTCCACAAAGCAGCTGATGTATAACCAAACGATCGCGCACCAAATGTTTTTAAATTGATGTCAGGTTTATATAAACGTGATTGCTTTGAAGATCTTAGCATTCTGTTCGGCACATATTGTACTGTGAGATCTTGAATGTAATCTGGAGAGGTTTTGTGGACTGATTGGTAGGTGAGCGACAGAATTTTATAATCAATCCTTTCACGAAGTTGTAGCCAATGCAACGATTTCAATACTGGAGTAATGTGTTCTCGCGGTTTAGTTCTGGTCACAATTCTGGCTGCTCTGTTCTGTAATTTTTGTAATTTGGATAACTGCTCCAATGACACACCAGTTAGTAAGCTGTTGCAGTAATCTAATCGTGACATTACCAAAGATCTGATTAAAATTGCTGCGGATTCATTTGTCAGAAAATGACGAATTGCAACTATGTTTCTCAAGTGAAAATTGCAGATTGAGCATAAATAACTAATGTGTTTCTCCATAGTTAGTCCAGAATCCAGGAAGACACCAAGATTCTTCACAGTATCAGAAAAATATATGGTGGACTGGCCGATGTTAAGAACATCTGCGTGGCTCTTTTTTAGTCTTTGCGTTGGAGCTACTAACAAGGCTTCAGTTTTTGAATCGTTTAACTTAAGCATGTTTGAGGACATCCAAGTTTTGACTGCATCAATACAAGATTCCATGTTCAGACATACAGACTTTTGGTATTGAAGATCGGTATGGAAACTATCAATAAGTTGAGTGTCATCTGCATAGGCGTGGTAATCAACATGCTTCTCGCGAATAACCTTGCCTAGTGATCGTGTGTACATGGTGAAAAGAATGGGTCCCAAAACAGATCCCTGGGGGACACCACACGAAATAAGTAAACTACCAGAATTCACCTTGTTTATTTCTATGCATTGTTTCCTGTCAGTCAGATATGATGAGAACCATTTCAAGACACTATTGTCTAAACCGTATTCCAGTTGCAGCCGATCAAGCAGTATTCTGTGGTCTATGGTATCGAATGCTGCAGACAGATCTAGAAGCACTAGCAAACCGATATTTCCAGCATCGACAGACATCTTTATTTTATCAAGAACACAATTTAGGGCGGTTTCAGTGCTGTGGGCTTCTCTATAAGCTGACTGATATTTGTCAAGTAGTCCAAACGAGGTGAGATGCTCAACAAGTTGTATTTTGACTGCTTTTTCTAAAACTTTGGAAAGGAATGGCAAATTTGAAACAGGGCGATAGTTGTTAAACACCTCAGAATCCAATGATGGTTTTTTAAGAAGGGGTTTTACAACAGCCCTTTTGAAACATTTAGGAACAGTTCCGGAGTTTAGACTTTGATTAATGATTTTAGTAATGATAGGCAGAATCACATCCAATATTTTGAGAAGGAACTTAGTAGGGAGAACATCTAGTTGGCAAGAGGTTGGCTTCGAATGTAGAATGATGTTTTTAACATCTGCTTCTGTGACATCAGCAAAGGCTTGCAATTTGGCACCTGGGAATTCTGCAACAGACAATACATCACTAGTAGAATCGAAACTTTCTCGAATTTTTGAAATTTTTTCGGAAAAATATGAACTGAAACTGTTGGCGACATGTAGATCTTCACCTTGAGGCAATACTACTTCAGACTTCTTACCCAATAAAACATCCAATGTAGAGTAAAGCGCTTTGGGATTTTTAGAGTGTTTGGAAATCTCTGTAATCAGGTAGGTAGATTTAGCCTTTTTAATACAGCGGTTTGCATCATTACGAGCATTGTTGAACATTTGTTTATGAATCTCTAAGCCAGATTTTTTCCATCTACGCTCTGCAGTTCTTCTATGTCTCTTGGAGATTGCAACGTCTTCATTATACCATGGCGTAGATAAGTGCTGACTAAGTTTCTTAGTGTGTATAGGGGCGTGCTTATTTAAAATATCCAGTAGTGTGCTGTTGAACAAGTCAACTAAGTCATCTACATCATCAGGTGGATTACACAATAAAACAGAGTTTGAGAGATCAGACGTGAAATCGTCGATGTTTATATTTTTAAAATTCCTAAAAATAACCTCAGTCCTCTTGAATCTGAGCGTGCTGTCAAATGTCTAAACCTCGACTTAGATAATATTCCAGTCCAACGAACACTTGGTTTAAAGTGGAATGTCCAGGATGATGTCTTCATATTTGATCCTCACGTCAAGCTCAAGTCTACCACCAAGAGAGGAGTAATCAGCATTGTGAGTTCAATATTCGATCCATGCGGCTTCCTTGCCCCATTTACTTTCAGAGCTAAATGCCTCATCCAGGAGGTTTGGCGAACAGGAATTCAATGGGATGACAAGCTTACAACAGATCTGGAAGGAAAGTGGAATTCATGGCTTAAGGAACTTGATGAACTTACCAGTTTTCAATTTCCACGTCACCACATTGCTTTTACTGAAGCAGCTTCCGACATCGAAGTCCATTTATTTGCTGATGCTTCTGAAAGAGGATTTGGTAGTGTTGCTTACCTGAAATACTTACCGGATACAGGAAATGGTACTTGTTCCTTTGTGGCTGCCAAAACTCCAGTTGCAACGATTAAGCCTCAACTTTCTATACCTCGCCTTGAGCTTCAAGCAGCTGTCTTAGCGGTTAGGTTGTGGAACTGCTTAAAGGAAGAATTACCTGTGCAAGTGGAACATGTCTACTTTTGGACAGATTCAATGACAGTCATTCAATACATAAATAATCAGACCAGACGATTTAAAGCATTTGTGTCTAAATGAATTGCTGAGATTCTAGACAGTACCAACTCAAGTCAATGGTACCATGTCTCATCAGACCAAAATTCTGCTGACTACTGTTCTAGAGGGCTACCAGCTTCTAAGTTAACGGTTAAACACAGTTGGTTTACGGGTCCTTCATTTCTATGTAGCGACAAAGAATCATGGCCCGTTCAACCACTGACTGATCAAGATGTCGATGGTGCAGATCCTGAAATCAAAATATCCTGCCTTGTAAAGACAAACGGTGGAACCTACCAGGAGTTCCTTCTATCTTCACTCAAGATCAGAAGTCTCATGTCACCGGAGAGATTTTCCACATGGCAACGGCTCCTACGCCATACAGCATGGCTTCTCCGTGCACTTAGAAATTTCTTGGTTCCTGTAAAGAGACTAGAACTTACTCCTTTAACCTCATCACATTTTTTGCCGGAGGAATATGAAAACGCCTTACTTCATTGGACGAAACAAGCTCAAAAGGATGGTTTCCCAGCAGAAATTAACTGTCTCAACGATCACAAAGACCTGCCTGCTCATAGAACTCTTCTTCCTCTGACACCTAGCTATGATGAGCACCACCTCCGTCTTCAAGGAAGGCTAAGAAAGGCTAACGTTCCACATAGTACTTGGAATCAGATTATCTTACCTAAATCACACGTCGTCACTGATATGCTCCTCACAGATGCTCACATGAAGACCTTTCATGGCGGTGTTGAGCATATGGTTGCACATATTAGAGAACGGTTTTTGCCCATTTCAGTCAGGCAAACGGCTAAGAAGGTCATTCGTCAGTGTTTCCTCTGTAAGAAACGGTGAGCTTCACCAAAGGTACCAAGAATAGCAGACCTTCCAAGATGTAGGACAGATTACTCTGGTCCATTTTACCACACCGGGGTTGACTATTTTGGACCCATGTATTCAACAGTTGGTCGTAGAACAGTAAAGCGGTGGGGTTGTTTGTTCACCTGCATGGGTACAAGGGCCATACATCTTGAATTGGCAGATTCATTAGAGACGGACGACTTCATCCTCATCTTTCGCAACTTCATAGGCAGACGAGGGCACCCAAAGCACATATACAGCGATAATGGGACAAACTTTGTAGGCGCCAACAACGAGTTAAAGGAAGCCTTGCAAGATCTTAATCAACGCATTGGAGAGTATCTAGCTCCTCAAGGAATTGAGTGGCACTTCAACCCCCCTCTCAGCCCGCACTTCGGTGGTGCCTGGGAGAGGTTAGTCCGCTCCACCAAGGCTGCTCTTTATACAGTAATAGGCACCAATCCAGTTCCTGATGTTGTCCTTCGCACCGTCCTGATCGAGGTTGAAGCAGCTTTAAACAGTAGGCCTCTCACCTACAACAGTTCCGACCCAAACGATTTTACCGCATTAACTCCTAATCACTTCTTGATAGGCAGAGCGGATTACAGCACTTCACCAAGTCACGTAGAAGACAAGGAAGTCAACAGCAGACGACGCTGGAGACGGGTTCAAGTTATTGCCAATCATGTCGTAAATCGATTCCGGAAAGAATATTTACCTAGCCTAAGTTTACGGAACAAGTGGAAAGAAAACTGTCCTCCGCTTAAAGTGAATGACCTTGTTCTTCTCATTGAGGCTACTTTGCCAAGGGGATCATGGCCTCTTGGACGCATTATTGAAGTTTACCATGGTGACGACAACAGAATTCGATCAGCCAGAGTAAAGACTCCAAGGGGAACTTTTGTCCGTCCTACAGCGAGAATCTGTTTGCTCGAGGAAGATACCCAAAGTCAAGCTGAAGATCCACAGAATATCTAAAGACTTTTATTGAACTTTAAATGACTCTGTCAGGGGGTGGCGGTGTTCATGCCTTAAAAGACATTGCATTATGCTCACTCCGTATTTTCATTAATAATTATCTCCCATTTCTCTACTTTTGTTTTAATTATTAGAACTCTATAGTACTAAAGTTATATTCTAATGTTCAATTGACCTTGACCACAAGAAATCCATCAAAATTCAAATGGCTACATGTTAATCATATCATATTGTTCATTTTGCTTGGAATTCACCGAGATAAACAGTGATTGAGTAATGTAAACAGTAACAGAATACTTTATGAACAGAATTAAAGATACCAAAACTGATTTATGTCATAGTTTATTCAATCATATGTCTTTCAGATGGATTTGTCGATAATACCTTGTGTTCATCCGAACATATACAGTTGGTTGGAATTTGGCAACTGTTACAGATTATTCCAATAAGTCAGGCGTTGAAATGTTTGTAAACTTTTAGAATTATTTTTTTTACTTGTCACTTGGTCATTTCAAGTTGTCACCTTTGATTTTCGTTTTTAACTTTAATAATTAAAAAAAAATTAATAAACTCAGCGTTCACCTTAGCACATTTTGGCCGAAGTAATGAAACAAATGACCACCGTTTTCTCACTCGAGAATCTTCGCTATTCCGACTCATTCTTTGTACACACGTTTCCGACCCATTCCATGGTCATGCCGATAATATATAATTTCAATTAATATCGTTATTGGTTGTATATTTTACATTCCAAATGAACCACAGTACACGGGAATTCAACAATCAAAATATTAAATTCTCTTGCATTTCGTGCTACAAAAAAAGCAGACGACATGTTTATATGTCAAACAATGGTGATATTATGGTAAAATATCCATCAAATTCCATCTGTTTATGATATATGCTTTGGTAGACCAAATAACGCAATGTTCTCCCCCTGGTCTTGGGGAAATTGGATGGTTTATTCCATTTGGTCTGGAAATGCAATGTAAATTTAGTGAAAAGCTAAAATATTTTTAGTTTAAATACCATTTGCGTGGGAATTACCACTGTTCGGTTGGTTGTTGTGTTGTAATATTTATCAACAAGGAGATTTCTGTTTGATGGATATTGCTATTGAAGGTAGGATGCACAATGTACGCATTGTGGCCCGTTTTTGCTGGATTTACTCTCTATTTCACGTCGATATTCAATTTGGGCGCTGACTGCTTGGTATTTATAAATGACGACATTACATTCGCCCTTCCGTATACGATAGATTAATCATAAAATGCAACTTTATATATATGATACGTAATAGGCCTACAATAGACATAAGAGAAACGTAGATCATACAAGAGCACAAGCCTATCTAAAGACCTCATTATTTTACAAAGACCTGCGTAAAACACACGGTTGAATGATTAATCGCACGGTTAAACAGTTTTACTTCTCAAATTTTGATTTAACTCGTACGTGTCAGATAAAGCATGTTGGTCCTTGATTATACTCCTTTTGGTGCAGTTATCGCAACTAGCGAGACAACACGCCAATTAAACAATACACAACATTGACATTCATTTTTTACCAGTCGGTTAATTAACACACCTCTACAGAAAACACACCTAGCGTTAATTAACCCACCTCTCGGACAGTTTTTCACCCTTGTTAATTAACACACCTTTTTACAGTTTTAAACCGGTAATACCGAGTAATAGTCCGAAAAATAATCATCTTCCGACATACGTACAAATAACAACGAGGATTAAGAATTCTATACAGGCTGTGCACCTTTTAACTCCTTAGCAGTTCTCAGTGATAATAATTGATGTAAGGTAAATATTATCTATATATACATATTATGTAAATAATGATGTGTAACTACTTCAAATTACTTGATCAAATTTATTCCATTTAATATTTGACAAGTATCACATGCATGTCACTGTCATTCCCATGCAAAACCCATCACATTAAACCAGATTTACTTACCACCAAAATATTTTCTCCATTTTCTTTCTAAAGACTGTTCAGCCGTCAATACCATAGTACCATAATCTACTTTATGAGGACTTCTCCTATTTATATTTATAATAAACAAATTTAATCATATAGCAATTTTTCAATACATCTATAGTCGTCCTGGCTCGATGACAGTTACGGTGGCAGAACACGAAATGCCATAAAAAAAAATCTGGGTATAGAGAGCGGCGCTGGTCTTCCTTGAGAGGCGAAGAATCGGAGCTTACCTTAAATGGATCCCACCCCCAAAGAAAGTTTGGGAATATTTGACGGCTGCAAACACATTTTCCTGCTATTTCAGTTTGTGAACAAAGCAACTTCAAAGTGGTCTAATATAGCCTAATGAAGCTGGCTGACTCGAATTCCAATCAATCGTTTACAGACCACAAAGACAGGGCAGTTGGGAGAAAATTTTGTACGGACCCGCCCCAAAATATTTTGGAAATATTTGACAACCGCAAAGCATTTTCCTGCTATTCCAGCCCGTAAAATTAGTGTTTTATTTGATTTCAGGCACTTTATTGTGCCAAGTTGATGAAATAATTTTTTTTTTTTCACTTTACCTGTCCACCAGAAAAGTCAGCATGCCCGAAAGTTAGGGGGGTAGCTGCCCACCTGCTTGTACGCCTATGAATACATCACATTTAAGTTAGAATTTTATTGTTTTCCAAACGTATACAGAACCAATACATTTAACAGGTGCATTTGTCTTTTGTGAAATGTAATTATGTAGGTAAACTTGACACAATTTAGATAGAAAACATATCCGTTCGGGCAAATCCAAATGAAGAGTGATTTAGTGTTTTGTTATTTTGTCATTAAACCATTTTTTAGTATACAATTCTCTGTAGGAAATGAATAAATATAATATTTTAGTATAATGAAATGAAAGACTTTCTTTAATAGAATATAAAGTTGGGATAATAGAATGAAACTTACATGGTGTAAGGATTAGTTGTGATATATATTGATGGTGGTCTCATTATAACTGGACTTGCATGTGGGGGAGGATGTGGAATTTTATATGGCAAACGGGGAGCTGAAATAATGAAAGAGAATCGATTTAATATTAAATTACAAACTGTTGTTATCACTTGTCAACATCAGAAAAAAAACATCTGTCACCTTGTACTGAATATTAACTAAACATAATTAAACTCTTTTTCAAATTCACTAATGTGATTGTGCACTACCTGTACATACACAAGAGCTTGTTAATGACATGGATGTCAACTGTTTTGTAACCTCGATGTTTCGTACTTAGTTCATTCGTACAATACTTTCATACTTCACTTTGTACCTCAAATTGATTCGTACCTTTTCCTATGTTGCTGAAATTAGTTAAAATAAATTGAAATAAAGGTGAAACGATTTGATAAAATCCAACGACTACGCTAAATATATAAAAATGGCTGTTGAAGCAGAATCAGAATATGCACGAGATTTGTACCTCAAATTGATTAGTTTCTTTTCTCAAATGTGGTTGAAAGAAATAGAAATGAAGGTGAAATATAATTAAACGATTTGATCAAATCCAACAGCCGTGCAAAATTTATAAAAATGGCTGCCGAACGAGAATTAGCTGAGATGAATTAATAACAAAGATAGTTTGCCAGGCAACGAAACATCCGCCCGCCGCATCTAAATCGTCTGGGCAGTCAACAAGAGTTGTCGCATATTTTTACTTTTTTTTAGTAATGAAACATTTATAATACACTAAGACAGACCTGTCAACTCTAACGCATCACGCGGTAAAATGCCACGAAATGGCTTTGTGTACCAGACCTGTCAACTCTACCGCATCACGCGGTAAAATGCCGCGAAATAAGAAATTTGTTCTCGAATTAGTTTCAACCATTTTTAGAATTAATAAAGCGGATATATTATTGCCACGTGTTCCAAAATACTCTTAAAATGCATAGCGATAAACTAAACAAATAGCGACCAATTTGCGGCAGCAATGGCTGACATTTTCGTTTGCGCGTGTACGTACAGTCGGTACAGCATGTAGTAATATAATACTTCGAATGCAACACAACCTGGAACTTTAATTTCAAGATGAGAATACGTCTTGCCGATACGACTTACATGGAAGGCTCCAACGAATAAATTTAAAAGCAGATTTACGGAATCCTGGGAGAAAAAATCCTGTACACTGTATTGTATATACACGACTCATGGCACTGCATGAAAAGCATGATTAAATCGATGTCAATATTTTCTTATTTAGTCGTTATGCAAAACTTACTTTTTACAATTGAAAAATGATAGAATCTACTGCCAGTAGGCCTAGTACTGGACTGCTAATTTTAATTATTTTTTACATTACTAATAAATACTAATTATTTCTTTCTGTTGGGTACATATTCAATTTTGGTTTAATAAATAATTTTAGATATGGTTCATTGCTAATGCTTGTATATTTTATTTATTATCCATTTAATGCAATTTTTGTATTGTTTAGGCCTACAATTCAATGTCTCATTTGACATTTCCAAATTAATTACCCTTGGAAGTGCAAATTTACACGTTTTTGGAAATCTACTGCCAAATCATGGTTTCTACTGCCTTTTTCACACTACCCTACTGCATTTCAGCACTGAGGGGTTGACAGGTCTGTTGTGTACCGCTGTACTGCACGGTAATAGATTTCTACTGCATTTTTAAACAAAGAGTTTTTTTTTAATTTTCTCGCCAAAACTTTGGAACTAAGGGAAGCAACTCTTTGCATGTAAACAAAAAAGATTGTGACTGTTATCAACATCGACTTGGGGCACGGTAATAGATTTCTACTGCATTTTTAAACAGAGTTTTCTTTAATTTTCTCGCCATAACTTTGGAACTAAGGGAAGCAACTCTTTGCATGTAAACAAAAAAGATGGTGACTTTCTGTTATCAACATCGACTTGGGGTGTTGTAAGGTATAATTTAGCTAAGAGATTTGTTCTCGAATTCGTTTCAACCTTTTTTAGAGTTAATAAAGCGGATATATTATTGCCACGCAGTTCCAAATACTCTTAAAATGCGTAGCGATAAACTTAACAAATAGCGACCAATTTACGGCAGCAATGGCTGATATTTTAGTTAGCGCGCGTACGTACCATAGACATACTAATAATATAGACTGCTCATCCCAATGACGTCAATACGGACAGCAATGACGCCACAGGAAGTAGAAAATCCGCCATCTTCCGCTACCCCACATGACGCTATTGTTCAACGGAGTTAGCTTACGTCGGTTCCACTAGTAATATAAAATGCCGTGTTGTGCTGCATTCAACTGCAGCAACAAACCAACAAATTCGAACGTATCATTTTATAAGTACGTGAAAATCAATTTTGATTGAAATTAAACCAATTTAAGCGTAGTATCTATGAATTTTATAATCTAGGCCCAGTTCTACAGCGCTACAGCGGACAGGCTATTTTATTATTTTATTCAGTTAAGTCGCTTCAGCCTCGGGCATGTTTATGCCTGTCTTACGATAGACTTATTTACTCGGGGGATTATCATAATGCAATATTAACTTGGTCTCTATTTCGCTGCTATGAAACCCGAAAAATATAGCCTACATGGTGTATACAAATCGATACCGTACCGAGAAAGTGGCCAGTCGGTGCGCGTTTTGCTTTAGGCCCTATAATAATGTCTTCTAGGCCCAACATACCAGAAGTTCACAGCGAAAGTGCCTAGCCCATCCAGAAAACTTGCATACAATTTTTAAAATAATGTCTACGATTTTCATAGTTGTATCAAACTACCTCGAACAGGCCTTACCGGTATCTTTAATTAAAGGAATAAAAAAAATCAGCTTGTGAAAAAGGGTCAAATTTGCCTGGGGTCTCTGCAATTTTAATACATCATATTCTATTCCAATCTTATACTGATGGCCTAATCAAATATTCTTTATTTGTGAAAAGGAACATGTGAAGTACATTATGATTAAAAACTTTATAGGCCTATCTAAACCATCATTCAAGTAAAAAAAATGTGTAAAATTTGCATGGACATGTGGGGTCTCTGTAATTTTAGTACATCATACCCTGTTCCAGTCTAATACTTATAGGCCTAATCAAGTATTCTTTGTGAAAAGAAAAATGTGAAGTACATTATGAATAAAAACTATATAGACATATCTAGGCCCAACACCATTTCATGTAAAAAAATAAAAATAAGATAGGCTGGCACTGCCAGGCAGGATACGCAAACATTTTCAAGAGATGGACAGAGAACAAGCAATACCGAAAGTGATTTTTCCTACATCTTTAAGTCCTGTATTTCATACTGTATTGGGAGCAGCCATTTAGTTGGTCAGTTCCAGTCTGATATTAATGAAATTCGAAACCGACAATGATTATGGTGTGACGGTGTGACTTTTCATCAAAATCGGATAAGAATTGTGACCTGTAGAGAGTCCACAACCATGATATACCATATTTTTACACTATTCGCGTACAAACGGCGACCATTTCGTCCAGCAATTTTGGTACGATTTTCACGAAATTAGAACTCAACCTTCCTCATCAAAATCGAATTAAAATTGTGACCTATACAGGGTCCACAACCATGATATATCATTTTTTTAACAGTATTCGCGTACAAACGGCGGCTATTTTGTCAGTCAATTTTGGTCCGATTTTCCCGAAATACAAACTCAACCTTCCTTACAGTGTAACGGTGATATAATCAAACGTGGGATTTTGCGTATAACCAGGGGCCATAATTCAGGAAGTTACGATCCGATATGCGCAAATATCGAAAAGAACCAAGATCTTTGGGTTATAACCATGAATTTCAAGTTTCATCAAAATCGAATTAAAATTGTGACCTTTACAGGGTCCACAACCTTGATATACCATTTTTTTCAGTATTCGCGTACAAACGGCGGCAATTTTGTATGGCAATTTTGGTCTGATTTTCCCGAAATTCGAATTCAACCTTCCTTACGGTGTAACGGTAATATAATCAAACGTTTTTTTAAATCGGATAATAATTGTGACCTCCAAGCTAAAAAAAAAGGCGATTTTGCTTATAATCAGGGGCCATAATTCAGGAAGTTACGATCCGATATGCGCAAATATCGAAAGGAAGCAAGATCTTTGGGTTATAACCATGAATTTCAAGTTTCATCAAAATCAAATCAAAATTGTGACCTCCAGAGGGTCCACAACCTTGATATACCATTTTTTAACAATATTCGCATACAAATGGCGGCCATTTTGTATGGCAATTTTAGTCTGATTTTCCCTAAATTCGAACTCAACCTTCCTTAGGGTGTAACGGTGATATAATCAAACGTTTTTTTAAATCGAATGATAATTGTGACCTCCAGAGAGACCACAAGCTAAAAAGGGTGATTTTTCGGACAATCAGGGGCCATAATTAAGGAAATTACATTCCGATAGCCGCAAATATCAAAAGGAACCAAGATCTTTGGGTTACAAACATGCATGTCAAGTTTCATCAAAATCGGTTCAAAATTGTGACCTCTATAGGGTCCACAAGCTAAAAACATGATTTTTCGTACAATCAGGGGCCATAATCCATGAAGTTTTGATCCGATACATGCTAATATCAAAAGCAGCCGAGATCTTTTGGGGATAAACCTATATTTCAAGTTTCGTCAAAATCGGATAAGAATTGTGACCTGTAGAGAGTCCACAAACAAATTGTGTCCGGACGGACAGGGGCGACGACATAATACGTCCACATGAAAATGTGGGCGTATAAAAATGCATAGGCGCATTCAGTTACATTAATCACGTAATTATACAGAAAAAACAGACATGCATAAATCAAATTATAGATAAATATTATCAACAACTGTGGTAAAGATAGGTTGCCATGCAACGAAACATACGCCCACAGCAGCTAAATCGTCCATCGATCGACAAGGGTTGGCGCATATTTACTCTTTTGTAGGTAATTTGGGACATTTACAAGACAATTTCATACAGATCGTGTGAGGGTTCACAAGGGTCTACAAACTGAAACAAGAGTCTTTACTCAGGAAGTAATTTACAGAAAATTTTGAAATTTGACAGGCTTTTTCGTTTTGCTAATTTAAATAATGTATATAAATTTCATACAGATTGGATGATTACTTTTGTCTTTCGAACGTTCACAAGGTTAACAAAGTAAAACAAGGGCCATAACTCTAGAAAGAATTGATGGAAATTTCTATTTACTAATTTAAATGACACGCATAAATTTCATACAGATCGGCAGATAAGTTTAGATGTTAGAACGTTCACAAGGTGCAACAAAGCGAAACAAGGGCCATAACACAAGAAATAATTAAGGGGAAATTGCTAAAATTCGATATGCTTCTTCGCTTCACTAATTCAAATCATGTGTATAAATTTCACGGATGATGACTTTTGGCGTTAGAGCGTTCCCAAGGTTCAATAAAGTGAAACAAGGGCCATAACTCTAGACGTACTAAACGGAAATTGCTGAAATTCAAAAGGCTTCGTCGTTTCACTAATTCAAATAATGCACATAAATTTCACAAAGATCGGATGGGATAACAAGGTCCAACCAAGTGAAACGGAATTTATTGAAATAAAATAGGCTTCTTCTTATGGAAGGGTATCGCTGCCAATATTAAATGCTCTGCTAAAATGTCTTTTCCATTGATTACGTGTAAAAAGTACAATGTACAAAGTCTTAATACCGGTAATGATAATGTCAAAATACCTCAAATGCCAAAGTTAAATGTAAAACGTTAAATGCAACGTGTCAAATGACAAATGTTTCATCGGAAAATGCTGTTTTTGACGTGTGTACAATAGACATTTCCCTCATTACATTTGCGCTCTGCCACTTCTCATTTGCCGTTGACGCTTTGTATATATCATCTTACGCAGAGCATCATCTACGGGGTATGCAAATGTAGATATCACGTGACTTATTAACATATATGAAAACGAGACCAGGATCAATCTGGCATACAGTAAGCCAGCACACGATAGCGTTCTGCACGCAATAAAAAAATTATTTACCTTGAACAATATACACGATCAAATTTGGATGGTACCAAACTATTACGCAGAGGAGGTATGCAGTCATAATACGATATCATGTGACATATACCAGTGAAAAGCATGTACAATGTATAACCTACTCTTTCCTCTCTTTAAGTAGTCTACATGTGTTGCTACCCGACAGTTACCTAATTGCTAAATATGTACTTTCAATTTAACTGAGGTCCCGTGTACATATTGGTGTGCACGTAAAAGATTCCTTGGCAGTTGGAATTCGATGTAAGAGTAGCCCCTAGTGCCGCTCAGGGGCGTACATAAAGATTTTGTTGGGGCGGGGGTGGGGGGTAGCAAAAATGCGACCGACTGGTGCACATGTCCCTAATACGAGTGGGGGTAGGGTGGCCGAACGATTAGTACTTGCACGCTGTAAAGCCTGGGTCGTGGGGCGTCAGGCGGTACAAATGTTCTAAAATCTCTTGCAAAGCCGGTGGGGTTGACAGGGGCAGATTTCGAAATGCTGTCCCACTGATTCCTGTCACCGGGTCTCTTGTTAACTAGAATTTACTCATAGCAATGACCTCAAATGCAAGAATATTGATTCAATTATTCAAAATTTTCTTAGGTTGTTCAGTATTATATATAGCCATTGCCCCCAAAGTTCACATAAATTTAATAACAAAATCAACCGGGCCCTAGAAAACTATCATCTGTATAGCTACGATAACGTAGCTAAAATCGTTGAGATATACGGAGGGTTGAGAGATGAGGTTTCTTATCTATCATCTGTGGTGCCCGGTTCCTGACCTAGTCAATCGTATTAACAGAGAGAGAGAGAGAGAAATGGGTTTAACGTCAACTCGAGACAAACTAGGCCATATCATTCTATTTTATTTCAATAATTCGCTTGGGGTCTTTAGCAGTGGGGGACCCGGGGAGAACCCACGAGGCTGGAAGGCGACGGATTCCGTTTCACGTACAACCTGGGATTCGAAACCACGCCAGTTGACTCAATGTCAGGCTTTATAATACAGCGCGTACGTGCTAACTGTTCGGCCATCCGACCCCTCAACCACTCGTATTAGGGACATGTGCATCAGTCGGTCG
Organism: Patella depressa; assembly: GCA_948474765.1. Lineage (NCBI taxonomy): Eukaryota > Metazoa > Mollusca > Gastropoda > Patellidae > Patella > Patella depressa. The sequence continues at coordinate 6,713,802 of CAOLEZ010000008.1, read as the reverse complement.
CATTTTTGCTAACCCCCTCCCCCCAACAAAATCTTTATATTCCCCCTTGCTGAGCGACACTATATAATACGGCCTACTCTTACATCGAATTCCAAATAACAAGGAATCTTTTACGTGCACACCAATATGTACAAGGGACCTCGGTTAAATTGAAAGTACAGTCTATATTTAGCAACCAGGTTACAGTCGGAGAGCAACACATTTCTTTCAACAAAACAAAAGAGAGTTTTCAATTTCATTCTCTAAAGTAAGAAACTGGAATTGTCCCGTATTTTGACATTTTAAACCCTCGCCACAGGCCCCTCTCTAGAACAGGCTAATTAATCATGGTGCCAAATAAATAATGAATATACATGAAGACTACTTAAAGAGAGGAAAGAGTATACATTGTACATGAACGTGCTTTTCACTGGTATATGTCACATGATATCGTATTATGACTCGGGTTTTGACACTGCATACCCCCCCTCTCCGTAATCATGGTAATATAGTTTAGTATTGTTCAAGGTAAATGATTTTTTATAGTGTGCTAGCTTACTGTATGCCAGATTGATCTCGGCCTCGTTTCCATATATGTTAATAAGTCACGTGATATCTTTATTTGCATACCCCGTAGATGATGCTCTGCGTAAGATGATATATACAAAGCGTAAACGACAAATAAGAAGAGGCAGAGCGCAAATGTAATGAGGGAAATGTCTTTTGTACACACGTCAAAAACAGCATTTTCCTTTGAAACATTTGTCATTTGACACGTTGCATTTAACGTTTTACATTTAACTTTGGCATTAGAGGTATTTTGACATTATCATTACCGGTATTAAGACTTTGTACATTGTACTTTTTACACGTAATCAATGGAAAAGACATTTTAGCAGAGCATTTAATATTGGCAGCGATACCCTTCCATATCTTCTTCTCACTAATGCCAACAGTGTATATTAATCTTAAAACAATCGGATCATAACTTTTAGCGTTAGTAGAGCGTTCACAAAAATTGTGGATGATGGACAGATTCCAGCAATTGAATACTCATATTATGAAGTCATCATTAAATGATAATCACACTGAGAACTGCAAAGGAGTTAAAATGTGCACAGCCCGCATAGTATTCTTAATCCTGGTTGTTATTTATACGTATGTCGGAAGATAATTAATTTTCGGACTATTACTCGGTATTACCGGTTTAAAACTGCAAAAAGGTGTGTTAATTAACGAGGGTGAAAAACTGTCCGAGAGGTGGGTTAATTAACGCTAGGTGCGTTTTCTGTAGAGGTGTGTTAATTAACCGACCGGTAAAAAATGAATGTCAATGTTGTGTATTGTTTATTTGGCGTGTTTTCTCGCTAGTTGCGATAACTGCACCGAAGGAGTATAATCAAGGATCAACGGGCTTTATCTAAGATGTGTGTGTTAAATCAAAATCCGGGAAGTAAAACTGTTTTACTGTGCGATTTATCGTCTGAACGTGTGTTTTACGCCGGTCTTTATCAGGTCCTTATATACGGACGTGTGACCGCTTTTCACTAAATTTACATTGCATCAATCCAACGATCCTCATTCCAGGACTCGTAACTTTCAATAGCCGTTTTTATGCAATTACAGAAGAAACACACACGCCCGAGTTGACACGTAATCATTTTTCGAGACTTCGTAGTAATATTGGATTTCCTGGTTATGGTTTCTTCGTGATCGTAACATATAAAACTACAGGCCAGTTCGTTTCTACAACTATGTTATTAAGCTGGATTGGATTCGAAGAACCCTCATTCTCCATAAATGATAGCTGCTCGGAACACCTGTTGAGCTCTTATCAGTCTCGCTCAACACCCTCTTTTATAACCCCCTTTTTTCTGCACGTCCTCTGGGCTGACCTTGACTTTCTTTTCCAGGCCAAATGGAATAAACCACCCCATTTCCCCAAGACCAGGGGGAGAACATTGCCTTATTTGGTCTACCAAAGCATATATCATAAACAGATTGAATTGTATGGATATTTTACCAAAATATCACCATTGTTTTACATATAAACATGTCCGCTTTTTTAGTACGCCGGATTTGAATCTATAAGAAAGAGTGAACCAACAATTTTTCAAAGACCCAATATAGTAAGTCACGCTACTTATAGATAAAGTTGCATTTAATAAAATAAAAATATTGACCCTAATCTATCGCACGAAATGCAAGAGAATTTAATATTTTGATTGTTGAATTCCCGTCTACTGTGGTTCATTTGGAATGTAAAATATACAACCAATAACGATATTAATTGAAATTATATATAATCGGCATGACCATAGAATGGGTCGGAAACGTGTGTACAATGAACGAGTCGGAATAGCGAAGATTCGATAGAGAGAAAACGGTGGTCATTTGTTTCATACTTCCGCCAAAATGTGCTCAGGTGAACGGTGGGTTTATTAAAAAAAATTTAATTATTAAAGTTAAAAACGAAAATCAAAGGTGACAACTTGAAATGACCAAGTGACAAGTAAAAAAATAATTCTAAAAGTTTACAAACATTTCAACGCCTGACTTATTGGAATAAACTGTAACCAACTATATCAGCTAGTCCTTAAGTGCACGATTTAACTGTGCCTCGTGTCAACATCAAAGAGCAGAGCTAACTGTGTGTTGTCTGACAACATCAAAGGGCAATTCCGTGTGAAAAGCGTGCATGAATCGACAGTATTGTAAAACAAAGGCTGGATTCACAATCACAGAAACCTATGGTTTCTTCAGGCTCTGAGATTTGACAATGGAGATTAGAGTATATCAGATGATTAAATTGGAACTAAGTATAAAACACGTTGTATTCATCAAGAAATGAAATGTGTAAAAGAACGCATATATATAACTACATGTAGGCCTACACCATGTATAAATCCATATTAAGACCTACACTTAAAGTTACATTATGGGAGATAAGATAAAGAGCTCTTCATAACTTGTTTAGGGACGCTTTACAAAGTGACAATTTAATCATGTAAAAAATATATTAAAAGCCAATATAATTAATTTGTTTTAAATATCCTTTTATTTAGAGAATAAAGATATTTGCAACATCTTAAACTAAGTAAATGGTAGATCATTCCATAAAACAGATACGCCTGTATCAAGAGAGAGTTAGTTACTGGTTGCAGTAATTTTTACAATACAGGCTTCTATATATGTATTCTATTTACATGCCATAAAAGTTTTAAACATAAATTACCTTATTTTTCATTTTGCACGATTTTTGAAGTTATCGAAAACATTTAATTAATAAATCTCTAAACAAAATTAAACTGTAATTCAGACAGCAAATTCTAATACACATTTTAGTTGAAGTAAATAATCCATGTAGCTTGTTGATTAGTTTATTACTTTATGACACCAATCAAGTGTTACGCAACACCTATATATATAGGTCAATATTTTCAAACATTCTGATCAATCAACCAAAACAAAAAGATGACAGTACTTTCCCCCAGTTTGACTGTATATACAAGATACAAGTGCTTTAATATTGTATTTAAGAAAACGATAAGAAATATAGGCGGTCTTATTGATGAACTATTTAAATGTTCGCAACACATCCCAAGTATTAATATCGTCTAGTTCTATTGGGATCAGATTTATAATTTTTGCTGGATTAACGCGACAGATACAATACCATGCCGATTTCTATTTTTCATTTTGGCCCCAACGACTCGGCCTTCAATGCATACTGTAAATCGTAAGTCAATATGTGAACTTACGGGAACAAGTTGTTTCGACATCGAGCGGGTTCGACACCCACTACTGGAGTTGTTTCGACACCATCTATTTGGGTCAGTTTGACTAGGATTTGATTCGATTGATTATATAGTGTAGTGTATCAATATCCGTTCTTAAACTTTAATACACTGTATATGTATTAACAGTAACAAAATTTCGATTTATAGTATTATTATTAATTTGTTCCCGTATATAGTATTATTATTAATTTGATATCTGTGAATGATATCCGACTATCAGAAAAAAAGTCTTTTAAAAACTAATAACGAGATATATGTTCATTCAGAAAGTATTCAGATATCCTAAATTATTTGCTAGCTATTATAAAAACTTACAACACACACACAAACAGGGTAAGCTATATGATCAGCGCTTCCCGAAAAGCTACCAATTTATCAGAATTTTCAAAGAAAAATTGCCAAATGTTATAGTTTATTATTAATATCTTCTCAAATAAAGCAACCGAACGGTTTTCTAATACGTGCGAATAAGCTCGTACACGCCTCTATAAACAGAAGTGTTGCTTTGATCAAGGAGACGTAATTGAGATTGTCGAATCTGCACGGACAATGCATGAACCGGGGAGACGTGAAGTCTGAAATGCCAATGGATGGGTTAACATTGTTACGTGTACATGTATTAATTATGAGCTTGTCACAGTCATTCCTCTTCAATGCCATGTTTCACCTCTTATGTGCCTAAAATGTACATCTGTAAATACATGTTCAAATGGTTTGGTGTTTTGTTCATTTGTTTATATTATAATTATAATATATATATATGTATATATCTTTTGATATATACATATATTATAATAATTACTTTATTTCAAAAGGGTTGAAAATTAGGCCAATGGCCTTTCTTACATTTTGCCCTTCAAACAATGAGAACATATGTACATTTAATAGATAGAAAAGAGTTTGAAATTTATACATTAAAAGATATATACATATATATATATTATAATTATAATATAAACAAATGAACAAAACACCAAACCATTTGAACATGTATTTACAGGATTAAGATTTCTATACGGGCTGTGCACCTTTTAACTCCTTTGCAGTTCTCAGTGTCACTTGAAAAGGCTTGTTAAAGTAATAGCACAAGATCATATGCTTCTATAAAACTGTATCATCTTGGTCAGTAGCAACATGTGTTAGATAGTCATTCAAAAATTAGAAAACAATTTTCTAAACTTGTCTTATTTAAGCATCAATAGAATGTTGTAATATGCTTATTTGAAGACTCTTTAACGGTGCATTATGTAAGATGTAGATAAAGTGTTCGAAGTTCTTGCTATGATATTTAGATAATAGATAATGAAAAATAAAGATAAAGATGCGTTATTCTGAGCTAACGTTATGAGTGAAGATATATTGTAGAACGTTCATTACCGAAGCAACTGTACTTGACAACCAAGATTTGGCCTTGTTTGTCCATTTTATCGTTAAATTTTTAAATCTTGCAAATGTTTAAATGTATTTACATCTCGGCATCCAATAATCTAGCGGTTTGATTATAGGCTTGTCTTGTTTTGTTAATGTAAATGATAATTTATATAATATTTGAAGCCAAAAGAATAACCGGCAATATGCAGATTTATCTCTAACATAAGGCATTGTGAGTAATTTATTTATTCTGCTAAAACAGAAAAATTGAAAAAGTAATGGCAAAGTGAAGGAATTATGGTATGGGCAATATATTATATCCTATTTAATGTAAACTGTGAAACAAATTAGTACAAGTATGTAATAGTTATTAGCACACTTTCCGAGGTGTATTGGTGAATATCAGGACAGTTTTGGTCGTGGGCCGCCTCGGTTGAGCCCCCGACCAAAACTGTCCCGATATTCAGGAAAGGTGCTAATAAGTTACTTACATCACATTTCTATCGAGTATTGTGAAGCAAAATGTGAAAAATAGTATTTATTATTGAGTCGGTTCAACCGAAAAGTGACAAATAATTTCAGCTCTTTTATTTATCCCTCTCTGTACCTCACGTTACATTTCATGGTAGTATTTACACGTGCGTCTTGTTGTGAAACCCTGAGCGTGAAACAGCCACATGTTTGTTTAGACCACATCGTCCAAACAACTTGTCTATGGCGTAGAGGACTGCGATGATATTAAATGTAGTGTAAAGGAAATTCGAAACGTGGGTCATTCCTGGTTAAAGTATGCATCAGCGCATGGTTCGTCCGTTGAAATTTAATTGTAATGAAATTTATAACTTTCTAGGCGTTTTTTTATATCCTGCTTATTTTCAAGGCTTGTGAAGTGTCTAGCAAGAGAATCTCCAATTAGTTAAAATAATTATTCAATATTCTAATTTATATGTCAGCGCATGGTTCGTCCGTTGAAATTTAATTGTAATGAAATTTATAACTTTCTAGGCGTTTTTTTATATCCTGCTTATTTTCAAGGCTTGTGAAGTGTCTAGCAAGAGAATCTCCAATTAGTTAAAATAATTATTCAATATTCTAATTTATATGTTTTGCATAATAAATCAAACCAAATTATGGAATAGATGCCAATTGATATGTGTAATAATAAATTGTTTTTCGTAATATGTTGTTATGTTGATTTTATGTCATTGTATATATTTTTGCACTGCCATGTAGTTCCTACCGGTTTGCTTTGTTTCTATGATTTTGATTAGTTGTCTCATGTACCTTAGCAAAGTGTAGTAAGAAACTACTAGCGATCTGGGTCGGACTAAACGTCCGCTTCTTATTGCTTGATAAGTTTCTTAAACGGTATAAAAGTATCCGTGTATCAGAAATGAACAGTACTCTTTTCGAAAGTGTACTGTTCATTTCTGATACACGGCTACTTTTACGCATGTATTGGAAATGAACAGGACAGTTTCATCAAAGGTTGCCATTGGCAACGAGTAGAAGTGGGATGTAAATGTAAGGAATGACATGGTGTTAACAGCCTACCTGACTTTGCCATTCGCGGTAATGAATGAAATCGGGATTAACACATGTAGTGTGCTAGGAGGGGCATTTGTCCAGGCACCAGTGAGTCGGTCTGGAATGATAAGGGTTCTTTTAAATTTACATACACCAATCTGATTAAAACACAGATCCAATTTCGTTTCGTTTTTTATAGTTCAAAATTTCGTTTTTACTTGTCTTTACTACTCTTGGATCTGGAGGACTTGTTATTTAAGTCTTGTTCTGCCTGAAATGAGGGGTCAGCCAATCAAATGGTCTGTCGAATGACCTTTTCATGTGTGGAACTGTGGGTCGATATTACCAACGGACAGAAATCAAAACAAAACAAAAGTAGATTTTAAAAAGCATGGCAGTCGCTAATTGGTTAATCGAATGACTGACGTTATCGGGTCAAATGTCCCATGCTTGATACCTGACGTCATAGAACGTGAGCTCCCACTATAACTTGTTAGATCTACATGAGTTAGGCCATCGAAAGTATAAAAGATAGGTTGCCAGGCAACAAAACATACGCCCACAACAGCTAACACTACAAGTATGGTATCGTCTAAAATGGTAGTTTTACCGATAGATTCTATTCATACCGTGTAATTTCAAAACATCGTTCAATAAATGATAAAACTCGTTGAAAATAAGAAAAATGGTTTAATTAGTACCATGGTTTAGATTAATAGCAACGGGTTTAGTTTCTCCGAGATGCGTTTAAAAATGGACGATCCGTGCACTTATTTATGGCGATCATTTATTGGCTCAATGGTTGAGTTTCCCCGAGATGGGTTTAAAAATGGACTTCCTGTTCACTTATCTATGATGTCCAGTTATTAGACGAGGCGTCGAATTTCCCGAGATATGTCGAATTTCCCGAGATACGTATATAAATCAACATGCGAATAATTTATCTATGGTGTTTTATTACAAGATAAAACTTGTAATTTCCCCGCGTGCCGTTTATCCGATCAATTCATTTTGATTACGATTATCAACGAAGTACGAATAAAAATTTGAGTGTAAAAAAATGCGCACACATAGATTTTCACCTTACTGTACTATATATTATCCATTAGCCTATAAAAATAGTATTCCACCATTGAGAAATACGTCAAAAATCGGTAAATCACGATATTCACCTTACCGTGGCCGTACTATATATTATCCATTATCCTATAAAAATTAGTATTCCACCATTGACAAATATGTCAGAAATTGGTAAATCTCGTCCCGGGTAATTATACAATCAGAACTCAGTAAATCACACAGGTAATGCATCTTCAGTAAATCACAAATGAATTAACGTGTACATGTGGCCAGAAGTCAACCCCACAATGGCAGTGCGATAGACCCGCGAGAGAGTTAGACATGTACTGGCGCCAAAAGAAGTCACCCAGGAAATACGCTTCAATGATTGGTGCCTTGATGTTACGTAATCGCGGGATTTGGGTCAATAAAATGTTGACTGTAGTACAACGATTTTTGTTACACCTAAATCAAACCATATTGCATTATATCAGAGGTACATTTATCACAAATAATGCAGGTAGCAGTGATAAAACAAAAGTATCCCAGCAATCAACAATTAATCCATACTGTAATAACGGTGTGCGTATTCAAAAACATGGTTTCATATGGCACCCAGACATGAGAGCACAGGTGGGAATTAATAAAACAATAGTATTCGTCCAATCAAATCTATATCTATATTGTAATAACTGACATTTGTGACTTCTCTTTATATTTAAAATAACACCAATGACAGAAATTAAATAAATTTAAAACGGCACACTGAATGGATTTTGCGATTTTAACGGATTTAGTAATTTGAACACTGATACATAAGGTGATCAACCATGCTACTCGTATTGTGCAATTGATCTATGTATGTACTTTGGTGTATTCTGGCTGTGCTATACTGTACTATTATACTATAATATGTATATTATTATGATTGAAGATGGGTTAATTAAAAAAAACCTAAACATGTAAAACATATTTATTCAATACAATTGGTGTATGTACGAGTCAAGTATTTAGCATGATTACTTTATTATATTGGGCATGTGTGAAATGACTTTATTTTACACCCGCTTCCAAGCCATTTTATATCGGCACATGCACCATTCCTTAAATAGCGTCATTCCCCTTTAACAAAGAATTGCATGCTTTTTTGTGAGGCAAAGAGTCTTTGTACCCTGTCATGCATAGTTCTCCAGACAAATTGTCGCCTCGATAATCCAAATGTTACTATTAATAATCTGTTTATCTGTGGGATAGGTTGCAATTCATAAGATCGTGTTTGATATTTCTTCGGAGTGATGACACATAAAACAATGACAATTAGTATTTGTGACTGTGATAATTACTGGAAACTGAACAGGGTTTAATTGGAATACGTATCGTCTTTTGTATGAATATGGTAAGCAGTTTGTATTTTGAATTTGTAAGTCAAAAAGCTTCAAGTACAAAAATATTTTGTAAAAGGGATGACGTGGATATATTTAAGAAATGACTGAAATGTCATGTAATTATAAATACACCATGCGTGAATGTAATTCCCAATTGCATGAAAATTCCAAAACCAAACTATATAAAAAAAAAATCTCATGTTATAATCGCATTGTTTGCCATTGCTTCATTTAATTAGCTACGTGAAAGTTGGGTTGTATTTACATACGTTATTCATTTTTAAATAAAAATTCAAACACTTAAATATAAAACTCTAAGGTCATTTCCGTTTTGGTCTTCTCCAACTAAACACTGAAACCGGGCGATATAATAAAATCGATAGAAATAAAAGATTATGCAAATGTTGAAGATGAATATCACTTTCTGCTGTGCTGTCCCGCTTATATATTCATCCGTAAAAAATATTTTGGGTCTTTTCGATCACTTCAAAAATTAAAAAAATAAATCTCACGAATCACAGTGATAATAATATAAAACTGCTAAATCTTGGAAAATATTTGTACCACTCAATAAAAAATAAGAGAAAACCCATACCTAATGGCAAATGGTTTGGGTTGGTTTATGTATATATCTATCTATATTTCAGTTTACAAGGGTGAGGGGGGGGGATTATATATTATATACTGTTATTGTTATCTGTAGGTATATTTATATTACAATGCATAATATTTATATCTGTATATAATATTGGGCAATAGCAAACTTTTTGCTTCGCCTGTAATAAAAGTTCAATTAATTGTTATGGATTGCAATAAAAACATGATTAACTGAGTGGGTTGTATGAAACAATTCTTTAAAAACAAATGGTTTTCTCAAATTAGCTTAAAGTTCATATAGACACAAATCATTAAATGGTTAAACAGCTGTGATACCTGACAAAAAGTTACTACACTAAAAAACAATGACTTCGGATTGTAATTCATGTAAATTTAGTGAAATTCCATGTGACGCTCTACTACTACCTGATGTTTTAACGTCCGTTTCTATTATTCTTAATATTTTAACAGATTGTGTTATATTTTAAATGATTCATATTCATGTAATTATCAATGTATACAATTCGCTTTTTGTTATTACATCATCGTAGCCAATTCAATTTCGGGGAACTAATTAAACAATGCGATATACTTTATTATTACTAAAACATCGGTGAACTGACCTAAAAATTTAAATTAAAACGCCAATTCAAAAATACTAATATACAGCCGTGAACTAATCTCGTTCGTGATCGGTAATCAACAAAAATCAAAGTGTAAAACTTATTTATTCCATACATTATTGTCTATTTAACAATAAGTAAGCGTTTAACAGTTTATTTAACAATAAGTGCAACTTGGTTAATACGCCCAAGTCTTGTCAGTCTCATTTTAAGAATTCACATAGAATTTCGTATCTGAAATGACACTTGCACATTTTCTCTGCAGGATAGAAATCTTAGCTTACCATCTTTGCACTGCTTATTATAAAAAGAGTAAGTGGTTTCGCATTATATTATATGTAACGCCACGTAAAATCAATTACACTATATACGAGTAGCTTTGTTGATCTCCTTGTATCAGTGTTCAAATATGCCGTTTATACTTTGATGTTTTAAATTTATTTAATTTCTACTACTACTACTACTACTACCTGGTGTTTTAACGTCCGCTTCCACAGAAGTGATATCGCAGACAAGACATAGGAGAGCCGAGGCTTCTTCCTGTTTTTAGAATATGGTTTTGCAATCTTTCCATTTGCGGCCTCGAGCCATGGAGTAGGTTTAGTGAGAAGTTCTTCCCTTTATTTAATAAAAACACATATTGTTTGGTAGTTGATCTGTAGAGACAGCATTTATGCAGACATATATGCGTCTCGTCTCTGGATTGGTAGAAGTCATCTTTTGGGGTTTAGTGTTTAGGTGCCAGACCCGTCTTATCGTGGCCTCCCCTTACTCCACTTATCCCACTTTGCAGGTTTGGTGTCTTTGTAGTGGATTAGTGTTTAGATGCCGAGCCCGTCTAACCGTGACCCTCCCTTACTCCACTAGCCCGCTACTTTGGTGTATATCCCCTATGTAGTTTAGTGTTTAGATGCCGAGCTCGTCTTATCGTAGCAACCCTCTTACTTCACTATTCTACTTAATACAACGGTGTTCATTAAATCGTGAATTAGTTCGAAGATTTGCAGCTTCAGATCGGGTCTTGGAAAGAGTAGGTTCTTAGTGTTGAGCGGTATGTTGTTGGTCTCCATCATCTCCACTAGTTCCGTTCTCTCTTCCTTGTATACCTCGCAGTCTACCAGGATATGGTTGGTGGTACATTCTTCTCCGCATTCACAGACGATGACTTGGTGTTTGTAGTCTCGCAGCAGCTCTTTCACCCTTAGTTTCGATATAAGTTTGCATATATCTCTTCTAGGGTGATTGATAGCTGTCTTCGTGTAGATCTTGTCATCCAGCCGGAATCTGTATGTGCCAAGTTCAACGAGCTTTAATTCCCAGAGTGAATTGACCTGTCTTTTTACCATACTGTAGATTTCCGTGGTGCTGTATTCTATGGTGCGGAGTGGTGCCGTGTCCCCGAGACCTTCATTTGCTAGTCGATCTGCTTCCTCGTTTCCTCTAATGTTCACATGTGATGGAATCCACACGAGCTCTAATTTGCTTCCCTTCTCTAGGACCCTCTGGTACAGCTGCCTGATTTCCAAAATGACTTCTGGTCTTGATTCCGAGTTGTCATTTTGGATTGAAATCAGACTGCTCAGAGAGTCGCTTGGGATAACGAACTTACTAGTCTTTTGATAAGAGATCCATGATATAGCATCACGGATGGCCACAATCTCTGCAGTGTACACCGAACAGTTATTGGGCAGTTTCCTGCTTATTCCCTGTTCCCCGTTTGGCAGGTATATACCAAACGAGCTGGTGCCCCTTTCAGGATTGCGTGAGCCATCCGTATAAACATGTTCCCAGTCTTCCAGGTGTTCCAGAGAGAGAGCCCGTGCTGCAGTGGGGTTGTTTTTCTTGTCGGTTTTCTGTAGCAGATCTAGATTGACCGGTGGTATTGGGAGTGTCCAAGGAGCGATCGATGGTGGGTCGTGTTCGTTTATCACGAGCTCCTCTAGTCGTAGTTCCTTGACTGTTTCCCTGATACCCTGGCCGAAGCTTTTCTTTCTAGGATCTCTTACATATCTTGTCTTCTTTAGGCTGACAAAGGCCGGGGATCTCTCGCCCAATTGCGAGATCTTAGCCCAATACCTTGTTGCTAGTTCTTTTCTTCTTAGGGATAGGGGCAACTCTCCGGCTTCCTGTATTAATGCCTCTCTCCTGGTCCCAAGCCCTACGCCAGTCGCAATACACAGAGCTTTGTATTGGATGGTGTCAAGCTTACTTAAGAGTGTTGGCGCGCAGTTCATGAAGACCAAAGATCCGTAGTCTAATACAGAGCGTATTAAAGCACGATACACCATTATAAGTGTAACTCTATTGGCTCCCCAGGTGCTACCCGTTATTTTTCTCATTAAGTTTAGGACTTTGGAGCATCTATCTACAGTCCAGTCGATGTGCCGTTTCCAGGTCAGCCTTCGATCAAAGATTACGCCAAGGAACTTGGTTTGGTCTTTAAACTCGATGGTTTTCCCGTTCATACACAGAGTCAGTCTGCTTATCCCTCTATCCCTGCACACAAGCATGCCGACTGTTTTCTTCTCTGAGACCTTAAATCCCCAGTCGTTTGCCCATGTCATGAATTTGTCTAAGGCCTTTTGCATATTCTTTTGAAGTTCACAGAACCTCGCCCCTTTCCTCCATATTGTGCTGTCGTCAGCAAATTTTGCTAGCTCAGTTCTGGCGTCGAGATATGAAGATTTCTGTATGTCGTTGATCATGATATTGAAGAGAGTGGGACTGATGACAGACCCCTGAGGCGTGCCATTTTCTAATGTTTGCTCGGCACTCAGGAATCTGCCAACATTCACCTGCATCCTTCTATCGCTCAGAAAGCTTTTGATCCACCGGAAGAGGGATGACGTTGGCTTTCCGCCATTCTTTAGGTACCTCCCCTGTCAACCAAGATGTGTTGAAGAAGTTCAGTAGTATCTTTTTGGCATTTCTGGGCAGATGTTTGAGCATTGGGTACTTTACTTTGTCCTCACCAGCCGCACTATCCTTCTTGAGAGAAAGAGCCTTATTTAACTCTTCCTCGGAGAAGGGCAGATTGATTGGTTCAGCCTCTTCATTAGATTCAATTACTAATGAAGGGTGCTGTGAGTAAAAGATTTCCTTCCTCTTCATGAATTCTGGTGGTTGGTTTTCATCTTTACTTGCATCTGCAAATGTCTTAGCAAGTAAATCTGCCTTTTCATTGCCGTTGGTAACGTACTTGGGTCATTCCACAAATGAGGGGGCCAAAGTGGGACATGGGTACTAGAATTTTAAGTAATCTCAATCACTGATAAACTTATACCAATAATAGGAGTAATGTATGCCATTTGAGGGACAGTTAATGATTTCTCATTGTTGAGTTCCAAAAAAAAGTAATGAACGATTTTACATGACGGGTTACGTACAGATTTCTCATGTAAAGGGACACCAAATTAGACTTTTAATGCTAAATTTCTGTGGATGTATAAGATATATTAATGTGTTTATGATGTATTATTATTCAAATGAGGCACCTTCATAAGAAATCTAAGCAGAAATAGTGAATATTTGTGCCAACACCTCTTGTCAGCCAATGTCGATTACATGGATATTCCCAACTTCTCGATACAAACTTAAAAGTGTCTTTAGATGTTTAAAAAAAAAAAGATTTTACAAAATTGTTGAAGTTTGTATGACCCTAACCCTCGACATGAACTACTGTACTTGAAAATCAGTATTGTATCATGAAAAATCACCAAGGAAAGGTTTAATGTTATCCGGAGTATTGCAGTTTCACGTGTAAAGGGACACCAAATGTTGACGACTTGCCTACTAATAATTTAATCGAGCCATATTAAGTAGTATTTCAACTTTAAAACTTGAACAATGAATGAACTTTCAAATATTAAAAAAAAAATAAAAGTTTCAACAATCAAAATGAGTAGCAGTCTTTGAGAATTGCTTGTGTCCCTTTCAATAGCTTACGTTGTGAACCCGTTTAGCCAAAAAATTAATTAAAAAAGACTTGAAAGAGCAAGGTAACATTTCAAAATTGTCAGCTTGTCACAGGGAAGCAAAGAAAATAATGGAGCATTAGTTACATACGTGTATACTAATACAATATCTCGTTAATGATAGGGACACGACATTTTTGGTTTCCCATTTTTATAATAATATTCCGACACTGCAACCATTCTGTCACCTGATTCTCGAATACCAAGGAAGCGATAATTTTCAGGTATCGAAGAATACTATTATTTTAGACTCGGCAATTATAACGTTCAGCATTTATGCACCGTATGCAAGAGGAAAATTCGCGTCACAATGTAATTTCGATCACAACGTAAATACTGGGACACTAAACTTTGATTCGAACTTATTCAGAAAATATCCATTCACCGGGCCATCGACTGCTTTGGATATGTGTATCATGTGACCGTAAACTAAACATCTCTCTCTGACGTAATTCACAGGTAATAGACGGCGTTACCGGTGGCATAAACAAGCACTTCGTAAAATGAACGAGGGACGCAATTTCGAATATCGATAAAGCTAATAAAATTTTTACGGACAATTTTACACTATACATCTGATTACGTATTCGGAATTTGTTATTTATTACAACGCCAACGAGATGGAATAGAGATGAAACATTTCGGTTTTATTTTTCAAGTTAATATCGTGGCTAAACTGACAAAAATACAACGTAAATATTGGGGACACGAAAATTTATGTTGTGAGGCGTGAATAAAAATCCTCCGACTGAGATTATTTAACATTTGTTTAGAAATGAAAAATTACCGAACAAAATTTTACATCTTCTGCTGCATGTCTTATGAAAATATTTGGAAATATTAGTATTTTGTTTAACATGGTCTAGTTGTTAAAATGTTAAGTAAAAAATGTCCCCAAAACGTAACACAAAATTTCAGGGACACCATGAATTGCAACATAAAATTTTTTAACCACAAACCGATTTTCTATGTTTTTATAGAACATAAGTATAAAATAATAAACATATTACATGATGAATTACTTTTTTAATTTTTGCTGCTTTGAGCAATGATATGTATGAATTTTCAATTGGACCCCTCATTTATGGAATGACCCACTTGTCTCCATCTTCAAGGTTTGGTATGTTGAACGATCTGCGTTTTCCGTGCATGGCGTTCAGTTTCTTCCAGACGACACCTGTTTGCGTGTTTTGGTTCAACGCATTACAGAATGTCCTCCAGTGCCCACTTTGTGCCTTCTGGATGGTGTCTCTTGTGGTGTATTTCAACTTCAAGTAATTTTGGTGGTTGACTTCATTGTAGTGGCGTTTTTGTAGACGAAGTGCCTTCTTTCTTTCGTAAACTGCCTCTTGACATTCTGAAGACCACCAGGGTTTTGTATTCCTTGGTTTTCTGCCAGAAGTCTTTGGAATGGAGTTGTCTGCTGCACCTATAATTGCATTCGTGATATTGGCGGAGTACACGTTGATGTTGGTGTCGATGATATCTTCTTCCTTCCAATCGAGGCAGCCTACACGGAAGTTAGCCCAATCAGCTTCTTTCATTTTCCAATTGGGTCTTCCGTTATAGACTTCTCTGTTGGTTTCAGCTTGGATGTTAAATTCTATCACCAAATGGTCACTGCCAAGTGTCTCATCTTCATGTACTAGCCAATCGCAGCGGTTTGCCATACCAAGCGTGCAGAATGTGAGATCTAGGTGTGAAGGTGGGGCATTTCCTCCAACAAATGTAGGGCTCTCATCATTCAGTACGCATAGGTCCTTCCCTTCTATTATTGAACATAGGCTAGTCCCCCTGCAGTCATTCCTCGGTGACCCCCACAGAGCGTGCTTTGCGTTGAAATCTCCACAAAGCACCGATTCGCCCCGTGGAAGTTGATCGAGAAGTGACTGGAAGTCATCTGATTCTATTGTGACCTCTGGGGGTGCATAGACATTCACTATTGTCAACTTTGTTTTATTGCTCAATGTGATGGCTATGCCCATTGCTTCTAGGGGGTTGGTTACATTCAGTGGAACAGAAATGTAATTTATATTGTCACTGACGTAAATGGCAAGGCCGCCGCCACGTGTCATGCTGCCCGGCCTGTCCCTTCTCTGACAAGTATATCCGGGTAGGTAGATGTCGCTCTTCGTTGGTAGTAGCTTGGTTTCTTGGAGGCATATTACATCTTTGGGGTTGCGGTTGATGTATTTTCTCAGCTCAGCACACCTGGGAGCCAGTCCATTGATATTAAGTTGTAGGACTTTTACCTGGCCCGCCATGATGACTGCCTGGATGGATGCCTCTCAGTCTTGTGGGTACCTCATTAGTGTTCGCCTTTGGTGTTAACACCGGCAAGCAACTGGGCATATCGCCAGTGCTGTAGTGACGAACATGTGATATCCTTCTACGGAGCGCGAGATTTACTGATTGATCGGCTTTTATAGATTCTTCGTCGTCTTCTTCTCTTGATCTTTTTTTGACTGTATTGATGGAGTTAATCATTACAATCAGTACATCGGCGTTGACCATGTACGTACGTAGCTTACCGAGGAGACTGGCCATTTTTGTTGTTTGGTCGTCATTGGACACAGCCACCCTCAGGAACTCGATCATGAAGCTCATGAACCCACTCTCCGATTTAAATTTCGGGACGAAGTGGCCTTCATCAGCTTTCGTTTTCAGTTCCTCCTCTTTCATCTTGGGTTTTGTCTTTTTCTTGGGTGTGGTTGGTTGTTGTTCTGGGCGGGGTGCCGCGATTGGTTCCTTCGGCTGTACTTGTGGTGTCGAAGGAATCGGCTCCAGGATTGGTTTTGCGACCGGAGCCTTATTCCTGACCTCTTTGGACTTCCCCTCCTTCTGTTTCAGGATTAATGAGGCTTCATTAAAACTTACTTTTTCTTTCACCTGTAATTTTAAGGCTGCCTTGGTGTTTTGAATCTTTGGGCATTCGGGTGAGTTCGTTGCGTGACCGCCTTTGCAGTTCGAACATTTATTTGGTATGCCCGCCCTGCAGTCGGTCGCCGCATGACTCCCCCCACACTCCCCCCTTCTGTCCCAACGCCATATCCATGTCAGACCTGCTTTTTAGGGCTAGTCTGAGATGGCCTGGCACTGCAATCTTGATATCGGGTATGCTGGCGATACCCCACTTACTTTTTATCTCCTTCCCCACAGCCGTAAGTTTGGCCCCTTGGAAGGACTTGCCTTCAAGTGGCTTCACTAGAACGACTTGAGTCTGTTCCTCTCTCCTTTTTGTCACAGGAAAGAACTTTGGTGCAGGGCTGCTTTTAAAAGCGTCAGCCATGGACATGGTTGAGCTAGCCTCTGACGCCATCGTTCTTATGCTGCCGAAATAATCAAAAAAACAAAAGGAGGGACCGAACAGTGTTGATTGGAGTTTAAAGCTGTTGTTAATTAAGCTCGTAAGCTGATTTAACTGTTGTTAACCCTTTCCACAGAGAGCCACTAGTCAATCAATGTTATTTAAAACTAATTAACTATGGATGAATATATAAGCGGGACAGCACAGCAGAAAGTGATATTCATCTTCAACATTTGCATAATCTTTTATTTCTAGCGATTTTATTATATCGCCCGATTTCAGTGTTTAGTTGGAGAAGACCAAAACGAAAATGACCTTAGAGTTTTATATTTAAGTGTTTGAATTTTTATTTGAAAATGAATCACGTATGTAAATACAACCCAACTTTCACGTAGCTAATTAAATGAAGCAATGGCAAACAATGCGATTATAACATGAGATTTTTTTTTTATATAGTTTGGTTTTGGAATTTTCATGCAATTGGGAATTACATTCACGCATGGTGTATTTATAATTACATGACATTTCAGTCATTTCTTAAATATATCCACGTCATCCCTTTTACAAAATATTTTTGTACTTGAAGCTTTTTGACTTACAAATTCAAAATACAAACTGCTTACCGTATTCATACAAAAGACGATACGTATTCCAATTAAACCCTGTTCAGTTTCCAGTAATTATCACAGCCACAAATACTAATTGTCATTGTTTTATGTGTCATCACTCCGAAGAAATATCAAACATGATCTTATGAATTGCAACCTATCCCACAGATAAACAGATTATTAATAGTAACATTTGGATTATCGAGGCGACAATTTGTCTGGAGAACTATGCATGACAGGGTATAAAGACTCTTTGCCTCACAAAAAAGCATGCAATTCTTTGTTAAAGGGGAATGACGCTATTTAAGGAATGGTGCATGTGCCGATATAAAATGGCTTGGAAGCGGGTGTAAAATAAAGTCATTTCACACATGCCCAATATAATAAAGTAATCATGCTAAATACTTGACTCGTACATACACCAATTGTATTGAATAAATATGTTTTACATGTTTAGGTTTTTTTTAATTAACCCATCTTCAATCATAATAATATGCATATTATAGTATAATAGTACAGTATAGCACAGCCAGAATACACCAAAGTACATACATAGATCAATTACACAATACGAGTAGCATGGTTGATCACATTATGTATCAGTGTTCAAATTACTAAATCCGTTAAAATCGCAAAATCCATTCAGTGTGCCGTTTTAAATTTATTTAATTTCTGTCATTGGTGTTATTTTAAATATAAAGAGAAGTCACAAATGTCAGTTATTACAATATAGATATAGATTTGATTGGACGAATACTATTGTTTTATTAATTCCCACCTGTGCTCTCATGTCTGGGTGCCATATGAAACCATGTTTTTGAATACGCACGCCGTTATTACAGTATGGATTAATTGTTGATTGCTGGGATACTTTTGTTTTATCACTGCTACCTGCATTATTTGTGATAAATGTACCTCTGATATAATGCAATATGGTTTGATTTAGGTGTAACAAAAATCGTTGTACTACAGTCAACATTTTATTGACCCAAATCCCGCGATTACGTAACATCAAGGCACCAATCATTGAAGCGTATTTCCTGGGTGACTTCTTTTGGCGCCAGTACATGTCTAACTCTCTCGCGGGTCTATCGCACTGCCATTGTGGGGTTGACTTCTGGCCACATGTACACGTTAATTCATTTGTGATTTACTGAAGATGCATTACCTGTGTGATTTACTGAGTTCTGATTGTATAATTACCCGGGACGAGATTTACCAATTTCTGACATATTTGTCAATGGTGGAATACTAATTTTTATAGGATAATGGATAATATATAGTACGGCCACGGTAAGGTGAATATCGTGATTTACCGATTTTTGACGTATTTCTCAATGGTGGAATACTATTTTTATAGGCTAATGGATAATATATAGTACAGTAAGGTGAAAACCTATGTGTGCGCATTTTTTTACACTCAAATTTTTATTCGTACTTCGTATGTAAATAATCGTAATCAAAATGAATTGATCGGATAAACGGCACGCGGGAAATTACAAGTTTTATCTTATAATGAAACACCATAGATAAATTATTCGTATGTTGATTTATATACGTATCTCGGGAAATTCGACGCCTCGTCTAATAACTGGACATCAAAGATAAGTGAACGGGAAGTCCATTTTTAAACCCATCTCGGGGAAACTCAACCGCTCGGCCAATAAATGATCGCCATAAATAAGAGCACGGATCATCCATTTTTAAACGCATCTCGGAGAACTTAAACCCGTTGCTATTAATCTAAACCATGGTACTAATTAAACCATTTTTGTTATTTTCAACGAGTTTTATCATTTATTGAACGATGTTTTAAAGTTATACGGTAAAGACCCCTACGCGCAAGCGAATTATTGAAATAAAATGAAACCATAAGTTAGTCCCAAAATGACCTAGTTTGTGTTGAGATTGTACCCTATATGGTAAAATGGTGTGAAAATAAATAATAAGTATAGAATTGATATTTTAGGTCATCCCATGTTTGTAACTGTAATAGATAACTTCATACACCTTTAACTACGTGTTTATATGCATAAATATAATCTATGTCTAGCCGCATCAGAAATGTTTGGGACAACACAATCAATTGCGAAAGAAATTCATTTAAAAAACATAGACCTACAGGGAAAACTCTAACTATACAAAAGAAACGACAGTAGTTGAGACAACAAACCCAAAATATAATTGAAATAACAAGAAAAAGAAACAAAAATTAGAATTATTTGATATTTAAAAATATTTATCAAAATAGCAAGAATGTGAAAGGAAATTCATAAGTATTAGGTTTTTATGAAACATTTATCATACTAATACTAATTAAACTGCACCGTAAAATAAGACGTTTTATAATGAAATCAATAGCGCAAACGTCATCGAGGGGTAATCCAATATGGCGGACAGTGGCATCACTGGTCTGATGACGTTATCAGTCTATATTATTAGTATGTCTATGGTACGTACAGCATGTAATACAATACATCGAATGTAACACAACCTGGAACTTTAATTTCAAGATGAGAATAAGTCTTGCCGATACGACTTACATGGAAGGCTCCCTCGAATAAATTTAAAAGCAGATTTACGGAATCTCGTGAGAAAAAATCCTGTACACTGTATTGTATTGTAAGAGGATAAACGTCACGGCACTGGATGAAAAGCATGATTAAATCGATGACAATATTTACTTATTTAGTCGTTATGCAAAACTTATTTTTTACGCCCTCCTCCCTCTATTCCTAATCAAGAATTGCTATAGAATCTATATAATAAGTACAATTATCTTAAATAAAGTACATTAAATAAAATTGACAAAAACTCTTGGAATGGGAAACACACGTCACACAAGGATATTTTTTTAAATCATACTAAGTTAAAACAAAAGAAAAATTGCAGAATCTACTGTCAGTAGGCCTACTACTGGACTGCTAATTTTAATTATTTTTTACTTTACTAATAAATACTAATTATTTCTTTCTGTAGGGTACATATTCAATTTTGGTTTAATTACATAAATAATTTTAGATATGGTTCATTGCTAATGCTTGTGTATTTTATTCATTACCCATTTAATGCAAGTTTTGTATTGTTTAGACCTACAATTC
The DNA here is from genome assembly GCA_948474765.1 of Patella depressa. NCBI lineage: Eukaryota > Metazoa > Mollusca > Gastropoda > Patellidae > Patella > Patella depressa. The sequence goes on along the minus strand of CAOLEZ010000008.1, from coordinate 6,692,471 downwards.
AATGCATCATTTAACATTTCCAAATTAATTACCCTTGGAAGTGCGAATTTACGCGTTTTTGGAAATCTACTGCCAAATCATGGTTCCTACTGCCTTTTTCACACTACCCTACTGCATTTCAACTCTGAGGGGTTGACAGGTCTGCACTAAGATCTGATTAAGAGTAACAACTCATTAAGTAATTATCAGAAAATCATTAGAATTTGTTTGGTTTGTATAAGTTCTGCCCCATGCTAACGTTTAGTATATAAAACATTTAACATCATGGGTTTAGCTGTTCAGTAATCAAATTTCAATAAACTTGTTTGTCTCAAGACCTTAAACTCTGTGCATCAATTTGATGTCAAACAGATGATAAGTTTGGCCTCTAGAGCGTCACAAGATTTTTCAAAGTGATCAAGGGAGATAACTTTGGCTGTAATTATCAGAAACTGCTGAAAACCAATAAGCTTCTTCATCTCATGACCTTATACACAGTTTATAAATTTAAAGTCTATCAGATATTAACTTTTGTCTCTAGAGCGTACACAAGATTTTTTGAAGTGATCAAGGGCTATAACTCTGGCAGTAATTATCAGAAATCGCTGAAAATCAATAGACTTCTTCCTCTCATGACCTTAAACACTGTGAATAAATGTAAAGTCAATCGGGTATTAACTTGAGCCTCTTGAGGGTTGAAAAGATTTTTCAAAGTGATCATAGGTCATAACTCTGGCAGTAATAATCCAAAATCACTGAAAATCAATAGGCTTCTTCATCTCATGATCTTAAACACTGTGTATAAATTTAAAGTCAATCGAATATTAATTTTAGCCTCTAGAGCATTCACAAGAAACGGACAGACGGACGGAAACAGGAACGACAATATACAACCACTTTCCATGTGGGAGTATAAAAACACCGAAAGGCAGGTAATCGTTTATTATTTCAATTTCTTTCAACAACATATAGATTTATTTCAATTTCTTTCAACTTATTTCAACAACATATAGGAAACGGTACAAATCAATTTGAGGTAAAACTGATTATTGTATTCTACTTTAGGAAAAGGAACTAATCAATTTGAGGTAGCAATCTCGTGCATACTCTAATTCTGGTTCGGCATACATATTCTAATTCTGGTTCAGCATAATTCAATTTCTTTCAACAAATTTCAACAACATAGGAAAAGGTACGAATTAATTTGATGTACGAAGTGAAGTTAGAAACAGCTCATGTGAGGTACGAATGAACTAAGTACAAAACAGCCTGCACCCAATGACATGGTAAACTTTTTAATGCCTAAAGGTTTCCCTTAACATCACATGATCTATTTCATACCGAAATTGACGATATCGGTAATAAATGAAGCCAGGTATGTTGTTACAGTTTATAAATGCGTATATAAACTTGGGACTGTCGGAAGCCATGTATTATCAAATTGTAAGCGAAAAATTGGAACAGCCTTCTTCAACGTCTGGTAGAAGAATGTCAGATTTTTTTAAATATTCCACAACCAAAATGCCCGAAGACTACAGATGATACTGACATGATGATATTACAGCCCTAGATATTGAACTGATACCCCAAAAGACCACCGCAGAGAAAAATTTCGAAAAACATAAAATATTAAGTGCATTTAGAAAAGGTAGATCTTTCAGGGATGAATGGAAATTTTCAAATTCTTATTGGTTAAGGTATGATGCAGCTAAAAATGGGCCTCTGCAAAGCAGAACAGAATTTTGTAAATTTTAAGATATATATTGTATGTATTTATGTAAATAAAATTCCCGAAAAAAAAATTTTAATAGTTATTTTATTTTGGCGGAAAAAATATCTGGCTGATAAATTAAGAGTGTATCCGCGAGAAGACCATGCAAAAATCGCAAAAAGTGATAAGATGGGGGGTCGGAAGTTTTTGATCAAACTTATGGTATGGCACCCCCTAGGGGCAAGAAGTGATATGCTGAAGTGGTTTCAACCTAATGTCGTTATAAAGGAGTGTACTGGAAATACTCATTTTATGGGTAAAATTTTAGTTTTCACATCTGTATTTATCACCTTTTTTAAGCACAGACTGCATTCTATGGTGCAATAAAAACCTTCTAATTTTGACACTGTCTGATAAAACGGGTTGTCAACTTCCACCCCAGCCAGGGATTGAACTTTACTCGAAAACACACAAGCAAAATTTTGCTTGTTGATTTCAAATGTACAAGCAAAAATAGGATTCTGAAGAAATTCAAGGGGCAATTTTTTCTTTGATGAAAATACTTAAGTTATGTTATACATTGGAGTGTACACATATTCCTTACAATTTCATTTAAAAAACTAATAAATGGCAAATAAAACACAACAATTTAACAAACACCAAAACCTGTCCTCAACTCACAAAGTTTTATGAAATGTCAATGCTTTCAGTTTATCATTTTTAAATGTAATTAAACATGTATTCATTGAAACTTTCTAGTCAATATTATTTCTAGTCAATAATATTTTTGCAGAAGTTGTTCATTACAATTTAACATTTTATGATGGAGAATAGTTGGCAATCTTAGTATTATTTATATTTCTGCTTTATTAGAATTTATTTCAATCTGAAAATGAATGATCCTTTGGAAAATCAAAGTATCGGTATAAACAATTTGTCAAGATGTATAGAAATTGAACAGAAACAGGGATAACGCCAGTAAGTAACTGGTTGAAAAGTGAGCGAGAAGTCACGTGACGTCGTAAACAGACCTCCTTATCAGCATTTGCAAACATCGTGGAATTAATACTCATGAGTTTATAACAGTATTTATTCATCATTAAACAATAAAATAGTGTAAATAACATCAAATATTTTAAATATCTTCCAGAAAAATCAAAACTGCGATATCGCGGCACATGTTTTTGTTTTTTTGTCGCGTGAAAGTGAAAGCCATTCGCCAATAACGTATATTTTTGACCGACCCGATGTCGGAATTTGTTTGATGAAAGATAACGACAATAATGAAAGGACAGATAGTCGAAGGGCCCCGATATTATAGTCGAACACTAAAAAAGGTGAATTAGGATATTTGTGTATTATTTTTATTGAACAGTGTAAACTCTTAGCCAAGAAAATTGAAGATTTTTACCACAATAAAAACGATCATTTCGGCAAAAAACTAATGAACTCCGAATGTCTGACGAAGAATTCTGAATACGTCACGCATGCGCAGAAGCCACAATACGCTGAATATAGACATCGATTTGTTTACATTTTGCTAGGATGCAAAATAATAATAGAATTTCCGTTTTTGGTCCTAATCATTGTCTTGATTTTGCGTAAAAGAAATCTTGTTATTCAGTAACAATTGCCAACAAGCGAAAAAATGTTACACGCAATTTTTTTCGTGTTACATATTTTGTAACACGCAGTCTACAAAATCAACACGCATTTTGCGTGTTTGCGTCCGTCAAATTCGATCCCTGACCCCAGCACCAATTTGAAAAAAAAAATCAGTCCATACTAATTTTTTATGGACTTGATTTAGGGTACTATATTCACATTATCTCAATAGAACACAAAAAGATACACTGTAACTTTTTCTTTCATGGTCGCAAGTAGAATTTCTTTAGATGGTTTTGAAGTGCTAAGGACATAGTATCAATATGTGTAAAAAAAATGACCGGAATGCAACATGCTTTAAATATACAGCTTATTGAAAAGTGCTAAAAATAAGCTTTTGTGAAACATTTTTTTAGCAAATTTGATTAGAGAAATAAAATGCTTGGCTTTTATACGTGTTCATCATGTCCATAGCCATCATTTGTACCATGTGGTACTGTATATAAGAGTGTATTTGTATTTATGGTATATTTGGTATTGTCGTATTGTCCCTTTAACATATTTGTTGTATTGTCTCTTTAAGGTTTCATTTTCCAACAGGTTACCGAAAATGGCTACAAATTTAAGAGCTTGTTTCCAGTATTCATTTTGGGACACATCCACCGATTTCTACAATGCAGAAATGTGGAAGCTTAAATTTTAACAGCTTAAATTGAATCGACGCTTAAAGTGTTTTCACTCGGCTATTCATATCTTCAATCATCTTCAACGGACCGGAATTACGACGAAATCAGGTCAAAAGAAGTCTGTATCACCCAGTCCCTTTATAAACCTATCATTACTCGCTATGTGCTTAGGAACTGGGTGATCAGGCCTCACTCAACAACGGCCTTGCTTCATAGGCTCTATCACCGTAAATGAACACACTTTGAGTTTGATTTGTAATTAATAACGCTGTAAAATGACCAATTTAACTACATTGGAGGGTGTATAATGATCAAATAAAGTCTCTGGCAATTAAAACAATGGAAAGTCTTAGAACTAGTGAGTATTGTGAGATGTTAGCAGACGGAATTTAGCCAACGAGTCAAACAAAGATGGCCTCTGACATACCTTGTACATACTATATAGTCAAGCAGTAGTAAGAAGTTTTATTTTAATCCCTTCAAGTGCCTGTGTGTTTAAGGTCATGCATGAGACGAAGAAACTCAAGTTAATATCAGATTTTAATTGATACTCAGTGTTTGAGGTCATGGGACGAAGAAGCCTTGATCATGTGTTGTAAACGTTCTCCTTACTGACAAAAGAAAAAATATGTGACAACCCTTGTTGACTGCCCGGACGACTTTGTGGACGTATGTTTCGTTGCCTGGCAACCTATCTTGTTTGGATTATATCATTTAAAATAATGTCTATTTGAGATTAATGGATATATTTAAGATTATTTCATTGAGCACACCGATATTTCAATGGAAGATCGTGGACAACTGTGGCAACCATTTCCCGTCGGCACTAGATGGACGATAACAGGCCGTTTAAAGCATTTTTTTTCAAGACACTTTTATAAATCAGATACTTATGTATTTTAGGGCTGATAGTAAACACCATAAGAATGAAAAGGAAAAAAATTGTTAGGTTTTTTTTATCTACTACGGTTAATTTACACCAAAATAAGGAAATTACAGGTTAATTTCATGGGTTATTGTTTCCTTTACCTAGTTTTTGTCAAGTCGATTCCGGTCATTTTTATTTTTTGTATCACATGTTGGGAGGTTGTTTGTTCACGTGGGCATAAATTGTTTAAACCCACCCCATGAAAGAAGTAGCTATAGGGTGTCAAACTTTGGGTGACGAAAAATGGGGGAATTTAGAAAGGCTTTGATATCCAGTCCGTATACAGTCCTCGTTTGCCGGAATCGTCTGAAATTAATTTTGTGGAAACAGCACTAGGTCTTCTACAAACTGTGTGAGTTTGGCCTTTTTGCTACATATAGTAAATGTGTGAGGACTTGCTAAAGTTGGTATTTGAGAACAGACAGATTTTGGCCATTTCACCATTTGGAAAATGTTTTTTCAATTTTCTCAGTCTGGAATTGAAAGATTTATCTGATATTGCACATATATGTGTTTTTGGACTATCCCAACTTATAAACCAAATTTGGTCAAAATCTGTGATTGAAGCCTTAGCACCTTCTGTATGGTTTTCTCGCGGACACACTCTTAAAATGAAAAATTGGCGGAAAAAAAATGGAACCCAGAATGAGCGCTGGCAACAAGGTTTATAAAATCAGCTTGGTTCTTTATGGTCCTAGCTGGGATTAGAAAATAGTTTTCTCACCTGTGGAAGATTGTGTATTAGGTGAAGATGGTATTTGTGCTGCCCCCTGGTTATGTAGGGTAGATAATACTTGTGATAAATCATTGTTTATTTTAAATAGAGTATGAGCTAAATAACTTGTATCTGTGCTATTTTCACTAACAGGTGGTATACTTGTTGATGGTAACATCTTGGTAAATCCTGGAACATATTCAGGTTTAGATAGACCTACAAAGAGAAATATCTTATGTCTTGTAGGCTTATCACCTAGGAAAGGTGACCTGTGCACTCTGCAGAAAGTTGGTCTCGACACTGCTTATGTGCACGCTTGGGTGGCTGGGTCTCGAGACTATAAATAGCCAACCGTTGAGTCTATAAGACTATAAATAGCCATGGCATGTGCAATTCTCTACAAATCTATCAACAATAATGCCCGTAAAAAAATCTTTTGCTGATTTTGAATAGCAGTAAAATTCAGCTTCGTGGTTATTACAGCAGCTTTAAATTCCTTAACCTGTGATTTCAAAATAAATTTCCCGATTTAAAAAAAATTATATACTACAGCAACAGTGCAGCGAGCCAGTATAAGGATAGGTTGCCAGGCAATGAAACATACGCCCACAGCGGCTAAATCGTCTGGGCAGTCAACAAGAGTTGTCACATATTTTTACTTTTTTCAAAAATGAAACATTTATAATACAATAATATCTGATTAAGAGTAACAACACATTAAAGATACATTGTGGGAGATTAGATAACGAGTTGGCAATCCTCACTATAATAGTTAAAGATAGGTTGCCAGGCAACGAAACATACGCCCACAGCAGCTAAATCGTCCGGGCAGTCAACAAGAGTTGTCGCATATTCTTACTTTTTTCGGTAATGAAACATTTATAATACTCTGAAATCTAGTTAAAGGAGCTAAATCGCTAACATTTGGGACCTAGAAATTGACTCAAGTGGGTCGCAACGCATATAATACTGTAATATGAATTGAATAAACTGATTTGCATTCAATGGTTTCCGTTTTACTCTAATTTCAAATCAGTTATATTCGGCGAAATAAACCAGCAGTGTCAACTGAAGGCATTTTTTTTTTAGCGTCTAGTTATTCCAGTCTACATGCGCCGTTTGATTTGGTACAATGTTTCTAGCCTCGTTCCTCGAGTCTCTTGCTAGAACTGGGGCTGAAACGCATTATGGTACACGATTCGTATACCAATGGTAAAATATTTATTTTGTCTTAAATATTGGATATCAGAAGCCCATCTTTTTCCGGTAAGATCACATCATCAATTTTGATTTAAATTGACAAATAATTTGTGATTTCAAGGTTGAAGATTTTGGATGATATTGAGTTAAAGACTTAGCTCCTTTAAGATTAACAATTCATAAAATAATTATACTAACGCTTAGTATACGAAACATTTAAAATCATGGATTTAGCTTATCAGTTATCAAAATTAATTGAAAAACCAATATACTTGTTCACAAGATTTTTCAAAGTGATCAAGGGCCATAACTCTGGAAGTAATTATCGGAAATCGCTGAAAATCAATAGGCTTCTTTGTTTCATGACCTTAAACATTGTGTATAAATCTAAGGTCAATTTTTTGAAGTGATCAAGGGCCAATCAATAATCTTTTTCGTCTCATGACCTTAAACACTGTGTATAAATTTAAAGTTATTCAGATATTAACTTTGGCCTCCAGAACGTCCAAAAGATTTTTTGAAGTGATCAAGGGCCATAACTCTGGCAGTAATTATCGGAAATCGCTGAAAATCAATAGATTTCTTCCTCTCATGATCTTAAACACTACGTACAAATTTAAAGTAAATCAGATATTAACTTTGGCTTCTAGAGCGTTCACAAGAAATTGTGGACGACGGACCGATTGACAGACCGACTGATAGACGGAGCAATAACCGACCACATTTCCATGTGGGCATATAAAAACTATAAAAATTTAGCTAATGTTTGCTTTCATTTAGATGATTTTGGTATTCTGGCCGAGTGCCATTTCTTTGCCACAAGTCATGGAAAAAGTCCCTGTGATGGGATAGAGGGTACTTTGAAACAGTTGGCAGCCAGGGTCAGTATAAAGGCTACGGGAACGGCTTCAAGTAACCAAATTCTAACTCTAACCCCTGTCAACCTATTCAACTGGGCCGATAAAAAGTTCAAGGTGTGAAGTTCCTGTATGTTTCGTCTGAAATGATTGCTACCGATACTGAAAAGTTCAAACTGAAATGTAGATATGAATCTGTCCGTACAATCCCTGGTACTCGTTCTCAACACTGTTTTATTCCTAGTGGAACTGGAAATGTATTGAATTTCTAATGATTACTTATCAGATAGTATACAGTACATTTACAAACATTGAAATTAGCAGGGAAGATACTGAAGTGACTTTATAGAAAAGTTTATAACCCAGTAATTATGTTGCCTGTATTTACGACGATTATTGGTTTATAGGAAGTATTGTAGAAAAATCAGAAGAGAATAGGGACGTGTTAGCGAAGTTTACAAAAAGAAATAATCGTAATTTAACATGTCCCAGGCGGAATGATATTACATGGGTGCCATTTTCAAATGTGATATGTTTAATATCGGTTCCTGATAAGAGAGGTAGACAATATAAAATAAAACTAAGTACGAACAATCCAAACCATTAGACAAAATTCGAAGTCCTCAAAAAATGTTACAGGTAAAATAGTGTAATCAGCATATCGACTGTTCACCGTGTACAAAATACACGACAAACAGTGGTAATTAAAAAACTTGATAATTTGGCAAAATCTAAATAAATATCGTACCAATAAAGTCTGAAAACTAACCTTCCAAACTACGCTTTCTCAGACTTTTTTGTATCCAAAATTTTGAACGGTATGATGTAGATGCAAAATTATTACATATTCATGATCTAGGCAATAAGGTACTATACAAAAACATATTTGAGCGGTATAGGTCATTTAGAAGTTTTTTTAAAATCAACGTGAAAAGTCAACAATTTTGATAAAAAACATTAAAACTCTATCAACGCACAGATTTCAAGTGCAAATAAAAAATATAAGACCAAAAATACACAAGATGGAGAAAATGGGTAAATTTTGTACATTTTCCATGTGATTGAATTTTGAGGCTGACTATTTTGAAACTATTCGACTCAGAATTTTTTTGTAAATTGATATGCCAACTGACATTAACTATGCCCATTTCGGAGATATGTATACAACAATAACTTGCCAGATGCTGTGGGAAGCGTGAAAAAAAAGTGAAATGTTCATTGCTTCCGCATTGCCATGCGGTGGCCCAAAAAGATTGAATCGCACATTAAGCTAAATTTGTAATCTACACCAAAAGATGTCTTGGATTACAAAGTTAAAGAGTTCTACGCTAATTACAAATTTGAGTTTAAAGCTACAATTTCATATTTTTAAGTTATATTTTCAAAATATATTAAAATAAAGCCTTAAAATAGATGTTATCTATAAACAGTCACTAAGAAGTAGCTATAGTGTGATTTATACGTATAGGGTATATATAACTACCAACTTGGTTTAATTTGTACGAAACTCGGTAAAATTCTAATTATGGCAATATATCTAATAGAAAGAGGTTAAACTCTGTAGATACGGTGTGTTAATTAACAGGAGTGAGAAATTGACTAAGGATGATTTAATTATCGCTAGAGTGAAAATCTCAGCGACGGTGTGTTTTCTGTACTGGGTGTGTTAATTAACGGACGGGTTAAAAACAACTGACACGGTGTGTATTCTACGTTTGGTGAGTTTTCTCGAAAGCGTGTTATAACTGCACCAAAGTGTCTTATCAAGGACTAGCAGGCTAAATCTGACGCGTAGGTGTCAAATCTAATTTACCGTGCGATTTCTTAATCGACCGTGTGTTTTACGCGGATCGGTCTTTGTTAAGGGTAGGTCTTTATACATGGATTTATACGTGCTGTAGTTACATGTCTGCCCTCTTTAGTCTATGCATATTTCATTTGTTGATGAATAAATTTAAAAATCCCCGAGCAACAGCAAGACAAATAGATTGTAGGTAGTAGAGATAATTTAATTGCACAACGTTTCGGGTGGCAGTACCCTTTTTCAAGTGATAATTTAAATGATCCTGCGACGCCTTTATATAGGAATAATGGACATGACGTCACAGGATCTAAAAATAAAGATACAATGATTGGTAGTTATTAATAGAAAATAGGTTGCCAGGCAACGAAACATACGCCCACACAGCAGCCAAATCGTCCGGGCAGTCAACAAGAGTTGTTGCATATTAAGGAATTATCAGAAAATCATTAGAATTTGTTTGGTTTTTATAATCAAACGTTTTTTTTTTAAATCAGATAATAATTGTGACCTCCAGAGGCACAACAAGCTAAAAAGGGTGATTTTTTAAAAAGGGTGATTTTTCGTACAATCAGGGGACATAATTCAGGAGTAATGACCCGATGGGCGCAAATATCGAAAGGAACCAAGATCTTTGGGTTATAAACATACATGTCAAGTTTCATCAAAATCGATTCAAAATTGTGACCTCTATAGGGTCCACAACCTTGATATAACATATTTTCACACTATTCGTGTACAAATGGCGGCCATTTTGTCTGTCAATTCTAGTCCGATTTTCACGTAATTCAAACTCTCTCTTCATTACCATGTAACGATGATATAGTTAAACGTTTTTTTAAATCGGAGAACAATTTTGACCTCCAGAGGGACCAAAAGCGAACAAAAGCGATTTTTCGGACAATCCGGGGACATAATTCAGAAAGTTATGATCCAATGGGCGCAAATATCGAAAGGAACCAAGATCTTTGGGTTATAAACATACATGTCAAGTTTCATCAAAATCGGTTCAAAATTGTGACCTCTATAAGGTCCACAACCTTTGTATAAGATATTTGCACACTATTCGTGTACAAACGGCGGCCATTTTGTCCGTCAATTTTGATCCGATTTTCACAAAATTTATGCTCAACCTTCATAACCATGAAATGGTGATATAATCAAACGGTTTTTTAAATCGGATAACAATTTTGACCTCCAGAGGGATCACAAGCTAAAAAGGGTGATTTTTTTGGACAATCAGGGGCCATAATTCAGGAAGTTACGATCCGATGGGCGCAAATATCGAAAGGAACCAAGATCTTTGGGTTATAAACATACATGTCAAGTTTCATCAAAATTGGTTCAAAATTGTGACCTGTATAAGGTCCACAACCTTGATATAACATATTTTCACACTATTCGCGTACAAATGGCGGCCATTTTGTCCGTCAATTTTCACGAAATTCGAATTCAACCTTCATAACCATGGAGCGGTGATATAATCAAACGTTTTTTAAATCGGATAACAATTTTGACCTCCAGAGAGACCACAAGCTAAAAAGGGCGATTTTTCGGACAATCAGGGGCCATAATTCAGGAAGTTACGATCTGATTGGCGCAAATATCGAAAGGAACCAAGATCTTTGGGTTATAAACATGCATTTCAAGTTTCATCCAAATCGATTCAAAATTGTGACCTCTACACTGTTCACAACCTTGATAAAACATATTTCCACACTATTCGCGTACAAATGGCGGCCATTTTGTCCGTCAATTTTGGTCCGATTTTCACGAAATTCGAACTCAACCTTCATAACCATGGAACGTTGACATATTCAAACGTTTTTTTAAATCGGATAACAATTGTGACCTCCAGAGGGACCACAAGCTAAAAAGGGCGATTTTTCGGACAATCAGGGGCCATAATTCAGGAAGTTACGATCCAATTGGCGCAAATATCGAAAGGAACCAAGATCTTTGGTTTATAAAGATTTAAGATTGATTTTCGGTACAAAGTTGGTTGTGAACGTAAGGGTGTTGGTTATGAAAGCTCTACAAACACCACCAACGACCCAACCCAGTCAAGATAATAACAAATTTACCAACACCCTTACGTTCACCACCAACTTTGTACCGAAAATCAATTTTAAATCGATCATTACCACCAATCAAAAACTTCTAGAAAATCACGGAGACGTCGAATCATTATACAACTGCAAAATTCGTATCTGCTACAAAAAGAACCTAAACATCCGGAACCTACTAATTAGATCAGATATACCTAACCAAACCAACAGCTTACCTAGAGGCTGCTATAAATGCAGAAAGAACTGCATGTGTTGCAAACTCTTAGAAGAATCCACTGAAATAAAATCTAGCTACAATAATTTCAGCTTTAAAATTAGGAACCATTTAGACTGCAATACTAAATTCATCATCTACCTAATCACCTGCAAAAACTGTTCTATACAGTATGAGGGACAAACCAGTAACTCTGTCAGAACCCATCTATATGGACACACCAACGATATCAAAAAATATAATGACACACCCGTGGCCAAACACTTCAACAATACAGGACACCGTTTTAAGGTCCAAATCATTGCGAAAACGTCACGCAATACCAACTTTCGATTACGTCACGAAGAATCGATTATCGACCTCCTAGCAACTCAGGCGCCAGGAGGTTTGAACGAACAAACATAGCCATCATGTTTACTTGTCCTTTTTGTGATGACAAATTTACCAACGCCTGCACGGAAAAAGACACATCCGTAATATACACAAAATCCAAACCATTAAGAAGAAAAGAAGATCCGGATTAAAGTACAACACCTCTAAAAGAATCGGCGATTCGTCCACAGAACCAGCCCCCGTTCTGTCCACGATACCAGCGCCATTTTCTACCAATCCTGAGAAACCTTCAGAAAAATCTACAACAACTACCACTACAGTATTTAAGGATAGTCAAGTAGAAGCCCGGCCACCGGCAGAATGGATTCGGCCGTTTGAGTCCAGGCCAAAATTTATTTACATTAATGGATATAAACACTTATTAAGTGTAGAGAATCAATGTTTTAAAACCACCGCTATGGAAGAAATCCCTCAACATAACCAACCAACAACGGACCCTTCAACTGAGTATTAAAATATAAAGCCACCACCACCGAAACCACCAGATATTTTGAAGCTCAATCTAATAATTTAATTAATTTAATAATTTTTTCTTATACGATCTAACAACTAAATTAATTTTCAAAAAATAATAAAAAACTTTTTTTAAAAATTTTTTCTCATAACTAATGACTTGTATAACTATAACTTCCAAAATTAACATAAATATCAAAAAAATCTCCTCTTATCACCATTAAACAAATAACCTATTGTATATATTTTTAAGACTTTAAATTTAGTTAAATTTAACGATCATTGTACATATTTTCTATTTTCTGTTGCTTTGATCAAGGAGACGTAATTGAGATTGTCGAATCTGCACGGACAATGCATGAAGCGGAGAGACGTGGAGTCTGAAATACCAATGGATGGGTTGACATTTGAATTATATTTTTTTTTTGATCATGAATACGGTTATATGGTACAAATTTGAAGACACAAATAATAACTTGTCGGAAGACGAGATTAAGTATATTTACGAGAATAAGTATATTTACATATGGTAAAGTTACAAGTTTAGTTCTGGAATAAGGATCGTTAGATTGATGCAATGTAAATTTAGTGAAAAGCTAAAGCTAAAGTAATTTTAGTTCAAATACCATTTGTGTGGGAATTACCACCGTTCGGTTGGTTGTTGTGTCGCAATAATTATCTGGCGTATGTGTTTCTTCTGTAATTGCATAAAAGCGGCTATTGAAAGTTACAAGTTCTGGAATGAGGATCATTGGGGTGGATGCGATGTAAATTTACTGACAAGCTAAAGTTAAAGTAATTTAAATTTAAATAATTGTGTAGGAATGTGTTGTGTCATATTATTTATCAACAAGGAGATTTCTGTTTTATGGATATTGCTATAGACGGTAACATGCACAATTTACGCATTGTGGCCCGTTTTTGCTGGATTTACTCTCTTTTTTCACGTTGATATTCAATTTGGGCGCTGACTGCTTGGTATTTATAAATGACGACATTACATCCGCCTTTCTGTATACGATAGATTAATCCATATTTTTATTTCATAAAATGCAACTTTATATATATGGTACGTAATAGGCCTACAATAGACATAAGAGAAACATAGATCATAGCGAGCACACACGCCTATCTAAAGACCTCTCTTTATTTTACAAAGACCTGCGTAAAACACACGGCCGAATGATTAATCGCACGGTAAAACAGTTTTACTTCTCAAATTTTGATTTAACACATACGTGTCAGATAAAGCATGTTGGTCATTGATTATACTCCTTTAGGAGCAGTTATCGCAACTAGCGAGAAAACACGCCAATTAAACAATACACAACATTGACATTCATTTTTACCGGTCATTTAATTAACACACCTCTACAGAAAACGCACTTAGCGTTAATTAACCCACATTTCAGAGACAGTTTTTCACCCTCGTTAATTAACACACCTTTTTACAGTTTTAAACCGGTAATACCGAGTCATAGTCCGAAAATTAACCTGTTAAGCGTGTCCTTTTTAAAACGTTAACTTCCCTCATTGTGTCAGTGTCAAGAAAAGGTCAAGCTTGGAAAAAACGTAAATTTGAAGATAATTCATAATGGCTGGTCTCATTCCAATGCTTGTTAATTGGAGTTATTCCCCTTACAGGTTTAACTGGAGTTATTTCCCTTACAGGTTGCTTTCTAGTCCATCAACCATGTGGGAAAAATACCTCCCAAGACGTAATATTATGTCATACACCTAGTGAGTGACAGTTTTCCAGGGCGTAATTTAACGCCCTATGCAGTTAACAGGTTAATTATCTTCCGACATACGTACAAATAACAATCATGATAATGAATTGTATAGGGTCTGTACACAAAGTAACTGCTTAGCAGTTCTCAGTAATATAAGTCCTTACTGTCAATAATACACTTAATAGGTATACACTGGGATGATTGATTATACAATAATTCTCCAAATAATGTACTCAGAAATATACTATTATCTAATGCATCTGCATTAGTGATAATGTTTCGGCTGCTAGTGTGCTTCGAACAACTCTTCGTATTTTTTTTGACTGCTAGCTAGGAAATAGGATGAAACTGTCCATTGGAGCCACCAAGTAAAATTATGTGTCCACCTTGACTGTTACCATCAGATAAATTGCCAAAAGATGCATCACTATAAATGATAAGTTTCAAGGCACCAGATAAATGTCTATATTTTAAATCAACATCATTACATTTCACACGACGAATAACTTTGTTGATATCATACAAATTTTCAACAGTTCCGCACTTGATTTTCGTTGACAACTGACACACATCAAAACTGATATCAGGACGGCTTTGATTTGAAATCCAAAGTAATTGTCCTATCTTGGCTCGAAACACAGTCTGGAGATGATCATCTAATTTCATCGTTTTAGGCAACTAGTTGTTTATCAATATCAATCAATTCGATATTCTTGGCATAATCTGTTTGATTCATGACAATGGTTTCACCACTTTGTGATAATTGGAGACCAACCTACTTAAAATTATTTGACTCTTCTTTCCCAATATTAAACTCTTTTCTCAATTTGTCAATTACAACTTTTTCAAAATCATTTGTTCCAGCCCACAGAAAATCATCCACATGAACCGCTAATAGACCAATTAATTTATCATTTCTATACCAATAAAAAATTGTGGGATCAACACCTGACAATCGACCTCCACAACTAACCAATGTTTTCTTCACCTTTTCGTACCATTTTAGAGACGCATCAGCTAAACCATAGACACATTTGTTCAGAAGCCAAACTTTATTTTGACAAAAAGCTTCTCTTGGCGGGCGTAGATATATTTTTCTAGAAACCTGCTCCCCTTGAAGAAATGCAGTTTTTACATACATTCCGTGAATACGCCAGTGCTTTAAGCTGATAACTGATAAAATGACTTTTAGGGATTCTCTTGAGTATGTTGTTGAATCTTTCTGTAGCTCGTTCAAACAGTCCTCCTCAAATCCATGTGCTACAAGACGAGCTTTTTGACTCATAACACCATTATTTTCTTTTAGCGTGCAGACCCATCGTGTAGAAATAGCCTTTTGACCCTTATCATCACACTCTGTATAGACTCTCTGCTTTCTCCAACTTTCTAATTCAGCTGTCTTTGCATCTTTAAAATCCACTTCTGTTAAAAATATATCTTCATTTCCCTCATTTGATGGGAGCTTTACTTCTAAGTCAGCCACTGTACTAACGTCTATCGAAACACTCTGTCCCTTTAAATCTTCCAGATAACTGTATTGAATATTAAACCAGTTTTTCTTATCAGTAGAAGCTTTACCTGCTCTACCTAAGATAACTGCTTCATGGGTTTGTCCACCCACTCTGTAACTAATTGTTTGACCTTTATTTTTAAATTATCTTCATTTTGTTTATTATT
This sequence comes from Patella depressa, assembly GCA_948474765.1. Lineage (NCBI taxonomy): Eukaryota > Metazoa > Mollusca > Gastropoda > Patellidae > Patella > Patella depressa. The sequence continues at coordinate 6,676,450 of CAOLEZ010000008.1, read as the reverse complement.
GTTTGTAGATTTTATTCTATCTTCCTTGATCTGCCTATTATTATTTCTTTCATTCTGATTGTCTATTCTACCATTATCATTTCTATTTACTATATGTTGATCACCTCAATTGTCATCAGGTTTTTGGTGTCTGTCTTCATTTCTATTTACTACAAGTTGATCGCCTATATTGTCATCAGGTTGTTGGTGTCTGTCTTCATTTCTTCCATCACCCCTTTCATCTTCCTCATCAACGATCATTGGTCTCTGCACAGTAGGCCTACTTGAATGATCAGCATTTGATGTTCTGTTTCATTGTTGGGGCGAGAAAATCCACTATTAGAGTCTCTACGTAATCTTGATTATGTACCCTGACATAGGTACCCCCATGGCGGACAAATACTACACTACTATCCTGACCAATCACCCAGTCTGGACCTTTCCATTACAAATGATTCACGGGCTTTATGGAGGGGGTTCAGATGATTTTTCATAACATCACTCATGGTCTGGCCTTCTAACGCGGGTGGTTGATCAACAACAAGTATGGAAGGCAAATCAGGATTTTTTCCAAACACAATTTGGTAGGGGCTATAACCGTAGACATTTTGTAACGAATTCTTTGCTGCAACTGCCCAACATAAAGCAGTTTCCCATGGTACTGATAGATCTTCTTTTATCTTCAAAAGCGATTCTGTTAAGGTCAAGTTATTACGTTCTAGTACACCACTGGACCAAGGACTATGCGCTGCTGTGGTCTTTACAGAAATATTCAAATTTTCTGCCATGTCTAGAAGATATCTATTATTGAATTCCCCACCATTATCACTATAGATTCCCCTTGATGGGGCCCCATACCATGGCTCGAAATGTTCGCCTGTCTACCTGTCGCCGACAGGTAACTTTTATGAGCGACAAGTGGCCTTTAAAACTACCTGTCGCTCGCGACAGGTGATCAAAAATTTAAAATAATTTAACATGTCTGCAATAGCTCACCAGATGGCGGAGGGGGAACCATTGTCAACCGTTTCTTTCCAAATTCGTTGCAATTTTTATACGCCCACATTGAAATGTGGTCGTATATTGTCGTCGCCCCCGTCCGTCCGTCGTTCCGTCCGTCCGGCGGTCCGGCGTCCACAATTGCTTGTGGACGCTCTAGAGGCTAAAGTTAATATCCGATTGATTTTAAATTTATACACAGTGTTTAAGGTCATGAGACGAAGAAGCCTATTGTTTTTCAGCGATTTCCGATAATAACTACCAGAGTTATGGCCCTTGACGACTTCAAAAAATCTTGTGGACGCTCTAGAGGCCAAAGTTAACATCCGATTGGCTTTAAATTTATACACAGTGTTTAAGGTCATAAGACGAAGAAGCCTATTGATTTTCAGCGATTTCCAATAATTAGTGCCAGAGTTATGGCCCTTGATCACTTCAAAAAATCTTGTGGACGCTCTAAAAGCCAAAGTTAATATCCGATTGACTTTAGATTTATACACAGTGTTTAAGGTCATAAGACGAAGAAGTCTATTGATTTTCAGCAATTTCCGATAAATAGTGCCAGAGTTATGGCCCTTGATCACTTCAAAAAATCTTGTGAACGCCCTAAAAGCCAAAGTTAATATCCGATTGACTTTGAATTTATACACAGTGTTTAAGGTCATAAGACGAAGAAGTCTATTGATTTGGATCAATTTCCGATAATTAGTGCCAGAGTTATGGCCCTTGATCACATCAAAAAATCCTGTGGATGCTCTAGAGGCCAAAGTTAATATCCGATTGACTTTAAATTTACACACACTGTTTAAGGTCCTGAGACGAAGAAGCCTACTGATTTTCATTGATTTCAAATAATTACTTCCAGAGTTATCTCCCTTGATCACTTCGAAAAACCTTGTGGCGCTGTAGATGCCAAACTTATAAATCATCCGATTGACTTCAGATTGATACACAGAGTTTACGGTGTTGAAACGAACAAGTATTTTGATTTTCAATTAATTTGGATAACTGAACAGCTAAATCCACGATGTTAAATGTTTCCTATACTAATTGTTAGCTTGGGGCAAAACTTTATAAAAAGCAAACAAATTCTAATGATTTTCAGATAATTACATAATGAGTTGTTACTCAGATTTTAGTGTATTACAAATGTTTTATTACCAAAAAAAAGTAAAAATATGCGACAACCCTTGTTGACTGCCCGGACGATTTAGCTGCTGTGGGCGTATGTTTCGTTGCCTGGTAACCTATCTTAATATTAACTACGAAAAAATACAACTTAAAGTCCAAGGTAATGCCGTTATCACCGCCAGGTGCACTGTTTACACAGGAAGTGAAAAGTCGTTATTTGCAGTTGTTTCCCTTAGGTATTCGAAGTCAAGGTCACCTAGACCGTAATTGACAATGACAAGCCCAACACACCGCGCCTAAATCTTTCTCAGTCTTAATAATTATGTAGAGTTTGCAACAGTCAAAATTGCTAAATTTATGAACATAATAAAATAACTGCGTTATAAATGAAGATAGGACTACATGTAACTACGTTGTCAGTTCAACCAAAAATAAGATAATCGCTGCGAATGGCCGGCGATTGTCAGTATACATGCACTCGTGTGTGAGTGTCTTGTAACTTGGCGATATGGTTATAACTATATGAACAAAGACCACTAAAAACGATTGTGTATGTTTCCACATTTTACTGAAAAATATTAAATATGACATAAATAATATAGGCAGTTCTTAATATATTTAGCCTAGGTCGTAAATTGTGTTTAGTAATGCAAGGCTACTAATAAAAAGCAGACGTCCTTGTTGACTTCTAACGTTTACCGTTGTTTTAAAGGGACATTTCGTCTTCAAAGATTTTATTAAGATATTAGAATGGATCGATTTATTATTCGTGGAAGAGTTCATGAAAGACAAACACTTATTACCGCTTTAGACAAACCAAATACAATTAACAATATCGATAGTATTAATAATGTGGCTGTTGTAAGAAATAAAACTACTGTTGTCAGGCCTCATCAACAGGAGGAAGAACGATTGGCAATTACCGAGAATGAACCACTGAAAAAAAAGACTAGAATATTTCATTTCGCTGAAGCATGTTGAATTTCTGACAATCGACAGTATTGAGGGACGGGCGACGGCGCAAAATATGACGGACACATTTTTTGAAACCTTCAGTAAGCTGGACATAGACATAAAAAATAAATTTGTACAACTGGCAACAGATGGCCCCAGCGTCATGAAAAAGATGTGCGACCTTGTTCGCGATCTTGTGCCATGTCTTTTGACATTTCACTGCTCCAACCATAGGTTAGAACTTGCCTTTAAGGACGCGACCAAGGATGTTCCACTGTTTCAGGACTGCCATGCATTGTTAGACAGTTTGCACCACTTTTATTCCAGTAGCAGTCTACAGTGGAGGACTTTAAAAGCCACGGCAGAACAGCTTAGTATCCACCCGCTTGTGCATTCTACCCCGAAGGGCACACGGTGGCTCGCACATCAGGAACGGGCACTTACCGCGCTCCATAGGAACTTTGCGGGAAATTGGTCCACAACTTTTAGAGTGCGCTAACGATGTTACCCATGGCGCCGAAACGAGGGCAAAGGCATCTGGCTTGAAAGAAAAGCTGGTCGAAGAACAGCTGGTTGTCTTTATGTTCGATGATTTCCGCTGTGCAAACTTAAATGACAGAGTTTACCAAGATATTATGCTGCAACCAAAAAGAACTGGCTACCGCAGTAAAAATCCAGACGAGTCCTTATATCAACAAACTGAAACAATTGTTGATAATCTGAAAAGTTCAATTGAAGATCGCTTTGGACCATTAGGAGATGGCAATATTGGCAAATGTCCGGAAATCAGCAAATTTGCTATATTTGACATTAGTAATTTGCCGGACAGTGATGATGATGACATAGAGCTATACAGTTTAAACGAAATAAAGGAACTAGTTAATCATTTTTTTCAATTGCTGTCTTCAAAAGGGTATGATCCGTCTCGCATTGAAGATGAGAGGGTGCCTCTATTGCAGTATATGCTTGGCGAACTATAAAAAAGGTTTTGGCCAAAAGTATTAAGGCGGAAAGGAAACTCTCCTGAACTCCACAACATTTTGTCGCTTGTAAAGATCTTTTTGTTTTTAATTTTCTCGACAACATGCGTCGAAGTAGAGAGCGACATACATATAGACATTGATAGTGACGTTTAATGCATGTTAAATACGGGACATCAAAGGCACACTGTGTACAACTTGGCTCTTCATAATAAACTTTGTTTAATTAGTTAGGCTTGTTAAAGGGTCTAAGTATCTAAATCTAGCTCCGATTACAATACAGAGTAATTGTTTATTTTAATACCATATGTTCAATTACTAAATGTCATTCAAACACTTGCAGTATAGATTTAAATCTCTGATCTTTGGAAGGCACCAATACGCATACTAAGCCATAATGCAACTAGAGTCAATTTTGACTTGTATAGCGTGTTATCGACTCATATTTTGTCGGAACTTTTATTTTTCGTCTTACGTGTTTTGAAGGGGCGAAAAGTAAAGAATACGAACGATAGTTATAGGATTCAGTAGTTTGAACTTTTACTTACATACTGACGTTCTGTCTCGTTCACCAAGGCGCTCATTATAAATATCGGCCGAGGGCATGTCAAGATGTGGCCGACTGTTTTTGAATTTGTTCATTATTTCATAATTATTATACCAGGAGCCCATAATTTCACAGTAAGATACAACACCAATATTAATTGGAATGATGGCCCAATAATTTGTGTCTGAATATCGTAGACCGTGGGTAAGTTAAAGAGCTCTACGCCCTTTGAAGTCCCTGAACGTCAAAATGGTCCTAGATAATATAGGTATAAAAATAGCGCTACAAAATAGTGTTTTGCTCAATCTTTTGACGAGTCTCTTTTTAATCAGACTGTATTCAAGTTGGTATTCTATATACCGTTGTTGCGTTCATATTTTTTTTTTTCTTTTTTATTTACATGTAAAATAATCACTTTGAGTACATCAATTGACGTGCAGAGACTTTAAATAATATTAGTTTATGTTTTTGAGTCGTACAATGATTAAAGTATAATAAAACCATACTTTACTTACTATTAAAATTGTCATAATTCACAAATTTGTTCTTTCTTCTTTCTCATCAATATTGGTACGAAGTATTAATGACAAAACCTGCATATTTCTTCAACGAGAAGCCCTTCTTGACTTTGCTTCAACGTGCGTGTAAATGACACGACACGCGCCAAGCAACTAATGGGAATACTCGACATCCCCGCGCTTTTACGTGCTTAGCCAATGAACACGACCAGGAACTGAATTACTGAACCTGTAAACGGTTAATCACGTGACTTGCCAGACGCTCTTCTTTGATTGTGATTGAATTCCTATTGGATATTATTCTAGATCGATTCATAAATGTATTTCCTCATATTTAAAAAGACAAAGCCCGTACCCGTTTATATTTTATTTCCAATTCATACCGGGTAACCCCTATATTTAATAACGTTGTTTACATTGAATCTTGGATGCAGTTCAAGGTAGAAAATAAGCCTTGTAAGCTACGTACTGTTTTTGAAAATCGTGAATATTCCCGAGTGGCCTGGAAGATTATGCATATTTCAGAGTGACAGGTTAGTTACCGAATCGACAGGTATGAAAAAAAGTTACCTGTCGCTTGCGACAGGTAACTTTTTTTGGAACATTTCGAGGCCTGCATACACACTGACCCACACTTGCATAAACTTTTCAATCATAAGTTGGGGATCTTAACGACGAACAATAGCTGCTGCACTTAGATGACTAAAGACATCAATAATGTGTAAATACCACAAATTATTGTCCAATTGATGAAGGTCCATAGAAACAACTTCATTAAAACTTGAGGCTAAAGAAAAACCAACTATGGGCCTGTGATTTGGTCTCTTGTGGTTTTTACAAACAGAACATTCTGAACAGACTTTTGACTAAATAGATTTTACATCATGAGAAACAAAACCTGCACTTTTCAACAAATTTAGCAACCTATCGAAAGATGCATGACCAAACTGTTGATGTAATTTGTAAACAGTCTTTTCTTTCTCAGATCGTGACATATCATCTTGAATAATTAATATACATGTAATATTCTCATCAGTTTGATCATGACTGTCTTTTATAGATTGCTGATTATAACAATTCTTATAATTGTACTTTGGACAAATATCAATACAATAATGACCAGTTGAAGTTTGATGTACATCAATATTTTTACCAAACATTGAAATTTTATCAAAATTTAAATCTATAATAGTGTTTTAGCGATTCTTTGCTCAATAATCACTAGGGACCAGGAATCTTCTAGTTTTTACGAAAAAAGGTAAGAAACTACCCTTATCATCTAGAATCTAATTCACGACAAGAATGTGTTAAATACCGTCAAGATTCATCAAAAAACGTCCAGTTTATGCTACCGTGTAGATTTAGAAACACCGTCTAGTTTTGTCATCGATCGTCTACTTTACGACCGTCCAGTTTCTCGGGATGTTTTAGATTTGAAAGGGGTTTAGTTTTTAGACAAGGCCTTATTTTCCCGTACGTTGTCTAGAAATGAACAGAGTGTTTAATTACTAACGGGGTTTAGTTTTTACGCCAAATTACCACTTTACCGAGAGCCGTCTAGAAACTTACGTGTGATTAGAAATGCAATGCCGTTTTCTTTTCATGTCTTTTAATTAGTTTGCCGGGTGTCATCTAGAAAACGTACGGCGTTTGTTTTTGTGTGAAATATTTAATTTCTATCTCCCAATTTTAGAAACTGTGTTCCGATTTAGAATCTTAGCAGAGTGTCTAAAATTCTCGAATGAATTGCATATTTGTTGAATATCTTCTGTCAATCTGTTTCACAGAGAATTACTTACGAAATATCTCTGTAACAGACGACAGTTCACAACAGGTGCGTTGACTACACGCGCCGTTAGTCATTGGCTGAACGGCTCGTGCAATGTTTACTTAACACCTAACTGCTTCGGGCAAAATGATGCATTTTACTCGTTTTAATACCCATTTACACTAAATAGGAAATATTTTTTAACTCCAAATACTTCAAACGTCTTTATTTATTTTTCTTTTACCTCAAAAAAATGTTTCAGAATTTAATTTGTCGGAGTTAAAAAGTTAATATGCCGTACTCATTAAGCCTCGTCGATGTCATGCTTATCAGTGATTGTAGCGGCCAAGCGAATATTCACTGCGGGATCAGTTTGATCTTCTGTATTGCCGACGTCCGTTGGGAAACGTCCATTTGCAATGAATTATTTTCCCGGCGTAAATAAAACTCAACGATTTATTTGTTAGATATTAACGAAACAAATGGACGTATATCTTGTTTCTTATAATCTTGTTTTCTGTGTTATTTACCCGCTCCAGTCATCAATAACAAATGTATTTGTGAATTTACAAATTAATGCGTGCAGTACTCATTGCGACCACAATGACGTAATTTTCGACATTTATTAAGGCGCATTCGGGGGACTGTCAACATTTATTTTTGTATCCCGTGGAAATGTTGAAGAAATGCAGAAGGAGAGGAATTGTTAACAGGCACAGTTTTCCCCCATTGACACGGACATGGACCGCAAATCGTATCTAAATATATTTCTTACCTGGGTCGTAATATATCATCACTAATAGATAAATCACATACCTAATATAAGCATATAATAATATGATGATAAAAAGTCGGCCACAAGCTTTTGAGCGGCCTTGTAAATAAATAAAGTAAATCATGCAGACATATATTACTACACCGCTACCGCACGATCGAGTCATTGTTTTACAATTCATACTGTCGATTCATGCACGCTTTTCACACGGAATTGTTCTTTGATGTTGATAGATGACACACAGTGACGTCGGCAATACAGAAGATATTTATAAAATATAACGGCGACGAAACTTACAGGTTATCATTAGTTGCGAGATTTTTTGTTTTATAATTTTGTTTTCGATATAGATTACAGCATCTGATATCAATCGAGATTAAAATACATCGGATAATCAAAATGAGGTTGGACCGGATATCGGTAAATAACGAAACTATATTCCGATTTAGAATCTTAGCATAGTGTCTAAAATTCTCGAATGAATTGCATATTTGTTGAATATCATCTGTATTGCCGACGTCACTGTGTGTCATCTATCAACATCAAAAAACAATTCCGTGTGAAAAGCGTGCATGAATCGACAGTATGAATTGTAAAGTCATATCGCCGACAATGACATGTAATTATATTTTGAACTGTGCCTGTTAACAATTCCCCTCCTTCTGCATTTCTTCAACATTTCCACGGGATACAAAAATAAATGTTGATGAAAACAGTCCCCCGAATGCGCCTTGATAAATGTCGTAAATTACGTCATTCGTAGTCGAAATGAGTACTGCACACATTAATTTGTAAATTCACAAATACATTTGTTATTGATGGCGGGAGCAGGTAAATAACCCAGAAAACAAGATTATAAGAAACAAGATATACGTCCATTTGTTTCGTTAATTTCTAATAAATAAATTGTTGAGTTTTATTTACGCCGGGAAAATTGTCAATTCATTGCAAATGGACGTTTCCCAACGGACGTCGGCAATACAGAAGATATTCAACAGATATGCAATTCATTCGAGAATTTTAGACACTATGCTAAGATTCTAAATCGGATCATAGTTTCTAAAATTGGGAGATAGAAATTAAATATTTCACACAAAAACAAACGCCGTACGTTTTCTAGATGACACCGGGCAAACTAATTAAAAGACATGAAAAGAAAACGGCATTGCATTTCTAATCACCCGTAAGTTTCTAGACGGCTCTCGGTAAAGTGGTAATTTGGCGTAAAAACTAAACGCCGTTAGTAATTAAACACTCTGTTCATTTCTAGATAACGTACGGGAAAATAAGGCCTTGCTAAAAACTAAACCCCTTTCAAATCTAAAACATCCCGAGAAACTGGACGGTCGTAAAGTAGACGATCGATGACAAAACTAGACGGTGTTTCTAAATCTACACGGTAGCACAAACTAGACGGTTTTTGATGAATCTTGACGGTATTTAACACATTCTTGATGTGTATTAGATTCTAGATGATAAGGGTAGTTTCTTACCTTTTTTCGTAAAAACTTGAAGATTCCCGGTCCCTAGTGAATAGAGGGATGTCTTTATCAACTACTTCACAATCAATGTTTAACAAATTACCCCCAATTATTTACTGCTGGAATATTTACTAATTTAGACGAATACACTATCACACCATCCCCAAATTTAAAAGCTGTATGACTGGGATATGTTCTGACTAATTTCTTATGATTGTCACTGAGACTATGAACATAGGTTTGCAACCATTCTTCCCCGGAAACAGTCTTACTACATGCAGTGTCCACAATAGCCGCATTTTTACTTTCAGTTACTAAGATTTCATTAGCAGACAAAGTTGATCCTGCATATAAAGTAATAGTAATATTTATAGTTTAGTTATTCTACAGGCACATCATCTATTTCATGTTCAGTCATATGTACAGATGCCCCCTCACTATTTCTCTGACTATTCTTTTCGGGGCAAAACCGAACTCAATGATATTTTGATCCACAATAACTACATCTAGATACAATGCCCTTATAAATTGGATTTATTCGTCCAGTCCTATTTTCACGATCAACTCTATTTCTTGAAAATTGTCTCTCTGTTCCATGTCCTTGTCTATAATTTAGGTAAGCATCTTGAGAGAAATCCTTTGCGATTGTGGCAGCACCATTTTCAGAATCTTTCAAAGTTTTACAGGTGTAAACATCTTCAGAACCGTTGTTTGAGCGAGCATCGTTTTGACTGGACACATCACCAAATATACGCTTCAACGCGGATTTCATATTATCAAAATTTAAATAACACATGCGGACAATGCCATTTGTCTGCCCTTTTCACTAATACCTGCACTGTCCAGGACCTTGAATGCCAAAACAGCTTCCGGCAACACCATATTATGATTCTATAGTTCTTTATAATTCTGTTCAAAATTGATGATGTAATCATTCATTGACATAGAGGGAAATTTAGACCTATAAAATTGTTCAAAATTTGTGTAAGCACTGTAGGCAAAATTCACAACATTTTGCTTGAATAATTTGTCCAGTTCGATCAGCTAATAACAAATTTACACCAGTGTCCACATTCAAATCAGCAGCTGGAATAGTTAATGCACAATCCCTTGGCTTCCCTTCTCCAGCTCAGTAACTGACTTCCCATGTTTTAACCTCATTTTTCCACTGTTCAAGTTTTAGTTTTATCAAAAGCTGGGGGATTTCTATACTCTATACTTGTTATAACTTCTTCTTAAACCTCTTCCTTGTTTAAAAATTTCTACAAACCAGCTCTGCTACCATTGATAAGTGCCTAAATATTCAGTCTACAACAGTTCAGCAAAACCACATGTTTATTCAGTCAGCCATTACAGAGAAGAGACAGTAGATCATGTGACAACAGTAGATCATACAACAGTAGATCATGTGACTAGACAAATTCCTTAATACAGAGTACTTATAACATACATGAGATATCTTTTAGGCTTACTTTTACACCTATCTTTCTATTCGAAAAGAAGAAATTTCTCGCACCTTGCACATATACCGGCCGGAAGACGAACGTCCTCAGTAGGATCGTAATTTTTCGAGGAAATACTCTTTAATTCGACGAAAATTCTTACCTGTTAGGACGCGGGAGCCTTTTGTAAAACATACTACACAGACTTTCAATCGATTCTCTTCATGTGTTTTTGCGTTGGCAGGCATGGCGTCAAATGAGGAATGAGTGAGTGCGGTCGGAAGCTGGAGAGCCGTTTTTCCAGGAAAAGGCAACGTGGACGCGTGGGAGGGAATGTCTACTTTCCCACATTGCTTTTTCCCTGGAAAACGTCTCTCCAGCTTCCAACATCATTCGCACCGTGCTTGTATGCATCGAAAATGATGGCAAATATTATCGACTTTGCAATTTCGTTCGCTTTACGATATCTTTTGGTTTCAAAAACGGATATCGCTAATTACTCAAAATGGTGTCTATCACATAGATGATTTTAATTTTCGTGTTTTTTTACATCATTTGGGACATAGTATGATAGGAAATTGACCTCGTCTCATCGACATTTCATGGACCCTACGGCGATCTCACCACCGGGGTGACTCATATTCTGCGACATCTACTTGTAAGCGGTCACAATAAATTCCCCCTGTGAAAATTCTATTGTTTCGTCTCATTATTCAACGGTCACTCCTGTAACGCGGCCAGTGGTCACTATTTTTCTAATAAATTTAATAAAACATCGCCCATTCAACGGCCATTGTTTAATGATACCATCTTGTCGCTCTTCGTAACACCCCCACGAATCCTGTGAGTAATAATCAATTTAACTGGACTCCCGCTGATCAGGTAAAGAGAAATGTGAAAATAACAATTAACCTGGGATTATCTGATAAATAATCTTTTGTTTTATTAAACGACTAACCTGATCAGAGTTCTCACACGTAATGGAACATTATTTCAGAATAAATTGAAAATACCGACTAAAAGCCCCTGTGTTGTTAAATAAGACGGTTTTAGTGCCACCTATAATATTACTCACATAGTTACACCCCCTGTGAATCGGTAGCAAATTCAGCGATGTATTTTGGTTCATGTACTTATTTGATAAAATAAAATTAATTCATCGATTTTCTTCACAGAAATGGATAAATATTATCGAATGCATCACAATGTTAGATAGTAGTACTGAAGGTTGGTACAAAATGACAAGTTTAAAGATGTTATGTCGGAGATTCAGCTACGGCCAAATTTACTGATGCAAGAATTGGTGTTTGTGTTTGCTTCCAATACATTCAAGCTTAATATTAATTGATGTCAGTTCAAAAAAAACAGGAGATTTTACAAAAATGGATAAATATTATCGAATGCATCACAATGATAGACAGTAGTATTGAAGGTTGGGACAAAATGCCCCACCCCACCCCCATCTTGCACCACTGATAAAGAGAACCCACGCACGAAAATCACGATAAACTTTCTCGGCCAATACCCGGATCGAACCCGCAACCTACAGACTAGCGAGCCAGCGCCTTACTCATTTAGCCACCGTGACTCCCCTTAGTAATCTTGTAGATATGTACAGTGGACTCTGTCAAATCCGACATCATACGGGATCATTACAGTATGTCTGATGTCACAGAGATCTGGAATACCCAGTTTTGTCAAAACCGGAAATAATGTAACTTCGAAAACCGGAAGTATTATTAAAATTTTGCTTCGAATCACCTAGTCTCGGTCACCCAGAACCTCCTAGTCTTCTACGCACGGAGGGTCTGGGACGGTTCTCAATTTTTGACGAAAATTACTGGATAATCTACCCCATAAAAAACCAAACATTTGGTTACGCATGCGCAATGGAACCTTTTGGCTAAAGTATCCAATGAAAGTATCGGTAAGTGCTAGATCTTATGAAGCCGGGCCGATTTTGCTAGATTCTATAAAGCGTGGTTGAAATATATCCCACAATTCACTTGGTACATCTATTATTAGAAACAAAATAGAGACGATGAAGAATTAAGAAGATTGTGAGAAGCCATACGTCTGATTCATGACGAGAGAAAATTACCATTTCAATTGAAACCTTTACAAACAAAATTTTAAAGAGTGTCATTGTTGACAAACGAGCTGTTTTGATAGATTCAGTGCGTGGTAACTTAAAAGACTGGATAATCCAGACAATGACCTATTTTCCGTCAAATTTTGAGGACCCATCCAGACTAATATTCGTAGAATATTTGTGTGGATGATAGAGACTACGAATCACCAGAACATTATTCCATTTAAAAATGATAAACTTTTCTGTACATTCAAAATTTTCTAACATTAATATTTATTTCATTCAACATGCGTAGGCATTTTGAATAGGTCGACTCTGGTAGTACGCTTGTGTTTGCTATCACGTGTTCATTGATAATCTTCCATTCTGTGTCAATGTCGTCGTCATACGGTTCGGTGAGATCCGTCGTATGGTGAACAAACAATGGGCTAAAGTGAGCGGACGTTACGTTTTCAGCGGACGTTTTATGACCTTGACACTCATCGGCGAAAGCTCATTTCAGCTCAGCGTGGACAAACTAACGTTATTTGGGTTTAATCGGCATGCGCAACGAATGTTTCTAGCAGGTACTAGGAATATTTATTTGTACGACCAAATTTGTGGGGAAAATTGGTAGATATCCTTGAGTATTTGTCACAATTACTGTCTTACAAGAGATAATAAGATAGGTTGCCAGGCAACGAAACATACGCCCACAACAGCTAAGTCGTCCGGGCAGTCAACAAGGATTGTCGCATATTGTTTCTTTTGTCAGTAAGGAGAACATTTACAACACGTGATAATCTTATTATGAGTAATAGCCCATTAAGTAATTATCAGAAATGATTAGAATAGTTTTGATGGTTTGTCTCAAGGTCTTTGTGATCAAAGTGATCAAGTGCCATAACTCTGTGTACAAATTTAAAGTCAATCGGATATTAACTTTAGCCTTTAGAGCGTTCACAGGGTTTTTCAAAGTGATCAAGGGTCATAACTCTGGCAGTAATTATCGGATATCGCTGAAAATAAATAGGCTTTTTTGTATCATGACTGTAAACAGTGTGTATAAATTTAAAGTCAATCGGATATTAGATTTTTCAAAGTGATCAAGGGTCATTACTGTGGCAGTAATAATCGGATATTGCCGAAAATCAATAGGCTTCTTCGTATCATGACCTTAAACAATGTGTCAATCGGATATTAACTTAACCTCTAGAGCATTCACAAGATTATTCAAAGCGATCAAGGGTCATAACTCTGGTAGTAATTATCGGATATCACTGAAAATCAATAGGCTTCTGCATCTCATGACCTTAAACACTGTGTATAAATTTAAAGTTAATCAGATATTAACTTTAGCCTCTAGAGCGTTCACAAGATTTTTCAAAGTGATCAAGGGTCATAACTCTGGTAGTAATTATCGGATATCGCTGAAAATCAACAGGTTTCTTCGTATTATGACTTTAAACACTGTGTATAAATTTAACGTCAATCGAATATTAACTTTAGCCTCTAGAGCGTTCGCAAGATTTTTCAAAGTGATCAAGGGTTATAACTCTGGTAGTAATTATCGGATATCACCAAAAATCAATAGGCTTCTTCGTCTCATGCCCTTAAACACCGTACTGTATAAATTTAAAGTCAATCGGATATTAACTTTAGCCTCTAAAGTGTTCACAAGATTTTTCAAAGTGATCAAGGGTCATAACTCTGGCAGTAATTATCGGATATCACTGAAAATCAATAGGCTTCTTTGTCTCATGACCTTAAACACCATGCATAAATTTAAAGTCAATCGGATATTAACTATAGCCTCTAGAGTGTTCACAAGATTTTTCAAAGTGATCAAGGGTCATAACTCTGGTAGTAATCATCGGATATCGCTGAAAATCAATAGGCTTCTTCGTCTCATGACCTTAAACACCGTGTATAAATTTAAAGTCAATCGGATATTAACTTTAGCCTCTAGAGCGTTCACAAGAAATTGTGGACGATGGACGGACGGACGACAGACGGACGGGGGCGACGGCAATATACGACCACATTTCCATGTGGGCGTATGAAAATTATCAAGGTAATCAACAAAGACCTACACGATAGCGAGATTTAATCTTACCGATAATTGATTGATGATTGCTTGTTAATCTTTTGTGGCTTCACACCCATCAAGTTTTAATCTAACTAACGGACAATTGATTGGCAATTGCTTGACACCTACCGATTTAAGGCCGGATTATACGGTGACGATTCAATGGAAATTATGTGACGGGACAGCTTATTGATGTCGTAATCCGGAAGATACAGAGTTTACCAGAGATTTTTTGGCTGAAGTAATAAGGAAATAAATCGGGACATTAAAATCATGTCGGATTGGAATCAGAAGAAAGTTTATGTTAATTCTTTAATACAATCTGGGGCTGTAGGAAGAAAGACAACAGAAGGGAACAGTAGGCGAAATGTTAGCCATAAGTATTTTCTTCGTAAAAATGGAGAACGTCTTTGCGTTTGCAAAAACATGTTTTTATCCACCCTAGGAATGGGAGAGAAAACGGTTTACGGCTGGTTGAAAGATACCCAAAAAAGTTAATAAATCAATATGATAACCGCTCGAAGAGCTCGTGATGAAAATCTCAAAGAAAACATCAAACAATATCTTGAGTGTTTGCCCAAAATGGAAATCCATTATTGTAGATTGCAAAGAAAGAAACAATACCTGGAGCCCTTATTCAACTCTTTCACAGACCTAGTTACAGCTTACAAATCTTATTGCATTGAAAGGGGTGTGCCAGCAGCGTCATACACCCCAATAAAAGAAGTTTTCAATGAACTGAATTTAGAAATATTCTCTCCAAAAAAAGACCTGTGCGACGTGTGCTAGGAATGAAAAAGTAAAAGACAAAGAAAGATGTGAGAAGCCAATGCTCTATACTTTAAGACAAAATTAGCGTGTCATAACTTTATGTACATCATGATTTCTTCAGAAGTTATTCCGACCTCAGATATTATTATTCCATCCACCCTGGTGTCAAAGTGGGGGGGGGGGACCCGGTCGTTACCGATATTCGCATAATGAATTACAGCCCTGACGGTAATATTAACAAGCCAACAGTGAGGCTGATGTGCCCCGCCAAAATCCCAAAATAAATAGATGACACATATTAATTAATCGCACATTTATTTTTTTCAAACGTATCCAGCAATCAAACTGTACACGAAGTGTCATCCAAAAGTGTTTTATAAAGAAAAATGCTAAAACCGACGAGAAAAATGAAAATGTACCCTAGTTAGGGGGACCCTAGAGGCAGACAAAAGGGCCCCCACACGCTTGACAAAAGTGGCCCTCTGGCCAAGGGAAAGGGCCCTCGTGTCCGAGTCAATCGTTTCTATACACTGTAACTGTCGAATACTGAATGAGAATGCAGTCATTGTATTGGCATAAAAATCATCAATCAAGATAAACCTAAGTTATCTTGTCCCAAAGTATCAACCAATCAAATTGCTTATCTCTGCCTACCCTAAGAAGAAAATGCTTATCTTCGAATTCCATCAAGGCATTGACCTAATAAGCATACACACCAATTTTGAACATTTTAACTCAATTCTAAGGAGAGTTATTGTGTTCCAAAGTCTCGGCAAATCAAATTGCTTATCGCTCTGCTTACCCTGAGCAGAAAATGCTCATTATCGATCTTAGTCAAGGTATTACTGTAATGAAACTATACACCAAGTTTCATCACTCTCACTTAATTAGAACTAAAGTTATCCTGTCCCAAAGCATCAACCAATCAAATTGCTTATCTCTGCTTACCCTAAGCGGAAAATGCTCATATTATTCGTACTCCATCAAGGCATTGACCTAATAAACACATACACCAAGTATGAACATTCTAGCTCAATTAGAAAGAGAGTTATTGTGTCCCAAAAAGTGTGACAGACAGACGGACAGACAGACTGACGAACCCATTTTAATAGTCCCCCAACTTTCTTCGAAAGGCGGGGGACAAATATCAGCTTGTGTTTGACAATGTCCTTCATGTTCTCCCCAGGAAGGCAAAAAACGTACATATAAACGTCACCAGACATTCAACCCAACAGACTTCATGATCACCCGATTCCTATAAAAACTACAAAATTTTCACATCTTCAAGATATCAAAACAGTCATTCCGCCAGACTACTATTCCTTTTATGACACTCTTCCACACACATGAAACACTTTCATTAGAATTAGTGAAAAACTGCCAACAAACGTTATTTTATTGTCAATTATAATACGAAATGTTTTCTTTTTGAAACTGTTGTTTTTATATTACCGGTAATTTATTGACCAGTACTTGCAGAAATGTTTTCGTGTGTTAATGTTCCCAAATAAAACAATAGGTCTTGTTTCATTCTTTTGTTTATTTCTGGGTTTAAATTGTTCCTGGCAATGTGCAACGCAAAGTCACTCAGGTAGTACCAAAATTCGGGGTCCAGTGTACACATTGACGTGCACGTTAAGAATGCCCTGGCCGTTGTAATTCGACGGGGCAGAACAGTGGTATGTTATATCCCATTTTATTTCATCATTTTCTTTTTTAATATAATGTTGTTTGGCAGCTTTTTGGGGTTAAAATGTCGTAAGTACCAACATATGTTAACTTTTTGGAATCAAATTGTCGTAAGTGTAATTAACGTAATCAATATGTAAACAGCACTTCCTGATACAAATTAGCTGCTATGTGTTCTTTATTTACCACGAACACTCCTATCAGAAACATTTTTGTGTTAAAATACTTTTGACAGTTACGTTTTTTGTGTCTCCTGAAAAGTAGACCAAATGTAGTTACGAAAGTTTGTCACCGAGCCGACGACATGTTTTATCACTCTCGATCAGATAGAATCAAGATTATCTTGTCCCAAAGCATTGACCAATGAAATTAATTAGCTCTGCTTACCTTCTGCTCTAAATATTAATCATTGTACTCGTATCAAGACATTGACATAATGAACACCCACATCAAGTTTTGTGTTCCAAAGTCTTGAACAATCAAATTGCTTATCGCTCCTTAGCCTAAACAGAAAATTCTCACTATCAAACTAACTCAAGGTAATGATATTATTAATCTATATTCTGAGGTTCGTCGCTCTCACTTCATTATAACCAAAGATATCGTGCTCCAAAGCATCAATCAAACAGATTGTTCATCTCTGCTTACTGTAAGCAGAAAATGTTCATCACCCAACTCCAATTCCATAATGAACGCCTAATGAGCGTTAAAGTCAATAGCTTTATTTAAATCATCAAGTTCAGTTCGTATTTTCTGTATTTTTATTTGAAAGAAATCAGAAAACAAATTTGCAAGTTCAGTATCATTATCATTATCCGGGAGAATAGTCCGTTCAGCATTATGATCCAAAAGGGAATTCAAAACTTTATACAGGTCTTTTTGTCTGTTTTCGCCATTTCTAGTTTGTCAGAGTAAAATTTAATTTTAGCGTCTTCAATTAATTTATTCACATTGTTTTTTAAAGATTTATACATCTGTTTATGGACATGTAGATTTATTTTACACAATAGCTGTTCGGCCATATTATGATCCCTTTTGGCTTCTAAAATAGAATCATTAAACCCCTGCGTATTGGGACGAATGGTAAATGTTTTTGTTTGAAGAGGCACAAGTGTGTCCAAAATTTCAGCAAGTTTAGAGTGGTATAGGGTTGCCTTCTCTTGTATATTTTGAATATGTTGAATGTCATTGAAATACGAGTTGACTCTTTCCGCTTTAAATTTAGTGATGTCAAGTGATTTAAACCTTCGATATATTACAGTCTTTCTTGTTGGTTGTGGTTTCTGGATTTTAAGATTAAATGATCAGATATTAATTTGTCAGAGACAGAGATTATTCAGTTTAATATCACATGGATTAGTTATCACAAGATCGAGAATATGTCCACCATTATGAGTAGAAGAAGAAAAATGTTGTGTCAGAGATCTATTATTCAACATTTCACAAAAGTCAACTGCCGCAGAGTCGTTAGAATCATCAACATGAAAATTAAAATCCCCCCAAATAATAGTGCAACACTTTGTCACATTTAACTGGTCCAGAAATAATGCCAATTCTCCCATAAACCTTTGACACAATTTGTTATTGGGTGGGCGATAAATTGTAATTATCCTAGTTTCCTTGAAACAATCCAAAATTTCAAAAGAATCAAAAAGTTCGTAACTTAAATATGAGTGCTACACCTCCTCCATGTGAACCTCTAGGGCAATGTTGTATAGAATATCCATCAGGTACTAAAAGCTGCAATTGTCGATGAATCCGAGCAGTCATTATTCAGCCACATTTCAATTATTCCACAAATATGAATCAAATTTTCAACAATATAATCAGATAAAATTGTTGTTTTATTCCTTAAAGAATTAATTAATCCAAACGAAGTTGTTAAAACTGACACTTCATTTTCGACTGCCTTTCTAATTTGTATAAGATTGTTGTTTATCTTCTGTTTTGTTCTAAAATTTTTGACCTGTTTGTGATTTTTGATAGAGTTTGGGGTGGGTTGGATGATGTTGTTATAAATAATGTTAATATTCTGTGGTTTAGTGACCAGATGGTTCGGGAAATAAATTGAGTGAAGGCCAAGGCAATCAAAACGTATGAGAATCTAGTTACTGAACAATCCAATTTAGTGACCAGATGGTTCGGGAAATAAATTGAGTGAAGGCCAAGGCAATCAAAACGTATGAGAATCTAGTTACTGAACAATCCAGTTAACCAGCGTACCAAAGTCAAAGAAAGTATTCCCATACTCAAAACCCAGGAAAGCTTTCAAACATAGATTTCACAGTGGATGATGTCAGAAAACTCCTGAAAGAGGTCAACCCAAATAAGAGCATGCAGCCCGACGAGATCCATCACGCTATGCTCAAAGAACTGGCCAAAATAATAGCCAAACCAGTGTTTGCCTTATTCAAAAAGTCCATCAAGACCAGTATTATCCCATCCGACTGAAAGCTAGTGTAAGGTACAGGGTAATTGTGTTTATTTTGATTCTTGGAGTATATTCAAACTGTGCATAAATTTGTCCATCCATTATACATTTTATTGTGTGACCAAGGTGACATAGGTTAGAATCTCCATTATTATGATTTACTTTTCATAGTCATATCCTTCGGTGCATATAATGAGAGTCTGGATGTTCTGTGCATATAATGAGAGTCTGGATGTTCTGGTATGCAAACGTTAGTGCAACGATTAGTAAATCCAGTAATTTGATTGGCTAGTTATGCAAAAGGAAACGTGAGTTTCGCCATACTCTGAAAGAATAAATGTCTCATAAACTTTCTCGGTTTTGATTCACACTTCAGGTAATTAATAATAATAGTCATTATATAAATTGTACATCAATTTGAAGCTCAGTTAGTCAGGAATATAGTGATAATGTCATTTTGTGATTGTCCTAATCTAATTATTGATATATTTGATGTTTTCCTGATGTGAGAAATCATAGCGCACATCAACAGTCAATTGAATAGGGGTATCGCTCATTGTCAATTGTTAGACCCCCCACGCACTTTGTTGATATTCCAGTGTATGTGTTCATTTTCCATTTCATCCTAATAATTCTTTATGAACCTATTAGGTATAACATTGGTAAGATTGTCATGAACTGTATATTGTACTTAACTTAAGTCAGCTAGCTATATAGTAGTTCGTCATCATTTTGTTCAGTACTGTAGTTGTACCATTTTAGTTGTTATTATAAACAAAAGGGACATAACTCTGCCTTTGGTTTATTTAAGTAGGAATCAGACAACACAACTTTGTAGAATGAATTATTATGGTTTTCACTATAGAACATAGGAGTAAGATGTCTTCTGTATAATATCCATTGCGTAACAATAGCCAAGACTATAACTAAGTATTTGTATTTTGTTATATGTTATGTTTGACATGTTGTATTTTACATGTTTAAAAAAGGGAAACGTGAGTTTCGCCATACTCTGAAAGAATAAATGTCTCATAAACTTTCTCTGTTTTGATTCACACTTCAGGTCGTAAGAGACTGATGGGGTTAAGAGTGCTACACTAGCACATGTTTCTCCAATCTACAAACCAGCGGCTGGCAGGCAGGATACGCCCACATTTTCAAGAGATAGAGAACAAGCAAAGAAGAAAGTGATTTTTCCTACATAATTCAAGAAGTTATGATTCCATATGCGCATTTATCGAAGGGAACCAAGAACTTTGGGTTATAAACATGAATGTCAAGTTTCATCAAAATCAGATGAGAGAGTTAGAGAAATGGGGTTTACAAACTAACACAAACTAGGTCATTTCGGGAATAACATATGGTTTAATTTTATTTCAATAATTCGCTTGCGCGTATGGGTCTTTAGCAGTGGGAGGAAACCGGAACGCCCAGAGGAAACCCACGAAGTTGAGAAGGCGCCCGTATCTCCATGCCACATATGTTCACACCAGGGCTCGAAACCACAGCCGCAAGCCAGAGGTGACCGGCCAGCTAGAGGTCGAAGCGTGGCACTCTAGACCACTAGGCCATTCCAACCCCCCAAAATTGGATGACCTTTACAGGGTCGACAACTGTAATATAACTCTACCTTTATTAAGTGTAACAGTGATATATTCAAGCGGTTTTAAAAATCGGATAATAACTGTGACCTTCAGAGGGACCACAACCTAAAAAGATAGGCTGGCACTGCCAGGCAGGATACGCCCACATTTTCGAGAGATGGACAGAGAACAAGCAATACCGAAAGTGATTTTTCCTACATCTTTACGTACTGTATTTCATACTGTATTGGGAGCAGCCATTTAGTTGGTCAGTTCCAGTCTGATATTAATGAAACTCGAAACCGACAATGATTATGGTGTGACGGTACACAACCTAGAAATGTGACTTTTCATCAAAATCGGATAAGAATTGTGACCTGTAGCGAGTCCACAACCATGATATACCATATTTTTACACTATTCGCGTACAAACGGCGACCATTTCGTCCGGCAATTTTGGTACGATTTTCACGAAATTAGAACTCAACCTTCCTCATCAAAATCGAATTAAAATTGTGACCTATACAGGGTCCACAACCATGATATATCATTTTTTTAACAGTATTCGCGTACAAACTTCGGCCATTTTGTCTGTCAATTTTGGTCCGATTTTCCTGAAATTCAAACTCAACCTTCCTTACAGTGCAACGGTGATATAATCAAACGTTTTTTTAAATTGGATAATAATTGTGACCTCCAGAGGGACCACAAGCTAAAGAAAGGGGGATTTTGCGTATAACCAGGGGCCATAATTCAGGAAGTTACGATCCGATATGCGCAAATATTGAAAAGAACCAAGATCTTTGGGTTATAACCATGAATTTCAAGTTTCATCAAAATCGAATTAAAATTGTGACCTTTACAGAGTCCACAACCTTGATATACCATTTTTTAACAGTATTCGCGTACAAACGGCAGCCATTTTGTATGACAATTTTGGTCTGATTTTCCCGAAATTCGAACTCAACCTTCCTTACGGTGTAACGGTAATATAATCAAACGTTTTTTTAAATCGGTTAATAATTGTGACCTCCAAGCTAAAAAAAAGGCGATTTTGCGTATAATCAGGGGCCATAATTCAGGAAGTTACGATCCGATATGCGCAAATATCGAAAGGAAGCAAGATCTTTGGGTTATAACCATGAATTTCAAGTTTCATCAAAATCGAATCAAAATTGTGACCTCCACAGGGTCCACAACCTTGATATACCATTTTTTAACAGTATTCGCGTACAAACGGCGGCCATTTTGTATGGCAATTTTCGTCCGATTTTCCCGAAATTCGAACTCAACCTTCCTTAGGGTGTAACGGTGATATAATCAAACGGTTTTTTAAATCGAATAATAATTGTGACCTCCAGAGGGACCACAAGCTAAAAAGGGTGATTTTTCGGACAATCAGGGGCCATAATTCAGGAAATTACATTCCGTAAGCCGCAAATATCGAAAGGAACCAAGATTTTCCCGAAATTCGAACTCAACCTTCTTTAGGGTGTGACGGTAATATAATCAAACGGTTTTTTTAATTGAATAATAATTGTGACCTCCAAGCTAAAAAAAAGGCGATTTTGCATATAATCAGGGGCCATAATTCAGGAAGTTACGATCCGATATGCGCAAATATCGAAAGGAAGCAAGATCTTTGGGTTATAACCATGAATTTCAAGTTTCATCAAAATCGAATCAAAATTGTGACCTCCACAGGGTCCACAACCTTGATATACCATTTTTTAACAGTATTCGCGTACAAACGGCGGCCATTTTGTATGGCAATTTTCGTCCGATTTTCCCGAAATTCGAACTCAACCTTCCTTAGGGTGTAACGGTGATATAATCAAACGTTTTTTTAAATCGAATAATAATTGTGACCTCCAGAGGGACCACAAGCTAAAAAGGGTGATTTTTCGGACAATCAGGGGCCATAATTCAGGAAATTACATTCCGTAAGCCGCAAATATCGAAAGGAACCAAGATCTTTGGGTTACAAACATGCATGTCAAGTTTCATCAAAATCGGTTCAAAATTGTGACCTCTATAGGGTCCACAAGCTAAAAACGTGATTTTTCGTACAATCAGGGGCCATAATCCATGAAGTTTTGATCCGATACATGCCAATATCGAAAGCAGCCGAGAACTTTTGGGGATAAACCTATATTTCAAGTTTCGTCAAAATCGGATAAGAATTGTGACCTGTAGAGAGTCCACAAACAAATTGTGGACGGACGGACGGACGGACGGACGGACGTCCGGACGGACGGACGGACGGACGGACGTCCGGACGGACAGGGGCGACGACATAATACGTCCACATGAAAATGTGGGCGTATAAAAAGGTGATTATTCGTATAATCAGTGGCCATAATTCAGGAAGTTACGATCCAATATACCCAAATATCGAAAGGAATCAAAATCTTTGAGTTATAAACATGTATTTCAAATTTCATCAAAATCGCATTAAAATTGTGAAGGGTTCACAACCTTGATATACCATACTTTTACACTATTCACATACAAGCGGTGGCCATTTTGTTCGGCAAATTTTGGTCGGATTTTCACAAAATTTGATATCAACCTTCATTACAGTGTAACGGTGATAATATCAAACGTTTTTTAAATCGGATAATAATTGTGACCTACACAAAGACCACAAGCTAAACGATAGGTTGCCAGGCAACGAAACATACGCCCACAGCAGCTAAATCGTCCGGGCAGTCAACAAGAATTGTCTCATATTCTTACTTTTTTAGGTTATGAAACATTTATAATACTCTGAAATCTGATCAAGATTAACAACAATAAATATCAGAAAATTATTAGAATTTGTTTGGTTTTTATAAAGTTCTGCCCCATGCTAACACTTAGTATACGAAACATTTAAAATCATTGATTTAGCTGTTCAGTTATCAAAATTCATTGAAAATCAATATACTTGTACGTCTCAAGACCTTAAACTCTGTGTATCAATCTGAAGTCAATAGGATGAGAACTTTGGCCTCTAGAACATTACAAAAGTGATCAATTATCCACAAGATTTTTTGAAGTGATCGAGGGTCATAACTAGGGCTGCAACGATTCATCGATGAATCGAAGAACCGCGATTTTGTAAAAATCCACGATGCACGATACAATCAATGTCCGTATCGCGATTCATTATCCAAAAAATCCACAAAAAAAGACCAGCGTTCTGTCGTTTAAATATCCTAACGTGGAATGCGTAAATAATTCCATAAGCAAAATTACTTTTTTTACTGTAAGCGAGTAGGTGTTATCACACTCTCGACACATGGACTTTAGTTATTTCGCTAAGAATAAATAATATCAGTCTGGATAAGCAAGTCGAGCTTGAAATAAAGTAACTTTACGCACTTGAATAATATACGGAAAAACATAGAGCATATTATTATAAATACGTCAGTAATATGCGAATTGTGCTAAGATTAATGCACGAGATTGGCGATTGGTGCATACATTGGTCAGTACAATTATCATTTCTATATTTCTAATGTATAATAATATTTTGACATTCAAAATTCTGTACTGTTATTTTCTTCGCCATTGCCACATCTGCGACTGACCTGACAACGAGAAAGCTTTTCATTGGCTGAACTTGTTGTGGCAATACGAGCCAGTCATATTGATTCTGCAGCTTAATTTTTATAATAATAATGCATTCGTCAACAAATTCAATGTGCCAAAGTCAAAGCCCAGCTAAGACATGGGCCTGAGGGGCCCAGGCCCAGGGCCCCGCGGTTCATGGCAAAAAGAAAAAATATCAGATGACAGTTTCACAGTAAGCGATCTAGCGGCGCGAAGTGTCGAGTCTGAGCTATCCACTAACCTTCAACTACCTTCTCTGTGTAGTTCCACTCGGTTATCGGCCTAGGCTGCTAGACTTTGTATATCGTTTGGAATTGAATAGATTTCCTATTTATTGATCAGATATTATGTAATTATTTTTGTATTGCAAACCGTTTAACTTTGTGTTACCGAGGCATGCTATTCAGAGGGATATGAAATTATCTTTTCTTCACGCTAAGGGCCCCGCTCCGGTTAAGCTGGGCTTTGGCCAAAGTTGATAATTATCATTCATAGTAGTAATTATTGATATATAATGCAAGTATGTGATAAAGGGTTTATTACACACATTTAAATCTATACAAACCTTTGAAAATATTATGTTTAACGTAAAAAAATAAAGACTTTTAAAATTTAACAGCAGTTTTTAAATTTATTTCCTGCATCGCGATATTAATCGTATCGTGGGGTATGAATCGAGATGCGCATCGTATCGTGGCCTGGCGTATCGTTGCAGCCCTAGTCATAACTCTGGGAAATCGCTGAAAATCAAGAGGCTTCATCGTCTCATGGCCTTAGTTTAGTTTAAACATTTTATTGCATCGACATATCTTTATACATTAAAAAAGGATTAAACAAAAGTTCTAACAACTTCTAAACGTCTTCTCCTTAAAAAGTATTAATTGATGAGAATATTTCAAATGATAGATACAAAGTTGAATCCATTTCATTGAACTAATCATTAATATATTTCATTCTATGGTATATAAATGCAATGTTTGGACAAATAACACTTTTAATTTTGTGGAATATGAACTAATCACATTTGCACATACAAAATAAACAAAACATACATACAAAGAGTGCACAGGAACTACTATACGCATAATTTTATTATAATAATATAATTGTAGTTAGACAAATCGTTTAGTTGATGTTATAAAAGTGTAGGATTCTTCGTCTCAGGCCCTTATACTATGTATAAATTTAAAGTCAATCGGATATTAACTTTGGCCTCTAGAGCATCCACAAGATTTTTTTAAGTGATCAAGGGCCATAACTCTGGCACTAATTATCTGAAATCGCTGAAAATCAATAGGCTTCTTCGTCTCATGAACTTAAATACTGTGTATAAATTTAAAGTCAATCAGATATTAACTTTAGCCTTTAAATTTGCTTGTGGACGTCGGACGGACGGACGGACGGGGGCAACGACAATAAACGACCACATTTCAATGTGAAACTTCCAATCAATAGAAACAGGAAACACAAACCAAATACAGACGATTTGATGGGATCGATTTCGACAAAGTCAAAATGATGCATATGTGGGCGTATAAAAACTACTAATCTAACTGTACACAACAAGTTGTAGTAAATGGTAGGTTGTCCCAACCAGCAGCAGTATGCAGTGATGTCCTTCAAGGTAGCGTTATGGGTCCCATTCTATTCCTAACATTCATTAACAATCTACCTGCACTAGCAGCAAACTTTGTAAAGTTATTCGCAGACAACACAAAACTCGTTGATGATGCATCCTCTCAGGCAAGTTGTGACTCAATCCTTTAAGACATCTGGATTTTCGAAGATTGAGCTACAGAATGGTGTATGAAATTCCACCATGACAAATGTAAAATGATTTTTAGACCCAAATTCGACATGTTTTTAGAAATTTCGGTTTTCTAAGGGAGAGGCTTTCATAATGGTGGAGTCCAAACCTCACTGATCAGCACGTGTCTTGTAGGCACTGATGACACCGGTTTTAATACTCAGGAAATTCGGTAGATGGAATGAAGCACAAATATACTGCCTGTAACAGGGAAGGAATATATCATGAAGATCTGATTTTCACATTTTTACGGGCACCACTGCTCATCACACTATTGCGTGGCATCCAATTTTATTTTTTATTTTGATAAAGCATGCTATGAACTTCACAACGACCTTATGATACCATGACATACCTGCAAAGGAGGTGCTTTAAGGATTTTTGGGAAAAATACCCCTGTCCTAATTCTTTAAATGATTAGTTATGTCATAAATATTTGAACATGTCAGCTATATTTCCAAAGAATTTACTACACGTGTTCTTTTCACTGTAGTCATGCTGTGTCAGCTGTGAGGTAGTACCACAGAAAACCAATGACCCGTATGTATGTCGTCAACTTTGACCCCCAACCGGCACATGGCATCACTTGACTGCTGATGTAAACGATTTTACTGTCCTGTCTTCTTTAATACTTTTTTCATCACATTAAACTATAATTTATCATGTTTCCTTTTGATTGAGCTTTTGTTTGTAGAGTGCCGTGGTTAATAAATATTATTAATTTTGTCAACCGGTCGCTACCTATGATTGAGGCTATCTCATGTTACGTGCTTGGAAAAAAGATTACAAATGACAAGTCTAGTACTAGTAGTAGTATTTATGAAAGATGTATGCAGTGTCTTCAATGACTGAAAACAATGTGGTAGCTACCATTCCTGTTTTTTGAATGTCAAATATGTTATAAAAACGAAAATCCATTTAGTTATTTTTGGAACCGATTGATAAAAGAAATATTAAAATATAGCGATTTAGAGAAGTGGAACAAATATTTCTAATGTTTAAATGAGAACACAGTGTGTTTTCATGTGTTTTGTTAAATGTGTGTAATTATAACAATCAAATGATAGTAAAATATATGAATTAATTTGTCTTTTATTCATGGTGGATGGTTAATTTTAACGCATGATAAAGTCTCCCTCTTTTGACCTTAAATGTCCTGACATTTTTACTTGTGGCCAATCACATGTATGGACCATACCACTATATAAGCGTTCACAACACCTTCAGTATTGTCTTTTTAAAGGTTTGTTGACAGCCAACTATAGCACTGGGAGGGCTCAAGGGTGGGAAGATAAATCCTCGAGCCCTCGGGCTATATATTCATATAATCCTTCTCATCCATCACCTGGCAAAAAATAACTGCAGATTTTCAATTCTGAATGTGAACAAACAGCATTAAATGCTGATGAAGTTGATGTCCCTCTAATTGAATGAACTTTAAAAATCGAAGCATCAAAACCATCTAACTAATTACTATCATATTTCTTATAACCATCTAGCAACAGTTCCTGGAGCTACAGCCTTCTTCGTATAAAAAGGAAACAAATCCTTTATTCGATTTACGGTTTTCTGCTGTTGTACGGATATACACTCTCAAAGTAAAACAGGGACAGATTCTAACATCTTTAAAATTTTAACCCTGAATAACAATGTTGAAGGACGAGAAGCTTTTCGAAACCTTATTACTTGCAAGGTTATAGCAGAGCCTGAATCATATAAAGCTTTAAGCCAAAAGGCTGTGAAAATTTGACATCTCTGAGCTGTAGCTAAAGCCAACAATGAACTGTTTTATATGTACATATTCTCAAAGATAAATCTTGCAATGGATACAGCGTAACCAAAAATTTACTTATAATGAAGCATTCCAAGAAAACAGATATCTGGACTTAGTTGGATTATTATCATACAATCCTTACTTGAATCAACCAACCAACGGCTGATCATTAAGGACAGAATTAACTGTAGCTACAAGTGTTTGAATTACAGAGGATCAAAAATGTCTTTTAGACATATTTCCTAAGAAATTTATAAAAATTTCTACAGATGGATCCAATGAACTAATTTGTAGTTCACAACTCCAAAAAGTCCATCTTCTCTAGCTAGGCCAATACATACTGTTCGTAGTAGATGGCCACTAAGAATTGATATTCCTCTATTAGAGAAGGATTGCCAGCTATCCTGCATCCTGTTCACTGTTAGATATAAATTCTTCCCTTGAAGAGAATAAAAGGCACCATTGAGACTTATAAACACAAGAGGTCCTTGCGAACAAGTAATCGAACGGGGTCGGCTGTGAGCATGATAGTAAAATGGATACCATACAGGAGTTAACCAGCCTGGAATGATTATGACTGCTTGGTCTACTCTCTTTTTAAATACCTTTGCCAGAACCCTTAATATCATGCTGAAACGTGGAAACATATATGGTTTATATTTTGTCTCAGATATAGAAAAGCATTCAATGCTTGAAAAAAGGGTCTGGATGTCAAGATACATAATTTGTATTAAGCCCGGAATCTAACAGATCAACATCGGGTATGAAAAGATATACTCATATAACTTTCATTTCAATCAACTAGAAAATATTCTAAACAAAATGTCAGTCAACACATTAGATTTCTAGCAATATGTTTGGCTGACAAAAAGTTTCCTGACCGAAAACCACAGCCAAAATTTCTTTAGATAATTCAATGAGGTTACCAATAGAACCACCGAAAACCACAGCCAAAATTTCTTTAGATAATTCAATGAGGTTACCAATAGAACCACCCTGATTATTTATATATAAGAAATAACAAAGTATTGTCAGACTTTATTACAAACATGTATTAATAAGATGACCACAGAGATACCTAGGAGCACTGAATATTGCTCAAACTTCTAAATAGTTAATATATATTTCCTTCCTCTGAAAGATTCAAATGGTCATTGCTTCGGAAATTACCCAAGTGGGCACCCAATCTATCTGGGAAAACATCTGATGTTATATGAACCAGGATAACTAGGTGAGTGAATATAAAACCCAATATACATTTATTTTAAACATATTTTATTACTTTAAAGTAAATGGATTGGACAAAAGTTACTAAAACTTACAAAAGAGTCCTCTCCTATACAATATAATCGTTGTAGGTGGTCAATGGAGCAAAGTCAATACATATCAGATACTAATAAACAATAAATTAACAAGACAAACATATTTACACAAGCTCAGTGTATTTAAAATATGGACAAGTGAAAACACCTCGGTATAACATACCTTACAACAACGAAATATGCGAAAGCGTGTAAGGTTTATTTGGTGAGGTTCAGATATTAAATCACTGTATATTTGAAATCAAAAACATATTTGGCGGGCGTTAGCGTGTTTTCCATTCTAGAAACTACATCATGATTTAAAACGCTCTGTGTTTTGTATGTATTTCTGTACTTGCTTAACTAAATGCATATTCTGAATTGTCGTTAATTGCGGGTCACCCGAAAGCAATGTCGTCAGATTTAGGTTATGGTAGTTTTTTAATTGATTAAATAATATACTCCTTTGCTCATCATACAAAGGACAATTTTGGAAGTAATGTTGCGTGTCTTCCGTTTCATGGCCACAGCGACATTTTTGATCATTTACAAGGTTAGATTTATAAAGATGTGATTTTAATGGGCTACAGCCATGACGAAGTCTTGTATGCAAGATATTACGTGTGAGTAAGTATTTAGGTGGAGGTTTTGGTTGATCAAATTGAGTTATTTTTGATCTGAATACTGCTCTATTAGCCGCTGCTTTTGTTGACGAGTCTAGCGAATTCCAGGCGCGAATTGTGCTAAGGAAAAACGAATTTTCAAATCGTGACGTTCGACAACGTGGCGTAAATAGATCGTTTGGATTTCGTAAAGAATACCATGTGTTATTGTTTCTATATTGTTGTAAGATATTTGTAAGAAACGCAGGACAATTATTGTTGTATATATCGTAAAAAAGTATTAGTTTCTGTCTGAAACGTCTGGTTGACAGTTTGTCCCATCCCGTTTCTTGATAAAGGACTTCTTTACTCGCAAACTTTGGTAAACCCGTAACTATCCGAGCAGCTTCTAACTGGATTTTTTCTATATGAATACTATCATTTTTGGTATAGGTATCCCAGACCGGACTAGCATATTCCAAGATCGACCTGATGTATGCTTTATAGATTTTGTCTAACGTGTTTTGTTCCAATTTGTACTTAAGTTTTCTTAAAATATTTAATTGCTTTCCTGCAGTATCGCAAATTCTATCAATATGGTTAGCCCATTTTAAATCTTGCGACAAAGTAATGCCTAGGTGTTTGTGGTACCGAACAACATCGAGTTCAGTTCCCCCTAATTTTAGTGAAGGCAGTTTCCCTAGTTTCTTCGGTGAAAATAGCAAGACTTTAGTCTTATTTGGATTAAAATTTATCAGCCATTTCTGTGACCAAATGTGTAATCGGTAAAGATCACTATTGAGCGAATTCTCTAAGTCTTCGATACTAGATTTAGTACAACCAATGGCAGTATCATCAGCAAATAACCTGGCAATGTTGTTCAGTACTTCATAGATGTCATTTATGAAAACGAGGAACAAGAAAGGTCCCAACACCAATCCCTGTGGCACACCAGAATTCAGGTTAATCTGATTGGAGTAAACATTATTTACTAATACTTTTTGTTTCCTTCCTTTTATGTAGCTTTCAATCCAAGTCAAACAGACTTCATCGATTCCATATTTGCTAAGTTTATATAGTAGACCAGAGTGATATACACGATCAAAAGCTTTTGAAATATCGAAAAAAACATAGCAAGAAATTTTATGACTTTCAATAGCGCTAACACAATCATGATAAATTTCTATTAGTTGGTGTACAGTAGAGTGGTTGGGCCTAAATCCAGATTGAAAACTGTATAGTAGATCATTGTCTTTAAAATAGTTGTACAAGTGTTTGAATACAATCCTTTCTAGGAGTTTACTTATACAGCTCAGTAGTGATATTGGTCTATAATTTGCAGTTATGTGTATGGATCCGCCCTTAAAAATTGGTATCACATTTGCAATTTTCCACAACGCTGGGAATATCCCTTCTTCAATTGATTTGTTAAAGAGTAAACAAAGTGGTGTGCATATTGAGCACGAAGTAGCTTTCAGGAATTTGTTTCCTATTTTATCAGGGCCACAAGCCTTCTTATCTTTTAAACATGTTATAATATCGATTATTTCAGGCTCTAAGATTTTTGGAAGAGAAAAATTCTGATTTGTGCGGGAACTGAATTCCGGCAACTCTGTTGATGAGGTATTATTTGACACAGCTCCAAAGAAATTGTTCAAAAGCTCTGCTTTTTCATATTCAGAATAAACTAATTCATCTTCCGTTTTATTGTGCAATGGAGGAATATGATTTACATTGTTTCTTCCGACCAGTTTATTTATAATTTTCCAAAAATCCTTTTGGTTTGAATTAGGGCTAGATATATCAGCTAACAGCTGCTCTTCATATTGCGATTTTAGTGCTTTTTTGTGGTTATTCATCTTGTTCCGCTGCACTTTGTACCTTTGTAGGTCGCTTGGGTTATTTGTACGTTTGACCTTATTCCTAAGTTTATCTCGAACTCTTATATTTTTACTTGTTCTGAGTTGAACCAAGGTTTATCATTTGGGCGTATTAATACCCGTCTTTTGGGAATGCATTTGTTAATGAAGTCATTTAAGATACGATAAAAAGATTCGCACGTATCATTTGTATTTAAGTTTTCAAATCGGCCATTCCAATCATAACTTTTGATAAGATTATTTAATTCATCAAAATTACCGTGATTATAGAGTACAACCTCCCTAACGTATTTAACTTTTGCAGTGACCTGTAAGTCTATTTCTCCGACTACACCCTTGTGGTCAGAAATATGAGAATCGAATTCAATTGTCTCGCCAAAAAGTATGTGTAAATCTGATTGGACAAGGATAACATCAAGTAGTGAGGAGCAAGTGGGTGTAACCCGCGTTGGTTCGTTGATTATATTAGCAAGGCAGTTTGTAATGATAATTTCATTTAATTTGCTATTCCGGTTTTTAGATAAGTCTATGTTAAGGTCTCCAGCAACAATGACATTAGAGGATTCTTGGAGCGCCAATTCAAGAGAAACCTCAAGCTTTTGCCGGAATGGCTCAGCTGTGTTTGGTGGTCGATAGTAGCATGATATAAGCAAAGGAACAGACCTATTCTGAAGCTTCACTTCAATCCAGATGCTTTCGATGGTGTCAAATTCAAGATCGGGCCTTCTTTTGAAATTGAGTGTTTCATTAACGTAAACAAGAATGCCTCCACCGAATCTATTACGATCCTTTCGGATTGGTGCGTGAAAATTATTCCATACAAGTGACGGGTCGTTGTATGTCCCGTCCAGGTGAGTCTCTGAAAAACAGACTATATGGAATTCATTGACTATTTCGTAAATCTCATCGATTTTGTTCCTAATGCTGCGGGCATTAAGATGAAATATCGTAAAATTGTCGGTTTTTAGTATTGGGCCCGGATTTTGTTCAATGTCGTTAGATAGAAGTATTTGAATAGTAGAATAATACTGCACAGACAATTCGTTCCTTACATGAAAAGATGTAAGCAAGTACCAATTAGTTCTATGATAACTAAGTAATTTTGTTATGATTTGGATGGCCTTTTCTAGTCTTGGACATCGCTACATTTATGTTTTCGTTCCCGCAACCTAATCTCATTTTAAATACACTGAGATACATATATACTGGCAAATGTGTGGATAAATATATACAGCTATTAACACAACAATACAAAACATTTAACAAGAAAATAAACATTTTTGTTTTAGAATAAAGCAGTATAGGCCAAGAGATATTTGTATTTATTCTGGGGGATTAGACACTTATTAGGAGTTTGGGAGGGATTTCGTTGGGGTATTAAAAGGTGTATTAAGTACAGAATAGTTTGAAGGCAAAGTTCTTCAATCCCACGAGAAAGATAAAAGTTATTTCGAAAACTTTCAAATCTACCCAGACTTGACTGGGAGAGTGCAATGATTTACAAAAATATTAGTCCTACTTCCAGGAACCATATTATTTACAATGATATGTACTTATAGGGATTACAACCCAACAAAAAAATAATTGTCAAGCTGAGTAAGGGTCAGTCGCGTTCTAATGTAATAATTAGTATAGACTAGCACTCAGTAGAAAATTTTTGGACTTCGACGAATTCTCATTTTTATTAGGGGGGGGGGGCTATTTCGTTTCAGTGGCCCACGCACTATCACCTAACCTCTCTATCGTAAAAGCAATGATAAACTGAAGCCAGAGCAATGGTTAAACCAGTAACTCTAATAATCACGTATCACTCGAGTGCGGTACACATGTAGGATAAGGTAGTGACGACAAATGTTGGACATGTTTTGATGGTCAATGGACACAAGCGAACGACGATTACTCAGACAGGGTATTGTACACTTCAAGTGTTGTTTATACCTTTAAAAGGAACTCAGCCATGGTGTTTGGATAAACACCGATTGCGACCCGTGATTTAACTCTCAGGTCAATATAAGTTAACATGTTTTTATTATAAGCAATGATATTGTTACCCTGTTTATGATCGATATTTTAATATGACGAAATATATCTAGTCACAGGGATCTCTTACATTTCGATATGTTCAGGCTCTGATTTGACGTCGACTATTCCTACAATTTATTGATACCGGTATTGACTGGATTTACTGTTAATTTTACCGTTATTATGCTGTTAGGTGACAATATTACATGTTAACAATGTCAGTAAAGATAAACAATAAATTGGACATAATTTACTAAGCAAAACATTTATCGTTCGGATTCAGTAATAGGAGACAGATTAACGATATAGAATTGCAGAAACATAAATGGCCGACTGCAGTTATTTGTTGTCTGCACATGCTCTTATGGTGGCAGTTATTAAAGCTGACATTAGATTTTAATTTACCTTCAACAATTCTTCGTCGATGCTCATATGTTTCGTGAGTCTGAACATTACATTGTTTTGGCCTACTACGTATATTTTCCCGTTTGAAAACCAAGCAGATTTTACGTTAGGGTTAACAGTTGCCGATTCCATTAGTTTTACGTTTTCGTGGGTCATATCTTCAGAGATTACGATCCCGCTACCTTTTAGCTGTTTTCTTCTCGAGATTATCTTGTACCTGTCATCTCGTCGTAATATTCTTACTATAATACCACGATGTCTAATCTTGGTTGGTTTTATACCCCCAGTAACTTGAACTACACCCACTCTGTGTGCTGCGTCAACTATTATTTCGTCATCTATGTGTAGTTTTTCGTGAAAGAGTTTCTTAGCAATTTCTATGCAGTTTTCATTTTCTGTTTCCTTTATTCCGAATATCCTAATATGAGATTTTCTAGAATACTGTTCAAGATCGTTAAACTTACTTTCAATATACATGTATATATAAACCTTAGATATCCACCATTCCATTCCCAAAACCATTGCCTAATTAAGCTATTAAGAATGACATCATTATCATAGCTGAAAATACAGTGTGACAGAAATGTATTCTTCTGTTTGTTTAAAAATTGGATAAAAACTAGACCTGCATGCAGGAATGACGGGTTTCACTGGTGCCAAGTTACTCTTAAACATGTCACTTTCGGTGCCAAGTTACACTTGAACATATGTCACTTCCGGTACCAACGAAACCACTAAACAGGTTTCCAAATTAACATTGCACACAAATAAAATGGATGTAGAATCAAGCAATCAATCCAGCAATATCAAGTCATTTTATACATTTGTCAAATGATCTTGACAAAATTAAATTACTTCCGGTGTTAATGAAAATGTTCAATTAGTCTTATGAAATCAGAAATGGCATACGATATCATATTAGTGACAATTTTATGTAAATCGAATAATAATTGCCACTTTTAAAGACCAAAAAACTTGAAAAGTGACTTGTAGAAAATCTGCTATTTCTCTGCAACCGTACAAGTTAGAAACCATTTTTTGGTATCTGTATGATCGTATGGGTTCATTCTATTTGTTGATTGGCATCAAATACCATAATTTGAAAAAGATTTCAAAACAGACTCATTTGAATAAAATATCTGTTTTGAAGGCTAAAAATTCAGTTTTTGCCAAAATGACGTTACTTCCGGTGATAATGAAAATCTTAAATTACTTGTATGAAATCAGAAATGGCATTAGGTATAACATGGTGTAACGTTTATGAAAATCGAATAATAATTGACACTTTTATGGCCCCGAAACCTTCAAAAGTGACCTGTAGAAAACCGTCTATTTCTCGGCAACCGAACAAGTTAGAAATAATTTTATGATATCTATATGACCATATGAGTTGTATTTAAATGTGAATTTAAACCAAAAGTTAAAATTATTAATACATATTAAGTTATTCATGGTTGAATAAAACATTGATTTAAAAAGTTTAAAATGCAGTTTTTGACCAAATGACGTCACTTCCGGTGTCAATTTTAAATTGTAATCAACTTGATATGACGCTACATGCTTTTTGAATCAAATGATGTCACTTTTATAAAAATCCAATAATAATTGACTATTTTACAGGTAAAATAACGAAAACAGTGACTTGTACAGAACTGCCCATTTCTTGGGAAATGCTTATATTACAAACTAATTTTAACATACATTTTCTTCGTATGGGTTATAGCTACAAGTTTATAAAAGTTACGAAGAAATATTTTAAAATCTGAAAAGCCTGAATAGGTTGTAAATAGGTCAATTTTACACCATTTTTAGCCATTTAATCGAATTTGCTCGAAAATGAAATCGAAATTAAAAAAACTGCTTCCGACATTTTTTGCGCCTTGAAAGGGCACACTCTTTGAGTCAAATAATTTTTCCAAAAAATAATATTTGTTTTCGAAAAATGGTACCTAACTGTCAAAATTGTAGTTTTTGGTAAAATTATGCCACTTCCGGTGCCGACAGATAACACTTCCGGTAATAAAAAAAATGACAATTGAGACAACGAAGCATATGAACTATACAAATCGAACAATAAAAAATTAATCTAGGACTGAAAAACTGAATTAGCCAATGGCGGCCAAGGAAAATTACTGAGACAAAATTTTTTAACATTTTTGCACTAGTCAGATGACTCTTTAATTCTGTGCACAATACGACTAAAAAATATTCATAAATAAAAAAGTTTTTTGTAAAATTTTAAATTTTCGAAATTTGGCGCCTAATATCTTCGAAGATTTGCCGAAAATCAAAAATCGAAAGTAGCGTAGCTATGTGCCCTGTCTCCGGCTATGCCAAAATATATCGAAAGTTAAAATTCAATGATTATTGTTAAAATTACTGCAATATTTTAAAAAACGATAATTTGGTGATTTCGGACATTTCGCATTGTCGCAGAACGTTCAAAATAGCTTTATCCTCTAAGTCACACCCACTTTCCCAGTAAAACCGAAGAAATCATAACGATGCGACACGTAGTTGCTGAGATCTATTCAAATTGGAATCTGAATAATAATAATAAGAACTAGACCTGCATGCAGGAATGGCGGGTTTCACTGGTGCCACGTCACTTTCGGTGCCACGTTACCCTTAAACATATGTCACTTCCGATACCAATGAAACCATCAAACAGGTTTCCACATAAGCATTGTAAACATCAAATAAAATGGACGAAGAATCAACCAAATCCAGCAATATCAATTCATTTTATATATATGTTACTTGTAAGTGATCCTGGCAAAATTTCATTACTTCCGGTGATAATGAAAATGTTCAATTAGTTTTATGAAATCAGAAATGGCATAAGGCATCATAATGGCGAAAATTGTATGTAAATCGAATGAGAATTGCCACTTTTATAGACCAAAAACCTTGAAAAGTGACTTGTAGAAAACCGTCTATTTCTCGGCAACCGTACACGATAAAAACTATCTTTTGGTATCTATATGATCGTATGGGTTCAATCCATTTGTTGATTGGAATCAAATATCATAATTTGAAATATATTACAAATCAGACTCATTTGAAAAAAATGTCTGTTTTGAAGGTTAAAAATACAGTTTTTGCCAAAATGACATTACTTCCGGTGATACTGAAAATGTTAAATTAGTTCTATGAAATCATAAATGACACAAGATATCATATGGTGAAAATTTTATGAAAATCGAATAATAACTGACACTTTTATAGACCAAAAACCTTGAAAAGTGACTTAAGGAAAATCGCCCATTTCTCTGCAACCGTACAAGTTAGAAACCATTTTGTGGTATCTGTATGATCGTATGGGTTCAATCTATTTGATCAATAGAATCAAATATCACAATTTGAAAAAAATAACAAATACGACTCATTTGAATAAAATATTGTTTTTTGAAGGCTAAAATTTAAGTTTTGAGCAAATGACGTCATTTCCGGTGGCAGCGCAAGGGGTAAAATGGTTTGACATAGTCCACTATGGTATTAGGCATCCAATGGCGAAAGAAAATTGAAAATCGAATAATAATTGATTCTTTTACAGCCAAAATTACGTGAAAAGTGACTCATGCAAAATTGCCTATTTCTCGGCAACTGCTTATATTACAAACTAATTTTCACATACATTCTCTTCGTATGGATTATAGCTACAAGTTTATAAAAGTTACGTAAAAATATTTTAAAATCTGAAAAGCCTGAATGAGTTGTAAGTAGGTCAATTTTACGCCTTTTTTCACCTCTTAATCCAATTTGCTAGAAAATGAAAAAGAAATTAAAAAAACTGCTTCCGACATTTTTTGCGCCTTTAAAGGACACACTCTTTGAGTCATATAATTTTTCAAAAAAATAATATTTGTTTTCAAAAAATGTACCTAACTGTCAAAATTGTAGTTTTTGGTAAAATTATGCCACTTCCGGTGCCGACAGATAATACTTTTGGTAATAAAAAAAATGACAATTGAGACAACGAAGCATATGAACTTTGTTTTATACAAATCGAACAATAAAAAATTAATCTAGGACTGAAAAACTGAATTAGCCAATGGAGGCCAAGGAAAACTACTGAGACAAAATTTTTTAACATTTTTGCGCAAGTCAGATGACTCTTTAATTCTGTGCACAACACGACTAAAAAATATTCATAAATAAAAAAGTTTTTTGTAAAATTTTAAATTTCCGAAATTTGGCGCCTAATATCTTCGAAGATTTGCCGAAAATCAAAAATCGAAAGTAGCGCAGCTATGTGCCCTGTCTCCAGCTATGCCAAAATGTATCGAAAGTTAAAATCCCATGATTATTGTTAAAATTACCGCAATATTTGTAAAAACGATAACTTCGGTGATTTCGGACATTTCGCATTGTCGCAGAACGTTCAAAATAGCTTTATCCTCTAAGTCACACCCACTTTCCCAGTAAAACCGAAGAAATCGTAACGATGCGACACGTAGTTGCTGAGATCTACTCAAAACAAAAGAAGAATAATAATAATAATAATAAGAATAATAATTTTAACAAAAACAATAGTGTTTCACACAAGCTTCGCAGTGTGAAACCCTAATAATAATTTTAACAAAAACAATAGTGTTTCACACAAGCTACGCAGTGTGAAACCCTAATAATGGAAGTAAAATAGCAGTTCTACTAAAGAAACACAGTCCAATGAATGGTGGCTCATATGAATTGACAAATTTGAACTAAACAAAATTTCCTAAGCCATTTTATTTATTTTGGAGACTTTCTCAGATGTCAACAAAACTTGATAACTTTCAGTATTAAATATGAAGCCAAAAACAGAAACTTTTTAGATTGTTCTAAACATGATATCTTCTTATTCAAACAGAAATCTATCTAATAAACTGATAGCTGTTCGTGTATTTATAATACCTTTCTTAACTGAACTTGTCGCAGATAAAGAATCATCTATGCAGATATAATGCCTTGTTTCCTGAGCCAAGCAAACATAGGTTTGAGAGTTTTTGTAAAGATATGTGTAACCGACTAAAAGTCGAAGAGGTAAACATGTGAACTCATAAACTTTATATGAAACTTAAATATTTTCGATGATCAAGACAGAGATTGAAAAATAAGCATCTTTAGGGCAATAGCCAGTTTTTATTTTCATAACTGTATCAATGGCTTTCTTACATGTCATTTTATTGACTTCCTCGTCTATTAAAGACATCTGTTCAAGATAAAAAAGCAAGCTATTTCGAATAGCCATCTGACTAGGAATTCAAATAAAGTCAATCTTGTAACCACTTACAACAATCAAAACTCACTGACCTGAGGTAATTGTGACCCAGTGATATAAAAATTTGAAATTTTGCTCAGCATAAAACGATTATTACTTTCACCGTCTAGTGGTAGTTTTGGCGAGGGAACCTGCCTCTCGCCCTGCCCCGGTTGGAGAAAGGGCAATCCGGTGGTTATATCTAATGCTTGAAGTTTTGACCTAAAAACGATCTTCTGTCGTTTCTTTTTAAAATCTATCCTATTAGAAAAGCTACCTCAGGATTAAACAAAGTATAATCAACAAGCCTTGTGGTTGGCAATATATTTCCTGAGAAATAATTTATGTATCAGAGACAACTTTAAATGGACACTGCCTAAAGTTATGATAGAACCTACAATATAGGACTTGACCTCACGGTCCAAATTTATTTAAAAGGGGCATCAGAGGAGATAAACCCAGACCTTACTCCTGAAGAGAACAATCCTGAGCCACTATGGGCAGGATGTGCCACATATCCTGGTCCACCAAAGGTGGCAATGATCTCTTGCATTCACTAATTAAATGAGGATAGTAGAAAGTCAATTTCTTTATCCTAAGATCATTAAAAACATCATCACCCTAAAAGATTTTGGGGATATCAAACTCGGGCTCAGGCTATGAATTCATCAAACAAACTTGAAGAATCCATGATATGTAATACCTTATTTACTTAAGATGTTATTGTCATAATACTGATCATCATAATGTACTGGTACCACATCTTCAAAACCATGTTATGCAGGCCTATTAGCCAAAAAATAAAACAGACTAATTTATTTATTTCACATTCATTCATACATTAGTATACACATCTTTATTATACATGTACAACTGTATTTACTGTATCATCAAGACCTGATTATAAGATGGATTGTTATTAAATTCGCAAAAATTAAAGGTTATCCAGAAACCCTGGTTTTGAAGAGACTCAAATTCGATTTTTCTACTAAAATG
This sequence comes from Patella depressa, assembly GCA_948474765.1. Taxonomy (NCBI): domain Eukaryota; kingdom Metazoa; phylum Mollusca; class Gastropoda; family Patellidae; genus Patella; species Patella depressa. Next base: position 6,635,616 of record CAOLEZ010000008.1, on the reverse strand, counting down.
ATATCGCCTGAAAGCCTTGAATAATATAGAATCCTGTCATAATCTTGAACTTTAGTAGGAGTTGGCCCTGTTGACCTATTATTTATGTAAATTAATATCATTTGCACTATGATTCAAGCCTATAGCAGGGGCCGTAACAGCACATTTTGTCGTAACAACATTATTTGTTGCAGGCTTATAATAACAATCATTTTACAATAAGGTGCACTCTGTTTCAAGCCTATAGCAGGGGCCGTAACGGCTCATTTGTCGTGGCGACATTATTTGTTGCAGGCTTATTTAAAATAACAATCTTTTTATTAGATAGATGCACTATGCTATAAGCCTAGGCTATAGCAGTGGGTCGTAGCAGGGGCCGTAACGGCTCATTTGTTCCTGACGACATTATTTGTTGCAGACTTATTTATAACAATCTTTTTATTCCATCTACTCAAATACTTATTACTACTAGTGATAATACTACTGGTGTAAGGATAACCGTCTTTATTTATTGTTAATAAAGTTAACATATTATGAAGATGACCAAAAACACCGATCAATCAATGAACTTATGATTTCTCAATACAATCAATCAATTGGATTATATTATTGGACAGACTTTCAAAACACTAATAGTCTAATACTTTCGATTTTTGTTTACGAGATTTACAGGCCTTTTTCGACCCTATAAGTTATATAATATAACGAAAGATTTCCTTTATTACAACCGTCTTTACTTACGGGTATGTTATTATAGATTTCGGAAGTATTACTACACAGCCATAGAGGTGTATATACATCTCCATGTACATAGCACATTACGGTACTATTATTACCTCCATCATCGGAATGTTGTCAACATCCGGTTTCTTCTCGAATGTCCTGTTCATTCAATGAATCATTGTGAATAAAATCTCTTATCTAAAAAAGCTGTATTTTACGACATTTAGATGTAGAATATCCACGTCTGTGGTTATGTTATGATCATTTAAAAGATCTGCATCGCAGAATCCCTCAAATTCGCTTTCCTTCCATCATAAAGAATGAAATAAAGTCAACACTACGTGGTGACCACGACTTGAATGTGAATCAGCGATTCTACGTCTATCATAGTCTATGAAGACGACGGAAGGTAGCCTATAAACCATAAAAATGATCAACACAAACCAAATACAATCAAAAGAAAAAATGATAACAGCGTTATCACAAACACACGAACGTGCACGGTCTAAATCAAAAGAGAAAAAGACAATACTGAAGGTGTTGTGATCGCTTATATAGTGGTGTGGTCACGTGTCATCAGGTGTGTATACACACTGATGCAGTGAGCTATTTTTAACCTTTTAAGTTTGAGCGAGTGTGCATAGTTAGAACGAGTAATGAGAAATATGCAATATAAATCCGAGAGGCCCGAAGGGCTTATATGGAATATAAGTATAAGCTGTATTTTGCCCCTTACAAGATATACCATTTTCACTGAGCCCTGAAACCCCCATTGCTAAAAATGGTGCCCATGTTAGAAAGTCGGAAACATGGCCTTTGCAATGAGAGCATGACAACTACCATACATAACATACTTTATGAACAACGATATTTCAAATATTTGCTATTTAAATGAAAATTCAATGAAAAAATAGCTATTTTCGGGTGAAAAACTAGTTCCAGCTGTAGGCCCCAGGGTAGGTTTAGGGCTATGGGATTTCACCACATTTATATCAATGCTTAGGTTGTCCAATAGCCAGAGTAAGTTTTCAAATTTCGAACTTGGTACTTTGGCGTTTTTCCAAATTTCGCAAATTAATTCTTAAAAAACAGAAAATTGAAATTAAGTTTCAAAAAATCATAAAAATCAATGCACATAAAACCTACCTCGTATAAAATTATCGAGACTAACATTTGTACTACTAACACCACTACTAGCATCATCATCACTTATATCTAATGTAGGTAATCTTAATGGCTGCCATTTTTTTTCAAATGAATGAAATTGGCTTTCACTTTCAGCAATCACCTGAAAAATATCAATTTTAATTATCTTAAAACGCAATATTACATAAAGTTTATCAGGCCATGGTAGTACTGGTTCGATTCTAGAGTTGGCCAATAAATTTTACAGCCTGGTTTCCCCTCTTCGTCAGTGGTGCAGGACAGAGGAAAAAATTCTAGTGTACAAATGGGAGTAAAAATGGTAGTCATCCTTTAATGTTCACAAGCCAACAGTGAGGCTGATGTCCCCCGCCGAAATCCCAATATAAATAGATGACACATATTAATTAATCGCAGATTTATTTTTTTCCAATGTATCGAGCAATCAAACTGTATACGAAGTGTCATCGAAAAGTGTTTTATAAAGAAAAATGCTAAAACCGACAAGAAAAATGAAAATGTACCCTAGTTAAGGGGACCCTAAAGGCAGACAAAAGGGCCCCCACGCTTGAAAAAAGGGCCCCTCTGGCCAAGGGAAAGGGCCCTTGTGTCCGAGTCAATCGTTTCTTTACACTGTTACTGTCGAATCCATTACTGAATGAGAATGCAGTCATTGTATTGGCATAAAAATCATCAATCAAGATGAACCTAAGTTATCTTGTCCCAAACTATCAACCAATCAAATTGCTTATCTCTGCCTACCCTAAGCAGAAAATGCTCATCTTCGAACTCCATCACGGCATTGACCTAAAACACATACAAACCAATTTTGAACATTTAAACTCAATTAGAAGGAGAGTTATTGTGTTCCAAAGTCTCGGCAAATCAAATTGCTTATCGCTCTGCTTACCCTGAGCAGAAAATGCTCATTATCGATCTTAGTCAAGGCATTACTGTAATGAAACTATACACCAAGTTTCATCACTCTCACTTAATTAGAACTAAAGTTATCAAGTCCCAAAGCATCAACCAATCAAATTGCTTATCTCTGGATACCCTAAGCAGAAAATGCTCATCTTCGACCTCCATCAAGTCATTGACCAAATAAACATATACACCAAGTTTGAACATTCTAACTCAATTAGAAGGAGAGTTATTGTGTTCCAAAGTCTCAACCAATCAAATTGTGTATCGCTCTGCTTATCCTGAGCAGAAAATGCTCATTATCGAACTTATTCAAGGTATTACTGTAATGAAACTATACACCAAGTTTCATCCCTCTCACTTAATTAGAAATAAAGTTATCGTGTCCCAAAGCATCAACCAATCAAATTGCTTATCTCTGCTTACCCTAAGAGGAAAATGCTCATCTTCGAACTCCATCAAGGCATTGAACTAATAAGCATACACACCAATTTTGAACATTTTAACTCCATTAGAAGGAGAGTTATTGTGTTCCAAAGTCTCGGCAAATCAAATTGCTTATCGCTCTGCTTACCCTGAGCAGAAAATGCTCATTATCGATCTTAGTCAAAGCATTACTGTAATGAAACTATACACCAAGTTTCATCACTCTCACTTAATTAGAACTAAAGTTATCGTGTCCCAAAGCATCAACCAAACAAATTGCTTATCTCTGCTTACCCTAAGCGGAAAATGCTCATCTTCGAACTTCATCAAGACATTGACCTAATAAGCATATACACCAAGTTTGAACATTTTAACTCAATTAGAAGGAGAGTTTTTGTGTTCCAAAGTGTCAACCAATCAAATTGCGTATCGCTCTGCTTACCCGAAGCAGAAAATGCTCATTATCGATCTTAGTCAAGGTATTACTGTAATGAAACTATACACCAAGTTTCATCACTCTCACTTAATTAGAACTAAAGTTATCGTGTCCCAAAGCATCAACCAATCAAATTGCTTATCTCTGCTTATCCTAAGCGGAAAATGCTCATCTTCGAACTCCATCAAGGCATTGGCCTAATAAACACATACACCAAGTTTGAACATTCTAGCTCAATTAGGAAGAGAGTTATTGTGTCTCAAAAAGTGTGACGGACAGACAGACAGACAGACAGACGGACGAACCCATTTTAATAGTCCCCCAACTTTCTTCGAAAGGCGGGGGACAAAAATCTACATTTGGCAATATAATGTGTCAGTGTATACATGCAGAATACTAGGTTAAATGTGCCTTTAATCGTGTCTAATTGCATCGTGTAGAATAGTACCTAGTAAATCGAGTCAATTGCTTAGTAACTGAGTGGAAGTTGACAACATATGCGAAAGTGAAGTTGAAAGTGCGTGATGTGAGCGGGTGACAGCATACTGTTTTCTACCACTAAAGCTAAGATTATCTATACTATTCAAAAAAAGTAGGGGATATTTGGTTTTTAAGTGTTATTAAAGTCACCTAATGAAACTGAAAAAGAAACAAATGACAAAATGAAATGAAGTTCACATTCATCGATTTATTCCAAATGATCGTTAGACTAAGTAAGACACAAACTGACCATTATAAGGGTAAAATGATACCCGGGGTCAAACAGCAAAGTTACCACAGCATCACAACAAAGTCAGTAACGGATAAATCCTCCTCTGTTTGCCAAACAAGCAGTGATCTGACGTGGCATACTCCTAAAGAGACGTCCAAGGTCATTTTGGTGCAGATTGTCCCATTCCTGTTGCAACACAGCAGCAAGTTCTTGGACATTGCAGGACGTTGTTGACGTTGACGTAACCTCTGTCCAAGCATGTCCCAGACATGCTCGATGGGGGAGAGGTCGGGACTCAGTGCTGGCCAAGGTAATGTGGTGATGTTCTGTTGTTGGAGGTAACCTGTAACGATCCTGGCCCTGTGACATCTTGCGTTGTCATCCTGGAAGATGAAACGGAGGCCATGACGTCGTGCGAACGGCACAACATGGACTACCAAGATGTTGTCCCGGTAGTACTGGCCTGTAACACGCCCTGCAACAACATGTAAAGCCGTTCTTCCAGCAACAGTGATGCCTCCCCACACCATAACAGAACCACCCCCAAATCGATCATGTCTGATGACGTTAACGTCTTGAAAGCGTTCGTTTCGACGACGCCACACCCTCCTACGTCTGTCCAAAAAATCAACAGTGAACCTTGACACATCTGAAAACATCACATTGCTCCAGCGTCGATTATCCCAGTGTTGACGATCCCTACACCAACGACGTCTTGCCTGAATGTGATGATCTCTCAAACAAGGGATCACGCAAGGACGTCGGGGGCGAAGGTAACCCTTATGCAGTCGATTCCGAATCGTCTGGCCACTCACTCTCACACCAGTGTCTGTTTGAAGACGAGCGCTGATCTGATTTGCTGTGATGACACGATTTCTCAAGGCCAAAGTACGGATAAATCGATCCTGGGCTTGAGTTGTCGCCCTTGGTCGACCTGAGCGTGGTCTGTCCTGTACAGATTGTGTATCACGGTATCTGGACCATAGCCTGCTTATGACAGACTGAGAAACATTCATCGTCCGCGCCACAATCGCCTGTGTTGTGCGGATCTGTAGCATGCCAAGGGCACGTAACCTTTCATTTTGGGTAAGCCGACGCATATCAAAATTTGTTTTCTGGTCACTAAAACAATTAAACCGATGTTTCCACCCTGGAATTCAATGCCACAATGACTAACATTCAAAATCAGAGTCGTGCAAATCTTAGGTTGGACCCCCATGATGATCCCAAGCATCACCTGCATTCCATGCGGTAGCTATTGGTGCGTTTGGGCGTCACATGTAACTGGAAATGTTTCTTCTGTTAGGTTCTATAGTGACTTTTTTCGTAGTCATTTGCATATTTTAGTATTATGCCCCCCAAATCAAATATCCCCTACTTTTTTTGAATAGTATATGTATATAAGAATGTGACCTGCAACCAGCGAACTTTTGTGTAATAACTAATGCTAAAGATAGGTTGCCAGGCAACGAAACATACGCCCACAACAGCTAAGTCGTCCGGGCAGTCAACAAGGGTTGTCGCATATTGTTTCTTTTATCAGTAAGGAGAACATTTACAACACATGATAATCTTATTACGAGTAATAGCCCATTAAATAATTATCAGAAATGATTAGAATAGTTTTGATGGTTTGTCTCAAGGCCTTTGTCCACAAGATATTTCAAAGTGATCAACTGCCAGAAATTATCAGATATCACTGAAAATCAAATAGGATTCTTCGTATCATGACCCTAAACACTGTGTACAAATTTAAAGTCAATCGGATATTAACTTTAGCCTTTAGAGCATTCACAGGGTTTTTCAAAGTGATCAAGGGTCATAACTCTGGCAGTAATTATCGGATATCGCTGAAAATAAATAGGCTATTTTGTATCATGACCGTAAATAGTGTGTATAAATTTAAAGTCAATCGGATATTAACTTGAGATTTTTCAAAGTGGTCAAGGGTCATAACTCTTGCAGTAATTATCGGATATTGCTGAAAATCAATAGGATTCTTTGTATCATGACTTTAAACACCGTGTATAAATTTAAATTCAATCGGATATTAACTTTAGTCTTTAGAGCGTTCACAAGATTTTTCAAAGTGATCAAGGGTCATAACTCGGGCAGGAATTATCGGATTTGCTGAAAATCAACAGGCTTCTTCTTATCATGACCTTACACACTGTGTATAAATTTAAAGTCAATCGGATATTAACTTTATCCTCTAGAGCGTTCACAAGATTTTTCAAAGTGATCAAGGGTCATAACTCTGGTAGTAATTATCGGATATCACCGAAAATCAATAGGCTTCTTCGTCTCATGACCTTAAACACTGTGTATAAATTTAAAGTCAATCAGATATTAACTTTAGCCTCTAAAGCGTTCACAAGATTTTTCAAAGTGATCAAGGGTCATAACTCTGGCAGTAATTATCAGATATCACCGAAAATCAATAGGCTTCTTCGTCTCATGACCTTAAACACTGTGTATAAATTTGAAGTCAATCGGATATTAACTTTAGCCTCTAGAGCGTTCGCAAGATTTTTCAAAGTGATCAAGGGTTATAACTCTGGTAGTAATTATCGGATATCACCAAAAATCAATAGGCTTCTTCGTCTCATGCCCTTAAACACCGTACTGTATAAATTTAAAGTCAATCGGATATTAACTTTAGCCTCTAAAGTGTTCACAAGATTTTTCAAAGTGATCAAGGGTCATAACTCTGGCAGTAATTATCAGATATCACCGAAAATCAATAGGCTTCTTCGTCTTCTGACCTTAAACACTGTGTATAAATTTAAAGTCAATCGGATATTAACTATAGCCTCTAGAGCGTTCACAAGATTTTTCAAAGTGATCAAGGGTCATAACTCTGGTAGTAATTATCGGATATCGCTGAAAATCTATAGGCCTCTTCGTCTCACGACCTTAAACACCGTGTATAAATTTCAAGTCAATCGGATATTAACTTTAGCCTCTAGAGCGTTCACAAGAAATTGTGGACGATGGACGGACGGACGGACCGACCGACCGACCGACAGACGGACGGATGGGGGCGAAGGCAATATACGACCACATTTCCATGTGGGCGTATAAAAAGGGATTAGCCTAGATGCGGTGTCAAGTGAATATTTTAGTGAACTAGTCTTCACCAGCTCGGCATACACATTATCAAGTAGAAAATATCTGAAATTGACATTTCAATGAAAACATTGTGTTGTGTGACTTTCACTTTTGTGACATTAATTTGTGTTTTTCTGGCGTTGGAATCGAAATGGAGCAACTTGAAGTGGGAAACAGAGCTCCTCCTCCACCTGTTTTGGAGCCACATATAGAAATTGTAAGTACAAATGCTAGTCCTGAAACTGTCTCATCCTGGATTGATTTCCGATGATGTGATACAAGATAGGTTGCCAGGCAACGAAACATACACCCACAACAGCTAAGTCGTCCGGGCAGTCAACAAGGGTTGTCGCATATTGTTTCTTTTATCAGTAAGGAGAACATTTACAACACATGATAATCTTATTACGAGTAATAGCCCATTAAATAATTATCAGAATTGATTAGAATAGTTTTGATGGTTTGTCTCAAGGCCTTTGTCCACAAGATATTTCAAAGTGATCAAATGCCAGAAATTATCAGATATCACTGAAAATCAAATAGGATTCTTCGTCTCATGACCCTAACCACTGTGTACAAATTTAAAGTCAATCGGATATTAACTTTAGCCTTTAGAGCATTCACAGGGTTTTTCAAAGTGATCAAGGGTCATAACTCTGGCAGTAATTATCGGATATCGCTTAAAATAAATAGGCTATTTTGTATCATGACCGTAAATAGTGTGTATAAATTTAAAGTCAATCGGATATTAACTTTAGATTTTTCAAAGTGATCAAGGGTCATAACTCTGGCAGTAATTATCGGATATTGCTGAAAATCAATAGGCTTCTTTGCATCATGACTTTAAACACTGTGTATAAATTTAAATTCAATCGGATATTAACTTTAGCCTCTAGAGCGTTCACAAGATTTTTCAAAGTGATCAAGGGTCATAACTCGGGCAGGAATTATCGGATATTGCTGAAAATCAACAGGCTTCTTCGTATCATGACCTTATACACTGTGTATAAATTTAAAGTCAATTGGATATTAACTTTAGCCTCTAGAGCGATCACAAGATTTTTCAAAGTGATCAAGGGTCATAACTCTGGTAGTAATTATCGGATATCACCGAAAATCAATAGGATTCTTCGTCTCATGCCCTTAAACACTGTGTATAAATTTAAAGTCAATCGGATATTAACTTTAGCCTCTAAAGCGTTCACAAGATTTTTCAAAGTGATCAAGGGTCATAACTCTGGCAGTAATTATCAGATATCACCGAAAATCAATAGGCTTCACTATAAACCTCAGAATGCCTCGTTCGGCATTTCTGTCCAAACGAGGTAAAAAAAATGCCTCGTTGTCTGGAGCTCCGAAACGAGGTTTTATAAATTGCCCTGTTTTTGGAACGAGGTATTTTGTTCAAAACAAGGCTTGGTAAAAATGCCTCGTTTACTAAACGTGTTTTTTTATCAAGAGAGTTATGAGCAGCATTTGCTATCAGCGAATTTGTAAAAAGTAGAATTTATGTTATTTAATACGATAAATAAACCTAGTCCAAACTATGATATTATAATCATGATATGATAATGTAATCATTATTAATATCCATATGTCTTCCTAATTAAACGTTTTAATTAAATTTTAATATATAAAAAATAAACAGGCGTATTAAAAATATGAAATGAAATTTTATGCTTTTTTGATTAATAAGAATGGATTATTTATTTGTTGTACTTAGATTAGATAAACATTAATTTGTTGTCTGCGATATCAGTTAGGTGGAGGTGTAAAACAATTGCAGACACACAGCTATACCTTGATTAATTTATTGCCCCCAATAAAATGTCACAACACCACAGTTGTTTCTTAACACCTATACCTGATTGGGGCAATAAATCAATCAAGGTAGCTATGTGTCTGCAATAGTTTTACACCTCCACCGATGGCGTGTATTCTTGTCTTGTCAATTTCTCTGATAATAATATAGTTTGAACTGGTTTTATTTTCGTATTAAATAACATAAATTTTAATTTTTACAAATTCGCCGATAGCAAATACCGCTAATAACTATCTTGAAAAAAACACGTTTAGGAATCGAGGCATTTTTACCATGCCTCGTTCTGAACAAAATACCTCGTTCCAAAAAAAGGGCAATTTAAAAAACCTCGTTTTGGAACTCCAGACAACGAGGCATTTTTTTTTACCTCGTTTGGACAGAAATGCCGAACGAGGCATTCTGAGGTTTATAGTGCTTCTTCGTCTCATGACCTTAAACACTGTGTATAAATTTAAAGTCAATCGGATATTAACTATAGCCTCCACAAGATTTTTCAAAGTGATCAAGGGTCATAACTCTGGTAGTAATTATCTGATATCGCTGAAAATCAATAGGCTTCTTCGTCTCACGACCTTAAACACGGTGTATAAATTTAAAGTCAATCGGATATTAACTTTAGCCTCTAAAGCGTTCACAAGATTTTTCAAAGTGATCAAGGGTCATAACTCTGGCAGTAATTATCAGATATCACCGAAAATTAATAGGCTTCTTCGTCTCATGACCTTAAACACTGTGTATAAATCTAAAGTCAATCGGATATTAACTATAGCCTCTAGAGCGTTCACAAGATTTTTCAAAGTGATCAAGGGTCATAACTCTGGTAGTAAATAACGGATATCGCTGAAAATGAATAGGCTTCTTTGTCTCACGACCTTAAACACCGTGTATAAATTTCAAGTCAATCGGATATTAACTTTAGCCTCTAGAGCGTTCACAAGAAATTGTGGACGATGGACGGACGGACGGACGGACGGACGGACCGACCGACAGATGGACGGACGGGGGCGACGGCAATATACGACCACATTTCCATGTGGGCGTATAAAAATGACATTAAAATATTTGAGAATGACGACAGGCCTACTGACCTACACAGGGCCAGTATTCATGACGAACAAGTGACAGAAGCACATGCGCCACATGGTGCCGGTGCTATGGTTGATGATAAACCAATTGTGAATCCCAAAGACAGCATCTCGAATATAAGTAGCAAAGGGAGTAAAATTTCTTCAGCATCTAGAGCCAGAATGCGTGCCAGCAAATTAAAAGAGGAATTGTTTGTTTTGGAAGAGTCCAATCAGTTATAAAAACAAAAGCATGAAATGCAGCGAGCGAAGGAAGAAATTGACAGAAAACAAAAAGAAATACTTAAAGCAGCAACAGTGTTAGAAAATAAAAGTAAAGTGTCAGAAGTAACATTTAAACAAAAACCTACAATTCCTGAACATTCTCCCAGTGATATTCCTAATCCTGTGATTGAGGCTGGGGCCATTACATTGCCAATGTAATTAATTACATTACCATTACCATTACTTTTTAAATGTAATCATTACAATTACTTTCTCATTTTTAGCAAAGTAATTAATTAGTCTTTTAATCTAACTGATTGAGTGATTGACTGTAAATTAACACTATACTTCTTTTCAAAGATTCACTTTTTAGGTTACATGTCTAAAGAAGGGTCCTGCATAAAAAGTAATAAAAGAAAATGTTGAATGCCTTCTTATTAAAATTTATTAAATCTGATTTAAATCTTTTTTTTTTTTTAAAAAGAATTATAACAAATTGGATTTTGTATCAGATACACTTAATTTTCTTCTTTGGGGCTATAAATTTTGATGTTTATCATATGGAAATATTTATATGTGCCATAGAATGTAATTGAAAAGTAATTGAAATGTAATTGAGTCCAGGGATCTTAATCGGCTGTTTTTTGTCGGCTTTAGCCGATTGATCTTTAATCTAGCCGGTTTGTAAAACAATGAACCGGCCACTATGGTATCATTAATCAATCAACTTTCAGCCGATAACAAAGAGTTGATTATTACTCGTCGATTTAGAAACCCATCCAGTCAATACAATATAAATACCTTCGATCGGCTTCAATCCGTATCTGCTCATTTCCTAAATAAACAACTTAATTAGTTGAGTCAATCAAGTAAAAGAATGTATATATAATCCAATGTCGGTTCATTCATTTATATCTAACACAATGTTGAAGTACTTGAACACCTCGGAGAATGACAATAGAAAACGTAAACGAGTTTCAGCCGACGATAGTGATGGCGTCATTGACCTTGAACTTAAAGCATGCACGTCGTCATTGGAAGTTCCAAAACTCGGAGAAACTCCCACGGCCAGTATAGGTCAACCAAAGTCGAAGTCTGGGAGATATTTTAATTCCGAATGGTTAACTACTTTCAAATGGCTTTCATTTGACAAAATTTCACAAAAAATGTTTTGTCTCGTAAATTATTAATTTAGTCTTCTTTTTAAAGTCACGTAATAACCTACTGATCTCGTATATTAATAATTATTATTATTATGTTAGCGTTGAGTAAATCTGGTAATAACCTACTGAACCGTATATAATTATTATGTCAAATAATAGCCTATCATGACAATTGGACACATGACTTTTCGCACGTATGGCATCACTCGGCAAACCTCGGCATATTTCCGAGTTCCGACTATACACAGAACTAATTTGTGCTAATTTGTTATTATTGATATTACATTCTTTTTATTTTTATATATTGACAAGTGATCACAATAATACAATTGTAAAAAAACATATTTATATTTACTGGTAGTTTTTCTTTTTACTAAATTATAACTTCCGTTTGGTTGGATGAAAGCGAAAGTAGGAATATGCATTATGCAAGTTGCTGAAATTTGACTATAAATTTCGATATTATTATCAATGTATGAATACAGGTATGCAATTAAAACAAATGTTTTGTTTATTTGAAGTTTAAGCTATTATTATTCGGAATACGTTATGCAATTATTAACGTGAATAAAGTATGCATAAACCAACATGTCTGTTGTTGAAAATACGACTATCCGTTAGGCTTACCCTTGGCCGGTTCATTTCAAAATGGATTAAGAACCCTGTAATTGACCATTACATGATTTTTGGAATGTAATTAATTACATTTCCATTACTCATTACTTTTGAAATCTTCCATTACTCATTACATGGCCATTACTTAAAAAAATGTAATGATTACATTCCATTACCATTACCATTACCCCAGCCCTGGATTGAGCCGGACACTTATGTGGATATTGAACCAGAGATTCCTGTGAGTTTGATTTCTGATAATTGCCCTAAAACGGCTGTGAATAATGTTGACAATCCGATATATTGGTTAAACTTGTTGAAAATCAGAGGGACCAAGTACTTCCTAGTCAAGAATTACATTATTTTGATGGAACTGATGTGTTATCTTATCAAACATTTGTGAAGAATTTTCAGTTTATTATTGAACGAAACACTTATGACCCTGCCAGACTTTCAGAATTTATGTTAAAATACACAAGGGGGAAGCACATGAATTGATGAAATTCTGCCCTTTGATAGAACCGACCTGTTGATGCATATCATGAAGCAAGAAGACTGTTAAGACAGGGACTATGGTAATTCACAACTCATTGCCTCTGTATTTGTGTCAAGAGTGTGTCCGCGAGAGCACCATGCAGAGAGTGATAATCCTTGGGTCAGGGATTTGGACCAGATTTTTTCTGTGAGATGGGTTAGGACCCAGATACATTCCCACAAAATATTAGGTTGATTCAGTTGATACCAACCTGGCAAATTGGAAAAATATTTTTTTAGTAGAAAAATACTCAAATTTGGAACTAAATTTGTATGATTTGTTACTCGAACAATAACAAGAATGATTTAGACTTGAGAAGGAGAAAAAAAAATGGGTTTAACGTCCACTGAACACAAACTAGGACGTTTTCGGTTGGACATATTGTGATGCACATGTCATCTTTACAAAGTTTATATAATCCATTCAGTTGTCATCAAGGATGATTTTGACTTGAGGGAGAAATGAGGTTTAAGGTCCACTGGACACAAAGAAGGTAATTATGGGACTAACATATAATACAGTTTATTTCAATTATTCGGGTGCGCAAAAAGAGAGAATCTGTGAGATTTGATAGACAATACTAGACCATGTTACATGGGCCTGCAAGCCTGTAATGGAAACCATGCCACTTAACTCTATGACATACCTTATGATCTAAAGGGCATGTATCAGACCATTTTTGACTTAACCAAGGGACAAGTTTCACAAATGTCCAATGAAATTTACACAGAATAAATCTTATATGAATATGATATAGTAATGAAATGAAACATAATCTAAGTAAGTGAACACTTCTGCTCAAACATAGGTATTAGCTGGAGGTTGGCATGTGTAGTAAGAATTATCCTTGATTGTCGGGAGTGCCATGAAACCTGTTGTGATCTATGTCATCATCCCCTTCGAGGATTTCAATATCAGAAGTATGATGATCTCCTAAACAAGGACACCGCCAGATATTAAATGCCTCTCCATGAACACTTGAAGATAGGCTGGCACTGCCAGGCAGGATACGCCCACATTTTTGGGAGATGGATAGAGAACAAGCAATACCGAAAGTGATTTTTCCTACATCATTAAGTCCTGTATTTCATACTGTATTGGGAGCAGCCATTTTGTTGGTCAGTTCCAGTCTGATATTCATGAAATTCGAAGCCGACAATGATTATGGTGTGACGGTACACAACCTAGAAATGTTACTTTTCGTCAAAATCGGATAAGAATTGTGACCTGTAGAGAGTCCACAATCATGATATACCATATTTTTACAATATTCGCGTACAAATGGTGACCATTTCGTCCGGCAATTTTGGTACGATTTTCACGAAATTCAAACTCAACCTTCCTTACGGTGCAACAGTAATATAATCAGAGTTTTTTTTTAAATCAGATAACAATTGTTCGAGAGATAGACAGAGAACAAGCAATACCGAAAGTGATTTTTCCTAGAATCAAAGGCCATAATTCATTAAGTTACAATTTGATATGCGCAAATATCAAAAAGAATAAAGATCTTTAGGTTATAAACAAGCATTTCAGGTTTCATCAAAATCGAATTAAAATTGTCACCTCTACAGGGTCCACAACTTTGACATACCATATTTTTACACTGTTCGCGTACAAACGGCGGCCATTTTTTCTGGCAATTATGGTCCAATTTTCTCGAAATTCGAACTCAACCTTTCGTAGGGTGTAACGGTGATAGAGTCAAACGTTTTTTCAAATCGGATAATAATTGTGACCTCCAGAGGGACCATAGGCGATTTTTCGGACAATCAGGGGCCATAATTCAGGAAGTTACGATCCGATATGCGCAAATAACGAAAGGAACCAAGATCTTTAGGTTATAACCATGCATTTCAAGTTTCATCAAAATCGAATTAAAATTGTGACCTCTACAGGGTCCACAACCATGATATACAATTTTTTAACAGTATTTGCGTACAAACGGCGGCCATTTTGTATGGCAATTTTGGTCCGATTTTCCTGAAATTCGAACTCAACCTTCCTTACGGTGTAACGGTAATATAATCAACCGTTTTATTAAATTGGATAATAATTGTGGCCACCAGAGGGACCACAAGCTAAAATAAGGCGATTTTGCGTATAATCAGGGGCCATAATTCAGGAAGTTACGCTCCGATATGCGCAAATATCGAAAGGAACAAAGATCTTTGGGTTATAACCATGAATTTCAAGTTTCATCAAAATCAAATAAAAAATGTGACTTCTACAGGGTCCACAACCTTGATATACCATTTTTTAACAGTATTCGCGTACAAACGGCGGCCATTTTGTATGGCAATTTTCGTCCGATTTTCCAGAAATGCGAACCCAACCTTCCTTAGGGTGTAACGGTGATATAATCAAACGGTTTTTTAAATCGGATAATAATTGTGACCTCCAGAGGGACCACAAGCTAAAAAGGGTAATTTTTCGGACAATCAGGGGCCATAATTCAGGAAATTACATTCCGATAGGCACAAATATCGAAAGGAAGCAAGATCTTTGGGTTATAAACATGCATGTCAAGTTTCATCAAAATCGGTTCAAAATTGTGACCTCTATAGGGTCCACAAGCTAAAAACGTGATTTTTCGTACAATCAGGGGCCATAATCCATGAAGTTTTGATCCGATACATGCCAATATCGAAAGCAGTCGAGATCTTCTGGGGATAAACCTATATTTCAAGTTTCGTCAAAATCGGATAAGAATTGTGACCTGTAGAGAGTCCACAAACAAATTGTGTCCGGACGGACAGGGGCGACGACAATATACGTCCACATAAAAATGTGGGCGTATAAAAATAGTATTTCTTGTGGTTTATGATTGTCATGGCAGCCCATAAATCTATACAATGATCTGCGCCTAAGTACAGATCATACTATGGACCCTGTATGGATGGACAGGCAATGTTCACAAAGCCTTTAGTATTCTGTGCAGTGGCAAAACGCAGACCTGACAATCGTGACTAAAATCCCCTCCCTCACGCAATTACCAGTATTAAGTTTAAAAGCAAAGAAACAGAAATCAATTCATACTATTTTTATTAATCTTGCTACTCTTGTCTTTTCAAACTGTCATAGATATACAACTGGTGATTGGGGTGTAAATGTACCAAACCATCGTCTTGTGTACTTCAGACTGTAGACACACCTATGTGAAGTAAACCTACTAAAACACTCTTTTAATTTGTACTTCTACACAATTAATCATTATTCCGGAAATTATTATACCTGAACTTTATTTCCATAATCTTAAAATCATTCTTACTTACCGGCAGGGTTCTTAATCCATTTTGAAATGAACCGGCCACAGGCATCCCTAACGGATAGGATAGTCGTCTTTTGAACAACAGACATGTTGGTTTATGCATACTTTAATAATTGCATAACGTTACGGTATTCCGTATAATAATATTATAATAATAACTTCTAATAAATAAAGCCTGTGTTGTTATTCCATACTAATATTCATATATATCCATACATTATCGAAATTTATAGTCAAATTTTAACAACTTGCATAATACATTATCTACTTTTGCTTTCATCCAAACAAACGGAAGTTAGAATTAATTTAGTATAAAGAAAAACTACAAGCAAATACAAATAAGTTCGTTTTTAATTATTTTATACGTAAACACTTGTCAATACCGTATATAAAAGTATATTTGTAAGCATGTGTCAATAATAAAACAATGTAGCACAAATTATTTTCCATGAATAGTCGGGGCTCGGAAATATAACGTACGGGCGAAAGGTCACGTGGCCATTTATTATTCAGATTAGTTTATTTTTAGTGTTACCGGTACTCGCAAAAAGTAGACTTTAATAACTTGTGAGACAAAACATTTTCTGGGATTTTTTATCAAACGAAAGATGTTTGAAAGGAGCTAACTATTCGGATCTAAAATATCTTCTAGTCTTCAACTTTGGGTGACCTATATTGGACGTGGGAGGATCTCTAGCTTTTGGAACTTCCAAATACAATGCCTACGTGCATGCTTGAAGTTCAAGGTCAACGCCGCCATTATTTTCGGCTATTCTTTTACCGTACTTGGCATGAATTAACTCAATGAAGTTGTTTATTTACGAAATGAGCCGAGAAAGATTAACACTGAAGGTATTCATTGCATTGATTGGCTCTTTGATGGGTTAATTAATCGACGAGTAATAATTACCTCTTTGTAATCGGCCGAAAATAGATTGATATATGACACCGTAGTGGCTTGTTGTTCATTGTTTTATCAATCAGCATGATAATTAACTCTTTGTAAATCGGCCGAAAGCAGATTGATATATGATACCATAGTGGCCGATTCACTGTTTTAAGATTCGGCTAGATTAAAGATCAATCGGCTAAAGCCGACAAAAAACAGCCGATTAAGATCCCTGCTTACCGGTCATTGGTGAAAAAACGCTGCTTTTGTTAGATTGTGCGGATATAAAAGCTTGGCATATATGCCAGCCCATACAAATACACTTTCCTGCTACTAACTACAGGATACAAATGAGAATAACAGTTGTCGTATTCCGCGTTGTACACCAGTTATGTACTTTTCATATGATGATCGTGAAAGTCCCAATTTTGTTAGAAAAACTTTATGATTTTTAACCAAAATAACAAAATGCTCAAATAACAAAATATAGTCCTAATGTTGATAATCGATGGTCATTGTTACTCTTTAAGCACTGAGAACTGCTAAGGAGTAACTTTGTGCACAGACCCCATAGTTTTCTTCACCATCCTTGTTATTTCTACGAGTGTCGGAAGATAATTAATTTTCGGACTATTACTAGGTATTACAGGTTTAAAACTGTAAAAAGGTGTGTTAATTAACGAGGGTGAAAAACTGTCCGAGAGGTGGGTTAATTAACGCTAGGTGAGTTTTCTGTAGAGGTGTGTTAATTAACCGACCGGTAAAAAATGAATGTCAATGTTGTGTATTGTTTAATTGGCGTGTTTTCTCGCTAGTTGCGATAACTGCACCAAAAGGAGTATAATCAATGACCAACATGCTTTATCTGACATGTACGTGTTAAAACAAAATTTGAGAAGTAAATTAATTTTCGGACTATTACTCGGTATTACCGGTTTAAAACTGTAAAAAGGTGTGTTAATTAACGAGGGTGAAAAACTGTCTCTGAGAGGTGGGTTAATTAACGCTAGGTGCGTTTTCTGTAGAGGTGTGTTAATTAACCGACCAGTAAAAAATGAATGTCAATGTATTCCTTAATTGGCGTGTTTTCTCGCTAGTTGCGATAACTGCACCAAAAGGAGTATAATCAAGGACCAACATGCTTTATCTGACATGTACGTGTTAAAACAAAATTTGAGAAGTAAAACTGTTTTACCGTGTGATTAATCATTTAGCCGTGTGTTTTATGCAGGTCTTTGTAAAATAATGAGGTCTTTAGATAGGCGTGTGTGCTCGCTATGATCTACGTTTCTCTTATGTCTATTGTAGGCCTATTACATACCATATATAGAAAGTTGCATTTTATGAAATAAAAATATGGATTAATCTATCGTATACGGAAAGGCGAATGTAATGTCGTCATTTATAAATACCCATACTCCGCGCAGTGTTGCGTTTGATTAGAGGTAATCCAACTACACACTGCTATTATGAGTGGATATTGTTGTTTTAAATTTTGATTTGTCAGCAGTCCGTCTACCAACCAATCACTAGCTGCCAATATTGGACCAAATATGTTTACATAACGTTAAGTCATGACTCACGATTTAATTATGCCTAATTAACCCGTGCATAGTAGAATACTGCAGTAAAACTAATTGCGTGACAAACGAGGCTATCAAGTTGAATGAAATGTAAACAATACTGTTTGGAAACGAACATACTGTCACCGTTTTTAATACCTTAAATCACTGTCCAAAGTTTTAGAGAAGACCCAGATTAAACGAAGGACTTTCATGTTGCTGTACTTAAGTGATAGCTTTCATTGAACGGAAAGAATAGACACACTCCCGCATAAGTTCAAGAAACAGACGTTAATCCAGCAATGGTCAGAGAGGGATTTCTCGGGCATGCTTCAGGAATATGATAAATACCAAGCAGTCAGCGCCCAAATTGAATATCAATGTGAAATAGAGAGTAAATCCAGCAAAAACGGGCCACAATGCATAAATTGTGCATCTTACCTTCAATAGCAATATCCATCAAACAGAAATCTCCTTGTTGATAAATATACTATTCAAAAAAAGTAGGGGATATTTGATTTTGGGGGCATAATACTAAAATATGCAAATGACTACGAAAAAAGTCACTATAGAACCTAACAGGAGAAACATTTCGAAAGGAACCAAGATCTTCGGGTTATAAACATGCATGTCAAGTTTCATCAAAATCGCTTCAAATTTGTGACCTCTATAGGGTCCACAACCTTGATATAACATATTTTCACACTATTCGCGTACAAACGGCGGCCATTTTGTCCGTCAATTTTGGTTCGATTTTCACGAAATTCTACCTCTATCTTCATTACCATGTAACAGTGATATAATCAAACGTTTTTTTAAATCGGATAATAATTTTGACCTCCAGTGGGACCACAAGCTACAAAGGGTGATTTTTCGTACAATCAGGGGCCATAATTCAGGAAGTTACGAATCAATGAGCGCAAATATCGAAAGGAACCAAGATCTTCACTTTATAAACATGTATGTCAAGTTTCATCAAAATCGGTTCAAAATTGTGACGTCTATAGGGTCCACAACCTTGATATAACATTTTCACACTATTCGCGTACAAACGGCGGCTATTTTGTCCGTCAGTTTAGGTTTGATTTTCACGAAATTCGAATTCAGCCTTCATTACCATGTAACAGTGATATAATCAAACTTTTTTTTGAATCAGATAATAATTTTGACCTCCAGAGGGACCACAAGCTAAAAAGGGCAATTTTTCGGACAATCAGGGGCCATAATTCAGGAAGTTACGATCCGATGGGTGCAAATATCGAAAGGAACCAAGATCTTTGGGTCATAAACATACATGTCAAGTTTCATCAAAATCTGTTCAAAATTGTGACCTCTATAGGGTCCACAACCTTGATATAACATATTTTCACACTATTCGCGTACAAACGGTGGCCATTTTGTTTGTCAATTTTGGTCCAATTTTCACGAAATTTTAACTCAACCTTCATTACCATGTAACGGTGATATAATCAAACGTTTTTTTAAATCGGATAATAATTTTGACCTTCAGAGGGACCACAAGCTAAAAAGGGCGATTTTTCGGACAATCAGGGGCCATAATTCAGGAAGTTACGATCCGATGGGCCCAAATATAGAAAGGAACCAAGATTTTGGGGTTATAAACATACATGTCAAGTTTCATCACAATCGGTTCAAAATTGTGACCTCTATAGGGTCCACAAGCTAAAAACATGATATTTCGTACAATCAGGGGCCATAATCCATGAAGTTCTGATCCGATACATGCCAATATCGAAAGGAACCGATATCTTATGGGGATAAACCTATATTTGAAGTTTCATCAAAATCGGATAAGAATTGTGATCTGTAGAGAGTCCACAAACAAATTGTGGATGGACGGACCGACGGACGTCCGGACGGACAGGGGCGACGACATAATACGTTCACATGAAAATGTGGGCGTATAAAAAGTAAAAATATGTGACAACCCTTGTTGACTGCCCAGACGATCTAGCTGCTGTGGGCGTATGTTTCGTTGCCTGGCAACCCCTTTTTTTACAGTTGTAACATACAATAATTATTATGCTTAGAATGCTACATGTCAAGCCAGGTGAAAAAATACCCTTTATCCTCTTTTAAAGATTCTTTCCCAGTAAAATATTTATCGAGTGGTTATTTCCAATAAAAGTATGGCAATTTTGGTATGGATGGAAAGAAGAAACATCCAATCTTACTAGAAAAATAATGAATCCCCTGAAAAACACCCATGGGCCAAGCACTGGGCGAAAATCTCAGGGTATCCTTAATCGTCAACCCGATCAATAGTGGTTCCCACACGCGTGACGCGAAGGGATGCGCGCGCAGGTTGTATGAGGTCAAGACAAGTGGGAGCACTCAATGCGTAGTGTACTCTTGTTGACAAGCGTAATGGTGAGTGGACGTGGAAGAGGTGAAAGACTAAAACGCACAACAGATACAGAGATTAAACTGCGGAGAAAGAAATGGGCAGAAGATAATCCAAGATTTTACTTCGGCTTCGACATTTATGGTAAATGGACAGCGATTAAAGAGAAATACAATCTTAAAGTTAAACGGGATCGGGAAGTCGCGTCTATATGCTGATTGAATGTTGGTAAGTTTTCATGTTATCTTCTTTCTACTTTGGCTTGCTTTCGATTTCTTTTATTGAAGTAGGTTGTAGGTTTCGTTTGGGATATAGACCTAATTATTGAATTATATTAATTTTCATTTTCTAAAGAGCATTTTGTGTTTATATGTTGACTGAAAATTAATGATGTTGACGATTCTCTTTTTTTGCAAGATGTAGGCGTCAAAAAAAAAGTAAACATTGCCAATATGCTTTTCGGGCTATTTGATTCCATGTTGACCATTTCACTTTTACCACATACATTTACATGTATGCTATTTGTATAGGCCTATCAACTGGTTAAAATAATATAAGGCCCGTCGTTGTACCTAATTGACACTCAATAAACGCAACTAGTTGTTACAAATATCCCAACTTTCCAGATCTTCATATATATAAGAAATTATACATTTATTCATTTATATATTTTAGGAACCAACACAAAGAGAAAGAACTGAAAGGTATATCTGTCCCTGGGCAGAGTTCTACAAAAGCTAAATATGTTTATCAAATGTAAGTGTAAACCATGCTAATTTTGTAAGATATTGCGATCTTTATTTTATGCATTGTAGATCTATATGTATTTGTTGCAAATGCAGACACAATTCCTGTGTATGGGTGTTAATTTTCAAAATTTATTACATACTGTAGAATGTGTGCTGATGAATATCAATCAATTTTTTTAATTATAGGCAAATTGGTGTAGGTCTGCAGTCAGTGTACACATTGACATGTAAAAATAAAGGAGACTTGACAGTGAAATTCAAAATGAGAGTAGGTCATAGGGCCGCTGTCTGGGCAAAATGTGGCTTTTTGCACTGCCTGTCTTCATTAGCCTGGATGACTCAATGAGACAAATTATGGCTTATAATATAATTAGGATTATTTTATTTCAGACATACAGGGGAATTAGAAAGCTTCCACCAACATATTTTAATGTATGCTGCTAAAAGATTTTCATAAACATGTAGGTATGTCATTGTATATTGTTGGAATGAACAAATCCCAAACTGAAAATTTATTTTGATGTTTTTTCATATAGGTATGTCATTAATTTTGTATGTAGACTGAATAAATCTCCAAATTTATTTTGAAGGTGTTCCATATCTTTAAATTCTGGCTTTGTATTGTTGTAGCTACCCTATTTACAAGGCTAGAAAAAAAAACTATTTGGCAGCTATAGACTACCAGCGACACAAAGATAGAGGACAAGCCCTTGACAAGGCCGGGAATCTGAGGTGAGTTTGCCTTGTTATGGTGTAGGAGCTTATGTGGTGGTTGAATATATACTATTAGACAATCTAACAAGTGCTATTTAGATAAAGTCTGTTTATTGAGTCAAGTTGTGTAGTTTCGATACGAAGCTGACTTTATACGGAGTAGGGTCGATTACCACTCCCCCCATCCCCCAACAAAGTTTCCTTCCACTGCTCATGACAAAATAGTACCGTATTAAATTTTAGTCAAGAAATGACCTAAATTGTGTCAAGTGTGCAACGTCCTCCCCCCTCTCACCCCATTCTTGGCATAACAAAATACAAATGTTATTCTCTCTCCCCATTCTTGACATAATAAAATACAAATGTTATTCTCATATATTCATTAATTGCTAATACAATAGATTACAAAATTAAAACAATATACTACAAAATTTAAAATTTTACAGGTTTCACAGGCTATATTCTAAAAGAAAAAATACTTGGAGTGCTGTTCCTGTAAAGGTTGAAAAAGAATACAAATACATGGATAATATCCTTAGTGGAATTTTGGATAGAATTAGGAATCACCAGGGTCCCATCCCTCAAATATTTCCACTTTCGGATGATGATCCAAGAAAAATAAAAAGAAACATTGCAGTTGTGTCACCTCCGCCAACAAATGAACTTGTTGCAATAAAAAAATCGAGATTTGGTTAGTTAATTCCAAGGGTTATAATTAGAATTTCCGACATTTTAAATCATACAGCTATTACTGATATCTATTACTGTGTCTAAAATGGGTATATCGTCCTGTTGCACTTGGGAACGTTTGTCTGATGCGCATAGTTACACAGCTTGGTACAACTCTTCTGATGCCTGAACCAAGACGTCCATTTCCTGCAGAAGAGATATGTACAATAATATTTAAACATACATTATGCTAGAGCTAAATCTGCCTATTGATATTATTAGGTAACTGATCTAGGCCATACAGAACTCTCGATGGCACAGGATTTCTCTGATAGACTAGAATGTTTCAATCATATTTTCATTTAATTTAAAAATGGAGGAGCGGGCATTTGCTTCGATCAACAAAGGCTAATATCTTCAATAGAGTAATTTGAATGAAATTATTCATTTTTTAACATTACATAACTTCTACTATAATAGCAATAAGAGTTTATCTAAATTTTACATAATGTATCTTTAACATGAAATATTTTTGTTTATACATATTTCATATTGTAAAAATTGTTTGATTTCATTGGCGTTACTGTTTTTATTTATTATATTTTAATGCTTTAAACTTACAATTCTTGTGGAAATACAAAAAGCTGGTTGGCATCCACAGTAGACGTATTCTATATCCACTTCCATCTCTCCACAGTGGTTAGGTTACAAACACACCAGTTGGGTGAAACTCTAATCTTGTGCTGGTTGTGGATCTTCTGGGCTTGCATTAGCACTCTGACTCAGGTCAAATATAAGAGCTGGTTCTCTATTTGAAAACGGCTAAGACAAGTTCTCGAAGTCTTGTTGTATCAACAGCATTTATGGTTGTCTGTAAATAAAATGTTATGTTGTTTAATTACTCTGGAATTTTTTTATATCACCTTAAAATCTAGATTATTTGTAAAATTAATAGTTAAATAAAATATATAAATCTTACTATAAGTTGTTGTCTTCTATTTTCTATTCGTCCAGCTAATCTTTGTCTGTCTTCCTCCAAAACCGCTGCTCTTTGTGTGCCTCTTCCCCTTCCCCTGGATGTAGAAATACTCCTGCCTCGTCCCCTGCCCCTAGAACGGGGTCTGCCTCTTCCCCTGCCTCTTACTACTGGAGCTTCTGTTACAGGAGAATCCCCGCTTGAACCAGAACTCTTAAACGAGACAATGAATATGATAATATTGTAAGAAACATTTTATTTCAATAGTTTGCCCGCTCATAAGAGTTTTTAGCAGTTGGAGGAGCCAAAGAAAAAGTTAAACAGTCGACTGTACTAGGAGTCGAAGAAAACCCCCAAAGTTGGATAGTCGCCTCTCCTTGAGGCATTGAGACCACATCACTGAACTCAATGAGAGACCTTATGCTCTAAAGCACACATACTAGAAAAATCTCTGCCCAGCTGAAGATGAATCTTGGATTATAGATGTATCAATATAATCCTATAAATTTTATTGCAACAGGGAATATTGAACATTTAGGAAGTCAACATTAGAGCCTTGTGAACATTATAAATAATAAACCAAAGAATGAAAATTGATTTATTATAAGGGAAAGGTGTTAAAAATTGGAATACAAAAAGTTCTCTAAAACAAAAAAATAGAAGCAATTTCCATGTATACATAGGCCTATTGCCACTATTGGATTGCAGAAATTCATATCCGACGGGTCCTTCTAAAGTAATAACACCACTTTGTGAAAAGGCGCTATCATGATATTTTTTCCTCGTTATTTTTAAAAAGATAACGTATATGATAATCTTTTTTTTTTTTTTTTTTTTTTAAGAAATAGCG
Organism: Patella depressa; assembly: GCA_948474765.1. Taxonomy (NCBI): domain Eukaryota; kingdom Metazoa; phylum Mollusca; class Gastropoda; family Patellidae; genus Patella; species Patella depressa. The sequence continues at coordinate 6,610,693 of CAOLEZ010000008.1, read as the reverse complement.
AAGCTGTCTCGCACGGTGACAATGAATCCAATGATATTTTCTGCTAACTCCACAAATCCCGTACCCACACATTTATGTACAAGAAGGAATGCAAATCTTAATAATAAAACAAAATTTAATTACCTATGAAGTTTCAATATCCATATTACATTCTCCTTTCGTAAAATCTGCATTGACAGCCACTTAAATTCACCGCTTTTACACATCCAGATAAGTGTACATCGATACATCGTCTTTTATATATTCAACGAATTCTCCCTCGGCTTACCTCGTTTCCGTGACGTTCAATTCACGTCACAAACATGGCTTCTTAAAATAAATATTTTACCGTTTGTGGTGTTTCCCGTGGATAGCAGTGTTGTTAGAGGGATTTGAGGCAAAATTGTGATTGTTTAATTAGTTTGAGTATGTTTTTAGTCTAAATATATCATCAAATCACCCAGTTTGTTCACGGGAAGGCATCTTTAAGGTAGGGAGATAAATGAAATATAAATTTACAATGAATCTGTAATAACACAGATCCCATTTCATTTAGTTTTTATAGTTCAAAATTTCGTTTTACTTGCCTTTACTACCTTAGGATGTGAAAGACTTGTTATTTAACTCGTGTTCTGCTTGAAATGAGGATGTCAGCCAATCAAATTATTTCGGACAATCAGGGGCCATAATTCAGGAAGTTACGATCCGATGGGCGCAAATATCGAAAGGAACCAAGATTTTGGGGTTATAAACATACATGTCAAGTTTCATCACAATCAGTTCAAAAATTGTGACCTCTATAGGGTCCACAAGCTAAAAACATGATATTTCGTACAATCAGGGGCCATAGTCCATGAAGTTCTGATCCGATACATGCCAATATCGAAAGGAACCGAGATCTTATGGGGATAAACCTATATTTCAAGTTTCGTCAAAATCGGATAAGAATTGAGACCTGTAGAGAGTCCACAAACAAATTTTTGGATGCCCATATCTCGAAAACTACTTCAGCGAATTTTTTTAATCTTTTTCTATCAGGAGTCTTCCAGGTGGTCTTGTGCATGAAATCATCCAATGAGACATTGAAATGTCTGGAATAGGTGAAATAACAGACTGAAAATCGCAGAGAGTCGAAAAATCGTGAAATTTTGTAAAATGCTCTATTTTTTTATTTGAAGAGATTTTCAAAAAAAAGTTATATATACAGATAGCTGACCCAATTACGATTCTAACGATGTATAATATGTATGTAGTTATTGAAATTTAATTTTCGAAATTTTGACATTTTTGCTTTTTTGGCACTTTTGAACATAGGATTTCTCAGAGGCATTTTATCTGAGCAGATAATGTAATATATCAATACAGAGCCCTGTGGCTATTTTAGTGCCCAAACCAGTTATTAAAACTATTCCGACAATATTCTCCATACCGCAAGTATTCAAAAGATAGGTTGCCAGGCAACGAAACATACGCCCACAGCAGCTAAATCGTCCGGGCAGTCAACAAGGGTTGTCACATATTTTTACTTTTTTTGGTAATGAAACATCTGAAAATCATTAGAATTTGTTTGCTTTTTATAAAGTTTTGCCCCACGCTAACAATTAGTATAGGAAACGTTTAACATCATGGATTCAGCTGTTCAGTTATCAAAATTCATTGAAAATCAAACTACTTGTTCGTTTCAACACCTTAAACTCTGTGTATCAATCTGAAGTCAATCGGATGATAAGTTTGGCATCTATAGCGTCAGAAGGTTTTTTGAAGTGATCAAGGGAGATAACTCTGGAAGTAATTAATTGAAATCGCTGAAAATCAGTAGGCTTTTTCGTCTCATGACCTTAAACAGTGTGTGTAAATTTAAAGTCAATCGGATATTAACTTTGGCCTCTAGAGCGTCCACAGGATTTTTGATGTGATCAAGGGCCGTAACTCTGGCACTAAGTATTGGAAATCGCTGAAAATCAATAGGCTTCTTCGTCTTATGACCTTAAACACTGTGTATGAATTTAAAGTCAATCGGATATAAACTTTGGCCTCTAGAGCGATCACAAGATTTCTTTGAAGTGATCAAAGGCCATAACTCTGGCACTAATTATCGGAAATTGCTGAAAATCAATAGGATTCTTCATCTTATGACCTTATACACTGTGTATAAATTTAAAGTCAAACTGATATTAACTTTGGCTTTTAGAGCGTCTACAAGATTTTTTGAAGTGAATAAGGGCCATAACTCTGGCACTAATTATCGGAAATCGCTGAAAATCAATAGGATTCTTCGTCTGATGACCTTAAACACTGTGTATAAATTTAAAGTTAATCGGATATTAACTTTGGCTTTTAGAGCATCCACAAGATTTTTTGAAGTCATCAAGGGCCATAACTCTGGCACTAATTATCGGAAATCGCTGAAAATCAATAGGCTTCTTCGTCTCATGACCTCAAACACTGTGTATAAATTTAAAGCCAATTTGATATTAACTTTGGCCTCTAGAGCGTCCACAAGATTTTTTGAAGTGATCAAGGGCCATAACTCTGGTAGTTATTATCGGAAATCGCTGAAAAACAATAGGCTTCTTCGTCTCATGACTTAAAACACTGTGTATAAATTTAAAGTCAATCGGATATTAACTTTAGCCTCTAGAGCGTCCACAAGCAATTGTGGACGCCGGACGGACGGGGGCAACGACAATATACGACCACATTTCAATGTGGGCGTATAAAAATGAAAAAAAAGGTTAAAAAAAATGGCGCTCTTGCGAAAAACATGATTTCTCAATTATGTATTAGCGGACCAAAAGAACTAAAGTGCCGTTGCGTATAACCAGGGGCCATAATTCAGGAAGTTACGATCCGATATGCGCAAATATCGAAAAGAACAAAGATCTTTGGGTTATAACCATGAATTTCAAGTTTCATCAAAATCGAATTAAAATTGTGACCTTTACAGGGTCCACAACCTTGATATACCATTATTTAACAGTATTCGCGTACAAACGGCGGCCATTTTGTATGGCAATTTTGGTCCGAATCTTACGAAATTCGAACTCAACCTTCCTTATGGTGTAACGGTAATATAATCAAACGTTTATTTAAATCGGATAATAATTGTGACCTCCAGAGGAACCACAAGCTAAAAAAAAAGGAGATTTTGCGTATAAACAGGGGCCATAATTCAGAAAGTTACGATCCGATATGCGCAAATATTGAAAGGAACCAAGATCTTTGGGTTATAACCATGAATTTCAAGTTTGATCAAAATCGAAATAAAATTGTGACCTCCACAGGGTCCACAACCTTGATATACCATTTTTTAACAGTATTCGCGTACAAACGGCGGCCATTTTGTATGTCAATAGTGGTCCGATATTCTCGAAATTCTAATTAGGGTGTAACAGTGATATAATCAAACGGTTTTTTAAATCGGATAATAATTGTGACCTCCAGAGGGACCACAAGCTAAAAAGGGTGATTTTTCGGACAATCAGGGGCCATAATTCAGGAAATTACATTCCGATATCCGCAAATATCGAAAGGAACCAAGATCTTTGGGTTACAAACATGCATGTCAAGTTTCATCAAAATCGGTTCAAAATTGTGACCTCTATAGGGTCCACAAGCTAAAAACGTGATTTTTTGTACAATCAGGGGCCATAATCCATGAAGTTTTGATCCGATACATGCCAATATCGAAAGCAGTCGAGATCTTTTGAGGATAAACCTATATTTCAAGTTTCGTCAAAATCGGATAAGAATTGTGACCTGTATAGAGTCCACAAACAAATTGTGGACGGACGGACAGGGGCGACGACATAATACGTCCACATGAAAATGTGGGCGTATAAAAAAGGGCCTATTAAAAACTAACATCTAATAACAAGCTATATGTTCATTCAGAAAGTATTCAGATATCCTAAATTATCTGGCAGCTATTATATAAACACTTACAATACACAAACAGAGTAAGCTATATGATCAACGCTTCCCAAAGAGCTACCAATTTATCAGAATTTTCCAAGAAAAAAAAATTGCCAATACGTGCGTATAAGTTTGTGCACGCCTGTTACAAGTTTAGGATCGTTGGAGTGTATGCAATGTAAATTTAGTGAAAAGTTGAAATGTAATTCTAGTTTATTTGCGTGGGAATTACCACTCTTCAGTTGGTTGTGTTTTATGTAGATTGCTATTGAAGGCAAGATGCACAATTTACGCATTGTGGCATGTTTTTGCTGGATTAACTCTCTATATTCACGTTGATATTCAATTTGGGCGCTGACTGCTTCCTATTTATACATTTGCCTTTCCGACAGACGTATAAATAACAAGCATGACTAAGAAATTCTATGAGGGCTGTGCACAGATTCACTCCTTAGCAGTTCTCAGTGAGAGCTAGGCTATGTGATGGGTGTTTAAATTATACATTAGATTGTAAAAAGGTAACATACATCTCTATGTTTATCATCAAGTTGTAGTAATTTAGTTTCTTTTTCTTTCAATAATCTGACACCAGCCTTCATGTTAGTTTCCATCTGATCTAGCTTTAAAGCTTCTAAATCTAAACTACTCCTCACATCATCAAATACATAATTATCTCCATCAATCTATAAAATAAATTACAAGTTATCTTTCTGTCTTAAAATCCCTCAAAAATAGATTTTGTGTCACCCAGTAACAGAAAGATAAGATTTAAAACAAAAGAAATGTATCTTTCTTTTCAGATCCCATGAATAAAAGTTGTATTTTTATATTATATAAATATTCAATGAACATATATAAATATTTAATGAACAAGCCAACAGTGAGGCTGATATCCCCCACCAAAATCCCAAAATAAATAGATGACATATATTAATTAATCGCACATTTAATTTTTTTCAAAAGTATCAAACAATCAAATTGTACACAAAGTTTCATCACTCTCTATCACACAGAATCGGAATCATCTTGTCCCAAAGCATCGACCAATGAAATTGATTAGCTCTGCTTAGCTTTAGTTTGAACATTCTACCTCAATGAGAAGGAGAGTTAGTGTATTCCAAAGTCTCGACCAATCAAATTGGTTATCGCTCTGCTTACCCTCAGAAGAAAATGTTCATTATCGAACTTAGTTAAGGTAGTGATGTAAAAAAGGTTATACACCACGTGTCCTCATTAAAGTTAGCATGTCCCAAAGCATCAACCAATCAAATTGCTTGTCTCTGCATACCCTACTCTGCATACTCCATCAAGGCATCTACCTAATACACACCTACACGAAGTGTGAACATTCTAACTCAATTAGAATGAGAGTTATTGTGTTCCAAAGTCTCAACCAATCAAATTGCTTATTCCTCTGCTTAGCCTAAGCAGAACATGCTCATTATCGCACTTCGTCAAGGTATTAATGTAATAAAACTACACACCAAATTTCATCAATCTCACTTAATTAGAACAAACATTAAAGTGTCCCAAAGCATAAACCAATCAAATTGCTTATCACTGCTTTCCCAAAGCAGAAAATGTTCATCTTCGAACTCCATCAAGGAATTGACCTAATAAACACCTACATTTGAACATTCCAGCTCAATTAGAAGGAGAGTTATTGTGTTCCAAAGTCTCAGCCAATATTTAATTGCTTATCGCTCTGCTTACCCTGACCAGAAAATTAGAATGAGAGTTATTGTGTTCCAAGGTCTCAGCCAATTAAATTGCTTATCGCTATGCTAACCCTGACCAGAAAATGCTTAGTATCGAACTTAGTCAAGGTATTGATGTAATGAAACTATACACCACGTTTCATCACTCTCACTTAATTAAAACTAAAATTATTGTGTCCCAAATCATCAACCAATCAAACTGCTTATCTCTGCTTACCCTAAGCAGAAGAAGAAAATGCTCATCTTTGAACTCCATCAATGTATTGACCAAGGTTGAACATTCTACCTCAATTAGAAGGAGAGTTATTGTGTCCCAAAAAGTGTGACAGACGGACGAACTGGCGGTTTCAGGCAGGCAGGCAAGCACGCAGACAGACAGACATTTTAATAGTCTCCTGCTTTCTTCGAAAGCCGGGGGGACAATAAGAAGTGTTAGAATGAAAGAGAAAAATAGGTTGCCAGGCAACGAAACATACGCGCAACAGCAGCTAAATCGTCCGGGCAGTCAACAAGAGTTGTCGCATGTTATCAGAAAATCATTAGAATTTGTTTGGTTCTTACAAAGAGTTCTGCCCCATGCTAATGTTTAGTATACGAAACATTTAATATTATGGATTTAGCTGTTCAATTATCTAAATTCATTGAAAATCAAACTCAACCATCATTAATGTGTAACAGGGATATAGTCAAACTTTTTTTTTAATTCTGAATAAAATTGTGACCTCCATAGGGTCCACAAGATAAGAAACATGATTTTTTCGTACAATCAGGGGCCATAATTCAGAAAGTTATGGTCCAATGCGTGCGAATATCGAAAGGATCTGCGATCTTTTGGTTATAAACTTACATTTCAAATTTCATCAACATTGGATTAAAATTGTGACCTCTACAGGGTCCACAACATGGATACACATATTTTTACACCATTCGTGTATTAGTGGCAGCCATTTTGTCTGGCAGTTTTGGTTCGATTTTTACGAAATTCGACCTCAACCTTCATTACAGTGTAACGGTGATATAATCAAACGTTTTTTAAAATCGGATAATAATTGAGACTCCTAGAGGAACCACAAGCTAAAACAGTCGATTTGGCGTACAATCAAGGACCATAATTCAGGAAGCTACAATCCGATATGTGCAAATATCAAAAGGAACCATGATCTTTGGATTTTAAACATGTATTTCAAGTTTCATCAAAATCGGATTAAAATTGTGACTTCCATAGGGTCCATAACCTTGATATACCATATCTTTACACTATTCGCATTCAAGTGGCGGCCATTTTGTCTGGCAATTTTGGTCCGATTTTCGCTAAATTTGCACCCAATGTTCATTACAGTCTAATGGTGATATAATCAGACGGTTTTATAAATCGAATAATAATTTTGACCTCTAGCGAGACCACAAACTAAAACTAAAAATAGGTTGCCAGGCAACGAAACATACGCCCACACAGCAGCCAAATCGTCCGGGCAGTCAACAAGAATTGTCGCATATTAAGGAATTATCAGAAAATCATTAGAATTTGTTTGGTTTTTATAATCAAACGTTTTTTTTTAAATCATATAATAATTGTGACCTCCAGAGGCACCACAAGCTAAAAAGGGTGATTTTTCGTACAATCAGGGGACATAATTGAGGAAGTAATGACCCGATGGGCACAAATATCGAAAGGAACCAAGATCTTTGGGTTTAAAACATACCTGTCAAGTTTCATCAAAATCGATTCAAAATTGTGACCTCTATAGGGTCCACAACCTTGATATAACATATTTTCACACTATTTGTGTACAAACGGCGGCCATTTTGTCCGTCAATTCTAGTCCGGTTTTCACGTAATTCGGTGATATAGTCAAACGTTTTTTTAAATCGGATAATAATTTTGACCTCTAGAGGGACCAAAAGCGAAAAAAAGCGATTTTGCGGACAATCCGGGGACATAATTCAGGAAGTTATGAACCAATGGGCGCAAATATCGAAAGAAACCACGATCTTTGGGTTATAAACATACATGTCAAGTTTCATCAAAATCGGTTCAAAATTGTGACCTCTATAAGGTCCACAACCTTTATATAACATATTTTCACAATATTTGCGTACAAACGGCGGCCATTTTGTCCGTCAATTTTGGTCCGATTTTCACAGATTTCATACAAGACCTTCATAACCATGGAACGGTGATATAATCAAACGGTTTTTTAAATCGGATAACAATTTTGACCTCCAGAGGGACCACAAGCTAAAAAGGGCAATTTTTCGGACAATCAGGGGCCATAATTCAGGAAGTTACGATCCGATTGGCGCAAATATCGAAAGGAATCAAGATCTTTGGGTTATAACCATGCATTTCAAGTTTCATCCAAATCGGTTCAAAATTGTGTCCTCTACACTGTTCACAACCTTGATATAACATATTTTCACACTATTCGCGTACAAATGGCGGCCATTTTGTCCGTCAATTTTGGTCCGATTTTCACGAAATTCGAACTCGACCTTCATAACCATGGAACAATGATATAATCAAACGGTTTTTTAAATCGGATAACAATTTTGACCTCCAGAGGGACTACAAGCTAAAAAGGGCAATTTTTCGGACAATCAGGGGCCATAATTCAGGAAGTTACGATCCGATTGGCGCAAATATCGAAAGGAACCAAGATCTTTGGGTTATAAACATGCATTTCAAGTTTCATCCAAATCGGTTCAAAATTCTGACCTCTAAACTGTTCACAAGCTAAAAAACGTGATTTTTCGTACAATCAGGGGCCATAACCCATGAAGTTACAGTCCGATACATGCCAATATCGAAAGGAACCGAGATCTTAGGGTGATAAACCTATGTTTTAAGTTTCATTGAAATCGGATAAAAATTGTGACCTGTAGACTGTTCACAAACAATTGTGGACGGACGGACGGACGGACAGGGGCGACGACAATATAAGTCCACATGAAAATGTGGGCGTATAAAAAAGGCCATTTTTCTATAGGGTCCACAACCTTGATATAACATATTTTCACACTAATCGCGTACAAACGGTGGCCATTTTGTCCTTCAATTTTGGTACGATTTTCACGAAATTTGAACTCAATCTTCATTACCATGTACCGTTGATATAATCAAACAGTTTTTTAAATCGGATAATAATTTTGAACTCCAGAGGGACCACAAGCTAAAAAGGGTGATTTTTCGGACAATCAGGGGCCATAATTCAGGAAGTTACGATCCGATGGGTGCAAATATCGAAAGGAACCAAGATCATTGGGTTATAAACATACATGTCAGGTTTCATCAAAATCGGTTCAAACTTGTGACCTCTATAGGTTCCACAAGCTAAAAACATGGTTTTTCGTACAATAAGGGGCCATAATCCATGAAGTTTCGATCCGATACATGCCAATATCGAAAGCAGCTGGGATCTTATGGGGATAAATCTATATTTGAAGTTTCGTCAAAATCGGATAAGAATTGTGACCTGTAGAGAGTCCACAAACAAATTGTTGACGGAAGGACGGACGAATGAATAGTCACTCCATGGGTAGTTCCCAAAAAACCATATTGGCTACATACTGTTAGGTATTTAATTCCATACTTGCGAATGACCTTTTGTTGGGCAACTTCTAAAATACAATCTTATCTTGTGTATTTTTAAGGGCTGTCAAATATGTCAAGATGGTATGACTTTTCTCTGTATTAGGGATGCCATGATTTGGGACTTTCTTTTGGTGCATTTCAATATATGAAAGTGACCAAACACCTGATACGACATCAAAATTGAATTTCAGATTGAAAAGAGAAAACTTTATCATCATATTTACAACAATCCAAGCCCCCTCCCCCTCCGTCACAAGTTGGTGTATGGTTTTTTAATAGCTTGGTTTACAAAATGGTAGATCCTTTTGTCTAAATCTTCATTTTTAGAAATAATCGGACCAAGTACCCATGTCTGTACTTGGTCCAATACTCAACAATATTTTGGACAAAGCAATACCCATGTGTGTTTGGACAATATACCCAAAAAATAAAAGGAACAGGTATCCAATAACATTTTGGACAGAGCAATACCCATGTGTGTTTGGACAGTACACCCAATAAGTTAACAGACTAAGTACCCAATAATATTGTCTCTACAGAATAATACCCATGTGTGTTTGGACAGTATACCAAATAAAGTAACAGTCTAAGTACCCAATATTGTCTTAACTTGAATAGATTCAAACAGTGGCCTGACCACTAATGTGTTGCCTGCCCTTAGACCACATTCCACAATTCTAAACTGAAACAGCCCAAATTTGGGGTGGGACTGGACTTGCCATTACTAGCTTGATTTCAATATATCCCTGACTTCATAAGAAGTCATTTCTTGACACATACTGTCAGATACACATTCACATTGAATTTTCTTTGATTTGTATGACTGTGAACACATGATGCCTGTAGAGGCATATGGGTTTTCTCTGTGTTCCACCCCACCATCCGTGCGATTTATTCAAGTTATGAGAACTAGTTTCACAATCAATTTAAAATAGACTTTAAACTTTTAATTCAAGCTAATAGAGCTGTAATTTTTTTCAGATTATCATAAAACATTTTTCATTAATTTTATTTTTATGCACTTGCAATAATCATTCAATTTAACAACTCATCTCTTTTCTCTAACATTATGAATGTGGATGTATTTCGGTCATTAGGACAATTCATTTGTTTTTTTTCGCACTATGTACAAAACCTGCGATTTTTTGCGGAAATATTGGAGGAATTCAGCTGAAATTGTCAGAGAATCATCCTACATGTATTCTGAGGTGGCTGTGCAAATGTCATCAGCTTTTCTACCCAGCTGTAACAAACTACCCAGTAATACACTGGACGAAACACCCAGCAATACTTAACTTCCCTCAATAAATTAATTTCAATTGAAAGCTGTACAAAATGCGTTTTTTTGGCTCAAGTGAATGTGCTGTCATTTAATTTTGGCTGAATCTATTAACCTGAAATTTGCACAGCACTTTGGAAATATATTCAGGATGGTGGTAGCCTGTTTAGTCAAAAATTAAGAGTTTGAGGGCTAGCTCAGTTCAGGGTATTTCGGTCGTTAGGACAATTTTTTTTTTTTTTCGCACTATGCTCATGTACAAAACCTGGTTCTTTTTGGAAATATTGGAGCAATTCAGCTGAAATTGTCAGAGAATCATCCTACATGTATTCTGGGGTGGCTGTGCAAATTTCAGCTTCATAGCTTAATTAAAAGTGTATATCTTAGGCTGCCATAAGCATAAAATGACATTTTTCAATGCAAAGCTGTTACAAAATGCGGTTTTTGGCTCAAGTGAATGTGCTGCCATTTAATTTTGGCTGAACCTATTTACTTGAAATTTGCACAGCACTTTGGTAATATATTCAGGATGGTGGTATTAAAATTTCAGTCAAAACTTTGAGGGCTAGCTCAGTTCGGGGTATTTCGGTCGTTAGGACAATTTTTTTTTTTTTTCACACTATGCTCATGTACAAAACCTGGTTCTTTTTGGAAATATTGGAGCAATTCAGCTGAAATTGTCAGAGAATCATCCTACATGTATTCTGGGGTGGCTGTGCAATTTCAGCTTCATAGCTCAATTAAAACTGTATATTTTAGGCTGTCATAAGCATAAAATGACATTTTTCAATGCAAAGCTGTACAAAATGCGGTTTTTGGCTCAGGTGAATGTGCTGCCATTTAATTTTGGCTGAACCTATTAACCTGAAATTTGCACAGCACTTTGGTAACATATGCAGGATGGTGGTATTAGAATTTCAGCCTGTTTAGTCAAAAATTAAGAGTTTGAGGGCTGGCTCAGTTCCAGGTATTTCGGTCGTTTGGACAATTTTGTTTTTTTTTACAACCACTTGACGAAATATCCAGCAATACTTCCCTCTGTAACTTAATTTCAAAGAAACATGTCATCAGCTTTTATTTCAATAATTCGCTTGCATGTAGGGGTCTTTAGCAGTGGGAGTAAAGTGGAGAAAACCCACGAAGTTGGACAGATGACAGTACTTCTTGTCACATACAACTGGGGATTCAAAACCATGGCAGTTGACTGGATGACAGGCTTTATGATACAGCACGCACATGCTAACCATTTGACCATCCATAACCCCCACTCTGGTTTCCACCCACAATAATGACCACATACATCACCATCCATTCAAGTTCTGAGAACAAGATTCACAATCAATTTAAAATAGACTTTAAACTTTTAATTCAAGTTAATAGAGCTTTATTTTTTTTCAGATTATCATAAAATATTTATCAATAATTTAATTTTTATGCACTTGCAATAATTATTTAATTTAACTTGAAGTGTAGGACGATCTGAACATGTTCCTTTCATCAACACCAGTTTTCTTAAAATTGTGCTTCACACTGTTTTCGTTACAACGTCTGTGTTCCTTTGTGGGAAAAATCACATTGTTTTCATCTGAATTACTGCCACCATCATCAGTTGGAATATATTTTTGAGTCTGAACTGTGGTTGTTTGAGCCAGTTGGGCTACTTGGATCCTCCAAATCATCATTTGGTTGGGGCTTGGAAGGTCCCTTTGAAAAAAAATAAAAAAATTTAGAAGCATGAAAATAAAATGCCTTAACAATGCACACATAAATCATTTTTCTTTTGATTTGGCACTCTTAAATCAAACATAGGTCCAATAAATCTTTTGTAATACTGTTCCATTTTGTTTCTTATCTGGCATACATATAAAGATTAAATAAACCTATTCAATTACATTAAATGAAGGGAGAATAAATACTTCTTACAATTCAGGATGGTGGTATTAAAATTTCAGCCCATTTAAGTCAAAAATTAAGAGTTTGAGGGCTGGCTCAGTTCAGGGTATTTCGGTCGTTTGGACAATTTTTTCATGCACTATGCTAATGTGCAACCCCTATTTTGGGGAATATTGGAGTTATGAAGCTGGTTACATGTAGCTCAAGTAGAACTGTATATTTCAGACTCTGAAAGGACATTCTTTAATGGAAACTGTTCTATATGGATCGGCGGGTTTTTCGCTCAATTTAATGTGATTGCATTTCAATTTGGCTGAAGCTATGAACCTGAAATTTTCAGGGTCGCTACGTGATATCTGTGGGAAGCAGGATTTTAAATTGCAGGTTCATAGCTGCAAAAATAAGGAAATGCACCCCCTCCTCAGTTGACTGATAAATTGAGGTCATGACGTCATGTACTACTCAAAAACTGAAATGTTTTCATTCATTACAATATAAATGACTGAACCAGTCTTCCATGTAATACTTGGAGTTAGCATAAGCGCAGTTGGTAGCATACATAACTTCGAATGGGTGTCCTTAGGCAAGACTCTATTTATGATGACTAAATTGTCAGAAAATATGTATAAAGTATTTTGACTACAGAAAAACTAAAAAAAAGTTAAATTTAAAAAAAAAAATTATCAAAGTTTGGAGAAAAATTGTGATTTCACTGCAAATTTCTCAATTTTTAGTTTTTCTTTAATTTCTAACAGTAAGAAAAATATTTCAATGTTCCATGTTGGTGTATTCAGCCTCAGAAAGCATAGATAAAGTGAACAACATTGTAATTTCATCTAATGTTGTCTAAAAATTCACAAAAAATCTGCAAATTCATCCATTTGGATGTAGAAATTAATGCCTTCATGCCTACTCAAATTAGTCAAAATTTCTAAAAATGCACTTATTTTCATTGCTAATGTAAGTTAGATGGGATCTCTAAGTTTGTCAGGTTTAGAAATAGCTGCAGTTTTCCTACAGAAAATTGAAAATTGGCAACACTGAGCCAATAATATACAGCAGATGGGTTTATACAAAATGTTCAAAACAGGGGTTGGCTCAATTTGGCTACCAATTTAGCCAGAAAAAGCATTTTTTTCTACTTTGAAACATTAAATTCTTGCATTTCCTTCGTGAAGGAAGCAATATCCCAGTCTTTAAAGACATTTTTCACCCCATCATTCTGTTTACAGAGGCTATAAATGCCCCACCCCACCCTTTTTTATTAATGTGTTTTGAGAGTTTTAATTGCACTTGTGTTGACAATTAAATGATAATAATTGAAATTTGTTGTTGAATTACAGTTAGGAATGTTATTTTTCACCAATAAATGGTTATTTTGTACATTTCAAGGATTTCTAATCTTTTTGGTTTAAAGTCAAACTTAGAACCCTAAGACATGTCTGGCCAATAAGACCACGCCCTGATACAGTACTGGTGTAGATGTGTAAATGTCAGCTTAATGGCCAATATTTTCTCATCAAAATCTAGGATTTGTGGTGTTTGTTGCATTTATGTTACTTATACAATAGTAAAATGTTAATTTTGATCCTTTTCAGGCCTCTTTTATGATGTCAACCAGGGATCTTAATCGGCTGTTTTTTGTCGGCTTTAGCCGATTGATCTTTAATCTAGCCGGTTTGTAAAACAATGAACCGGCCACTATGGTATCATTAATCAATCAACTTTCAGCCGATAACAAAGAGTTGATTATTACTCGTCGATTAAGAAACCCATCCAGTCAATACAATATAAATACCTTCGATCGGCTTCAATCCGTATCTGCTCATTTCCTAAATAAACAACTTAATTAGTTGAGTCAATCAAGTAAAAGAATGTATATATAATCCAATGTCGGTTCATTCATTTATATCTAACACAATGTTGAAGTACTTAAACACCTCGGAGAATGACAATAGAAAACGTAAACGAGTTTCAGCCGACGATAGTGATGGCGGCATTGACCTTGAACTTAAAGCATGCACATCGTCATTGGAAGTTCCAAAACTTGGAGAAACTCCCACGGCCAGTATAGGTCAACCAAAGTCGAAGTCTGGGAGATATTTTAATTCCGAATGGTTAACTACTTTCAAATGGCTTTCATTTGACAAAATTTCACAAAAAATGTTTTGTCTCGTAAATTATTAATTTAGTCTTCTTTTTTAAGTCACGTAATAACCTACTGATCTCGTATATTAATAATTATTATTATTATGTTAGCGTTGAGTGAATCTGGTAATAACCTACTGAACCATATATAATTATTATGTCAAATAATAGCCTATCATGACAATTGGACACATGACTTTTCGCACGTATGGCATCACTCGGCAAACCTCGGCATATTTCCGAGTTCCGACTATACACAGAACTAATTTGTGCTAATTTGTTATTATTGATATTACATTCTTTTTATTTTTATATATTGACAAGTGATCACAATAATACAATTGTAAAAAAACATATTTATATTTACTGGTAGTTTTTCTTTTTACTAAATTATAACTTCCGTTTGGTTGGATGAAAGCGAAAGTAGGAATATGCATTATGCAAGTTGCTGAAATTTGACTATAAATTTCGATATTATTATCAATGTATGAATACAGGTATGTAATTACAACAAATGTTTTGTTTATTTGAAGTTTAAGCTATTATTATTCGGAATACGTTATGCAATTATTAACGTGAATAATGTATGCATAAACCAACATGTCTGTTGTTGAAAATACGACTATCCGTTAGGCTTACCCTTGGCCGGTTCATTTCAAAATGGATTAAGAACCCTGATGTCAACTCTGTTGTAACTACCTTTTTGACTTCATTTTTTCAGGCAACTGATGAAAAGGTCCAGACATCTTGATTCAGTACCAGAATTGCAATAAAGATTTGTATGGTGCCTCTGAGCTTTGAGATATTGATAACATTGAACTATTTCCAAATTTGTGAAAATTGTGTATTCTGTGACCCTTTTGTTAGAGAGGGGTGGACATAAGCCAATTCTGGTATTTTTTTCTTTCAGCTAGGCCTATTTTAACCATAATTCACATTTATTGCACCTATTTTAGTTTCTATGTTCATATATTAGCCAGGGATGGTAAATCATATCTGTTAGACAGATTCTTTTGGTAATGTTAGCTTTGCAACCAAAGATAAGATTGATTCAGTCATTGACATGTT
The DNA here is from genome assembly GCA_948474765.1 of Patella depressa. NCBI lineage: Eukaryota > Metazoa > Mollusca > Gastropoda > Patellidae > Patella > Patella depressa. The sequence goes on along the minus strand of CAOLEZ010000008.1, from coordinate 6,595,101 downwards.
TAGGGGGTGGGGTTACATGTTTCAGTACAGACCTTTATAATTTCAATCAAAGCAACAGTTTTGTGATTTTTCTGTTTGCATATTGTCCAGGGTTTCCAAAAATATATTACTTGCCAGTCTGGCTATCTAAAAAAGTGGAAAATTATTGATTTTTTGAAAGATGCTACCTGTAAATTCTGTACATTTTTCATGACATGGCAGTAAAAAAATATATTTTTGAAAAAAATTCCAGATTATGAGTGTTTTCTGTGTAATTTGTTTGTAACTTGTGGTATTTTGTCACAAAACTCAAATACAGCCTTTAATAAGATAGATTTTAGCACAAAAGGCCCAGGGACCTGAGATGCACTGCTGTACATACAGCAGCTTGTATACTTAAAGGGCCATCATTTTTGCAGTTATTTCTTTCACCAGTGTGTTGCCAGAACATATGGGAAGCATATAAAAAGAGCATTTTGGTGATACCTGAAATTTCACCCCTATATAGGACACAAATCACTAAATATTTCTACGCCGGTACCCACAAATTGTAGGGCCCAGTTATTTTTAGTCTTTTTCTCTCTTTCACTTTTTCCCCCTTTTGCATGGTGATTTTTGTTTACTTTTTGGTGTAGAATCAAAGAAAAGGGTTTGAAAATACATTTTCTGCCAGGTTTTGGTGAATATTCATGATTTTGAGGCGGAAGGATACAAGAGTTATGAGGTTGGTTACGTTGAAAGGGGGGACCGAAAATTGCCTGGTTAGCTGTCAGACCTTTATAATTTCAATCAAAGCAACAGTTTTGTGATTTTTCTGTTTGCATATTGTCCAGGGTTTCCAAAAATATATTACTTGCCAGTCTGGCTATCTAAAAAAGTGGAAAATTATTGATTTTTTGAAAGATGCTACCTGTAAATTCTGTACATTTTTCATGACATGGCAGTAAAAAAATATATTTTTGAAAAAAATTCCAGATTATGAGTGTTTTCTGTGTAATTTGTTTGTAACTTGTGGTATTTTGTCACAAAACTCAAATACAGCCTTTAATAAGATAGATTTTAGCACAAAAGGCCCAGGGACCTGAGATGCACTGCTGTACATAAAGCAGCTTGTATACTTAAAGCATGTTGCTCCATCTGTGGCCTTATGTTGACAATAGTCTAGGAAGTTCTTATCTGCTATTTGCTTGTAACCCATATTGTATATCTTTACTGTATAGTTATCAATAAAACCCGAAACAAAAAATGGCCGACGAAACGGATGGTGAAGATAGGAGTATGGGTGATAAGGAAAAGACCTGAAAGGTACGTGGAGGGCACAGGGGATTTGTGAAGAAAACCGTACCAAATGCCGATGAATTGTTATCATCAATCAGTCATCGATCAGCCTGTGACGAAAATGTCATTGAAAGACTGCAAGGTTTTAAACAGACTTTAAAAGATAAGGTAGATGTCCTTAGAAATTTAGATGTAGTCATTTTGGAGTGCCTTTATGAAAATAATGATATTGAAACTGAAATATTTGATAGTAGCGAGTTTCGTGAATTTATTTTCAAATCTTTAATTAGAATTGATCGAGTTTTAGAGGCCAAACCTGTTCCCAAGCCTGATCAGAATATTAGTCAAAATCAGTATAAGGATATAGCACCAACAAGTTATGAAATTCCTCCAACCAGTCCAGACACAGTAGGTGTCAACAATCATAGTCAAGGTCGTATCGACAGGACAAGTAATAATAATTGGAAGACTCGCCTGCCAAAGTTGACTATAACACTATAAACCTCAGAATGCCTCGTTCGGCATTTCTGTCCAAACAAGGTAAAAAAAATGCCTCGTTGTCTGCAGTTACAAAACGAAGTTTTTTAAAATTGCCCTGTCTTTGGAACGAGGTATTTTGTTCAGAACGACGCTTGGTAAAAATGTCTCGTTTACTAGACGTTGGTTTTATTCATCAGCGAATTTATACAAATTAAAATTTATGTTATTTAATATGAAAATAAACCAGTCCCAACTATGATATTATAATCAGAGAAATGGACAAGACAAGAATACACGCCATAGGTGGAGGTGTAGAACTATTGCAGACACACAGCTACATACCTTGATTGATTTATTGCCCAATCAGATATAGGTGTTAAGTAACAACTGAGGTGTTGTGAAAATTAAATTGGGGTTGTAAATCAATCAAGGTAGCTTTACACCTCCACCTAACTGATATCGCAGACAACAAATTAGTGTTTATCTGATATAAATACAACAAATAATTAACTTGACCATAGCATTGACGGTTTCTGTTGAAACCCCATAACATTGCACAAAATATTATTGGAGCAAAGTTATATAAATGCACAGTGATAAATTTGTCGACTTTATACCAATTGTCAATTAAATGGGAAATAAAGCACACCCCATACATTAAAATTTAATTAAAATGTTTTATTATGAAGACAGATGGGTATTTATGATGATAAAATAATTTATGGTATGACGTGTATTCTTGTCTTGTCTATTTCTCTGATTATAATATCATAGTTTGGACTGGTTTTATTTTCGTATTAAATAACATAAATTTTAATTTTTACAAATTCGCTAACAGCAAATACTACTAATAACTATCTTGAAAAAACCATGTTTAATAAACGAGGCATTTTACCCAGCCTTGTTTTGAACAAAATACCTCGTTCCAAAAACAGGGCAATTTAAAAAAAACTCGTTTTGGAACTGCAGACAACGAGGCATTTATTTAACCTCGTTTGGACAGAAATGCCGAACGAGGCATTCTGAGGTTTATAGTGTAAATAAATTCTCCGGTGACTCTAAAGAGTGGAAATCGTTTTGGGATAGTTTTTCTGCTGCTGTAGACAGTAATGAATATTTAACCAAAGTTGACAAATTCAACTATCTTAGAAGTTTGCTTGATGGAGTGGCAGCATCTTCCATTGCCAGCATTACTCTGTCGGAGGAAAATTATGATTCAGCAGTGAAATTGTTGACTGACAGATTCACCAATATCCAGGTGATTATATCAAGCCACATGGATGCATTACTCGGCCTTAACCCGGTCAAGGACCCTAACGATTTGAGAAAACTTAGATTGTTGTATGATACTATTGAGACAAACATCAGAAATTTACAGAGTTTGGGAATATCAACCGAGTCATATGGAAGCCTGCTTATATCACTAATCCTTCAGAAAATTCCCGAAGAGTTAAGCCTGCTTATTACCCGTCAATTCAAATCTGAGAAGTGGAAGTTTGAAGAAATATTATCCGGAATCAAATCTGAATTAGAGGCCCGAGAACGCTGTTGTCTGATCAAGAAATCAACGGAAACTGTCGATAGATTAAGAAATAAGGAAGATCTACATAAGCCAAGACCAAGGCCCTTTTCCGCAGCAACCTTGTTTACTTATAACAAGAAAGACTTTAATAGTAGTAGTGTAGGTGAGAGTTCTGGAATTTTCAAACAGACTACTAAAAGCTCAGGTCCATACCGTAGTTTTTGCGCTCAGCAGCATTCCTTCGTCAATTGTAGTAATATTACCGATGTAGCTGCGAGACGTACTATTCTCAGAAAAAAGCGTAAATGTTTCAAATGTCTGCGATCAGGGCATATTATAAGAAATTGTCCATCAAACTTTAAGTGTATGAATTGTGAAGGTAATCACAATTCTGCTGTTTGTGATAACTTTGGGCCTAATCAAAACTGTTTGGAGTAAAGGATCATAGGTCACTGAACACCATGTGTGTAAACAGTGACACTTCCGTATTGTTGCAGACAGCTGTAGCCTTGATCAGTAGTCCAGGTAGCCCGAAGAAATTGAAAGCCAGAATAGTATTCGACTTATCCAGCCAGCGAACTTGTATAAGGGAACATACTTGTAACCTTCTTAACCAAACTGAAATAGGGTCCGATAGTTTGTTAATCAAGACATTTGGAGATGATTCACCCAGATTAAAACTCTGTCATTTGTATCAGATAGCCGTTACAGCACATGACGGAATGGAGATTTATATTAAGGCCTACAAAATTTCAACAATCTGCAGTCCAGTTGGTAATCAAGCTATAGAAATTGCGCTGCAGAAATATCCATATCTACGAGGTTTAGATCTTGCAGATGACCCACAACCCAGAGGCGGTGATGTAGAAGTAGACCTTTTGATTGGAGCCAACTACTATTGGATATTTTTCAATGGTAATACCCGACGGGGGGAGAGTATTGGTCCAGTAGCTATGCAGTCTAGATTAATTTGGATTTTGTCTGGTCCAGTTGTTTTGTCTTGTAATAAAGATCGTGAATGTACTGTAAATCTTAATTCTACCCATGTGTTAAAAATAGAGACATTTTTTGTTCCTGAAAAAAATGAATCCAGTGATAACGAGATCAAAGACCAATTGTCAAAATTCTGGGATCTTGAAATTCTTGGTATCAAGAAGAATTAAACTTCAGTCTACAATAAATTCATAGAAGATATCAGTTTTAAGTCAAGTTACCCTTTAAGGATGATCATAATTTACTGCCTGATAACTTTGTTGTTTGCAGAAATAGATTAGAGAAACTGATAAGCAGATTATGTCATCATCCAAACATTTTAAAAGAGTACGATAGAATCATCAACGATCAAATCAATGAAGGCATTGTTGAACATATACCTGACCCAGAATCATCGTCACAAGCCGAAGGTACATTGCATTACCTGCCACATAGAGAAGTTGTGCGAACAGATAAAGAAACAACGAAAATAAGAGTAGTTTATGACACATCTGCCAAATCAAGTAGTTTGAGTCCAAGTTTAAATGATTGTTTGTTCACGGGTCCGCTCCTTACACCTTTTATTTTCGACATCTTGCTCTGTTTTCGTTTAAACAGAATAGCTGTTACTGCCGATATAGAGAAAGCATTCCTTAACATATCTATTGTTCCAGAACATTGCAACTTCATGAGATTTCTTTGGGTGGACAATCCTTTCAGCGAAAATCCAATTATTCAAGTGTTTAGATTTTCAAGGGTAGTTTTTGGCCTGACCTCTAGCCCTTTTTTGTTGAACTTCACATTACGACACCATCTCAGTTTATACGAAGAAGATGATCCCGATTATGTTCTAGAAACTTTAAATTCTTTATATGTAGATGATTATGCCTCTGGATCAGATTCCATTGATTCAGCATTTAAAATGTTCTCGAAGGTCAAAACAACGCTTTTGAATGGTGGTTTCAACATGAGAAAGTGGTTATCGAATTCCGATCAGTTAATTGACATGATCAAGTCAGCCCCTGAATTTCAAGAACCTAACTATCAAGTTTCAGATCTACAATTGATCAAAGAAGAAGATCAAGGCTATTCTAAATCGAGCTTTCCTCAAGATTCAAATACTTCAAAAATTTTAGGTATTATATGGGACAATCACAGTGATGTACTGAAATTTGACTTTAGTAAAATTGCGCAATTCGCTGAACATGAAGTAACTAAACGATTAGTGTTGAGTGTAGCGTCAAAGTTTTATGACCCCTTAGGGCTCATTTCTCCGATAATACTAAGCTTTAAGTTGTCTTTTCAGAAACTGCGTACCATATGTGTTAACTGGGATGATCAGCTAGAACAGAGTTTAGCGCTTGAATGGAAACGTTTAATAACTGAGTTACACAAGTCTAACATTATTCAGATTCCTAGATGTTATTGTGAAGACTTGTCAGATTCTAGTTGTATAGAATTACACATATTCGGAGATGCATCAGAACATGCATATGGAACTTGTGTTTATTTGCGCTGCAAACATGAATCAGTCATTCATTGCAATCTCCTCGTTTCAAAAACTTGGGTAGCCCCTTTTTAACTAAACAAACTATACCTAGGCTATAGTTATTAGCCTGCTTGATATCATCTAGAGTTGCCCAGAGTTTTTTAAAGGCGCTTAGTCATGTCAATATCAGTCAAGTATTCTACTGGTCAGATTCGCAAGTAGCGTTGCACTGGATCAAGAACACGTCAAAAGAGTACAAGCAGTTTGTACAGAATCGCGTAATGGAAATCAGGCGAGTGACATCTATCGAGAACTGGTTTTATTGTTGTACGTCCGAGAATATCGCAGATCTCGAATCTAGAGGTTGTACCTCATCTGAATTAGTTCAAAATCAGGCATGGTCCTACCTTTTTGTCAAAGCCAAAATTAGAGTGGTTTAATCAATCAGAAACCGAGTCAAGCGGACACAGTGAAAAATTCGAGTCCGAATTAAAGATCAAACTTGTGAGTGTAGTCACAAATATCAGTCAATCAAATCAATCAAAGCTGAATTTGAATGCAATCATATTGGCGTAAAAGTTTAGTAGATATTCCACACGGTTGAGAGGGACATCTTATGTATTGCGTTTTATACACAACCTTTGTTGTCGAGTACAGAAATCTGATGCTTTGTATCATGGCAAACTTAGTGAAGACGAATTGAAATCTTCAGAAATCATTTGGATCCGAGAACTTCAAGCAACTATTCCCAAAGATGATAAGTTCAATCAGAGAACTGTTTCACTAAACCTCATGGAAGGATCGGTAATTCAAACTTGAGTTTTGACACTAATAGTAAGTGCAGGGCAACTGCAACACAGACAATTCTACACAAAAACAAATATACAGATAAGACATCATACTAAGAGACCACAAACAAAAACAAATCAAAAAGAGTGAATGGATCCGGGGGCTAGCCGTAAAGCGTCCACTGCGCTGTACAGTCCCGGGCCTGTGGTGACACAGACTTCACTCATATTTGAAAACAAGTTGGGAGTAAAACCCAAGGAAATAATTATATAGTTTCCTATGTTTCTGCCCCAAGGTCATCATGTGACATCATTAATCATTTCACGTTGTACTGTCTGTAGGAAGTTAGAGAGTAAAGCCTACAGAAACCCAAACTCACCACCTTTACCACAGTTTCGCGTCGCTGACAATTTTGCATTCAGTCATATCGGAGTTGACTATCACTGGGAAACTGACATTGTTTAAGATGGTTTTTTTTGACTTTAAAAAATGCTATAGAGTTTGATTTCAAAACATCGTTTGATAATTGACAATAATCGTTTGAAAACTACAAAAATGGTTTAATTAGAACCATAGTTTAATTTAATGGTACAGCGTTTGATATCTCCGAGTGGGGGTTAAAAATGGACGAACCGTCGAATTATGTAATGCGTTTGATTACTAGACATCGCTTTAATTTCCGAGCTGCCGATTAATTTATCAAGTGTTTAAATATTAGACGAAAAATTTATTTGCTCGCGAGTCGTTTATCCGATCCGTTCATTTTGATTACGATTATTTACATATGAAATGAAGTACGAATAAAAAGGGTGGATATAAAAAAATGCACACGAAGATATGCTAAACTTACCGTGGTCGTAGTATTATTATCCATTAAAAATAATGATTCACGGTACCATTGACAAATACATCAAAAAAAATCGGTACGTCCATTGTTATTATACCATCGGAAATCGGTAGAACACATCCCCGGTGATGTATTTTTCTTTAAATCACAAATGAATGAAAATAGCTTTCCACGTGTACACGTGACTAGAAGACCTGGCAATGATTCCACCATTGACAAATACATCAACAATCGGTAAATCACGTCCAATGTTATTATATCATTGGAAATCGGTAAAGCACATTCCAGGTAAAGTATTTTCTTTAAATCACTAATGAATGAACACAGCTTTTCATCTGCACATGTGGTCGTGTGATAATCTCGCGAGACTTGTATACTGGCGCCAAACGTCGCTATTCGTCGATCTCCATAGACGAGCTATCGCTCAGGGTGGTGCGGGTCTGTTCATCCCACGATCTTTTCACCCTGGGCTATTTCATCCCAATGTTGTTGTATATTACAGATTTAACGTCCAATACATTTAATATGATATTAAGTTGATTAAATTAAATTATTTACACTGCGTGGGTTGGAAGTTGGTAAAAACATACAATTGGTTAACACAAAAAAATAAAAAGTCCTTGTATGTTAAAAAATCAATTTAAATCACACTTATAAGACCGCTCCCTTTGTCATAACAAAAACATGTTTCACCTCAACGCAGACAGGTAACTACAAGTGGGAATTGATAAAACAATAGCATTTGACCAATCAAATAATGAATGTAAATAAAAAAAAAACACATTAAAAAGGACATTTATGACTCAACTGTATATTCAAAGACATGATTCTGTGTGACACCCAGACAGGTGAGCACAGGTGATAATTAATAAAACAACAGCTTTCGACCAATCTCAGGATTAACCCATACTGTACTAACATACATGTATATTGAAAATGAATGCCAGTCAAGTCGTCCACAAGCAAAGTCGTCCACACGAAAAACCTGGTTAAGTCGTCCACACCCGTTGGTGGAGTCGTCCACACTCGATGGTTGAGTTGTCCACAAGACTTAGTTTAATTTTGAAGATATAGTAATACGTTGGTGGAGTCGTCCACACGACATAGTTTACATTCGGGATATGGATATTCTTTCTATAATCCGGTAAAATATTCAAAACAAGCTTGTTGATTATTCATAAAAGGTGCATTAACTTAAAATAAGCCACGTGGTCATTGAAGACAGTCTCGGCATGGTTTCAGAATTGCACGTCTGCCACGCTCTGTCCGTGTGAATTTCAGGTACCGGTAGATATTAAAATAATAACCGGATAATACATTGATGGATTCACTGACCAGTTGTTAGGTAAATTTAAATCGTCATTAGATATAATTCCCTGATGGAACATCGAATACACGTATATTCAGCTGGCCAAAAGGTGACTAGCTCAGCATACCGTGTATACACAGACCATTTCTGTAATTAATGTACATGGGGATATATATTAAGAGGTTTGCATGCCGCTAGTTCTTGCAAACGTTATTCATATGTATAAACCATGATATTCCAATGTTCGATTTCTTTTTAATGTGCATGCTGCAAATAAATGTCTTTAAAAAGTTCTTTATAATAATATGTATAAACTAGTGATTGCATGCAGCAATTATTTTTTTCGAATCGTTCTTTATATGTGATTGTTTTCCAATTCTATATCTGTGAACCAGTCTCTTCCAGTATTTTAAGAGTTCATGTTATTTTTTAGTGTTTATTTTTTAGTGTTTATGTTATTTTTTAGTGACATGGATTCCACTAAGTAAAAACACGTGTCCCAAATCATGCTTTAAATTTATTGTATAAGTCTATGACACTCCCGTTCAGGCGTCGAATTCGGATTCTGATATATCGGTATAAAAATGAATATCAAACACGACGTCGCGCCTGTACATGACACTATTCTAATCACGTGCAGAGGACAGCTGATTGTTCCCCCTGGAATTCCTTTCTCGCATTCCGACTAATTTGCGATAAAAATTATATGTGAAAGAATGATATTACAGAAAAGCAATGAAGACATACATGTAGATCAGTAATTAATTTTAATTGTTAGGTTATCTGGCTTCTTACTTAAATGTGTGAATACAACTCAACCCTCGCCGCATGTTTTTATTACTAATCCAAAACAAATAATTACTTGTTATTAAATAATAAATAAAAAAAGTACACGTTTGTTTAACTATAAGTAAGTGCTTAACAGTTTATTTAACAATAAGTACAGCTTAGTTAATTAACTGCTATTCTAATAACCAACTTTCAACCTATGAAGTGTAAATAATTTAATTTAATTAACCTGTCCATAATATCATATTAAATGTATTCGATGTTAAAATGTTAAATCTATAATAAACAACAATAACAAGAACGGTGGTGGGGGGGGGGGAAACAGCCCGGAATGAATAGATTACTTGTCATTTCGATCCCGCGTCATTTCGGACTCAAGTATAAAACCTCGAGGTTTCAGACTCAGGTATGTGACATTTCTGACTTGGGTAGGTGACGCTTCTGACTCGGGGAATAAGTTTAAAGGAAAGGTTTAACACAACTGTCAAATCAATTTATAATAAGCCCCCCCCCCCCGCACAAATAACATGCAGGTTAAATTATATAATTTACACCTCGCCATCAAGTACAGCACCTGGAGTTGTGCATAACGAACCTACGGCAAAATTTCAAATGTTGAATGTTTACGAAAAGAGCGTTTTATTTTTTTTATATCTGTACTATCTATATAAAAATGTTGTTGATGAATTTATTTGAAATAGGCCAATTCAAAACACGAAAGAAAATATTTATTAACACGAAACACGTGGTTAGTAAAAAGGCTCCACCAAACGTTAAATCATTAGTGAATAGTTGCACTTGCGGTTCTTTGATAATCATCGTTTCCCGTAAAAAGTAATGCATTTGTTTAAAACGAATAATATGCTGATGAATTGATTTGAAAATGACCTACACAAAAATTAAAATAAATATTTACACGACATGCACTCTTTTTACAAGTATCTAGAAATTGTTAACGATAATCCGCGAGCTGCACGTTGAAATGCATTATTCCTCGACAAGCTTGGCAATACCAATCGATACATTTGTGCGTACAAAGCAATGTTTTTCTATAGAAAATATTAGAAATAGCAACGATCAAAGCGGAATAATTAAAGCTGATTAGCCGATAATCCCCATGTTATTGTTGTGGCTGTGCAAAGAAATCTTACGGTTGTTTGGTGGATGAGGAAAAACGTGAGTTGTCAATCATCGATAATGGCGTCCGTGTGTTGATTGCAATTATTCCGTTTCACAAAAAAACCCAATGGCAGTGATTGGTCAATCAAGCTCGTTTACTATTTGATAAAAGAAAAACAATTACTAAATTACTAAATATACACAAATTTTCAACAATATTTTATTACCTAGTTTATTACTCGCTGATGAAACAAAACAAAAGAGAACTAGCAATGTTAATCGCGATCTCAACAGTCGCCGATCAACTGAATAAGGCAACTATCAGCCTCCCATAAAACGAAAAGATAAATGGCTGTACTGTCACATAAATTTTCCACAGTCTTTTAATTATTAATCCGAAACGTCGCTAGCCGAATCCGAAATGAAACAGCCCGGGATGAACAGTCCGATAAAAAAATTAGGTTGAGATGAAACAGCCCAGGGTCATGGGATGAACAGACCCGCACCCCTCCTGGGCGACAGCTTGTCTACGGAGATCGATGAATAGCAACGTTTGGCGCCAATATACAAGTCTCGCGAGATTATCACACGACCACATGTGCAGATGAAAAGCTGTGTTCATTCATTAGTGATTTAAAGAAAATACTTTACCTGGAATGTGCTTTACCGATTTCCAATGATATAATAACATTGGACGTGATTTACCGATTGTTGATGTATTTGTCAATGGTGGAATCATTGCCAGGTCTTCTAGTCACGTGTACACGTGGAAAGCTATGTTCATTCATTTGTGATTTAAAGAAAAATACATCACCGGGGATGTGCTCTACCGATTTCCGATGGTATAATAACAATGGACGTACCGATTTTTTATGTATTTGTCAATGGTACCGTGAATCATTATTTTTAATGGATAATAATACTACGACCACGGTAAGTTTAGCATATCTTCGTGTGCATTTTTTTTATATCCACCCTTTTTATTCGTACTTCATTTCATATGTAAATAATCGTAATCAAAATGAACGGATCGGATAAACGACTCGCGAGCAAATAAATTTTTCGTCTAATATTTAAACACTTGATAAAATAATCGGCAGCTTGGAAATTAAAGCGATGTCTAGTAATCAAACGCATTACATAATTCGACGGTTCGTCCACTTTTAACCACCACTCGGAGATATCAAACGCTGTACCATTAAATTAAACTATGGTTCTAATTAAACCATTTTTGTAGTTTTCAAACGATTATTTTCAATTATCAAACGATGTTTTGAAATCAAACTCAATAGCATTTTTTAAAGTCAAAAAAACCCATCTTAAACGATGTCAGTTTCCCAGTGTATGCTGGCCCTTTGTATGTAAAGGATATCTATTTGAAATCAAATGACATGTACAAATTTACATTGCTCTGTATACTTGTGCGAGTAGTCAAGCTATTCATCTTGATCTTGTTCCTGATTCAAGTATGCCATCTTTCATTCTTAGTTTCAACCGATTTATTGGATGCCGAGGAGTTCCCGGTTTTGTTACATCTGACAATGGGAAAACATTCAAGGGAGCAAATTTGAAGGCTTTCACAGCATCAAAGAATATAGAGTGGAAGTACAACGTCGAGCGATCACCCTGGTGGGGTGGATTTTTCGAACGGATGGTTCGCTCAGTAAAGAGATGCCTTAAGAAATCGCTAAGAACCGCACGTTTAACTTACGAGGAACTTCTAACGTTAATCATTCCGATCGAGGGAGTTTTGAACTCCAGACCTTTAACCTATGTGTGCGCTGATGGAGGTGATCCGTTGACGCCATCCGAATTGGTAATTGGAAGAAGATTATTGTCAGAACCGAGAACCGTCCCGACGTTGGAAGATAAACTTGATCCTTTAGAACGACGAAAGCATCTCTCAAATGTTCTCAATCATTTTCATAACCGATGGAAACATGAATACCTCATAGATTTACGCGAACATCATAAGCCCCGTGAGAAGAAAGGCCAGTCTGTCGAAGTTGGTGATGTTGTGATTATGGACGACAACAAGACTTCGCGACTGAATTGGAATATGGGACGTGTGGAGAAAACACTTATTGGTCATGATGGGAACATTCGATCAGCCATAATACGAACTCTGAATAATTCTGGTAAACCTATATCAATGAACAGACCTGTGCAGAAGTTATATCCGGTTGAGCTAAAACAAACTAACAATTGAGTTTTGAATTTTAATTGTTTTCATTTATGTTAGTGTGGTATTTTAAGAATGAATCCGCGAGAAAACCATGCAAAATTCGAAAAAAACGCCAAAGTACTAAGTTTGAAATTTTTAACCTTACTCTGGTTATTGGACCACCTAAGCATTGTTATAAATGTGGTGAAGTCCCAGAGCCCAAAACCAACCCTGGGGCCTAAAGCTGGAACAGTAGTTTTTCACTCGAAAATAGCCATTTTTTCATTGAATTTTCATTGAAAATACCAAATGTAGGGTGCCCCACGTGCCTACTGAAAAGTTGTACTAGACACGTTGAATATGCACGCTTTACTTGGTTCACTACTACTAATTTTCTGACAGTCTCGCACACTAGTTGAGTCTATAAATAGCAACAGCCCGTGGAAATTCTAAACACACTGGTAACTATTACAGTCGTAAAAAATCTATTGTTGACGATTCTGAGTAGCAGTAATATTTATCGTTTTGGTTATTACGGCATCTTTAGAAATTACGTTCGTTTTATTTTTTAAATTGCTTTATCCTTCGCATAACCGTTAGAAGCGACATATTTTGGTTTAGTACAAATAATATCTATGAATAACTTGGGTTGTACAGAATCATGATACCAGCAGCAGTTTCGTTTTACTTTTACAAGGTTAGAAAAAACAATTGTTGAGTCAACACTGTGTGTTATTTATAAATTCGATTTCTTGTTCCAGCTTTCAGTCATGTTTCGTAAAAAGTAGTCTGGATTATCCCGGCCTGTCAATCAGACGGAGAATGGTCGGTAGGCTGGTGAAGTGAGACTAGTTTCAAAACAAGGGCACGTAACCTATTTTTTACTCGAAAGTGTCTGGATGTTATGGACGACGCTCCGAACCATTTTTCAGTGTATTATTTATGATGTTTAAATGGTCATAGCTTATTAAGTTTAACATGACCGTTTATTTAGTGACTATAAATTTGTGAAATAGTTTTAAGACATGTTATATATATAAATATTGTGGTGTAATTGTTTAGCTATTTGGAGATATTTATATATGGTGGGGCACCCTACCAAATGTTTGAAATATCGTTGTTCATAAAATATGTTATGTACGGTAGTTGTCATGCTCTCATTGCAAAGGCCATGTTTCCGACTTTCTAACATGGGCACCATTTTTAGAAAATGATGTATTATGGGTGTTTCAGAGCTCAGTCAAAATGGTATATCTTTTAAGAGGCAAAATACACCATTTCCAAAAATCCTTGTAGCACCCCCTTTGCAGGTATTTCATAGTAACTCATACGGTCGTTATGAAGTTCATACCATGCTTTATCAAAACAAAAAATAAAATTGGATGCAACGCAATAGTGGGATGAGCAGTGGCACCCGTAAAAATGTGAAAATTGGATCTTTATGATATTTTCCTTCACTGTTGATTCACTGTTTCAGGCCATTTGATTCTGCTTCATTCCATCTCTCAGTATTAAACATGGTGTCAACAGTGCCGACGCGTGCTGATCAGTGAGGTTTGGACTCCAGTCATGCAAGAGCCCCTGCCTTCAGAAAATTTCTAAATGCATGTCACATACAACCGGGGATTCGAAACCACGACAGTTGACCCAATGGCAGGATTTATGATACACCACGCACGTGCTAACCATTCGGCCGCCCCCCCCCTCCATAAGCAAATGAAGGTGCCGTTCGTTCGTTCGTTCGTGGGGTTTAACGTCCACTTCCACCTAAGGTGCTATCGTAGACAATGGAGGTGCCACGCCCACTACTGTTTTATACAGTATCTAGTACGTTTTATACGACGAATCTGATCAGTATTATGGTTGGTACGATATCCTCTACTCATTTTTATAGCATTTTACTTTTACAACGATAATATTAGTCCGGCAGCCAAGCCCCATTTTTAGCCTGAACGTGGAAATTTAGTCCATCTAATGTTTTTGATGGATCATATATCTTCAGTATGTGTAGATTAAGAATCCGGCACCCCTGGAGAAATTTAAATATTCAAGATGGCTGCCATGAGAGCTTTTCTAGTTGTTGAGTGGGGTAAAATATGTGACAGTGTCTCTCGAACCACGAGTTGAAGATGGGTTTTACAAGAATTTGACCCACTGAATCCGTTGGGAGGCCAAATTCAAAATGGTGGCTTATTTTGGCTGGAAATGTATAAAGTTTCCTGAAACAGTGTGTAATATATTGAAAGATAGGTTTTTAGAGTATTATATATCTTCAATCTGTGCAGTTTCAGAATCCGGATGATGCCCTCCTGGCATCCTTGAGTATATTAAAAGAATTCAAAATGGCCGTCATGAGGCATTTTCTGATAATTTACTTTAGTTTAGTGGGGTAAAATTTGGGACAGATTCTCTCGGATTTCGATATAAAGGTGATTTCTGTCAGAATGTGACCCTCTGAATCCAAAAAACTTGGGTATTCTTCCTTAAAAAGCTGTGCATTTCCACAAGATGTCCAAATTCAAAATGGAGGAAAATTATTTGGTGAAACTCATAAAGTCGCCCCAAAAGGCTGTGCAATATATTAAACAATAGGTTTTCGGGGTCATTTACTTCATATATAAACATAAAAACATGTTCTGATCAACAAGTATTCCAGATTGAGCTTAAATTCAAAATGGTGGCCATATTTGGCAGGACATAACAATATTCATAATGTAACAAACAAGATTTTTTTCGGGGTCGCCAAATTTCATATCTGAATGGTGAAATATGCCATGACCGAACGAAACACCAATATGGTTCCCAAGTTCAACAAAATAACTAAATTTAGTGACCATGGAAAATAATAGAGCCGTTAACATAAAAACTTATGTATCACTTGACTAAGAGCACAAATCAGAGAGCCACATGAACAAAAGCTACGGAGAGCAAATTGTCAAGCATAAATTATGATCCACTATGACACCCGTCCGTGTCACCTCCTCTAATAGAAAACTGAGTAGAATGAGGGATGACATTTGCATAACTACATGAAATGGGAATAATCAGAATGTTCTACCGATTGCGAGTATTCCAGTGATTCAAGAGAGGGTGAGTTAGACAAATTCCCGAGGTTGCACAAGACAAATATGTGACAATGTGTGACAAATTGCTATCAACTCACGATGGTCTGATAGTTGATTGTGTTTACCGTGTATACTCTGTGTCCTTATAAGAATATTAAGGGAAGAATATCATCGGATTTCAACACTTTTTGCTTGAACATGTATTTATGTTTATATCTGAAGAAATTGACAATGAAAACCTATATTTCAATATATTACACACCGTATAGGGGGACACTATGAGTTTACCTCAAAAAAGGAGCTGCCATTATGACTTTGGCCCCCTAGCGGAATTACAGAAACCACCTTCTTACAGAAACCACCTTCATACCGAGGTCCGAGAGATTTTTTTCCGAATTATACCCCATTAAAATAAAGTAAATAACCATAAAATGCCTCAGGGCGGCCATCTTGAATATAGAATTTCCCCAAAGGTGCCAGGGATGATATATAATCCATTAAAATATATTAGGTGGACTATATTTCCAGGTTCGTCGACCTGCTGCCGGTCTATATTGAGAAATACAATATGATAGATATATCAAATTCGCCGTTTTTCTTAAATTTTCTTCTTTTTTCACTATTTTTGACCGTTCACTGTGATCCACAACATTGGGCTGCAATGGATTTTTTTCTTGAATACGATTCTACTGGTCATACTTGTTCTCCCTGGGTACCACATTTCCCCCGCAACCCCGCAAAGGGGGCGCTACAACTGTTCAAAGTTTGGTTATCAAATCTATGGTTCCTAGGATTGGGTTTGGCATCCAGTCTGATTAAGGACCACTGTGCAGATTTCGAACTTTAACTAATATGTACTGTTAGAGAACAACCTTGACTATATTACATCCCAATAAGGTTATTGTATCTCCATTGGTTTACATGAGGCAGCCTCTCAAATTTCAACCTCAAAAAAAATCGATTTTTGCCGTTTTTCTGAGGATAAAACTCCAAACCCCATTCCGGAAGATAAGGAGGGGTCCAATCGGTCAAATATCGCTTTTGCGTGCATTTGGGCCCTAACCTATCCCACATGGAAAATATGGCCGAAATCGGTGACATGACCCCTGTCACCACCTGCATGGTGCTCTCGCGGATACAATCTTAATTGTTTTCATTTATGTTAGTGTGGTATTTAGGACAATATTAATACCCAGCAATATGTAACTTCCCTCTATAACTTAATTTCGCGATCTCGAGGAATTCCTCCTGTCGGCCGAGTGCCCGTCTCGCAGTGGGAGGGGGAAGCGGGGAAAGAGGCGGGCGGGGCTATTGTTCCTCGAGGCGGCCGATGCTTGGCGTCGCGGCTGAATCGCGGTCTCGAGGAATTTCTCCAGCCGAGAGGCGGGGAAAGAGGTGGCCAGGACTGCCTTTCCTGGAGGCGGCCGATACGTGGCTTCGTGGCCAAGTCGTGCTCTCAGGAATTTCTCCCGTCGACTTTGCCATGAAGTGTCTGTCCCATCAGCCTACCACAGTGTTGACAGGTAACGGGAATCAGGGTTCGACACGGGGAGGTGGTGACAAAAAAATAATGTGGCGGGGCCCTTTCGTTTTCACCACGGGCGGAATGAGCGCAATTTAAAAAAGTGTGTGGAGAGCTATTGGAGGGCAAGCCTAGTGCCAGCAGCCGCGGTAATTCCAGCTCCAATAGCCTATATCGGAGTTGCTGCGGTTAAAAAGCTCGTTGTTTGATCTCGGAGGCGGCACGGTCGGGCGCTATACGCTGCGATTCCGACCGGCGCGTCTGGCCGGTTTGGCAACGTCGCTTTCGCTGTCGGTTTTGCCGGAGAGCTAGGATTCGAGAGGAAGGGTGGGGGGGCCAGCGTACCAGGCGGGAGAGGGGAACCCGCCCCAAGAGTGGAGGTTGGGGCTGTTCCTTTGGGGGCAGTCTCGTCTACAACGCGTTAACTGTGCCAATCGTCTTCGTGCTGGGGATCCGGCAATACTTTTAAGTATTGATATTAAGTTATAGAGGGAAGTTAAAACTTCCCTCTATAACTTAATATCAAAGAAACATGTCATAAGCTTTTCTACCCAGCAGCCGCGGTAATTCCAGCTCCAATAGCCTATATCGGAGTTGCTGCGGTTAAAAAGCTCGTTGTTTGATCTCGGAGGCGGCACGGTCGGGCGCTATACGCTGCGATTCCGACCGGCGCGTCTGGCCGGTTTGGCAACGTCGCTTTCGCTGTCGGTTTTGCCGGAGAGCTAGGATTCGAGAGGAAGGGTTAAAACTTCCCTCTATAACTTAATATCAAAGAAACATGTCATAAGCTTTTCTACCCAGCAGTCACGGATAAACTACCCAGTAATACACTGGACGAAATACCCAGCAATACTTAACTTCCCTCAATAACTTTATTTCAAAGAAACATGTCATCAGCTTTTCTACCAAGGACAAACTACCCAGTAATACACTAGACGAAATACCCAATTTGAATGTGGACGTATAAAAATACATGAACGAAACAATATGTGTAGTTTAATAATAATAATAATTAATTTTTCAAATAGCGATTTACATTAGAAAATCTCAAACCGCTGTATTATTATTATTATTATGTAGTTTCAAACATCAAACAATGAAAGACTGATCAAAAGTAAGCAAGATTTAATACTTACCATCGTAGTAACTATGCACCATCCGAATGAGAAAACAGTGCAACAGTATTAGCCATTTAGCTATCTTCGGTAAGCCAGGAAGGCTCAACCAATACATTTCTTATATGACAACTATCAAAGCAGGATAATTAAAGCTGATTAACCGATAATCCCGATGTTACTATAGTATGTGCACAATACAATACCAGTTTACTAACTAGGCCTACACATGTACAATGAAAAACTTAGTAAAAATGTTCAGACAAAATTCTACGTAAAGTTCATCATTTAACCCAGTAAATACGAATTTGGTTCACTTTTCATTCAAAAACGGCAGCGGTAGCCATAGATCGACTTATGTCTAATTACTATGTCGAAAAACTTCCCAGAAATGATGAAAATTCTATGTAAAGTTCGTCATTTAACTCAGGAGTAGTACGACAGTCAAATACGAACTCGGTTCACTTTCTTGTGATTTAAGAATGGCAGCGATAATCATACGATCGACTCATGTCACACTCAGTTTACACGATGAAAAACTTCTTCAAAATGTTTAGATTTAATTCTATGTAAAGTTCATCATTTATCCCAGTAATTCTGTAAAAATACATATTCGGAAGATCACTTAGATTTCACTGTTTCCAAAATGGCGACTGTAATCATATGCGACACTTGGCAAACCTCAGCAACTTCCGATACACTGCATCTAGCAATGCGCATGCGAAATAGGGCTTTCACTACTCACCCGACCGATCTATACTTGCCACGCATGCGCCGAGGACCAAGTTCTAATGTATGGCGGAAAAATACGGAGACAACGAATGCACACTTGCAGCATGATTAAGGTTGACGATCTACGGTACTGTCTGAGATACGACAATATTTTGGACAAAATAATGTCCGTAATTTTGATGGCTATTTTTCAGGAGATACCCAAGTACACAAATACAGACACAAATTAACAACTCATACTCGTGGGTATACCCAACAACAAATAAGTACCCAATAAGGGTAATTTGTACGTAAACACCGACCGACGGATGGACGGACAGGGGCGACGACAATATACGTCCACATAAAAATGTGGTCGTATAAAAATTGTGACCTGTAGAATGTTCACAAAACAATTGTGGACGGACGGACGGATAATATACGTCCACATGAAAATGTGGGCGTATAAAAATCTTTGCAATATTTCCAAAATATAATTTGACCAAAAGATTGTATATTGACTAAAATTGTATCCTCCATAGGATCCACAAGATAAAAAACATGATTTTTGATACAATCAGGGGCCATAATTCAGGAAGTTATGGTCTAATGTGCGTGCATTTCGAACAGAACTGCGATCTTTGGGTTATAAACTTACATTTCAAATTTCATCAAAATGGGATTAAAATTGTGACCTCTACAGGGTCCCCAACCTTGATATAATATATTTTTACACTATTCGCGTATTAGCGGCAGCCATTTTGTCCGGCAGTTTTGGTTCGATTTTTACGAAATTCGACCTCGACCTTCCTTACAGTGGAACAGTGATATAATCAAACGTTTTTTTTTTAAAATCGAATAATAATTGAGATCCCAATTTTGCGTACAATCAGGGGCCATAATTCAGGAAGTTACGATCCGATATGCACAAATAAAGAGAGAAACCAAGATCTTTGGGTTATACGCATGTATTTCAAATTTCATCAAAATCGGTTCAAAATTGTGTCCTCTACACTGTTCACAACCTTGATATAACACTATAATTCGTGTCCGTCAATTTTGGTCCGATTTTCCTGAAATTCAAACTCAACCTTCATTACCATGTAACGCTGATATAATCAAACGGTATTATAAATCAGATAATAATTTTGACCTCCAGAGGTACCACTAGCTAAAAAGGGTGATTTTTCGTACAATCTTGGTCCATAATTCAAGAAGTTACGATCCGATATGTGCAAATATCGAAAGGAACCAAGATCTTTGGGTTATAAATAAGCATTTCAAGTTTCATCAAAATCGGTTCACAAGCTAAAAACGTGATTTTTCGTACAATCAGGTGCCATAACTCATGAAGTTACAGTCCGATACATGCCAATATCGAAAGGAACCGAGATCTTAGGGTGATAAACTACATTTCAAATTTCATTGAAATCAAACAATTGTGGACGGACGGACGTCCGGATGGACGAACAGGGGCGACGACAATATACCGGTACGTCCACATGAAAATGTGGGCGTATAAAAACCCCACTTTTGACCAAAAATGTCACAAATTCAATAACATGAAGCAAACCTCATCTACCGATTTTTTGGCATCTTTTTCCAGTTCTTCATTGGCAGCTTCTAAAGCCATCTTACGTCTTTGTATTGAATGTCTTTGTCTGCGTAAAAATTCTTTAGCCTTATTGATGGAATCGCTCTCTTTCTGTAGATGATCTCTTACATTCCTGATTGAGGTAATATCAAAAATATTTTTTCAACATACATGCTGATCAATATCTGTAGCATACAAACATTCAATGAAAAAACATATTTACTAATTTAAACACACAAGTGTATCATTTATCAGAACTTTAAAATCATTAAATGTAAAATTGTTAAAAAAAAATAGGTTGCCAGGCAACGAAACATACGCCCACACAGCAGCCAAATCGTCAGGGCAGTCAACAAGAGTTGTCGCATATTAAGGAATTATCAGAAAATCATTAGAATTTGTTTGGTTTTTATAATCAAACGTTTTTTTTTTAAATCAGATAATAATTGTGACCTCCAGAGGCACAACAAGCTAAAAAGGGTGATTTTTCATATAATCAGGGGACATAATTCAGGAAGTAATGACCCGATGGGCGCAAATATCGAAAGGGACCAAGATCTTTGGGTTATAAACATACATGTCAAGTTTCATCAAAATCGGTTCAAAATTGTGACCTTTATAGGGTCCACAACCTTGATATAACATATTTTCACACTATTCGTGTACAAACGGCGGCCATTTTGTCCGTCAATTCTAGTCTGATTTTCACGTAATTCAAACTCTCTCTTCATTACCATGTAACGGTGATATAGTCAAACGTTTTTTTAAATCGGATAATAATTTTGACCTCCAGAGGGACCAAAAGCGAAAAAAGCGATTTTTCGGACAATCCGGGGACATAATTCAGGAAGTTATGATCCAATAGGCGCAAATATCGAAAGGAACCAAGATCTGTTTTTCACAAAATTCATACTCAACCTTCATAACCATAAAATGGAGATATAATCAAACGTTTTTTTAAATCGGATAACAATTTTGACCGTCAGAGGAACAAGCTAAAAAGGGCGATTTTTTTGGACAATCAGGGGCCATAATTCAGGAAGTTACGATCCGATGGGCGCAAACATCGAAAGGAACCAAGATCTTTCGGTTATAAACATACATGTCAAGTTTCATCAAAATTGGTTCAAAATTTTGACCTCTATAAGGTCCACAACCTTGATATAACATATTTTCACACTATTCGCGTACAAACGGCGGCCATTTTGTCTGTCAATTTTGGTCCGATTTTCATGAAATTCGAATTCAACCTTCATAACCATGGAACGGTGATATAATCAAATGTTTTTTTAAATCGGATAACAATTTTGACCTCCAGTGGGACCACAAGCTAAAAAGGGCAATTTTTCGGACAATCAGGGGCCATAATTCAGGAAGTTACGATCCGATGGGCGCAAATATCGAAAGGAACCAAGATCTTTTGGTTATAAACATACATGTCAAGTTTCATCCAAATCGGTTCAAAATTGTGACCTCTATAAGGTCCACAACCTTGATATAACATATTTTCACACTATTCGCGTACAAATGGCGGCCATTTTGTCCGTCAATTTTGGTCCGATTTTCACGAAATTCGAACTCAACCTTCATAACCATGAAACGGTGATATAATCAATCATTTTTTTAAATCGGATAACAATTTTGACCTCCAGAGGGACCACAAGCTAAAAAGGGCGATTTTTCGGACAATCAAGGGCCATAATTCAGGAAGTTACGATCCGATTGGCGCAAATATCGAAAGGAACCAAGATCTTTGGGTTATAAACATGCATTTCAAGTTTCATCCAAATCGGTTCAAAATTGTGACCTCTACACTGTTCACAACCTTGATATAACGTATTTTCACACTATTCGCGTACAAATGGCGGCCATTTTGTCCGTCAATTTTGGTCCGATTTTCACGAAATTCGAACTCAACCTTCATAACCATGGCACGGTGACATAATCAAACGGTTTTTGAAATCGGATAACAATTTTGACCTCCAGAGGGACCACAAGCTAAAAAGGGCGTTTTTTCGGACAATCAGGGGCCATAATTCAGGAAATTACGATCCAATTGGCGCAAATATCGAAAGGAACCAAGATCTTTGGTTTATAAACATGCATTTCAAGTTTCATCCAAATCGGTTCAAAATTGTGACCTCTACACTGTTCACAAGCTAAAAAACATGATTTTTCGTACAATCAGGGGCCATAACCAGGGTTCTTAATCCATTTTGAAATGAACCGGCCAAGGGTAAGCCTAACGGATAGTCGTATTTTCAACAACAGACATGTTGGTTTATGCATACTTTATTCACGTTAATAATTGCATAACGTATTCCGAATAATAATAGCTTAAACTTCGAATAAACAAACCCTTTGTTGTAATTGCATACCTGTATTCATACATCGGTAATAATGTCCAAAAATTTATAGTCAACTCAAGTTTCAGCAACTTGCATAATGCATATTCCTACTTTCGCTTTCATCCAACCAAACGGAAGTTATAATTTAGTAAAAAGAAAAACTACCAGTAAATATAAATATGATTTTTTACAATTGTATTATTGTGATCACTTGTCAATGTATAAAAATAAAAAGAATGTAAGAACATATCAATAATAACAAATTAGTTTCTGTGTATAGTCGGAACTCGGAAATTTGCCGACGTGCGAAGAGTCACGTGGCCAATTGTCATGATAGGCTATTACATGTACTTGACATAATAATTATATACGGGTCAGTAGGTTATTACCAGATTTACTCAATGCTAACATAATAATAATAATTATTAATATACGAGATCAGTAGGTTATTACGTGACTTAAAACAGAAGACTAAATTAATAACTTACAAGACAAAACATTTTCTGTGAAATTTTGTCAAACGAAAGCCATTTGAAAGTAGTTAACCATTCGGAATTAAATATCTCCCGGACTTCGACTTTGGTTGACCTATACTGGACGTGGGAGTTTCTCTGACTTTTGGAACTTCCAATGACGACGTCCATGCTTGAAGTTCAAGGTCAGTGCCGCCATCACTATCGTCGGCTAAAACTCGTTTACGTTTTCTATTGTCATTCTGTGAGGTGTTCAAGTACCTCAACTTGTGTTAGATAGAAATTGGATTATATACATTCTAAATTTAACTTGATTGACTCAACTAATTAAGTTGTTTATTTAGGAAATGAGCCGATACGGATTGAAGTTGAAGGTATTCATATTATATTGTATTGACTGATTCTTTGATGGGTTTCTTAATCGACGAGTAATAATTAACTCTTTGTTATCGGCCTAAAGTTGATTGATTAATGATACCATAGTGGCCGGTTCATTGTTTTACAAACCGGCTAGATTAAAGATCAATCGGCTAAAGCCGACAAAAAAACAGCCGATTAAGATCCCTGGCCATAACCCATGAAGTTACGGTCCAATACATGCCAATATCGAAAGGAACCGAGATCTTAGGGTGATAAACCTATATTTTAAGTTTCATTGAAATCGGATAAAAATTGTGACCTGTAGACTGTTCACAAACAATTGTGGACGGACGGACGTCCGGACGAACAGGGCGAAGACAATATACGTCCACATGAAAATGTGGGCGTATAAAAATATGTCTTGAAAACATCATATTATCAAATGAACATATCTAATACTTACTCATTTACATAGTCTAGAAGTGAATTATTATCACCAGAGAAAAGATCATCATAAACTTCCTTCATCTATATATAAGCAAAAAACATATGACAGAAACCATTACAGCTTTTAATAATGGTATTTGATGGATGGAGATTTTATATGAGCTTCAGCATGTTTTAAAATCCATTATAATATAAGTATTGTATAATAAATAAAAAAACAATGTTTAAACCATAATATATATATACTTACTTCACTTGAAATATGAACTGATTTAGATTCCTTTATATGGACATCTGAAATGAAAAATAGGTTGCCAGGCAACGAAACATATGCCCACACAGCAGCTAAATCGTCCGGGCAGTCAACAAGAGTTGTCGCATCTTATCAGAAAATCATTAGAATTTGTTTGGTTTTTATAAAGTTCTGCCCCATGCTAACGTTAAGCATACGAAACATTTAATATTATGGATTTAGCTGTACAATTATCGATTTTAAAGAAATTCACACTCGACCATCATTAATGTGTAACAGGGATATAGTCAAACGTTTTTTTAATTTGGAATAAAATTGTGACCTCCATAGGGTCCACAAGGTAAAAAAGCATGATTTTCGTACAATCAAGGGCCATAATTCAAAAGTTATGGTCCAATGTGCCTGAATATCGAAAGGAATCGCATCTTTGGGTTATAAACTTAATTTCAATTTTCATCAAAATTGGATTAAAATTGTGACCTCTACAGGGTCCACATCCTTGATGTATCATATTTTTACACTATTCGCGTATTAGTGGCAGCCATTATGTCGGACAGATTTGGTACCATTTTTACGAAATTCAACCTAAACCTTCATTACAGTGAAACAGTGATATAATCAAACGTTTTTTTTTAAAATCGGATAATAGTTGTGACCTCCAGAGGAACCACAAGCTAAACAGGCAATTTTTCGTACAATCAGGGGCCATAATTCAAAAAGTTACGATCCAATATGCACAAATATGCAACGGAACCAAGATCTTTAGGTTATAAACATGTATTTAAAGTTTCATCAAAATCGGTTCACAACCTTGATATAACATATTTTCACACTAATCGCATACAAACGGCGGCCATTTTGTACATGAATTTTGGTCCGATTTTCACGAAATTCATACTCATTCTTCATTACCATGTAACGGTGATATAATCAAACGTTTTTTTAAATCGGATAAAAAATTTGACCTCCAGAGGGACCATAAGCTAAAAAATAGGTTGCCAGGCAACGAAACATACGCCCACACAGCAGCCAAATCGTCCGGGCAGTCAACAAGAATTGTCGCATATTAAGGAATTATCAGAAAATCATTAGAATTTGTTTGGTTTTTATAATCAAAAGTTTTTTTTAAAATCATATAATAATTGTGACCTCCAGAGGCACCACAAGCTAAAAAGGGTGATTTTTCGTATAATCAGGGGACATAATTCAGGAAGTAATGACCCGATGGGCGCAAATATCGAAAGGAACCAAGATCTTTGGGTTTAAAACATACCTGTCAAGTTTCATCAAAATCGATTCAAAATTGTGACCTCTATAGGGTCCACAACCTTGATATAACATATTTTCACACTATTCGTGTACAAACGGCGGCCATTTTGTCCGTCAATTCTAGTCCGGTTTTCACGTAATTCAAACTCTCTCTTCATTACCATGTAACGGGGTGATATAGTCAAATGTTTTTTTAAATCCGATAATAATTTTGACCCCCAGAGGGACCAAAAGCGAACAAAAGCGATTTTTCGGACAATCCGAGGACATAATTCAGGAAGTTATGATCCAATGGGCCCAAATATCGAAAGGAACCAAGATCTTGGGGTTATAAACATACATGTCAAGTTTCATCAAAATCGGTTCAAAATTGTGACCTCTAGTATAAGGTCCACAACCTTTATATAACATATTTTCACAATATTCGCGTACAAACGGCGGCCATTTTGTCCGTCAATTTTGGTCCGATTTTCACGAAATTCGAACTCGACCTTCATAACCATGGAACGGTGATATAATCAAACGTTTTTTTAAATCGGATAACAATTTTGACCTCCAGAGGGACCACAAGCTAAAAAGGGCGATTTTTCGGACAATCAGGGGCCATAATTCAGGAAGTTACGATCCGATTGGCGCAAATATCGAAAGGAACCAAGATCTCTGGGTTATAAACATGCATTTCAAGTTTCATCCAAATTGGTTCAAAATTGTGACCTCTAAACTGTTCACAAGCTAAAAAAACGTGATTTTTTGTACAATCAGGGGCCATAACCCATGAAGTTACAGTCCGATACATGCCAATATCGAAAGGAACCGAGATCTTAGGGCGATAAACCTATGTTTTAAGTTTCATTGAAATCGGATAAAAATTGTGACCTGTAGACTGTTCACAAACAATTGTGGACGGACGAACAGGGGCGACGACAATATACGTCCACATGAAAATGTGGGCGTATAAAAAAGGTATTTTTCACACAATCAGGGGACATAATTCAGGAATTTACGATCCAATATGCACAAATATGCAATGGAACCAAGATCTTTAGGTTATAAACATGTATTTCAAGTTTCATCAAAATCGGTCCACAACCTTGATATAACATATTTTCACACTAATCGCATACAAATGGCGGCCATTTTGTACATGAATTTTAGTCTGTTTTTCACGAAATTCATACTCATTCTTCATTACCATGTAACAGTGATATAATCAAATGTTTTTTTAAATCGGATAAAAATTTTGACCTCCAGAGGGACCACAAGCTAAAAAGATAGGCTGGCACTGCCAGGCAAGATACGCCCACATTTTCGAGAGATGGATAGAGAACAAGCAATACCGAAAGTGATTTTTCCTACATCAACTGGCAGACTATCGCCATTGAAGAGACGACCATTGTCACGATCGGTCGCATTATTTCTGTTACCTCTTTTTTTTCAAATCATTTTTAGTGAAGCCTGTACCATAACAGGCTCGGGACTGTACAGCGCAGTGGACGCTTACGGCTGGCCCCCGGATCCATTCACTTGATTTGATATTTTCCGCAGGTTAATCTTATAGGTTTTTGTTTTTCGTGTAGTGCGGTCCTCCTGCACTTACTATTAGAGTAGAGTTTTAACCCTTCGTACTGCAGAATGTTCTCGTTGTCGGGTTTTGCTCCTGATTGCTCACTACACTTATTATTTTAGCGTTTTCCGAGATTCTATCCGGATTATCGCCCTTATTGTTGAAATTGTTTGACGTTCTAACATCTGACGTCAACTGGCAGACTATCGCCATTGAAGAGACGACCATTGTCACGATCGGTCGCATTATTTCTGTTACCTCTTTTTTTTCAAATCATTTTTAGTGAAGCCTGTACCATAACAGGCTCGGGACTGTACAGCGCAGTGGACGCTTACGGCTGGCCCCCGGATCCATTCACTTGATTTGATATTTTCCGCAGGTTAATCTTATAGGTTTTTGTTTTTCGTGTAGTGCGGTCCTCCTGCACTTACTATTAGAGTAGAGTTTTAACCCTTCGTACTGCAGAATGTTCTCGTTGTCGGGTTTTGCTCCTGATTGCTCACTACACTTATTATTTTAGCGTTTTCCGAGATTCTATCCGGATTATCGCCCTTATTGTTGAAATTGTTTGACGTTCTAACATCTGACGTCAACTGGCAGACTATCGCCATTGAAGAGACGACCATTGTCACGATCGGTCGCATTATTTCTGTTACCTCTTTTTTTTCAAATCATTTTTAGTGAAGCCTGTACCATAACAGGCTCGGGACTGTACAGCGCAGTGGACGCTTACGGCTGGCCCCCGGATCCATTCACTTGATTTGATATTTTCCGCAGGTTAATCTTATAGGTTTTTGTTTTTCGTGTAGTGCGGTCCTCCTGCACTTACTATTAGAGTAGAGTTTTAACCCTTCGTACTGCAGAATGTTCTCGTTGTCGGGTTTTGCTCCTGATTGCTCACTACACTTATTATTTTAGCGTTTTCCGAGATTCTATCCGGATTATCGCCCTTATTGTTGAAATTGTTTGACGTTCTAACATCTGACGTCAACTGGCAGACTATCGCCATTGAAGAGACGACCATTGTCACGATCGGTCGCATTATTTCTGTTACCTCTTTTTTTTCAAATCATTTTTAGTGAAGCCTGTACCATAACAGGCTCGGGACTGTACAGCGCAGTGGACGCTTACGGCTGGCCCCCGGATCCATTCACTTGATTTGATATTTTCCGCAGGTTAATCTTATAGGTTTTTGTTTTTCGTGTAGTGCGGTCCTCCTGCACTTACTATTAGAGTAGAGTTTTAACCCTTCGTACTGCAGAATGTTCTCGTTGTTGGGTTTTGCTCCTGATTGCTCACTACACTTATTATTTTAGCGTTTTCCGAGATTCTATCCGGATTATCGCCCTTATTGTTGAAATTGTTTGACGTTCTAACATCTGACGTCAACTGGCAGACTATCGCCATTGAAGAGACGACCATTGTCACGATCGGTCGCATTATTTCTGTTACCTCTTTTTTTTCAAATCATTTTTAGTGAAGCCTGTACCATAACAGGCTCGGGACTGTACAGCGCAGTGGACGCTTACGGCTGGCCCCCGGATCCATTCACTTGATTTGATATTTTCCGCAGGTTAATCTTATAGGTTTTTGTTTTTCGTGTAGTGCGGTCCTCCTGCACTTACTATTAGAGTAGAGTTTTAACCCTTCGTACTGCAGAATGTTCTCGTTGTTGGGTTTTGCTCCTGATTGCTCACTACACTTATTATTTTAGCGTTTTCCGAGATTCTATCCGGATTATCGCCCTTATTGTTGAAATTGTTTGACGTTCTAACATCTGACGTCAACTGGCAGACTATCGCCATTGAAGAGACGACCATTGTCACGATCGGTCGCATTATTTCTGTTACCTCTTTTTTTTCAAATCATTTTTAGTGAAGCCTGTACCATAACAGGCTCGGGACTGTACAGCGCAGTGGACGCTTACGGCTGGCCCCCGGATCCATTCACTTGATTTGATATTTTCCGCAGGTTAATCTTATAGGTTTTTGTTTTTCGTGTAGTGCGGTCCTCCTGCACTTACTATTAGAGTAGAGTTTTAACCCTTCGTACTGCAGAATGTTCTCGTTGTCGGGTTTTGCTCCTGATTGCTCACTACACTTATTATTTTAGCGTTTTCCGAGATTCTATCCGGATTATCGCCCTTATTGTTGAAATTGTTTGACGTTCTAACATCTGACGTCAACTGGCAGACTATCGCCATTGAAGAGACGACCATTGTCACGATCGGTCGCATTATTTCTGTTACCTCTTTTTTTTCAAATCATTTTTAGTGAAGCCTGTACCATAACAGGCTCGGGACTGTACAGCGCAGTGGACGCTTACGGCTGGCCCCCGGATCCATTCACTTGATTTGATATTTTCCGCAGGTTAATCTTATAGGTTTTTGTTTTTCGTGTAGTGCGGTCCTCCTGCACTTACTATTAGAGTAGAGTTTTAACCCTTCGTACTGCAGAATGTTCTCGTTGTCGGGTTTTGCTCCTGATTGCTCACTACACTTATTATTTTAGCGTTTTCCGAGATTCTATCCGGATTATCGCCCTTATTGTTGAAATTGTTTGACGTTCTAACATCTGACGTCAACTGGCAGACTATCGCCATTGAAGAGACGACCATTGTCACGATCGGTCGCATTATTTCTGTTACCTCTTTTTTTTCAAATCATTTTTAGTGAAGCCTGTACCATAACAGGCTCGGGACTGTACAGCGCAGTGGACGCTTACGGCTGGCCCCCGGATCCATTCACTTGATTTGATATTTTCCGCAGGTTAATCTTATAGGTTTTTGTTTTTCGTGTAGTGCGGTCCTCCTGCACTTACTATTAGAGTAGAGTTTTAACCCTTCGTACTGCAGAATGTTCTCGTTGTCGGGTTTTGCTCCTGATTGCTCACTACACTTATTATTTTAGCGTTTTCCGAGATTCTATCCAGATTATCGCCCTTATTGTTGAAATTGTTTGACGTTCTAACATCTGACGTCAACTGGCAGACTATCGCCATTGAAGAGACGACCATTGTCACGATCGGTCGCATTATTTCTGTTACCTCTTTTTTTTCAAATCATTTTTAGTGAAGCCTGTACCATAACAGGCTCGGGACTGTACAGCGCAGTGGACGCTTACGGCTGGCCCCCGGATCCATTCACTTGATTTGATATTTTCCGCAGGTTAATCTTATAGGTTTTTGTTTTTCGTGTAGTGCGGTCCTCCTGCACTTACTATTAAGTTGGAATTTGATATGTGCAAATATCGAAATGAATTAAGGTCTTTGGGTTATAAAGGTGCATTTCTGTAGGCTTGAAATTCGAGTGGGGATCATGTTGCTAAGTGTGTAAGAAATTCGAAACTCAACCTTCAGTAGGGTGTAACGGTGTGGAGTCAAACGTTTTTTTAAATTGGATAATAATTGTGACCACCAAAGGGACCACAAGCTAAAAAGGGTGATTTTTCAGACAATCAGGGGCCATAATTCAGGAAATTACATTCCGATAGGCGCAAATATCGAAAGGGACCAAGATCTTTGGGTTATAAACATGCATGTCAAGTTTCATCAAAATCGGTTCAAAATTGTGACCTCTATAGGATCCAAAAAACGTGATTTTTCGTATAATCAAGGACCATAATCCATGAAGTTTTGATCCGATACATGTCCAGGCCTTGTGTTTTGAGGCACGCGATCACGCACGCACGCCTAGGCGCACGCAAACCGCCCCTGAGGTGTGTCTTGATCGCGCACGCCAGATTTTTGTGAAAGAAAAAAATATATCAATATTTGGCGGGGCTTATATCGCTGGCGAAGCAAATGCACAGACGATAATGTTAGTGAGAGTTGTCGGTACGAAATTATCTCCCTTTACCAGATGCGGAAAACAGCTTAGTTTCGAGCCATAGATTTAATAACACCATAGATCGTATATAACACTTATAACTATGTTTCGAGCGCATGGCTGAATCGACTACCGCGTTATTTGTCATGCTTGATAGCCGGACATGTGAAGTCGGTACCTGAATGATTTATTTTTTCTGGCCGTCTTTGTTGACATTTATTATGTCAGCGGTCGGTGGGAACAGAGTCAGATTGGCCACCAAACTGATCCCGCAGTGAATATTCGCTTGGCAGCTACAATCACTGATAAGCATGACATCGACGAGACTTAATGAGTTCGGCGCATTAACTTTTTTACTCCAACAAATTAAATTCACAAACATTTTTTTGAAGTATAAGAAAAATAAATAAAGACGTTTGAATTATTTGTAGTTAAAAAATATTTTCTATGTAGTGTAAATGGGTAATAAAATGAGTAAAATGCATCATTTTGCCCGAAGCAGATATTTCACTAAATGGCAACTTGGCCAGGTCTATAGGGGAAGGAAACCCTAGACCTTTTGTTGCTACTGTTGACAACCATCCCATATACAACTACATTGTAAGTCAGTCGATCAGATAATCGTAGAAAATATATAGATGGCAATATAAAGCGCATCACAAGGCAACACAAGATATGAAATTGGATTTAATAGGAGGACCTGATAGTAGTTCTATCACCAAATAGTGATAATAAATTTTACTTCTTTTTCAAATTTTATTTTAAGAATATACAGAATTTATTTCTTAAAGTATATAAACAATATAGCTAATATTAAGGTTATCAGTTGGTCTTTCCTTACATTTAATGTCAATATTTTGATTTAAAGTAATTGCCTAAAAGCATGATTGGTGTTGACTGTTTTATAATCTTTGAATGCCAGTAGGCTTATTAAGAGAAACCTTGAGCAAAGATTTATACAGTTAACATTGCAGGCAGATCAAGTGTCAATGCCTTTACTTTCTTTATGGCTTTAATGTGGGCATATAAAAATGGGTGGATAATGCACCAAAATCAATAGTTGCCGTTCTTAGCTTATAAGGAATAGATATACCAAGTTCCAAGGTAATCCATTCAGAATTGTAGCCTGTAGGCAACACACGGGCACACAAAGAAAAATTGGGTGTGGCACAATCCCTGGGGTCGTGCATTCACCAAACACAATAGGGATCATCCTTATAGAGTATAAAGAAGAAGTATACAAAGGTTCAAAACAATCTGTTAAGAATTCCAGCCTGTAGTGACACAAATTGGGTGTAGCTCTGCTCAAGTGGGTCGGGCATGCACTAAAAATAATAGATGTCATCCTTAGGGTATGCGGATTAAACATAAAAAATGTTCAAGACTATCCATTAAGAATTGCGACCTGCCGGCAACACACAGGGGAAGATTTGGCCATCGGGCGATCACCCAAAGGGCCGGTCGGACAATCACCCAAAGGGCTGGTCGGACAATCCCCCAAAGGGCCCGTTAAAGCCACCGGCCATGTACAACATGATCATCATCACTCCATGGCAGGTCCAATACCCCCTCCCTCATATAATATTATTCAGACGAATTGGACAAAATTATTTTTCTTTATTTGGGTGATCGTCCGACCGGCCCTTTGGGGGATTGTCCGACCGGTCCTTTGGGGGATCGTCCGACCGGCCCTGTGGGGGATCGTCTGACCAGACATGGAGTGATGATGATCATGTTGTATATGGCCAGTGGCTTTAACGGGCTGCCACGCCATCACTGGAGTCTGGAATGGGCTGGTATAATAGACTTTCCTTAAGATCTGTAGATAAGAAACTCCTTGTTGTGCCTAAACCGAAAACAGTCCGTTTTGGACAAAGGACTTTTTCCTACTCCGCCCCAACAGAGTGGAATGATCTGCCACTGGAAATAAAGAACTCTCCAGATACTGCGGTGTTTAGATCCAGACTTAAAACCTTTTTATTTAAGAAAGCATTCAATTTATGACAGTTGTGATCATTTTTGGACTGCGCTTTGAGCATGCTCATGCATGGATATTGCGCAATATAAATAGACTATTATTATTATTATAATATAAATAGACTATTATTACTTTCTGGGTCGGGTGTGCCAGGTGTGGGCCAGAATTCTCTTGCAATGGGGATTTCGAATTTCACCTGACACTGTCGCCCGCAAATCTACTAATTATTAAGTCACCTGTGGGGAATCCAAAATTCAAAGATAGGCTGGCACTGCCAGGCAGGATACGCCCACATTTTTGAGAGATGGATAGAGAACAAGCAATACCGAAAGTGATTTTTCCTACATGTACATCATTAAGTCCTGTATTTCATACTGTATTGGGAGCAGCCATTTTGTTGGTCAGTTCCAGTCTGATATTCATGAAATTCGAAGCCGACAATGATTATGGTGTGACGGTACACAACCTAGAAATGTTACTTTTCGTCAAAATCGGATAAGAATTGTGACCTGTAGAGAGTGCACAACCATGATATACCATATTTTTACACTATTCGTGTACAAACGGTGACCATTTCGTGTGGCAATTTTGGTACGATTTTCACGAAATTCGAACTCAACCTTCCTTACGTATGTACGGTGCAACAATAATATAATCAGAGTTTTTTTTATAAATCAGATAATAATTGTTCGAGAGATAGACAGAGAACAAGCAATACCGAAAGTGATTTTTCCTACAATCAAAGGCCATAATTTATTAAGTTATAATTTGATATGTGCAAATATCGAAAAGAATAAAGATCTTTAGGTTATAAGCAGGCATTTCAGGTTTCATCAAAATCGAATTAAAAATTGTGACCTCTACAGGGTCCACAACTTTGATATACCATATTTTCACACTGTTCGCGTACAAACGCGGTCATTTTTTCTGGCAATTATGGTCCGATTTTTTCGAAATTCGAACTCAACCTTCCATAGGGTGTAACGGTGATAGAGTCAAACGTTTTTTTTAAATCGGATAATAATTGTGACCTCCAGAGGGACCATAGGTGATTTTTCGGACAATCAGGGGCCATAATTCAGGAAGTTACGATCCGATATGGGCAAATAACGAAAGGAACCAAGATCTTCGGGTTATAACCATGCATTTCAAGTTTCATCAAAATCAAATTAACATTGTGACCTCTACAGGGTCCACAACAATGATATACAATTTTTTAACAGTATTCGCGTACAAACGGCGGCCATTTTGTATGGCAATTTTGGTCTGATTTTCCCGAAATTCGAACTCAACCTTCCTTACGGTGTAACGGTAATATTATCAATCGTTTTATTAAATCAGATAATAATTGTGACCACCAGAGGGACCACAAGCTAAAATAAGGCGATTTTGCGTATAATCAGGGGCCATAATTCAGGAAGTTACAATCCGATATGCGCAAATATCGAAAGGAACCAAGATCTTTGGGTTATAACCATGAATTTCAAGTTTCATCAAAATTGATTTAAAAATGTGACTTTTACATGGTCCACAAACCATGATATACAATTTTTTAACAGGAAGTTACGATCCGATATGGGCAAATAACGAAAGGAACCAAGATCTTTGGGTTATAACCATGCATTTCAAGTTTCATCAAAATCAAATTAACATTGTGACCTCTACAGGGTCCACAACCATGATATACAATTTTTTAACAGTATTCGCTTACAAACGGCGGCCATTTTGTGTGGCAATTTTCGTCCGATTTTCCCGAAATTCGAACTCAACCTAATTGTGACCTCCAGAGGGACCACAAGCTAAAAAGGGTGATTTTTCGGCCAATCAGGGGCCATAATTCAGGAAATTACATTCCGATAGGTGCAAATATCGAAAGGAACCAAGATCTTTGGGTTATAAACAAACATGTCAAGTTTCATCAAAATCGGTTCAAAATTGTGACCTCTATAGGGTCCACAAGCTAAAAACGTGATTTTTCGTACAATCAGGGGCCATAATCCATGAAGTTTTCATCCGATACATGCCAATATTGAAAGGAACCCAGATCTTTTGGGGATAAACCTATATTTCAAGTTTCGTCAAAATCGGATAAGAATTGTGACCTGTAGAGAGTCCACAAACAAATTGTGGACGGACGGATGTCCGGACGTCCGGACGGACAGGGGCGACGACAATATATGTCCACATAAAAATGTGGGCGTATAAAAAGCTATTATTCACACAATCAGGGGACATAATTCAGGAATTTACGAACCAATATGCACAAATATGCAACGGAACCAAGATCTTTAGGTTATAAACATGTATTTCAAGTTTCATCAAAATCGGTCCACAACCTTAATATAACATATTTTCACACTAATCGCATACAAACGGCGGCCATTTTGTACATGAATTTTGGTCCGATTTTCACGAAATTCATACTCATTCTTCATTACCATGTAACGGTGATATAATCAAACGTTTTTTTAAATCGGATAAAAATTTTGACCTCCAGAGGGACCACAAGCTAAAAAAAGCTATTTTTTCACACAATCAGGGGACATAATTCAGGAATTTACGATCCCATGGGTGCAAATATTGAAAGGAACCAAGATATTTGGGTTATAAACATACATGTCAAGTTTCATCGAAATCAGTTAAAAATTGTGACCTCTTGATATACAACATATTTTCACAGTATTTGCGTACAAACGGCAGCCATTTTGTCTGTCAATTTTGGTCCGATTTTCACGAATTTTAAACTCAACCTGTAACGGTGATATACCGTAATCAAACTGTTTTTATGTAATTATGAGAATAAATTTTTACCCCACGCTAACAATTAGATATACATGAAACATTTAATATCATGGATTTAGCTGTTCAGTTATCAAAATTCATTGAAAATCAAAATACTTGTTCGTTTCAACACCTTAAACTCTGTGTATCAATCTAAGGTTTGACCTCTATAACGTCACAAGATTTTTTGATGTGATCAAGGGACAATATACGAATTTCAACTGCATCATTTTTGTAACTTATATTCTCTGAAGAAGAAGGTTTTTACCTACGAAACGTTAGATACTTTAAAAGATGGTTTTGTGATACCTTTGACTTTGTTTTTATCCACTCCTACTACTGGTGTCACTGTATCAAGTTTATTATGACTTTGATCCTGTCTATGTTTATGTTATTTAAATGGTTTTGGATTCCTCTCACTTTATCATTCGTATTCACATTTCAATGTGGGCGTATATAAAGGCAATTTTTCGGACAATCAGGGGAAATAATTCAGGAAGTTACAATCCGATGAGTGCAAATATTGACAGGAACCAAGACCTTTGTGCTTTAAACATACATGTCAAGTTTCATCAAAATCGGTTCAAAATTGTGACCTCAATAGGGTCCACAACCTTGATATAACATATTTCCACACTATTCGCGTACAAACGGCAGCCATTTGGTCTGTCAATTTTGGTCCGACTTCATGAAATTTGAACTCAACCTCCATAACCATGTAATGGTGATGTAATCGAACGTTTTTTTAAATCGGATAACAATTTTGACCTTCAAAGGGACCACAAGCTATAAAGGGTGATTTTTCGGACAATCAGGGGCCATAAATTCAGAAACTTACGAATCGACATGCGCAAATATCTCAAGGAACCAAGATCTTTGAGTTATAATCATGCATTTCAAGTTTCATTCAAATTGGTTCAAAATTGTGACCTCTACACTGTTCACAAGCTAAAAACGTGATTTTTCGTACAATCAGGGGCCATAACCCATGAAGTTACAGTCCGATACATGCCAATATCGAAAGGAACCGAGATCTTAGGGTGATAAACCTATGTTTTAAGTTTCATTGAAATCGGATAAAAATTGTGGCCTGTGGACTGTTCACAAACAATTGTGGACGGACGGACGGACGAACAGGGGCGACGAAAATATACGTCCACATGAAAATGTGGATAAAAACAAAGTCAAAGGTATCACAAAACCATCTTTTAAAGCATCTAACGTTTCGTAAGTAAAAGCCTACTTCTTCAGAGAATATAAGCTACTAAAATGATGCAGTTGAAATACAAGGTTAGTCATGGTAACAAGTGATGTCATAATGTAAATATGACGTCATAACATTGATGACATAATAATTATAAAGGGTGTAAAGTTAAAAAATGTTAGAATTAATTTACAGGCATTTCATTTAAACCATAAGGCCATACAGTATTTAATCTGTGGATCCAAAGTGATTCAGCAATATTAAGTTTAGTTCTATCATTCTGAGGGATTTTATCGAGTACAGTGCAAACATAAGATTTGTGACCGAGTGTATTAAAATGTGGGGCATTGTTATTTAAATGGTTTTGGATTCCTCTCACTTTATCATTCGTATTCACATGAAAATGTGGGCGTATAAAAAAAAATACATTGATAAAAAGACTAATATACAATAGGGACATCATCCTTGGTTTTTTATTCTTTTTTTCAAAGAAAAGGAGACTATATTAGTAAAATAGTTCACTGCTAGTCCCGGCTTGTGAGTCAATTGCTATTATCTCTTGAAGACCATTACCCACAAACACTATTTTAAGAAGTTATCGGTACTTTAATTTATTTGCAACAGTACTTTAATTTTATTTGCAACGTTTTTATTTTTACAGTGCATGAAGTTATATGACTATCTATTGAATAATAACTTACCTGGTAATCCATTTGATTCTGTATTATCATCATCACTGAATAATGAATATGATGCTCTGTTTCTAGGTTTAGGTGTTTCACGAAAATCATCCATCTTTAATATACCTGGTGAATCAACTTCATCATCTAACCTATCCCCATCATCTTCAAATTGACCTAATTTTCTATCTAGTTTCTTCTTTAATTCACTAATAAACATTATCAAAATATGAAATTAATTTTGACGAACTTTATCAATCCAATTACAAATAGATATTTATTTTCAAGTTTTAATTTTGTTTAGATAAAAGAGAAATCTGGGCAGGTTAACTGAAGACACAAAAGAAGTATTACCTAATTCTAATTTCATTGATGTAAACCAGTGATGGGATTCGCCCGTATATTCCGGACATGTCCGACACCATTTTCCAAATGTCCTCAATTTTCCAACCAGGAATATGCCCAATCGGACATCAAGACATGGTGAATAATATCAAAATTCCAAAATTAATATAGTGTACCGAGTGTATAACTACCACTCAACCCGATTATCGTTGATAACTGGTGGAGTTGATTAGGTAATTAAGTGATCAACGTATTTATCGTGTTATACCGTCTATACACCTACCTTGATTAACTACTTAATCTGCCTCGATTGGCTGACTTAATTCTTTATCGTGTGACCTGTCATTGATGCATTGTTTCCAATTTGTGTTTCCATAGACTAAGATAGCAATCTGCTTCCATAGTAATTGTTCAATTCACTCGGATTTAATTATGTACATGTAACATATTCTGGGTAGTCAATTATTTAGTAAAGTTGTATTATGATTTAGTCAGGTTTACATGTATGTTATATTATAATTATGTCCATTTAAATTTCGCGCATTGTAAACTATACAGTGTCACGTTACCAGTTTATTCAATGAGCATTTGTTAGTCGGGAAGCTCAACTACAGTTGGGTCTGAAGAGCTCGAGGGTGGTACGCCGTATTTCAACCTCGAAGGTAATTTTACGATATTATTTTCACGTTGTTACAATCAGTGGTCTATTATTTAATTAAGTATGATGATGCATTATATATCGTTGAACACGTATGTCAATAACTTGTTTCCATATTTTTATATATATATACTATTGTAGACTTAGAAGACATTCTGTATTATGTATGTTTGAACTCTCTTGAAACATGGTAAATTAAAGGGGTAGTGACACGTAATGTATCATACTATTCAAAAAAAGTAGGGGATATTTGATTTTTAAGTGTTATTAAAGTCACCTAATGAAACTGACGAAGAAACAAATGACAAAATGAAATGAAGTTCACATTCATCGATTTATTCCAAATGATCGCTAGACTAAGTAAGGCACAGACTGACCATTATAAGGGTAAAATGATACCCGGTGTCAAACAGCAAAGTTACCACAGCATCACAACAAAGTCAGTAACGGGTAAATCCTCCTCTGTTTGCCAAACAAGCATTGATCCGACGTGGCATACTGCCAAGATGTTGTCCCGGTAGTACTGGCCTGTAACACGCCCTGCAACAACATGTAAAGCCGTTCTTCCAGCAACAGTGATGCCTCCCCACACCATAACAGAACCACCCCCAAATCGATCATGTCTGATGACGTTAACGTCTTCGAAGCCCTCGTTTCGACGATGCCACACCCTCCTACGTCTGTCCAAAAAATCAACAGTGAACCTTGACTCATCTGAAAACATCACATTGCTCCAGCGTCGATTATCCCAGTGTTGACGATCCCTACACCAACGACGTCTTGCCTGAATGTGATGATCTCTCAAACAAGGGATCACGCAAGGACGTCCGGCGCGAAGGTGACCCCTATGCAGTCGATTCCGAATCGTCTGGCCACTCACTCTCACACCAGTGTCTCTTTGAAGACGAGCGCTGATCTGATTTGCTGTGATGACACGATTTCTCAAGGCCAAGGTACGGATAAATCGACCCTGGGCTTGAGTTATCACCCTTGGTCGACCTGAGCGTGGTCTGTCCTGTACAGATTGTGTATCACGGTATCTGGACCATAGCCTGCTTATGACAGACTGAGAAACATTCATCGTCCGCGCCACAACCGCCTATGTTGTGCCGATCAGTAGCATGCCAAAGGCACGTAACCTTTCATTTTGGGTAAGCCGACGCATATCAAAATTTGTTTTCTGGTCACTAAAACAATTAAACTGATGTTCCCACCCTGGAATTCAATGCCACAATGACTGTAACATTCAAAGTCAGAGTCGTGCAAATCTTGGGTTGGACCCCCATGATGATCCTAAGCATCACCTGCATTCCATGCGGTAGCTATTGGTGCGTTTGGGCGTCACATGAAACTGGAAATGTTTCTTCTGTTAGGTTCTGTAGTGACTTTTTTCGTAGTCATTTGCATATTTTAGTATTATGCTCCCAAAATCAAATATCCCCTACTTTTTTTGAATAGTATATATTCTTACCACGGATAGGTCAAGTGTGTTCAGGTTATTTACTTGATATGGCGTTGATCGAATGAACATTTCATTTTAGGGTTCCACTGGATGGTTTTGTATTGAGTAAATCTGTATATGTTGTATGTGTTTTTAGAAATTTTTTATTAAAATAATATATTTGTACTTTTCAGAGATTGTTGTCTCTGTATTTTCCTAATAAACTATTTAGATACTATTGGTGTTTCTTCTGGTTACAATCGGACAATTCATCAAATCAATCTTGAACAGGACTATATATTAGTCCAATAATCTGATTAAGCTGTGATTTCTCCATTGTCTCACATTTTAAACTCCTTGGTGTCAGTCAATAACACGTAGAAATTAGTCATATATGTCACATATCCTGAGAGTATATAAGACCTCAAATGAAAATATATTGTATCCAATAACTTGCCTGCGATATATTTTTCGATTGAAGCCGAAGTTAAATAAAGATATTTCACACACATGCATAGCGCTTATAGTTCAGTAATTAAAATGAATGTAGAAATCTCGCTAAACGCATGAAAGATGTGTACGTGCTAAAAGTAATACACCTGACGTCGGAAGAAAAGATTCTATTCTGACGGCATATTGTTGGATTTATGATCATATTTTGTATTGGATTTATGTCTTTAAATAAAGAAAGAAATGTTGACGAATATTTCGATTGGAATGACGTAAGTAGTTAATTGTTTTAGTTGATAGCGCGTGCTACAGTCAAATTTCGGGATGTCATTTTTTTTACCCTCATTTATAAATCGAATCGAAGTATAAGACGAATGCCAGACTTTGCTGAAAATATTGCATCGACTTATGATTCGAAAAAGGCGATAATTTTGGTGGAGTTTGAAACACATACAGATCGGCAGTCGGCACGCTTTTATTCTATGGTATTACAATGTCAAGTAATTTTGTAGGAATATTATTAACATAAATTTGAATACCGTACAGTAATTAAACATGAAAATAATGAGGTGCACCTAGTTTGAAACACATACAGATCGGCAGCAGTCGGCACGCTTTCATTCTATGGTACCGGTATTACGTTGTCAAGTAATTTTGTAGGAATATTGACATAAATTTGAATACCGTACAGTAATTAAACATGAAAAATAATGAGGTGCACCTATTTTTTTTACGTATGATTTTGAAAATATTTTGTTGACACGTATGTGATTCTTAATTGTGTTTTGAAAGCGTTTGCTTAAATTACGATAAGAGTTATGCCCCTTTATTTTCGGGAAAAAATGTCCGACAAGAAAATTTTTGAAATCCTATCACTGATGTAAACTCCTGATTATTGTATAATGTTATATTAAAATTTGCACTCACCAATAGTAACCATTGTAGGACAATTTAACAAAATGTACATACTTTAACTTTCTGGAATTCTGATCTTTAGCTATCTTTAACTCTAGCACTTCACTTTCAATATTTCTTTTATCAGATTTAACAGATTCTAATTCTTTTCTCTCTGTTCTTATTTCTTCCAATAACTGTTTTCTTTCCTCTCTCATCCTAGCTAATTCATTGGTAGATAATTGTGAAGCTCTGTTAGAGAATGTCTCCTGTGCAATTAAAAACAAAGCTCTGTGTTATTGATTCCAATGTTTCAGTTCACACATTTTGGGACCTTAGAAATAATCTGGTATAATGAACCTTTTTCAGCTGAATTCATTTTGTTGATCTGTCATCATCAGGCAATATAGTCGTTTAATTTTACAAACAAATCCAATAGAAGACAAGTCATTTTTCTCTAATCTATTTCATATCATCTTTGACTGGCATTAAGTAATTGAACATACACTGTTAAAATTTTATGTATATTTACAGCTATAATTATAGTAAAAATACAGTACATGATTTGTAATATCACATGGTTTGTTAACTTACATTTAAAACGATGTAGACGCATAAGAATACAAGGCTTATGTAAAATTACATCAAATTTAATGTAGTGATACAACCACATGTCAGTTTACATCACGTGAGCTGTATTTTAACAGAAATGCTGCTGTAAATATTATTTTTACAGAAAATTGTAAATTTACCTTCAAATAGTGGTCACATAAGTTATTTCCCCTTTGACCACACATCAAATATTATACAAAATATTTATTTTTCTGTCAGTCAGTTTAGTCTATTTTAGAGAAATAGGTTACTCAAAATCTGAATGTATCGAACTGGCTAATAAAGACAGGCATATGCCATACATTGAGTTGGGTGTGAAATTTTGCTTGGATTGTATCACCTACTCTTTCTTTCCAATATAAGGAGAAGAACAGTAGCACATTAAACCTCATTTCACTTATTTTCTTTACATTATTGAATGTTGTTTTAAATGCTCGGCTGAAAGTTCCGCTAAACTATCTGTGTTCGCCAGGATGGAACGTAGGACTAATTAGCCAAGCCGAGACAAACAAATTCCTTTGAATAATGTTACCTATGCAAATTACATAATATGTAATTCTACAACATTTATGAGGTATTATTACATAAACTCTGCTAAAATACCCAATGTTTTTTTATTTAAATGTTATTGTACAAATATATGTAAATTAACATCATGCCAATTTTACACGTACTCCATTTACAGGTATGTAATTTTACCTTGGATGTAAAATAGCTAGAGGTAAATTTACATTACAGACTGTGAAATAACGTGCAATGTTAAAATAAAGTTAAAACAATGGCAATATTTCTGCCAGTTAAAACAAGGTAAAAATACATAAAAATTTTAACAGTGTATTAACACAAGGTATGATTTTATGGTTACACAATTATTGAGTTTGATAATAAGGATACTCTCATCGTTATCAAGCAAATGATACAGTATGTGATGAAATAACAGGCAAATATATACATAATATGCAACAAAGGTAAGAATCAAGTTCAATTAAAGCTGAACACCTTTGATTAGGGGGCCATTTACAACTAAACATACACAACAGAAACTCTTGGATTAAAAGGAGGGGAATCCTATTACAGAGGACTCTGTCACATCCGAACTCTGATCACTCCGGCACTCTGGGAAATCCGACATGATTTTTTTTCTTATTACTTCAGCCCAAAAATCTCTGCTTAATCCGGACATTGTATGTTCCGAATTATGGCAACATTCAGCCTTCCCGTCACATGATTTCCATTGAATCGACACTGTATCAGGGTTCAATTTAGTCTAAAACTAATGAGTAGCAAATTTCTGTGACAGATTCACATTTTGGCTAACCAATTGTGTTAATTCTGAAAGCTGAAAATTATAAGAGATAAAACCTAATATTAGACATTAAAGCCAGGCCCGTAGCTAGCCCCAAATTGTTAGGGGGGCAAAGGCTTTCGGGGGCATCAATGGGGATTCTGGGGGCGCTGATGTACCTACACCGCGGAAGGGTTTATAGAGTGCTCACCATAGGCGTACGGGGGTTTGGGCTAGCCTTACAGACATCTAGTGGGAAAATTTGAGAACCTCAAATGCGTTTTCTTGCTATTCCAGTCCCTGAAACAGTAGGTGGACGGCTATAGCCTAACTTAGAGTCGAATTCGTCGGGAGCAAATTTTGACTGTACCTACACCGCGGAAGGGTTTATAGAGTGCTCACCATAGGTGTACGGGGGTTTGGGTTAGCCTTACAGACATCTAGTGGGAAAATTTGTGAACCTCAAATGCGTTTTCTTGCTATTCCAGTCCGCTATTGCCTAACTT
Organism: Patella depressa; assembly: GCA_948474765.1. NCBI lineage: Eukaryota > Metazoa > Mollusca > Gastropoda > Patellidae > Patella > Patella depressa. The sequence goes on along the minus strand of CAOLEZ010000008.1, from coordinate 6,550,984 downwards.
AGCGTCAAATTCCAATCAATCGTTTATATTCCACCGAGACGGGTCGTCGGGAGCAAATTTAGACTGCCGCAAACATGTTTACCTACTATTCCAGCCCGTGAATACAGCAACTTAAATGTGGTCCAATATAGTCTACCTTCGGTGGCGTACCATACTCCTCGCAGTGTTTCGTTTGATTAGAGCTAATCCCACTTAACACTGTTGTATTGGAAGCAAATTTCGGTTCAAAATTATGACTGGTCAATAGTCCGATTAACAACCAATAGCTAACTGCGTAACAATGCCATTACGCTTTAAACATAGATCGAAATTAGACCAAACATGTTTATATAACGTTATGTCATGGACCACGATTTTATTATACCCAATTAACCAGTGCATATATAGCAGAATGTTGCAAAAAAGGTAATTGCGTGACAAACGAGGATATCTAAACGGATACAATACCTTAAATCACTGTCCCAAATTTTTAGGGAAGACCCCAGATTAAACGAAAGGGCAGTCGTGTTGCTGGCCAGTGGGGGATTTCACGGGCCATTCTTGTAGTTGAATTCACAAAGAATAATCAATGCCCGAAAAATGTGGCACAAAGTAGGGTGGTTCCAGACAAAATGTTTTAATCCATAGTCAATTTAGTACAAATTCGCGGTATTCAATTAAAAGATTTCGGGCACTTTATTCTGACAACCAGATGAAATATTTTTTTTGTTTTCACTTTGCCCATCTACCCGGAAAGTCAGATTGCCTATGATCCCCCCCCCCCCCCCCCCGCAGAAAATTTTGGAAAATAGGATTTGCACCTGAAAATGACGGAAAATTTCAATTTTGAAGCTGAACTTATGATAATGGCGTATTATGATACTTGGATATGAACAATATCCAAATTTGTAGAGAAGGAATATGACTTTTACGTACCTATAATAATTTATGAGAAAAATGAAAAGTGTCGAATCTGGTTAGAGTGCGACTTGTTACAATTTTGAAGATATCACGTAATTTTCGGCAACCAATTCATTCGTGGGCCTAACTAATCTCACTAGCATTATATTATGGGCGCCTAACTAATCTCACTAATATTACATTATTGGCGCCCATTATCTCGTCATTATGGACACCCCTCCAGGATGAGGCACCCCACACATTAACCCTGTTTACATTACAAATTTTAAGTGTGCAGGTACCGTTCCTGGTACTGCACCGTTAATTTTTTTGTAGTGTAAACGGGTCAAACACAAGCGGGCCGTACTGAGTACAGTGCTAATCTGGCCCACTGAAAGGAGGTAGTCTCGGAACCGTGCCAAGAACAGCTTGGTTTAAATTTTAGTGGTGTAAACGCTAACCGGTCTGAGCACGGATTACTGCGCATGCACTAAATGAACCTTGATCATTTTTCCCGCGAACATTGACAGCTCTGTCATCAGTTCTGTCAAAATGGCTACACCTACTAAAATCAACCGCCATAATTGTTTTCATCCGGGTAACTTGCTTAGGGACTGAAATTATTTTTTCTGTGAAGAGTCCTACATTTGGCGTGCTTGGCACGGTTCCATGACTGGTAATGTAAACGGGTCAATTTCTTGAAATTTATCGCGTCCTGGTACCGTGCTCAGTACTGCACGCTTATCGCAGCCAAGTGTAAACAGGGCTATTTTGTCATTTGAATTTTGAAGATTATCACGCCGTTTTGGGCGCCTAATTCATTCGTGGGAGCTTAACCAATCTCACTAGCATTAAATTATACGCACCTATGATCTCGGCATTATTTGCGTCCCTCGAGGATGAGGCACCCCACAAATCATGCCATTTATGAAGCGCTATTTAACAAGTTGTGGGCGCCCAACAAACCTGATTCAGCATTATGTACTATTTGCAGCCTAACATTTTAAGGAGGTCCATCATTCATGTCATTATGGGACCCTCTCCGGGATAATGCACCCCACTGATCAAGCCGTTTTGGGCGCCCAATTCATTCATGGGCGCCTAACTAATCCCACTAGCATTATATCATGGGCGCACCTGCTGGATGGAGTACCCCACAAATCATATCGTAGGAATTTTGAAGATTATCAAGCCGTTTTGGGTGCCTAATTCATTCATGGGCGCCTAACCAATCACACAAGCATTATTTTATGGGCAAGATATTAAACTACACTGGTAACTCTTTTTGAAAGGAGGTACAGAATACCGCCTGTCTCTGTACTTTTCAAGCCGAATAGGCCCTACAGTAGCAGTTAACTTGATGCTGTTTATTGTTGAGCGTGCAGTTTGTAAACTCGCAAGCTACCTGTTCCAAACGCTGGACTACCACTACATTTACAACCTTTTCATGATGTAACATTGGCAGATGGAATCAAAATATGGCCGGCGCAACAAGCAAAGTAGGCGGGGTTATTCGCCGGCCGCTGGCTCTTGATGAAACCCCTAAATACTGTATCATTTGCTTGATAAAGACGAGAGTATACTCGTCGAAACGTCACTTATTATCAAACTCATTAATTGTGTATCCATCAAATTGTACCTTGTGTTATTTCATATCAATAACTTACATCTTGTTCTTTTCCAAATCTATCCAGATCTTCTGTAAATACCCTCCTTTTGACGGCTAACAACTTTTCCTAGCATCAGATAAAATATAACATGTAAATAATCAAAGCCATAAAGATATTTTTCATGTGTGTTCCCATGAACACATAGATATCATAAACATTTAATTAGTTAAAATTCAATTATAATGTAACTGAGCAATATACAGCATATTTCTCATTTCAATATATTTCCAATTTCTATAACAAAATAGTACAAACCTGAGCTTCAATATTTTTCACTGATTTTTCCAAAAGTAATTTTTTGCTATCTATTTCATTGGATTTTATTTTAATTTCTCCTTCCTGAATAAACATAATAAGAGCGAAATTTAAATATTTGAGTTCTGTAATCAAACAATTAACGTGACATGAAATGTAAAGTATAAAACATAATAATAGATGTCCAAAAAATCATATAATTTCAATAACTATCATATTATGCAATATATGCAAATAATAAGTTATTCTAATTACCAAATAATAAGTTATTTAATTACCAAACTATCATATTATGCAATATATGCAAATAATAAGTTATTTTAATTACCAAAGTATGCAAAATAGGTATGTAATGTTTCACTGATCAGAATTTGTGTTCTTTTCACATGTAATACATACACATAACTTTAATGTCCAAACCAACATTTTGTGATACCCAAACTTGTACTTTATTAAAAGATTTTAATATCAAGCTTAGAAGCAGATTGAAAATAACGTACATGATAATATGTCAATTATCTTAATTCTAAACTACTCACATCTACTAATTAACCCAGCATAAATCAATATTTCAAAATCCATATCTGATTGAGCAGTGATTGATACACATATCATAACATATCTGATGTGATTTCTATGAAACATTTCTTCATTTGTACAAGCTGGTGATTTATAGAAGTGTTGACAGATGTGCCACTATCATATGTCTTTTTTACGAGACCAAACTGTATTTCTTTGTTATTGTTGTTTTAAAGTTTCATTTGATTTTCTCTATAACTGGAAATTTGTTTTATACTAATATAAGTTTACAATTTGACAGAAAATGTTAATCATTTATCTTGTACGAATACCAATTTAATTTCAAAATGCTTTTAGATATTATTGTGATGTAATTTAATGGTTCAAAGTATTTTAGGTCATGTCAACTATCCAAGAAGATGTAGGCAGTAAACTTATTACCTCATCTTCAAATTGTTCTTGTAAATTTCTTTTTTTTCTGTCATAGATTTTGCTTATATCTTCTATCTCACTTTCATGTTGTTTTTCTAGTTTTTTACGCTCTGTATCCAGGGTAGATAATAGTTTCTGTTTCTCTTTTTTAATCTGTTAAAACGCAAATTATAAAACAATAGTCATCAATGAATGTTTTTAAGGAATCACTTTCAACTGAATTAAAGAATACGCCTACAGCAGCTAAATCGTCCGGGCAGTCAACATGGGTTGTCACATATTTTGGCGACGTTTTTATGAGCCTAACTGGATAATAAAACTTCAAACTTCTGGGAAATAAATTTTCTAACAACTTCTCTTTCTATCCGAAGGAAGAGCTATTACATATTGGCGAATAACGAACAACAAGCCAGTTTGTTGTTCGGTATTGGCGAATAACAAACAACGAGCTGGTTTGTTGTTCAATATTCACCGTATATGGAATTGGTAATATGATAAAGGTAGTTTTGTAGGGAACACGCCACGGGCGGGTTTTTATGAGCTTAAATAGACAATAAAACTTCAAACTTCTGGGAAATAGATTCTAACAACTTCTCTTTCTATCCGAAGAAAGAGCTGTTACATATTGGCTAATAACAAACAACGAGCCAGTTTATTGTTCGGTATTGGCGAATAACAAACAACGAGCTGGTTTGTTGTTCGGTATTCACCAGATATGGAATTAGTAATCTAATAAAATAACTTTTGTAGGGAACACGCTGCAAGCGGGTTTTTATGAACCTAATTGGATAATAAAACTTCAAACTTCTGGGAAATAGATTCTAACAACTTCTATTTCTATCCGAAGAAAGAGCTGTTACATGTTCGCGAATACCGAACAACAAACAACGAACAACAAGCTAGCTTCACGCCGCTACATATTTTTACTTTTTTCGGTAATGAAACATTTGTAATACACAAAAATCTGATTAAGAGTAACAACTCATAATTATCAGAAAATCATTAGAATTTGTTTGCTTTTTATAAAGTTTTGTCCCACACTAACAATTAGTATAAGAAACATTTAATATCACAGATTTAGCTGTTCAGTTATCAAAATTCATTGAAAATCAAATTACTTGTCCGTTACAACACCTTAAACTCTGTGTATCAATCTGAAGTCAATCGGATGATAAGTTTGGTCTCTATGGTGTCACAAGATTTTTTGAAATTATCAAAGGCCATAACTCTGGAAGTAATTATTTGAAATCGCTGAAAATCAATAGGCTTCTTCGTCTCATAACCTTAAACACTGTGTGTAAATTTAAAGTCAATCGGATATTAATTTTGGCCTCTAAAGCGTCCACAGGATTTTTCGAAGTGATCAAGGGCCATAACTCTGGAAGTAATTATTGGAAATCGTTGAAAATCAACAGACGTCTTCGTCTCATGACTGAAACACTGTGTATAAATCGGATATTAACTTTGGCTTCTAAAGCTTCCGCAAGATTTTTTGAAGTGATCAAGGGCCATAACTATCCCTGAGAACTGCTAAGGAGTTAAAAGGTGCACAGCCCGTATAGAAATCTTAATCCTGGTTGTTATTTCTACGTATGTCGGAAGATAATTAATTTTCAGACTATTACTCGGTATTACCGGTTTAAAACTGTAAAAAGGTGTGTTAATTATAGAGGGAGAAAAACGGTCCGAGAGGTGGGTTAATTAACGCGAGGTGCGTTTTCTGTAGAGGTGTGTTTATTAACCGACCGGTAAAAAATGAATGTCAATGTTGTGTATTGTTTAATTGGCGTGTTTTCTCGCTAGTTGCGATAACTGCACCAAAAGGAGTATAATCAAGGACCAACATGCTTTATCTGACACGTACGTGTTAAATCAAAATTTGAGAAGTAAAACTGTTTAACCGTGCGATTAATCATTCCTTCGTGTGTTTTACGCAGGTCTTTGTAAAATAATGAGGTCTTTAGATAGGCGTGTGTGCTCGCTATGATCTACGTTTCTCTTATGTCTATTGTAGGCCTATTACGTACCACATATATAAAGTTGCATTTTATGAAATAAAAATATGAATTAATCTATCGTATACGGAAAGGCGAATGTAATGTCATTTATAAATACCAAGCAGTCAACGTGAAATAGAGAGTAAATCCAGCAAAAACGGGCCACAATGCGTAAATTGTGCATCTTACCTTCAATGGCAATATCCATCAAACAGAAATCTCCTTGTTGATAAATATTAGGGGTATTCTCACTGTGCCACCCGCTATTGTTCTCATGGGGGGATTAATCAAACAAGAGGATTATCTAATACAATGGTGTTAAAAGTATAGTCCGTTTTTTAAAACTACTAGGTTTAAACTAATTAACAACTTTATTCACAGTAAATAACATAAACGTTCTGTACAACGATGCATGTAGGCTATAGTATGTCAGAACATGCTTGATTATATCTTCAGCTTCGCGTCTGAAATCTGGAAAATAAAAACTAACAAATGCAAAATAAATTCAAATGATAAAAATAAAAACTCCATAAATGAACTCATTTAATAACAGATATAAAAGAATGACTTAAACAAAACATGCTATACTAAATATTAATATAATAATGTTACATAATTATTTGTTAAAGTTAAAAAGGGTAAACTTACCAGATAAACATTCGTTATAAATGGAAGGAATTGGCTGACAAGTATGTTCTAGTTTGGCGTTCATTGAGGTAATAAACTCTTGTACTATTATAGCATTGTCGTCGGATGGGTGGTTGTGGTTCTGACCGTAGCTTCTTACCATACCATTTGATGTGTTGATCGTTGCGGGACAAGTCTGTTTGCAACATCGCCAATGGGTGCTATTGGTTTTCGTATTTCGTACTCTGTACTTATACCCCAAATTAACTAAATTTTGACCTCCTTGAGAATTAGGAATAAACCGTACACGCACTTGAGCCATTTTAAAAAATATAATTGAATTGGGGGTGACAACTATCCTTATAAAATGATAGTGAGTTTCTAATCATATATTTGATTGATTTATGAGTACTGTCTGAATGAAAGATGGGTGAGTAATATTTAAGATACTCGATAACAGATGACACGTGAACTTAACTTATATATTTTAATCATTAAAATAATTAAATCTTAACTAGGTGAACAGTACTAATAAGGATACAGTCTATAATCCTTTGTTTATTTAACTTTTCACACCACTACCCCATAACACCAATTGACTGGGTGGCACAGTGAGATTAAACCAAATATTACGACACAACAACCAACCGAACATTGGTAATTCCCACGCAAATGGTATTTAAACTGAAATTATTTTAGCTTTTCACTAAATTTACATTGCATCAATCCAACGATCCTCATTCCAGAACTAAACTTGTAACTTTACCGTATGTAAAAATACATATTCTCGTAAATATACTTCCGACAAGTTATTATTTGTGTTCATGATCAAAAAAAAATAATATAATTCAATTCAATGTTAACCCATCCATTGGCATTTCAGACTTCACGTCTCCCCGGTTCATGCATTGTCCGTGCAGATTCGACAATCTCAATTACGTCTCCTTGATCAAAGCAACACTTCTGTTTATATTTATTGAGGTGTGTACGAGCTTATTCGCACGTATTAGAAAACCGTTCGGTTGCTTTATTTGAGAAGATATTAATAATAAACTATAACATTTGGCAATTTTTCTTTGAAAATTCTGATAAATTGGTAGCTCTTCGGGAAGCGCTGATCATATAGCTTACCCTGTTTGTGTGTGTTGTAAGTTTTTATAATAGCTAGCAAATAATTTAGGATATCTGAATACTTTCTGAATGAACATATATCTCGTTATCAGTTTTTAAAAGACTTTTTTTTCTGATAGTCGGATATCATTCTCAGATATCAAATATAAATCAAAATAGATAGACCATGATTAGTCCAATGCAGATTTGAAACAAACAGCATTGTAATTTTATGCAAAAATACATTTACCTGTTTCCTAATTCGATTTAATATTTGATTTAAACTTCACAGTCCAATTAGACCTTAGACAATTATGTTTCCAACAGGCACGGAAAAATAATTCAACTCAAATTTATTATCAACATCGGGGAGATGTTTTGCAAATAACGGGAACAAATTAATAATAATACTATAAATCGAAATTTTGTTACTGTTAATACATAACAGTGTATGAAAGTTTAAGAACGGATATTGATACACTGCACTAAATAATCAATCGAATCAAATCCTAGTCAAACTTACCCAAATAGATGGTGTTGAAACAACTCCAGTAGTGGGTGTCGAATCCGCTCGATGTCGAAACAACTTGTTCCCGTAAGTTTACATATTGACTTACGATTGATAGTATGCATTTAAGGCCGAGTCGTTGGGGCCAACATGAAAAATAGAAATCAGCATGGTATTGTATCTGTCGCGTTAATCCAGCAAAAATTATAAATCTGCTCCCGATAGAACTAGACGATATTAATACTTGGGATGTGTTGCGAACATTTAAATAGTTCATCAATAACACCGCCTATATTTCTTACCGTTTTCTAAAATACAATATTAAAGCACTTGTATCTTGTATATACAGTCAAACTGGGGGAAAGTATTGTCATCTTTTTGTTTTGGTTGATTGATCAGAATGTTTGAAAACGTTGACCTACATAGGTGTTGCGTAACACTTGATTGGTGTCATAAAGTAATAAACTAATCAACAAGCTACATGGATTATTTACTTCAACTAAAATGTGTATTAGAATTTGCTGTCTGAATTACAGTTGTTAATTTTGTTTATAGATTTATTAATTAAATGTTTGCGATAACTTAAAAGATCGTGCAAAATAAAAAAACAAGGTAATTTATGGTTAAAACTTTTATGGCATGTAAATAGAATACATATATAGAAGCATGTATTGTAAAAATTACTGCAACCAGTAACTAACTCTCTCTTGATACAGGTGTATCTGTTTTATGGAATGATCTACCATTTACTTAGTTTAAGATGTTGCAAATATCTTTATTCTCTAAATAAAAGGATATTTAAAACAAATTAATTATATTGGCTTTTAATATATTTTTTACATGATTAAATTGTCACTTTGTAAAGCGTCCCTAAACAAGTTATGAAGAGCTCTTTATCTTATCTCCCATAATGTAACTTTAAGTGTAAGTCTTAATATAGATTTATACATGGTGTATAGGCCTACATGTAGTTACATATATGCGTTCTTATACGCATTTCATTTCTTGATGAATACAACGTGTTTTATACTTAGTTCCAATTTAATTATCTGATATACTCCAATCTCCATTGTCAAATCTCAGAGCCTGCTAAGAAACCATAGGTTTCTATGATTGTGAATCCAGCCTTTGTTTTACAATACTGTCGATTCATGCACGCTTTTCACACGGAATTGCCCTTTGATGTTGTCAGACAACACACAGTTAGCTCTGCTCTTTGATGTTGACACGAGGCACAGTTAAATCGTCCACTTACGGACTAGCTGATATAATTGGTTAGAATTTGGCAATTGTTACAGTTTATTCCAATAAGTGAGGCGTTGAAATGTTTGTAAACTTTTAGAATTATTTTTTTACTTGTCACTTGGTCATTTCAAGTTGTCACCTTTGATTTTCGTTTTTAACTTTAATAATTAATTTTTTTTAATAAACTCAGCGTTCACCTGAGCACATTTTGGCGGAAGTAATGAAACAAATGACCACCGTTTTCTCACTCGAGAATCTTCGCTATTCCGACTCGTTCGTTGTACACACGTTTCCGACCCATTCCATGGTCATGCCGATAATATATAATTTCAATTAATATCGTTATTGGTTGTATATTTTACATTCCAAATGAACCACAGTAGACGGGAATTCAACAATCAAAATATTAAATTCTCTTGCATTTCGTGCGATAGATTAGGGTCAATATTTTTATTTTATTAAATGCAACTTTATCTATAAGTAGTGTGACTTACTATATTGGGTCTTTGAAAAATTGTTGGTTCAAATCCGACGTACTAAAAAAGCGGACATGTTTATATGGAAAACAATGGTGATATTTTGGTAAAATATCCATACAATTCAATCTGTTTATGATATATGCTTCGGTAGACCAAAAAAGGCAATATTCTCCCCCTGGTCTTGGGGAAATGGGGTGGTTTATTCCATTTGGCCTGGAAATGAAAGTCAAGGTCAGCCTATAGGACGTGCAGAAAAAAAGGGTGTTGAGCGAGACTGATAAGAGCTCAACAGGTATTCCGAGCAGCTATCATTTATGGAGAACGAGGGTTCTTCGAATCCAATCCAGCTTAATAACGTAGTTGTAGAAACGAACTGGCCTGTAGTTTTATATGTTACGATCACGAAGAAAACATAACCAGGAAATCCAATATTACGAAAAATGATTACGTGTCAACTCGGGCGTATGTGTTTCTTCTGTAATTGCATAAAAACGGCTATTGAAAGTTACGAGTTCTGGAATGAGGATCGTTGGATTGATGCAATGTAAATTTAGTGAAAAGCTAAAATAATTTCAGTTTAAATACCATTTGCGTGGGAATTACCACTGTTCGGTTGGTTGTTGTGTCGTAATATTTATCAACAAGGAGATTTCAGTTTGATGGATATTGCTATTGAAGGTAAGATGCACGTTACGCATTGTGGACCGTTTTTGCTGGATTTACTCTCTATTTCACGTTGACTGCTTGGTATTTATAAATGACATTACATTCGCCTTTCCGTATACGATAGATTAATCCATATTTTTATTTCATAAAATGCAACTTTATATATATGGTACGTAATAGGCCTACAATAGACATAAGAGAAACGTAGATCATAGCGAGCACACACGCCTATCTAAAGACCTCATTATTTTACAAAGACCTGCGTAAAACACACGGCCGAATGATTAATCGCACGGTTAAACAGTTTTACTTCTCAAATTTTGATTTAACACGTACGTGTCAGATAAAGCATGTTGGTCCTTGATTATACTCCTTTTGGTGCAGTTATCGCAACTAGCGAGAAAACACGCCAATTAAACAATACACAACATTGACATTCATTTTTTACCGGTCGGTTAATTAACACACCTCTACAGAAAACGCACCTAGCGTTAATTAACCCACCTCTCGGACCGTTTTTCACCCTCGTTAATTAACACACCTTTTTACAGTTTTAAACCGGTAATACCGAGTAATAGTCTGAAAATTAATTATCTTCCGACATACGTAGAAATAACAACCAGGATTAAGATTTCTATACGGGCTGTGCACCTTTTAACTCCTTAGCAGTTCTCAGTGTATGGCAGTAATCATCAGAAATCACTGAAAATCAATAAGCTTCTTTGTCTCATGACCTTAAACACTGTGTATAAATTTAAAGTCAATCGGATATTGACTTTGGCCCCTAGAGCGTCAAGATTTTTTTGAAGTGATCAAGGGCCATAACTCTGGCACTAATTATTGGAAATTGCTGAAAATCAATAGGCTTCTTCGTCTCATGACCTTAAATACTGTGTATAAATTTAAAATCAATCGGATATTAACTTTGGCCTCTAGAGTGTTCAAAAGATTTTTTGAAGTGATCAAGGGTCATAACTCTGGCACTAATTATCGGAAATCGCTGAAAATCAATAGGCTTCTTTCTCTCATGATCTTAAACACTGTGTATAAATTGAAAGTCAAAAGATTTTTTGAAGTGATCAAGGGCCATAACTCTGGTAGTTATTATTGAAAATCACTGAAAAACAAAAGGCTTCTTCGTCTCATGCCCTTAAACACTGTGTATAAATTCAAAGTCAATCGATAATCAACTTTAGCCTCTAGAGCGTCCACAAGCAAATTGTGGATGCCAGATCGATGGACAGACGGACGGACGGGGGCGACAACAATATACGACCACATTTCAATGTGGGCGAATAAAAATAAATGTATTGGCCTGTTAACAAATATGCTTGAATATGAACAACATCAAAACAAGAGATTTGAAAACAATCTTTCATAATCTGTTTTTCAATATAAATATAATGGGTTTGTTTTCATGAGTATTGATTCAGCAGCTGACTTAGACTTAATATTTCATGGAACAGTGTCTCATCTAAATTTGACAAAATCCAATACAAACATACACTTCAACTTGGGTATTGTGTAGTTGTGCTGTTTTGGCAGAGTTTCTGAATTTAATGTTTAGTTTCAAACCATTGTAGCAAAATTGTTCAAATTTGTTGAGAATCAGCAGAAAATATTGGATGCCTACTGTTGCGTTGTTTAAAATGTTTCATCTACTTCCAGTAGCAGTGTTGAGTAATTAACAGACTAATCAAAGTGATATAAACTGTGCAAATGTATAAATATTTTATGTGTCTAAAGATTCTAGTCTACCTTGTCACTGTAATCATCTTGTAATTTAGTCATATAATCTTCATGTTCTGATTTTAATTGTATAATTTCTCTCTGATGTTGTTGTTTAAGCTCCTGCCGTCTTTCATTTAATACTTCTACTAGCTGTAAATAAAAAGATAGGTTGCAAGGCAACGAAACATACGCCCACAGCAGCTAAATCGTCCGGGCAGTCAACAAGGGTTGTCGCATATTTTTACTTTTTTCGGTAATGAAACATTTGTAATACACTAAAAATTGATTAAGAGTAACAACTCATTATGTAATTATCAGAAAATCATTAGAATTTGATTGCTTTTTATAAAGTTTTACCCCACGCTAACAATTAGTATATACATGAAACATTTAATATCATGGATTTAGCTGTTCAGTTATCTAAATTCATTGAAAATCAAAATACTTGTTTGTATCAACACCTTAACTCTGTGTATCAATCTGAAGTCAATCGGATGATAAGTTTGGCCTCTATAGCATCACAAGATCTTTTGAAGTTATCAAGGGAGATAACTCTGGCAGTAATTATTTGAAATCGCTGAAAATCAATAGGCTTCTTTGTCTCATGACCTTAAACACTGTGTGTAAATCTAAAGTCAATCGGATATTAACTTTAGCCTGTAATTGCTTGTGGACGCTGGACGGACCGACGGACGGGGGCGTCGACAATATACGACCACATTTCAATGTGGGCGTATAAAAAAAGGAAATGTAATCAAAAAATTTAATCAATTTGTTTTTACATTACCATCGTTTCAATGAATTGAATGACTGAACCCGAACAGAGTACCATCAAAAGAACGAGAACCCAGGCCCGTAGCTAGCAGGGGGGCAAGGGGGACAGCACTCAGCACTCCCGATGGGCGCCCTTTACCCCTTGGGGAAAAATAGGCATGATCTCGGCATGATTTGCAGAGTGCCTTATCCCAGAGGGGCGACCATAATGCTGAGATCAAGGGTGCCCATAATGCCGAGATCACGGGTGCCCATAATGCAGAGATTAGTTAGGTGCCCACAATATAATGCTAGTGAGATTAGTTAGGCGCCCACGAATGAATTGGTCGCCGAAAATGACGTGATATCCAAAGTTTTCGGGTGGGGGGGGAGGGAAACACCTTTGCGGCAGTCAAAATTTGCTCCCGACGACGGAATATAAACGATTGATTGGAATTCGTCTCGGCCATCTAAGTTAGGCTATATCAGACCAACTACTTTGAGGTCGTCAAATTTTCTCACTTGACGTAAGGCTAACCCAAAACCCCATATGCCTATGGAGAGCACCCTATAAACACTTCTGCTGTGTAGGTACAGAAGCCCCAAGAAGCCCATCGGCGCCCCCAAAAGCTTTTGCCCCGCTAACAATTTTGGGCTAGCTACGGGCCTGGAACCATGCAAATGTGGTAGTGTATATTTGTGTAGATTTGTATTTATTGTATATTGAGTATTTGTTGTATTATTGTTCCTTTAATACAATTGTTATTTATAGTATATTTGGTATTTGTTGTATTGTACCTTTAATAGTACATCTTTAAGTTGGTCTCTTTTGAATAGCAAGTCTAAACTGAACTCACTTTTAACTCACTAAACTAATCACATCTCAGCTCCTATTTCAAATCTCACTTCCATCTTAACTTTTTTACAAGAAGGAGCAAGCAATATCACTTGGTAAGTTTTATATTTTTTTGACTGACTTTAATATTTTATCTATTTAATATGGTAATATAATTAGTATATATTTTAAATAAGAAATAATTAGGTTATTAGTATATTTCTATAGCATTCCTATAATTGTATTTGCATTTTTAGAATATCATACTTAGTTTTAATCTATTCATATTGTTAATTTCAGTCTAGTCTTACGGTGTTTGTACATGTATGGTAGTCATATAAAAAATAAGCAATCTTTTATAAACTCCTATTTTATAGGGTATGTATATGTATTTGTATGTATATATTATTGATTTATCTGCGAACTGTTACTATTCGCCATTGTATATATTCCTTTGTCTTTGTTTAAAGTCAATGATTTCCCGCCACTCTTTTAAATATGTATATGTTAATTGTTATCTATTATTCCTGTTTTTTACACATTTCTTAATGTATTTCAGAGTTTTTTTATATATAATATCCACAAATAAAAATATGAACCTTCGACCTGAATAGAAACCCTGCTTCACAAAGAATACAGTACTAAGAAAATGATACTGAGTACTGTGTAAAGAACAGACTACTATGAAAAGAGCAGACTATTAAAATGAAGAATGGTTGCCAGGCAGCGAAACATACCTACAAAGAGCGGCCATTTTGTCAGGCAGTTTCATTTTGATTTTTCCGAAATTCTAATTCAATCTTCATTATGGTGGAATTGTGATGTATTTAAACGATTTTTAAAAACGGAAAAAAATAATGACCTCTAGAGAATCCGCAAGATAAAAATATGCCTGATATATTGACACGTTTTTTTAAATCGGATAAAAATTGTGACCACAAGCTAAAAACGTGATTTTTGGTACAGTCATAGGCCATAATTCAGGAAGTTACGATCCAATGTGTGCAAATATCAAAAGGAACCAATATCTTTGGGTTATAACCATGTATTTCAAATTTCATCGAAATTAGATCAAATTTGTGACCACAACCTTGATTTACCAGATGTTTACACTATTCGCGTACAACAGGCGTCATTTTGTCTGGCAGTTTCAAATCGATCTTCGTGAAATTCACAATCAACAAACATTACGGTACAACAGTGATATATTCTAATGTTTTTAAAAGATTGGTTGACATGCAACGAAACATATGCCCACAGCAGCTAAATCGTCCGGCAGTCAACAAGGGTTGTCGCATATTTTTACTTTTTTTGGTAATGAAACATTTGTAATACACTAAAATCTGATTAAGAGTAACAACTCATTATGTAATTATCAGAAAATCATAAGAATTTGTTTGCTTTTCATAAAGTTTGGCCCCACGCTAACCATTAGTATACGAAACATTTAATATGATGGATTTAGCTGTTCAGTTATCAAAATTCATTGAAAATCAAAATACTTGTTCGTTTCAACACCTTAAACTCTGTGTATCAATCTGAAGTCAATCGCATATTAAGTTTGGCCTCTAGAGCATCCACAAGATTTTTTGAAGTGATCAAGGGCCATAACTCTGGCACTAATTATCAGAAATCGCTGAAAATCAGTAGGCTTCTTCGTCTCAAGACCTTAAACACTGTGTATAAATTTGATGTCAATCAGATATCAACTTTGGCCTTTAGAGCACCCACAAGATTTTTTGAAGAGATCAAGGGTCATAACTCGGGGAGTAATAATTGGAAAACGCTGAAAAGCAATAGGTGTCTTGGTCTCATGACCTTAAACACTGTGTATAAATTTAAAGTCAACCGGATATTAACTTTGGCCTTTACACCACCTAGAAGATTTTTTGAAGTGATCAAGGGTCATAATTATTTTGAAATCGTTGAAAATCAATAGGCTTCTTCGTCTCATAACCTTAAACACTGTGTGTAAATTTAAAGTCAATCGGATATTAATTTTTGCCTCTAGAGCGTCCACAGGATTTTTCGAAGTGATCAAGGGCCATAACTCTGGAAGTAATTATTGGAAATCACTGAAAGTCAACAGACGTGTTCGTCTCATGACTGAAACACTGTGCATACATTTGAAGTCAATCGGATATTAACTTTGGCTTCTAGAGCTTCCATAAGATTTTTTGAAGTGATCAAGGGCCATAACTCTGGCGGTAATCATCAGAAATCGCTGAAAATCAATAGGCTTCTTTGTCTCATGACCTTAAAGTCAATCGGATATTGACTTTGGCCTCTAGAGTGTCCACAAGATTTTTTTGAAGTGATCAAGGGCCATAACTCTGGCACTAATAATCTGAAATCGCTGAAAATCAATAGGCTTCTTCGTCTTATGACCTTAAACACTGTATGAATTTAAAGTCAATCGGATATTAACTTTGGCCTCTAGAGCGTCCACAAGATTTGTTTGAAGTGATCAAGGGCCATAACTCTGGCACTAATTATCGGAAATCGCTGAAAATCAATAGGCTTCTTCGTCTTATGACCTTAAACACTGTATGAATTTAAAGTCAATCGGATATTAACTTTGGCCTCTAGAGCGTCCACAAGATTTGTTTGAAGTGATCAAGGGCCATAACTCTGGCACTAATTATCGGAAATCGCTGAAAATCAATAGGCTTCTTCGTCTTATGACCTTAAACACTGTATGAATTTAAAGTCAATCGGATATTAACTTTGGCCTCTAGAGCGTCCACAAGATTTGTTTGAAGTGATCAGGGGCCATAACTCTGGCACTAATTATCGGAAATCGCTGAAAATAAATAGGCTTCTTTTTCTGCTGACCTTAAACACTGTGTGTAAATTTAAAGTCAATCGGATATTAACTTTGGCCTTTAGAGCGTCCACAAGTTTTTTTTTAAGTGATCAAGGGCCATAACTCTGGCACTAATTATCGGAAATCGCTGAAAATCAATAGGCCTCTTTGTCTTATGATGTTAAACACTGTGTATAAATTTAAAGTCAATCGGATATTAACTTTGACCTGTAGAGCATCCACAAGATTTTTCGAAATGATCAAGGGACATAACTATGGTAGTTATTATCGGAAATCGCTGAAAAACAATAGGCTTCTTCGTCTCATGACCTTAAAGAGCACATAAAACGAGAAAACTAAATTGATTGAATTTACAGACATTGGTTACTATATGCATTTTACGGCAGTTTAACATCAATCTGATGAAAATTAATTCAGATATCGTCACTCAAAGTCGCAAATATAGACCTCCCGTAAAAACGACTTGGCAAATTATTGAAAACACTCTTAATCCCTCAGATGCCAGTGACCGAATGCATATTCGGAATGTTTATTCCTTAATTACCTATATACAGCCGGCGTGTGTATTCATTAACGCCTGACTGATTCCTTAATTCCCCTAATTAAATAAAACAATTGACTACTTAAAAATTTGCTTTGTGATTCATTTTAATTTAAGATCCAGCGATTTTAGTACCCTCTACCATCGTGTGCAGTCCAAACGATTTGAGATACATTTTCCGCAGAAGAGTATTGTTGTTCTAAATTAGAATTTGTTTCATTATGTACGGTCGTTCTATTTTTTCACGGCAGCGATTAAATACTCTCTACAATCGTGTGTGCAGTCCAAACGATTCAAGATACATTTTCGTCAGAAGAGTGTTGTGGTTCTTCTAATTTCCCCCGAGTAAAAAAGTAAGGGGGTAAAAAGATGAGGTCATGCCAAATGTATAATAAACATCAAACATGATTGTTCTATTTGTAAGTGACAATCAGTTATCGTCATACGGCGCCTTTCTTTCAGCATGCGGATTTGACTTCATTACGCTGAAATAGACCGTAAAAATGAAATACGAAAAAATATCTCAATATATGTCAGAATTAACATTACAAAAACATTTTTTTGGTAACCATCTTAATGGGATAACAGATTGAGAAGGGTCATCTAACGTGTATTGATGGCAAGTGTAGGGTCGTTGGGGTAAAAAGATGAGGTCATGCCAAATGTATAATAAACATCAAACATGATTGTTCTATTTGTAAGTGACAATCAGTTATCGTCATACGGCACCTTTCTTTCAGCATGCGGTTTTGACTTCATTACGCTGAAATAGACCGTAAAAATGAAATACGAAAAAATATCTCAATATATGTCAGAATTAACATTACAAAAACATTTTTTTGGTAACCATCTTAATGGGATAACAGATTGAGAAGGGACATCTAACGTGTATTGATGGCAAGTGTAGGGTCGTTTATAGCCTACCTGCCATAAATCAATCAGACTAAAGTTGCACATTGATTGGGTCATAAATTAATAACGAATTCTTTTTACGCCGACCAGTTTAATTAACTTTGTTCACCGATGTTTTTGTAATAAAGTAGCCTCTTATTATTTGTTGATTAGTGTTTAAACATCTAAATATAAATCATTCGATGGAAATACGTTTGCGCGATAAGATCAGGTTATAATGTCTAACATCGTTTAACTTTTTTAAATAATAAAGGCATGTTCACTGCATATCACTGTTGTGACTGTAGGTTGCCAATCAGGATTTGAATTGTTTACAAACGCAATCCACTCTTTCCGTAAGATTTCATCTTGGGGAAATTTATGAAACGCCGGTACATTATTCCCCTTTTCCTTGCTGGAATTTCCACAACTCTCAATAACACATTGATAATGTTGCATCTTGAAATACACTCCGAAATATTCTAGTCACAAATATATAATCTATTACAACTGAAGACGAGAAAGGTCGGCTTTTGAAAATGCTTTGACTTCTATAGTATAGTGATATGTAGCTTACATGTAAATAATGACGAGTTAATGATTACGCCAGTCAAATGTTAATTGGACCGGCAAATACACACAGGTTAACTGGTGGTGTGTATACAGTGATATATTGTATAGATTATGTGTATAGATTATGTGTAGTGCCTGTGACGTCACCAGCCAATCAACCGGATCAAGGTTGTAATTGAAAATTTGAAAACCGTTTTTGGCTGTCTGATGTTTAAACGTTAATATCTGAATTAATTTTAATCAGATTGGTGTGAACTTGACGTAAAATGAATGTAGTAACCCTTTGCTATCAATATATGCAATTAAGAATTATTATTTTATGTGGTCTTTAAAGGGACAATAACATTCTTGCTGGCTTGGTAGCTCCAGAAAATAAATAATACCCTTATTCTAAGTACTAGATGTTTAAATGTCCTACCTGTTGTGTAAATTATCCATTACAACCTATTTTATTTGTCCAGAGGGTTCGAAAATATTTTAAAATCCAAGTCACATTTGAATCAATTGGTTGAATTTTTCCAATTTTTTAAATTAGGTGTGTTAAGATGAAATTTATATCATCATTTAATTGCAATATTCTAAAATAATACGATTTGTTGACCAGAATGAAGATTGGGACATATTTTTCAGTTACAACAAGAGTGTTATTGGGGCTTTAAACACTGTGTATAAATCTAAAGTCAATCGGATATTAACTTTAGTCTCTAAAGCGTCCACAAGCAATTGTGGACGCCGGAACGACGGACAGACGGACGGGGGCGACGACAATATACAACCACATTTCAATGTAGGTGGGCGTATAAAAATATGATAATAATTGTGCCCTTTAGAGGGACCACATGCTAAAAACGTGATTTTTCGTACAATCAGAGGCCATTATTCATGAAGTTACGATTCGATCTGCGTGAATATTGACAGGAACCAAGCTCTTTGGGTTATAAACTTGCATTTCAATTCTCATCAAAATCAGATCGAAATCGTGACCTTGAGACGGCCCACAACTTTTATATTACTGTCCTGATATTTACACTATTTGCGTACGAGGGACAGCCATTTTGTCCGGCAGTTTTGGTTCGATTTTCCTGACATTCAAACTCAGACAAAATTACAGTGTAACAGTTATATATTTGATATAAATATAAAGAAAGTGGGGACCCTTCGTGACTAAATCTTATAAAACTGTACTGCCGTTTGATGCAAACGTTCTTAAATGTGAATCCATTTTGATTTAAAAAGATTCAAAATTATCAGTCATTGCAATCCCAATTATTTGTATTGTAACATTTCTACCTACATATTAGCCTTCTAAATGATTTGATTGGCTTTTTTGGAGGATGCATGACATGGGCTATTTCCAAGTAGGATAATAGATGACATTTCTCTTGGGAAGCCTTAGTAAATTGATCAATAGTAGGGTCATAACTTCGGTGAAGTGTCAAAAGGGTGTATCTCAGAATTTCTAAGATTGAGAAATAGAACCTTTTGCATTTCAAAATTTCCATAAATCAAGATACAAAATTTGGACACATGACGCCCAGAACAGTTCTAATTGGCGTAGAGATACACAGCTTAGACAGAAATGTGCATATTAATTGGGAGATTTTAAAAATGCAAAAAAAGTGTATTTGATTAATTTCCCGAGATACACCCTTTTGACACTTCACTGACGATAAACCGTTACATATAGGATTGAATTTCGTTTCAGTGAGGTAAAAATAATTTTCACTACGCTTTGGGCGTTCATATTTTTTTTTAAGTCATATAAGGACCAGAATAAATTTTCAGTCTATACGATAATAGTGATCTTCATTGAATCAAAATTGCCTAAATTTGCTATTCCAAATTCCGGAGAATCTTGACTCCGGTATAACAGTATGAATTTATGAAGTATTTTGTACTCCGGTGTAATGGCTGAAGGCAGAACAAACGCTTGCTTTCTGATCGGCAGATATACTCCCGTAATGTGCTAACGTAAAATCTATCTGAGTCATTTGGGTAAAGGGTCAACTTTGCCCTAGTAATGTTTGACTCTAGGTATAGTTCCTTATTTGAGGTGACCGGAGTTATGAAATTCTTAGCTGGTAAGGTTACTCCGCAGTGAGTGTAATAAAATTAGAAATCTATGAGTGGCAGGTAGCCGTCCCAGATTTCTCTCAAGAAGCTACTAGTTTTGTTCATTTCGAACTCATCAGGCTTAAATGAAATTTGCAGATGTTCCCTTTATATAGTCTTTGAGGACCAGAGCACAAAAAGGATTTCAGATGGACCTGCGCAGTGCTGTATCACCGGAGCAACTGCTTCCATTTAATGGTGAACAGAGAGACGGCTAAAGAATTGCTGTTATAAAATGCTGATTTGCATAGACTCTAAGGCTCCCAGTCAATTTGACTGATAAATTTGAAGGTTTTTTTTTAAATTGGATAATAATTGCGGCCTCTAGAGGGACTACAAGCTAAAAATGTGATTTTTCGTAAATCCAGGGCCATAATTTTGAAAGTTAGGATTCGATATGTAAGAAAATCAAAACGAACCAAGATATTTGGGATATAAACATGCATTTTAAGTTTCATCAAAATCAGATGAAAATTGTGACCTCCATTAGGGTGACCCATCAAATATCTCGACAATTACGCCACAATATTTATATATATGAATAATAATAACAGGCAGACACTTTGGAGTAAAAGATAGCTTACGTGCCCTTGTTTTGAAATTCAGGAATTTAAGGTCCGATATGCACGATTATCAACAGGAACCAATATCTTTGGGTTATAAACATACATTTCAAGTTTCATAAAAATCAGATGAAAATTGTGACCTCCAGAGGGTCTATATAACCCTGATACACAATATTTTGACATAATTTGCGAACGAGGGACTGCCATTTATCCATCAGTTCTGGTCTGATTTTTACAAAATACAAACTTAAAGGGGAAGACCAACGATTTTCAACAAGGTTTCCATAAATAATAAATATATATTTAGAAATAATCCCCCCGTGTAACAAATGCAAAAAAAAATTTGTAAGCGAGAAATTAATTTTTATTAATATCAGAAGTGACGTAGTTGGTTCAACACACTCACTGGTCTCTATAGTAAACATTCAAATTTGGAGTAAGTTTAGCGCTGTATTTTGTGTTCGTTTCGACGTTTCGCAAAACATCTGATGAAAGGAAATCTTTATTAGGATATTAAAAACATTAACTTACGTTTTTTTAAGGTATAATACACAAAACCTCTGCGTAAATTAAGTTTCTAAACTGGACACTGTGACCTAATTTAAGCCACATGTTTAGTTGTTTATATCACGTGATAGCTGGCACGTGACAGATATTTGTACATCACGTGATAGCTGACAGATATTTCGTCTGCACCGTTGTTTTTAGTAACTGACTGCGTATCTTTTTACATTTATAAAAGTAAACAGACCAATATTAGCGGCCTGTGAATAATATTGACTTTTGGCAATTAATGTTGAGGTTGATGACTTGTTCTTGTTGGGTAAATGAGCAGGCTTCACGTAAACAATAGAAAATGCCCTCTTGTAATGTGCCAGGTTGTGACAACTACGAGATTACAAGAAGCATAGGTGTGCCATTTCTTCGGTTTCCATCAGATGCAAGGCGTCGAAGAGAGTGGCTTGTGAAAATTAGAAACAAGAATCTCCCAATAAATTCCTCATATAAAAAAGTAAAGAATTTGAGGGTGTGTGGCAAACATTTTGTACCATCCGATTATGTCAGAGATTTACAGCATGAACTGACTGCATCAAAAAGAAAGTCTATGTTGAAGAAAGACGCTATTCCAAGTATTTTTCCTTTCTTACTAGAAATTCAACCAAATGACAGATCAGCATTTGCAAAAAGGGAAATGCTGCGAGTCAAACAACACAAGCAGAAGAAATGCAAAAAAAAACAAAAACAGTCAGTCGGTAAGCACAAAACAACGATGCAGACGAAATATTGAGTCACGTGTCTATTACGTGATGTAACACCTGTCACGTGCCAGCCATCACGTGATATAAACAACTAAACAGGTGGCTTAAAGTGGGTCACAGTGTCCAGTTTAGAAACTTAATTTACGCAGAGGTTTTGTGTATTATACCTTTAAAAAAACGTAAGTTAATGTTCTTAATATCCTAATAAAGATTTCCTTTCATCAAATGTTCTCCTAAACGGCGAGACGGTCACAAAATACAGCGCTAAACTTACTCCAAATTTGAATGTTTACTATAGAGACCGGTGAGCGCGTTGAACCAACTACGTCACTTCCGATATTAATAAAAATTAATTTCTCGCTTACAAATTTTTTTTTGCATATGTTACATAGGCGATTATTTCTAAATATATATTTGTTATTTATGGAAACCTTGTTGAAAATCGTTGGTCTTCCCCTTTAACCATCTTTATAATTAGGATACACAGTAACATGCATAGTGTTTAGAATTGTCGTCAGAGCTTTTAGTAACGGGCTTCTGCATTAGAATATCCTCCAAGCAAGTAGAAAAGCTTAATTGTGGCTACTATTCATGGAAACTCGTGAGAAAAAAACGTGTTGTCAGTTGTCGCTTAAACCCATCAGTACTTGTACCGTACGTCAGTATTCCTATAAATGGTCAGTAATAATCATAAGGTGAGTATTTAAGTTAGTTGGTTAGTTTTCCATACTTATGTCAGTATGTAAAAATAGTGCAAGTAATTAAACAAACATGAGTTTATACGAACATATCACTAGTCAGATGTGTATGGAGAAATTGGGAAAAGCATGACTAATTAAAAAAAATGTCACCATTGGAGCTCTTGTTCACTATCTTGGTGAAACTGCCTGTTATCTTTGATGTGTGTGTAGGGTATTGGATTTTGGATGTGATGATTCATTGTGACACGACTCTCTTTCAAGTAATCTTGACTTATTTATTTTTGAGGTACCGGTAATACAAAAACAAGTGCCGATAACTCTAACAATACAATCTGGAACTAGACCACAAATTACTACTTTTAATTTGGAATAGACATACTAATTAAGATCACCGACAATCCCCCCCCCGATGACCAGAATTAAGAAATGAAATGAATGAGACAGGTCATCACCTTTGGAATAAGTCCTCTAAGAATTATGTTGGAATATTGCGCATCTTGAACTAATGTCCTTGAACAAATATTTGTAAATTATTTGGAAATATTTTACACCTTGGAACTTGACTATTTTTGAATTAAATTCTCAGGAATAATAACACTAAAAGTTCAAACACCTGAAATGTAATAAAGTTCCTTGAAACCTCACTCCTTGCAAATAATCCATAAATGAATGTCCTAGGAGTATTAAAGTATAAACACTATGGGAATGAAAAATCCATGAAACACTACAAAATGGAATTTACACATATTATCAGACTTTTAACATTACTAATAGTAAGTGCAGGGGGACTGCACCACACACAATTCTACATAAAAACAAATATACAGACAAGACATCATACTAAGAGACCACAAACAAAAACAAATCAAAAAGAGTGAATGGATCCGGGGGCTAGCCATAAGCGTCCACTGCACTGTACAGTCCCGGGCCTGTGGTGACACAGACTTCACTCATATTTGAAAACAAGTTGGGAGTGAAACCCAAGGAAATAATTATATAATGTCAGTATGAGTCATGATCTGTCATATGTTGCAAGAATTACGAATGCAAGCATATTGTTGTATAAATTCCGATATACAAATAACCACACCATTAAATGTATCAAAGAAGTAGGCCTAGTTCCAAAAAACTAGATGCACTAAATCAATAAAGAAGAGGATTGAAGTATATTGAATGCATTAGGACACACATTACAACCGTCACAATAACAAAACTGAATACATGGAAGCAAAGGAATGTAGACCATCTAGAGACAGTCGTCTGCTAACTGAATGGCGTGACGTGAATCTGTCGTTATAGCTGTTATGCCGTCGTCGCTTAGAAGGTGGAATTTTCTGATAAAAATAAAGGGCGATAATCCAGATGAAATAACGTTAAAAATTAAAAAACTATAAGTTTTTGAGACCATGTAATTGTACAAACCATAGCATAAATATCAGATAATACCCCACTTAAGAAACGCAAAACAGGAATCCTGAAGAAATCGTAGATTATCAGTGTATTCACAAAGGCATAATAATAAGGGCGATAATCCAAACAGGACTAGACATTTATAGAAGATAAAAAATTATATTGAATCATTATCCAATATGTAGTCAGTAATATATTTATAAGAAATGTCAAACCTATTATGTTGAAGAAATAAAAGTTTAGAAATTTCTTTAAAAATGCGTAATTGTGATCCGCCTTGGGCCGTGCACTTAAAATTAAGAGTTTTAATTCGTGAAAGAAACAGTTCCTTCTTGTTGCATATTTTCAAAAATCGTAATGCCTGTGAATAGTAAACATTATATAGTGTAGTATCTGGTATGTTACTGTAAGCTGACGGGTATTTTACTACTTCAAAACCAAATTTGTCCGTTTTATTGAATATACCGACATTAAACACTGCAAGGTGCATAGTGTGTAGAAATGTCGTCAGAGCTTTTAGTATTGGGCTTCTGCGTTAGAAAATCCTCTGAGCGAGTAGTAAAGCTTAATTATGGTTACTATTAATGAAAACTAGTGAGAAATATACGTGTTGTCAGTTGTCGCTTAAACCCGTCAGTACTTGTACCGTACGTCAGTATTTCTGTTAATGGTCAGTAATAATCATACGATGAGTATGTGAGTTAATTGGTTAGTATTCCTTACTTCTGTCAGTATGTAAAAATAACGTGAGTAATTAAACAAACGTGAGTTTATCCAAACATATCACTAGTGAGGCACATGCGGGAGAAATTGAAGAAAGCGTGACTAATTAAGAAAACGTCACTATTTGAGCTACCGCTCACTATCCGAGTATAACTACCAGTTACCTTTGATGTGCGTCGGTAATTGGACCTGACGTCAGTAGAGCGTGAAATCATTAACTATATAAAATACTGGCGAGTATTGTTACTGTAAGTGATCAAAATATTTTTATTACTAACCTGAATATCTCCTCCGATTCGAGTATATTAATAAATAATTTTAATTATTTTAATTATTTATTAATATTCTCGAATCGGAGGAGATATTCAGGTTAGTAATAAAAATATTAATAAATAATTTTAATTATTTTAATTATTTATTAATATTCTCGAATCGGACGAGATATTCAGGTTAGTAATAAAAATATTACGATTATTTTAATTATTTATTAATATTCTCGAATCGGAGGAGATTTTTTAAACCATAATTGGTGGCAATGAGTAAAGGGACTATTTGTCGGCAATTTCGCTTAATGCCGTAGTTTGCAAAAAAACGCCAAAAATAGTTAGATAGATCGATCTCTAAATACATATGAATTTAAATGCTCAGTGGCGAGGTTTGATTCGTCACATTATCTGTACCCGTGCACGTTCTTACAACAGGGTTCCCATGCAGAATACGGCGCAATATGTATTACGATTTATATGTTCTCGTTACACGCAGGTTGGCACATATTTTGGGGTAGGTGGCGCGGTATGGATTAGTAAATTTGGAATCAGAACTAATGGTTTAAGAAGATCATCAACACAAATCTGTTTTCGGTAATTTTATTGAAACAGATTATGATAACAGATAATATTGAACTTCATATACACATATATACACGCTGATTATCTATTTACTTTTGAGAAATAATAGCTATTAAACAATATATACAGCAATGAAACAATATAAATAACGATGAAAATAATAATAGCATATAATAAGGTACGATACACAATGTTAAAATACAATATGATCGTATGTAACAGAAAAATAATAAATTTCATTCAAGTAATTCGAAATTATGAGCACGGAAGATTCTATTAATAATTTAGAAATTGCTATATTTAGCACACGATAAATATAATTGATATATTGCATGCAACGGTGAAACAGTAAAACCATGTCCGACGTTCGATCTTGGGATATTTTTCATGTAGATATCCTGTGCGATTAATTCTTTATTAAAACAAAAGGCTGATAGAAATACTTCTAAAGGAACATTGAAAATCATCCCCTAAAAAACACATTTATAACTACACTATATTACATATTCAAAACTGAGAAAATTCTAAACACGGGAAATTTCAAGGAATTGAAAACACAATAGCAAAACTTTTGTTAAAGATTTCCAACAAATAGAGCATTTTTATTTCTTAAAATTAGTCACTTACATATCCGAAATTCATACATGTGATTGGCCACAAGTAAAATGTCAGGAGATTTTTGTAAAAATGTCAGGAGAATTAAGGTCAAAAGAGGGAGACTTTATCATGCGTTAAAATTAACCATCCACCATGAATAAAAGACAAATTAATTCATATATTTTACTATCATTTGATTGTTATAATTACACAAACTTAACAAAACACATGAAAACACACTGTGTTCTCATTTAAACATTAGAAATATTTGTTCCACTTCTCTAAATCGCTATATTTTAATATTTCTTTTATCAATCGGTTCCAAAAATAACTAAATGGATTTTCGTTTTTATAACATATTTGACATTCAAAAACCAGGAATGGTAGCTACCACATTGTTTTCAGTCATTGAAGACACCGCATACATCTTTCATAAATACTACTACTAGTACTAGACTTGTCATTTGTAATATTTTTTCCAAGCACGTAACATGAGATAGCCTCAATCATAGGTAGCGACCGGTTGACAAAATTAATAATATTTATTAACCATGGCACTCTACAAACAAAAGCTCAATCAAAAGGAAACATAATAAGTTATAGTTTAATGTGATGAAAAAAGTATTAAAAAAAGACAGGACAGTAAAATCGTTTACATCCGCAGTCAAGTGTCTAAGTGATGCCATGTGCCGGTTGGGGGTCAAAGTTGACGACATACATACGGTTCATTGGTTTTCTGTGGTACTACCGCACAGCATGGCTACAGTGAAAAGAACACGTGTAGTAAATTCTTTGGAAATATAGCTGACATGTTCAAATATTTATGACATAACTAATCATGTAAAGAATTAGGACGGGGGTATTTTTTAAATCATTTAACCTGCTTGAAACTGGACAATACGTGATGTTAAACTGATGTCAAAAATATATATGTGATCTGTCAAACTGAAAGTAGGCCTACCGGTAAGACTGATGGAGAAATAAAATACCAAGAATGAATGAATTGAGTTGTGCTGTATAATACAAATGCTAATAATTTAGACCTGTGTTGTTTTATTTTGATGCTATTTGATTACAATTTTGACTACCAAAAAATAAAATTACAAGAATTGAAAAAGCGGGAGTATTTGTCGCCCGATCGGGAGCTCTGGAGATCAGGGGTGAAATCGGGAGACTCACGCGAATTGCGGGAGGTATCACATGTATGGAAATTGTCGTTTGAGTTTTTGTACAATAGTCACACCGGTAACAAATTGTCTTTGAATGATACAGTTTATCAATAAACATAACAGAAATTTATATAGTTAATGATTTCACGCTCTATTGAGTGGTAAACCTAGCCAATCAACATTCTTAATCTCTTGAGCACTATAACATAAAGGTGCTAATTAAGTGGTGAGATTAACAGAATTTAATCCCATAAAAGATTTAATATACAAGACCTATATTACTAATGTACGGACTATTCTCTTTGGTTCTAAATTCTAACACCGAGCGAAATATTAAACAAACATTAACAAATATATGACATGGTTGTTATGTGATTTAGTGTTAAAATCTAACGATATCTTTAACTTGCTTTTTATCGAAAATGTCACAAAATCACTAGTTTATCCGACCAGATGAAAGTGTCAAACGGGCGGGGTGAGTGACTCAATGTAAATGAATATATTCACCAAAATATTTTGTGAAATAAACTGTCGAAAATGCAGCCAGGCAGCATTCCAGACACTGGTTGTCGAGATAAATTGAACTGGTCAGATACTGTTCGTCGCCAAATCAGCAGCTTATCCTAACAAAGAGGGAGGTGTCAAATGAACGGAGTGAGTGTATATCAAGTGAATGTATATTCTCGTCGCGTTGGACCTATATTACTAATGTATGGACTATTCTCTTTGGTTCTAAATTCTAACACCGAGCGAAATATTAAACAAACAGTAAAAAATATATGACATGGTTGGGTTCAGATTCATGCCGTATTTCACTGAACGCAACTGATTTGACATTAGAGTCAAAATGGAAACAATTGAATGTAAATCAGCTCATATACAATCAGTTTACATTATTATATGCGTTGTGACCCATTTGGGTCAATTTCTAGGTCCTAAATATATTTATAGTGATGGTCCAATATGACACCTATCAGTTTTATCGATATCAGATATTGGCAGCAACATATAATATCGGCTGATACATATAATTACCGATACTGGTGGATATAAAACTATTACACATTGAAATGTCTCGAATGGCATAATAATCCTTGTAGATGAATGTCACTGTCAGTCAGGAAACGCATGGTTCTATTTTACCTTGGTTATCAAGCACGAACGCCGCGTTTTTGAAGCAATAAAATTGTGTCACGCTTCCTACGCAATCACAAATACACTCCATCTATCTTGTCAAGCGGACGTTAATTGTTTGCTGTATCATTAAATAAAGTCGAGATTATAATATGTCATGTGTTGATAGTCGATAGTTACTATAATGAAACATCAAAGCGAAGAACAATCACGTGACATTCTTTCGTCATTTCTAGAACTATAAACCATCTAATGGGAACTTATTTGTTTGTAATATTATTAATAAATAAAGTATGATCTATATCATAAATTATTATTTGTTGATACATATTATGTCTAAATTCTTAAAGTAGCATAGCATAACAAAAGAAATCACTACATTATTTCTAAATTTTCACTGGCATCTAGAAGCTGGAATGTCAATCTTGTGACATAAAAGGGATATCCTCCCTTTCATCTTTCATGCTACTCACATGTAAACCATGCGGTATATTTTCCCGCCTTTTCCAATACTTCTATTCATAATGATTAAGTATCCAGACAATACCAGCAGTGATCTAGATAAAACTAACGTGAAGTAGTAAGATTTGTAACTATTTCACGATAAGCGACAACCCAAGATGTGCGATGCCTCATACCAGTCCGGTATGCACACGATTCTTCAGTGCTAAGAATTTCAGCTTGTATGCGTATGTTTAAATTTCATTATTTCTGTTATCTGCTATCATGTTATCTGTTTCAATAAAATTAATGGAAACAGATTTGTGTTGATGATCTTTTTTAACCATTAGTTGCGATTCCAATTTAAACCATACAGATATTAAAGCACCGCACGTCCCAAAACAAGTGCTAATCCGCATGAACGAGAATAAATATAAATTGTAAATTAAATGACACTATACACATTGCCCCGTATTCTGCAAACTACGGCGGTTATGGAAAAATACCCCTGTTCACTACCATCCATTATTGTTTTAAAAAAAATCATTTTCTTATTCGAGAATAATAATAAATAATTAATTAATATTTTATTCAGAAGGTAGCGACAATTTAACGGGAAGTTAAATTACCTATAGTAACAATACTCACCAGAAATGTATATAGTTAACGATTTCACGCTCTACTGGCGCCGTGTCCAATTACTAACAGACATCAAAGGTAACTGGCGGTTATACTCAGATAGTGAGCGGTAGCTCAAATAGTGACGTTTTCTTAATTAGTCACGCTTTCGTCAATTTCTCCCGCACCTGCCTCACTAGTAATATGTTTAGATAAACTCACGTTTATTTAATTACTTACATATTTTTTTACATACTGACAGAAGTAAGGAATACTAACCAATTAACTCACATACTCACCGTATGATTATTACTGACCATGAACAGAAATACTGACGTACGGTACAAGTACTGACGGGTTTAAGCGACAACTGACAACACGTATATTTCTCACTAGTTTTCATTAATAGTAACCATAATTAAGCTTTACTACTTGCTCAGAGGATTTTCTAACGCAGAAGCCCAATACTAAAAGCTCTGACGACATTTCTACACACTATGCATGTTACCGTGAAATTTATCGTAAATTATATTGATGTCCAGGTCAAGAACAGATGCATTTATAGTGCCCTAATTTTCTTTATTTAATATAAGTTCAGGAGGATATATTTCATCTTTATATTTATTGAAATTACCATTATCATTGATTGGTGTTATGTCATCAATGTAACGGAAGGTATAATTTAGACTTTTAGATACCTTGTAATCTGTTTTTCTTTTATAGTTTGTTGTATTATCTGATCCCCAACCTCAAATATGGCATTGTCAATGAGAAAATGTATGATATTTTGAAATTTTTCTTTATCGAAAACTACAGTGTTAGCATTGCGCCGTTTTATTATCCATCTTGCATCTTGTGAGCAGATGGCCATCAGGTTTCTGCCCTTTCCGAAAGCTCCATTAAAGGCTTTATCAACGAACCAATCCAAAATATTTTTAATATCTGTATGTTGCAGCATAGTATATAAAGTAGAAAAGTCGAAAGTTTCTATTGATTTTGCATTGCCTTTTTTGTTGATTTTATCTAAAGTGTCTACTATAGGTTTATTTTTATCAATTATGAAAAAACTGTTAATTCCAGTATAATTGCGAAGTGTTTAGCACCAAATGGCATGTTGGGCCTGGCATAATTTAAGTCCTTTCGTTATAGTCAAAATTATCCATTGAATTGATGAATGGTGTATTGGGATCAGAACATTGTGGGCTGGAATCCGAAATCTCAACTACTGGATCTGGATCATCAGTATCTGATTGTTTGCTTGGAACCTCGATCACTGGATCTGATTTGTCAACATTTGATGTTGTGTTTCAGAGTGCGACGTTTCTAGTGGATACAGCTTCTGCACGGGTCTTTGGATAATATTAATCCTACCATTCCCCGCTTGAACCCTTAATTTAACTGCTCGTATATTTCTAGTGGATACAGCTTCTGCACGGGTCTCTGGATAATATTAATCCTACCATTCCCCGCTCCAACCCTTAATTTAACTGCTCGTATATTTTTATCTTCTCCTGGGATAAACTCAATCACTCTACCAATTTTCATTATGTACTGTGACAATATCTCCGATAGACATTTTAGGACCCGAGTTAACCTTGATAGCATATCTATGTCTTAACTCCAACAAATACTCTGATGCAGGGCTCACACTGGCTTTCATTTTTTTTCCGCCAAAATGGATCCTAATTTTTATGTAAAACAATGATGATATTTTTTTCCCGCCAACTTGAATATTTTATCTGACAAAAATGTCTGATAAAAAACACATGTTGTAATAACATAATTTTTTTTTTATTTCTTTAACAACCATATTTACAATTTACAAGATTCTCCTTTGATTTACATTAGCCCATTTTGTAAATGGTGTATTGAGATCAGGTTGGTTTTTAGTTAATGTGATTGACATCAAATTTGACAAGCCAAGGGTTGCCAAATTTCCAGTTTTCTTTGAATTTCCGTTTCGCGTGTACAATAGGCCTATTGTTGATTTCGGGAACGGTCACGGTACCAGCATCTGAATCGTTAATCGTAGCATCAAGTTCATTTCGTATAGAGGAGCCAACGCCAGACTCTTCGTTAACTTTAGAACACGTCGGCGGGGGTAATGAAAAAAATAAGGCAGACAGTTTTCTCACTCCAGAATCGTCGCTATTCAACTCGCTCTTTCGTTTTCGACCCATTGCGATATATAATTTGGAATAATAATGTCCAATTAGCCATGCTTTAATATTTATACATGATGTATGAAGCCACGTACAGTAAACGAAATTCAACTATCAAATCCTGTAACTCTCCTTCAAAAGAGTTGCCGGCAATGATCAGCCATTTTGATTACTCCCCTTTGTTTTCATTACACAACATCAAATAGTCACCGCTAATCTATTTGTTAGGGTTAATTAATGATGAACAATGGCTAGATATAGGCTTTATGATCGACAATTATCAGTTGAAACCATTAATCCTAGACAAGTGTTTAGTGTTACTCATGACACGTTCGGGATTATCAACAAGTTGATTGATTTATAGTATGCCGCTATATGGTTAATCAAGGATTAATACGGTTAGAATTTTATAAAAAATTTTTCGCCAATTCTAAAAAAGAATCGCTAGTACCCCAAATCTTTATCGCAAAAATTTTCGCCAAAATGAAACTTTAATCGCCACTTTCATAATTTAATCGCAAATTGCGACTTTGGCGACTGACAGTGTGAGCCCTGCTCTGATGACCTTCTTCGCCAAAAATGATCTAGTGTTTGATTCAGGTAACGAACACTTCTTTGCATATCTTCTTGATTGATGTGGGGAGTTTCTGGTTTGACATTCAACCCATCTGCAACATTCAATATTCTACCACCAAGAATAAGGTGACTGGGTAGCATATCTATTTCTTAACTCCAAAAATGATCTAGTGTTTGATTCAGGTAGGGTGACCCACCCCAAATGAATATCTCCAAATATCTTGACAATTACACCACAATACTAATATATTTACCAAGCCTTAAATCTGTTTCACACATTTATAGTCACTAAATAAACAACCATGTTGTACTTAATAAGCTATGACCATTTAACCAAACATAAATAATACTGAAAAATGGTTTGGAGTGGCATCCATAACAACCAGACACTTGATTAAAAGATAGGTTACGTGCCCTTGTTTTGAAATTAATCTCGCTAAACCAGTCTAGCAATCATTCTATGTCTAATTGACAGGTCGGGATAATCGAGATTACTTTTTTACGAAACATAACAGAAAGCTGAACAAGAAATTGAATTTAGAAACACACACATTAGTCAACTCAACAATATTTTTAAGAACCTTGTAAAAGTAAAATGAAACTACTGCTAGTATCATGTTCTTGCTTTACGAACGTGATTCAGAGATATTATTTGTACTAACCCAAAATATGCAGCTTCTAACGGTACAGTTAATTATAAGGCAATTTAGAAAATAAAACGAGCGTAATTTCTAAAGATGCCGTAATAACTAAAAAGTTAAATATTATTGCTATTTAGAATCATCAACAATAGATTTTTTACGACTGTAGTAGTTAATATGACTTGAACATTTCCGCATGCTGTTGCTATTTATAGCCTCAACGAGTGTGTGAGACTGTCAGAAATCAGTAGTTAGTGATTCAACTAAAGCGTGCATAATCAACGTGTCAAGAACAACTTTTCAGTAGGCACGTGGGGCACCCTAATTCAGGTAACGAACACTTCTTTGTATATCTTCTTGATTGATGAGGAGAGTTTCTGGTTTGACATTCCGCCCATCTGGAACATTCAATATTCTATGACCATGAATAAGGTGACTGGGTGTTAATGGTTCTATGACATCTTCGGTTGATACAAATGAAATTGGTGTAGAATTCAGTACTGCTTCCATCTCGATAACCACTATAACTAACTCATCGTAACTCAGCTTTGCCCCACCGATAGTCTTCTTTAGGCATCTCTTCACCGATTGTATCATTCTTTGAAATATACCTCCCCACCAAGGGGCCTTCTCCACATTAAATGACCAAACTAATTTATCTTGAAGTAACTTAGATGCGGACTTAAATGTCTTCCCATTCATTATCTGATATAACTCTTACTGGATAACCTCTTCTAGCTGTGAATCTCTGGAAACATCGTAAAAACGATGAAGTAAACAAATCTGGAACAACATCAAGATTAACAGCATGTGGTGAACAACATGTGAAAAGACATTAGCCACACTTTGTGTTGTTCTGTTGTATCATTCATCTTGACAAATAATGGACCTGCAAAGTCCACTCTGACAAATGGTGCCGATTCTTGAACTCGGAAGTCAGATAGTGGTGGCGTTGATGGTGGTTGATACTTCTTACCTTCATATTTTCGACAGGTTACACATTGATGAATAAGTTTTCTGATGTACTGTCTTCCACGAATTATCCAAAATTTTGACCCAGCTCAGTTAACGTTTCTTTAACACCATTATGTAAAATCTTTCTTCTATGGCAGCTGATGACGACTAGATTTGTAAAATAATGACTGGGGTCTAACAGAGCAGGAAATTTGCAAGAATTGGTAAGTTGTGAGTTTCCAAGTCTGCCTCTACATCTTAGAACACCCTTGTCATCTTCATAAACATCTAGTTGTTGTTTCCTTGTCTCAAAATTCAAGACTAAATGACTTATTTACAGGAACCTTGTTATCTCTGGATTTCAAAATATTGACAAACTTTAATATGTTTTGTGGTTACTCTTAGTAGACGATGAAGATTACTGTAATCTTGACAACTAATAACATTGGCGATACCATAATTCTCGACTGCTACCATTACAGACTCCACTTGACCTTTAATGTGATCTCTATCCTTGACTTTCATTTCAATGAAACATTCTTCTGGTAGGTCAACATCCTCTGCTGAATTTTACATAGACTCTTCAAAGTTGATTAACCACTCCGGACCCTTAATCCACAGGGAATTGTTGACAAATTCGAAAGGGTTCATTCCCTTGGAAGGAATATCTGCTGGATTTTGTAAACCTGGACAGTGAAACTAGTTTTCTTATTTCCTCTACCATATTTTGTATAAATTGCTTCCATTCTCACTCTTCCTGACGAATCCAGTAATAGGCAACCTTTGAATCTATCCAGCAGTGTATACCATCTATTTGTAATTCACACTCTAAAGCCTTCTGGATGGTGTTGACTAGTCTGGCTAAGATTAAGGCTAAAAGAAGTTCCAATCTTGGGAGTGGTCTGTGAGTTGATTTGAACAATTCTGGTTTTCAACGACAGGAAGCGGACATAGATTGAGGTAGTTGTGACCATCTTGAGGTAAACCACGGCAGCGTATGCTTTAGATGATGAATCACAGTATCCATGGAGATGACATGAAATAATTGGTTCTTGAATATTCTGGAAATAACATCTGCTGACTTAAATTGGCTTCATATTTCTGGCCAATTCTATTAATCTTCTCCATTTAGAAAGGTGTTCTTCTTCCAATGCGTCATCCCATCTAACTCCACGTTAACATAAATCTTGAAAGAGCAGGTGACAAGAAACCCATAGGATCATAGAATTTGGACGAAATGCTAACCACCAATCTCTTTGTTGGAACTATATTCTGGGCCAGTTGAAGAACTTCTGACCAGTCGATGACGAAATTATCCTGCATGAAATTCCATTTGATTCCCAATATTTTCTGATCTTCATTTGAAGTAGAATTTCCCAACATAAACTTAGTATATGTTTCATCTTCTTCATGGATAGGAGAGGAAGTGATGTTCCGATTTCCTGGATGCATTTTTGACTCATTTACATGTATTCTCACTCTTAGCTGACAAATTTTGTCAGATTGAACCCACCAGTGGTGAACCTTTCCTTTGCATCTTCATAAAGCTGATAGACTGTTTTAACATCACTAGAACCAGTGCTAAGATCATCAACATATATAGACCTCAAAACATTTTTGACGAATTCTGGATTGGTTTCTATAAACCTTTCAATATGATACCTGACTGTTGCATTAAGCAGAAAGGGGCTTGAAGAAACACCAAACATTACTCTAGTAAATCTGTAGATCGAAAAATTTGGATTCTCATCTTCAGGATTATCGAACCAAAGAAAAGGCAGGACATCTCTATCCTTTGGTGCTACTGATACCATTACAAAGGCCTTTTCTATATCCCCTGCAAGGTGATGTACCCTAAATCTCAACAGGATGTCTAGTATATTCTCTGTAAGTGGCAGCCCAGCATGTAAACAATCATTCAGTCATGGCAAATCTGGTTGCTGCTTAGAAGAAGTGTCATAGACAATACGTAGCTTGGCAGTTGTTTTATCTCTATGAATTACTGGGTGATGTGGCACAAAATAAATCTTTCCTGGTTGACCTTGGCTTGGATTTCCTACCTTCTCTACTATCCCTTGATTAATCTGATCCACCATGACTTGATTATACTCTTGAAGTAAATTTTCTCTTTTCAGTTTTCTCAATAAATTATTCAATCTTCCCGGGCTCAATTCAAAATTATCAGGTAGACGTGGATGAACTGATTTCCAAAGAAGTCCCACTTCATATCTGTTGTCCTTGAACTTAATTTTGTCGATGTGCTGTTCGAATAAAGGTCTTGATTCTATACCAAGCGATTCCAGGTTCCAAAATTTTTCAAGATCTTCCTGTAATGACGAAGAAATAAAATTTGTTGATATCATCTCTGGATAATAACTGCTTTCATCTCTAGTTGTATGGCTCATCGAACCAAATAAAACCCATCCCAATATTGTATTCAAACCGGTAGGGCCACTGGATATGTGGTTGGACTGTCTACTTAAATCTAAAGCCCTCTTTCTCGCCTCCAATTCTGTACAAATAAACTGTAGTAGTCGATCTAGTTCCCAATCACTGTCACCCATCTCTCTGCTGACTATATTAATCTCAACTCGGATGGAATTTTATTCATCATTACACTTGCAAGGAGATTGCCATAGGAGCTGGATGGAAAACACAAAGATTTCAAACTTCGGACCTGAGCTTCTACACTATCATACGGCCGACGAATTCCCTTCAAATTATAACCATAGCTGATAGTCTCAAAATTCAGCAGAATCTCCATATGCCGATTTATAATCATCTGTTTATTTCCAAACCTCTTCTTTAAAATGCTTACAGCTTCCTGGTAGTTTGCAGACGTTAGTGATAACCCTCTTATACTCTCCCTTGCCGTTCCTTCCAATAATGAATTAAGGTAATTAAATTTCTCTACGGCTGCAAAATCTCCATTTGAGTTGATTGATGCATCAAATGCATCCCAAAAGGTGTTCCATTGACTTAAATCCCTGTTGAATTTAACAAGGTCCAATTTTGTTGGGGTGTGGCTGTGAACATGTTCGGCCTTAATTCTTGATTTCCTGACTCTATGGAATCATTTTTTTTGACTGGACGCATTTGACGGTATTGTTGACGTGGCCTCATTTGAGAGGTTTGACTGTATACAAATCAAAGCTAATTGTAGTAGTTCCCTGTAGTTGTCTCAGGCCTCTATTGCTTCATGAATAAGTTCTTCCTTGATTTGGACCATGGGTTCCACGTCGACCGTATATGCCGGTCGGGACCGGGGGCTATATAAAATGACCGTAACTAGATCTGACCCAACGGTCATTTTGCACGCCGGAAAAATAGCCTTTTTTTTCCAAACCCAAATTTTCAAACATGGCTACGATCGACATCGGCAATAAAATTGTACGCCCGCGCACGTAAAGATAAGAGAAGCCACATAATCTCATGATTGGTGTTATAAGAGTTGTATACATAGTCGTCAATAGATTATACTGGGCTTTGTGTTGATAATTAATGATGATTGTCTTATAGCAGAACAATAAAAGTTAATTGATATTTGGGAATTTTATCAAAGGCGTGAAGCGGTCCACTCTTTGTCGATCACCTATTGTCCACGTGTCATAAGAATTTTCTAGAACAAAGCCGTTTACCGCTATTACAGTTATGTACGATATAAACGAGATTATTATGATCTTCGAAAAAGGGCCGTTTATATGAAGTACTGCTCTTCGAATCCAACCAACTGTCATATTAAATAAAACAGCATAGAAATTACGTAAATCCTCAACAACGTACGTGTTTGGAGAAAACTGCATTATAATTTTTTATAGTGATATTACGGCTTTGTTGGAATTGTAGAAATAAAATCTAGAGATTAGTTAACTTGCTTACCAAAAAATTTAGAAGATTACGTATTCCAGTGCTATCGTGTAGCAATATTGACGATTCCACATGTTATAAAAATGCTGTGTATATGGACACAGATCACTAAATATTTCTACGCCGGTACCCACAAATTGTAGGGCCAAGTTATTTTTAGTCTTTCTCTCCCTTTCCCTTTTTCCCCCTTTTGCATGGTGATTTTTGTTTACTTTTTGGTGTAGAATCGAAGAAAAGGGTTTGAAAATACATTTTCTGCCAGGTTTTGGTGAATATTCATGATTTTGAGGCGGAAGGATACAAGAGTTGTGAGGTTGCTTACGTTGAAAGGGGGGGCTGAAAATTGCCTGGTTAGCTGTCTCTACTTCCAGCTTGTGTATCTCAAGTTTTTCATGGTGAACCTCATACATGCTTTTGGGCCAGAGTTTGCCACATGTTGCTCCATCTGTGGCAGAAAGCGTTCTACCCAACGAATATTTGGAAAAAAGTTACAGCCGATCTAAGAGACGAGAATTAACATTGAAGTCAATGGGGAAATAATTAGTGATCTGTGGCCATATACGGAAGCCGAGCTCTTACACACGACGATATTATAGGGGGCGCTAGTGTCGCCAGCTTGGAAGTTAGCAGTCCGAGATTAGTTATTCATTATTAACATTTGCGTCACAATTTTGCGGCCCGTAACGCCGTAAGAGATGTTCTAAAACAAATAAATGTGAGATATATGCCATGGATACTTATATATTTATCAGCATATCGTATTTTTTGTATTACAACTCATAAATTATCCAGGTCAGTGTGTTTTCTATAGAGCACGTGGTAATTACGTGTCACCCACTGGAATGGTTTTTCTACGGCCAATTCAGCTATTTCGATTAATTAAGTAGCCCAAAGGGAATATTTAATTACTAAATAATTATCATAAGTCTTACTAATATTTCATTTTTAAGTCCAATATATATTTTTTTGTGTACCCCATGCTGACAAAGTGGTGTAGACACGTGAATTCACAATACTCCACGATGAATAAAAAATATGAAATATGAATTTACTTTGCAAAGTTTTCGTGCGTTCTCAAAAATGACCGGTAGTGAAAATTTTGAAGTGGAAGCCCTGATTTGGACTATGATTTGGTAATGATTTGGTAATCAAAATCTTCTAACTTGCTTACTTTCTGCTCAATTGCCAATCTTAATTGTTCAGTCCTTTCCACCAATTCTTGACCTTATAAACCAGATTCAAGTAATTCTTCCACAGCAGAATTTAGTCTTTTTGCCATTGCTCTATGACTGCCACAAATCCTTTTTAATCTACTTAATTCCATGGTTGGAAAGTGACTTTGCTTTGAAGTTAAATTTTGGCCAGTTGCCCACAGGATCCATGGCAGTGGAGATTGTGCCTGTTGCCATTTTTTTTTAGCGCCAAATTTTCACTTACTTTTTGAAGTATATATGACACAAATTAATCAGTTTTCTTGGACTGTATCGAATTACTTGGATGTCTGTCTCGTCGTGACCATGTAGGGTATTGGATTTTGGATGCGATGATTCATTGTGACGCGGCTCTCTTTCAAGCAATCTTATTTATTAATTCAACCATTTTTGAGGTAATACAAAAACGAGTGCCTATAATTCTAACAACACAATCTGGAACAAATCCACCAATTATTACTTTTAATTTGTAATGGGCATTCTAATTAAGATCACCGACAGTGTGTTAGTAATTGGACACAACACAACTAGAGTGTGAAATCGTTAACTATATACATTTCTGGTGAGTATTGTTACTACAGGTACTTGTAACTTGCCCATTAAATTGTCGCTTCTGAATAAAATATTAATTAATTATTTATTAATATTCTCGAATCGGGAAATCTTTATTTTAACAATAATGGATGGCAGTGAACAAAAGGAATATTTTTCGGTTACCGACATAATTTGCAGAATACTGTTTTAAAACAATAATGGGTGTATTTTTCGGCAATTTCGATTACTGCCGTAGCTTGCAGAATACGACGCAATGTGTATAGTGTTATTTAATACCGTGCTATGATAACTGTATGGATTAAATTGGAATCACGACTAATGGTTCAAAAAAGATCAACT
Source organism: Patella depressa (assembly GCA_948474765.1). Taxonomy (NCBI): domain Eukaryota; kingdom Metazoa; phylum Mollusca; class Gastropoda; family Patellidae; genus Patella; species Patella depressa. Next base: position 6,510,563 of record CAOLEZ010000008.1, on the reverse strand, counting down.
CATATCTGTTTTCACTAATTTCATTGAAACAGATAACATAATAGCAGATAACAGAAATAATGAATTTCATACATACACATACAAGCTGAAATTCTGAGCACTGAAGAATCATGTGGCATCGCACATCTTGTGTTGTCGTTTATCGTGAAATAGTTCCAAATCTTACTACTTCGCGTCTTTTTTTTCACCTAAGTTGTCAAACTGATCCCGCAGTGAATATTCGATTGGCCGCTACAATCACTGATAAGCATGACATGACATCGACGAGGCTTAATGAGTACGGTATGGAAGCCTATTGCGGCCATTTCAGAATCTCGTCCCCTCGCCGCGAGAAGTCGAGGGCGAGAACACGAGAAGTCGAGGGAGCGAGATCCTCGTATTCTCGCCCTGTTTCCTCGCGTTCTCGCTCTCTTGCCCTCGACTTCTCGCTCCCTCGACCTCGACTTCTCGCTCCCTCGTGTTCTCGCCTTTGAAAAACCTCGACTTCTCGCTCCCTCGCCTTTGAGTCAATCTCGTCTTCTCGTGTTCTCGCTCCCTCGCTTCGTCACAATCTCGTCTTCTCGCTCCCTCGCCTCGGAAGTGCAGTTATTACGCATGTCCACTGACTGCCGTATCGGCATTGGTATTTTGACATGGATTATAATAAACGAAAATGTTTGAAGTTCTAGAAAATGTAATAGTCCTAAACAAGCTTAATTTCTTCTTGCACAGATAATATTGTATTCTGTAATTGATTTTAAGTCTTCAGTCAAATCTTTCTTTGCTCTCTAAAAATATTCATCGGGTGTTTTCACTTGATGCGTGGTTTTGTCAGTGCTACAGGATGGAGAGCCTGACAAGGGACAATGTATAGTTGTTCGAATGGGATTTTAAAAAACGATGTCCTGTGTCTGCTGGAATCGCAAGGAAGTTGGTTCTACGGTGGCTCACTAGGTAGGACGTTTGCTCTGTAACTTCTTCAAAGTTCCTCGTGATTTTTGGCGATGTTCACTATTGTCAGTGGTGTAGGACGGGGAACTTAGCAAGAGACAAAGTATAATAGTTCGGATGGCATAAAAATAACCGAAGTCCTGTAGAACGGAGAGCTTAGCAAGAGACAAAGTATAATCGTTCGGAATGAATAAAAATAACCGAGGCCTCGTGTCCGGAATCTAATTGAAGTGGGAACTACGGTGGGTCAGTTTGCTCTCTTACTTCAGTGGTGTAGGAGGAAAGAATTGACAGAGGACCACGTATAGTCGTCGGGTGGCATAGAAAAACAATGTCCCGTGTTCGGAATCAAAATGAAGTGGGAGCTACGGTGGCTCAGTGAGTAGGACGTTAATGTTTGGAGCCACGGCTGCTAAGTGGGTAAGACGCTGGCTCACTAAACTGAAGGTCACGTGTTCGATCCTTGCATTGGACAAGAAAGTTTATCGGGTTTTCCGACGTGGTTTCCCCATGTCATTGCATTGGTGCAGGACGGAGGGTTTGGCAAGGACAGAGTTGTCTATTTGTTCGGATGGGATGAAAATCCTAGGCTGTAAATTGACGTACACATAAAAGATCCCTTGGCAGCCTGGATCCGATATAAGAGGAGACCTATGTGCCGCTTCCCGAGCACAATTTCCCTTATAGTACAGTCGGAGCAGAACAGTAGGACGTTAAACCATATTTCATTTCATTTCATCAAAGTTCATCGGAAATATTCTAGCGGGTTTTTTTCCATATAAGTGGAGAAGGAAGGGTTGGGTTAAATGAGCGAGGTCATGTGTCCGGATTAGAAATAAGTTGGAGCTGCGGTGGCTCAATGCGTAGTCTAGCCTTTCTTGCGAGGTACCCTCTTATCAGTGTAGGTCGGAAGGCCTGGGGACAGCATGTCGTTCGGATGACATGGAACAGCGAGGTCTCGTATAGGCTACACATTGGCGTGGGTGGGTGTTTGGGGGGGGGGGGGGCTCGGTTTCGATACCCGCTTCTTTCTATGATGCTAATATTATCAAATATTATCAAATAAACTACTCGTAGTTTACCCGCCTATACACGGGCCCAAATTCGCCCGGGGTCCAAGTTCGCCCATGGCCCAAATTTGCTAGGGGCCCATATTCGCCCAGTGCTCAAATTCCCACGGGACCTAAATTCGCCCGAGGTTTTATTCGTTCGTGGCCCAAATTTGCCTGTAGGACAGATTCGATGGCCTAAAATACATACGTGGTCGTTCTTTTCAATTTGATACGAGATATGTGGGGGTTAATCGCCTTGGGCCCGAATTCACTGACCTAAAACATTCCTGTTGTGATGCTGGTTAATTTAATAACACATAATAATGTGTAGGTGGAGAAAACAAACATACATAAACACACCCATACACACTTAGATTTTATTTATAATATATATATATTAAAGTAGATAAAGTACAAGTACTTCTTTGTTTACGGTAGACAATGCATACAAAATAGAAAAAATACGTCCAGGCAACAAATTCTCCACTTTAGGCCTACATATATAGCCTATATATATGCCGTGGTGTGAAATTTCTAGCTTGCCTGCTTCTGTTTTCCGTCCTAGCAAGTTTCGGGTAAAAAAGGTACATCATCTAATTCTTCTAGTATTACTTCATTGTCACGCGACTTTTCTGTTATCCATTCTTTGACGTTTGACAGAAGCCGTAAAATAAATACAGGCTTACTTAATGTGCGATGGTATTTGAATTTCGCGGTGATTTGGTTTTAACAAATCACGTGACATAGCTCGCCAATCAGACACACATAATGGAAGGTCGAGTAGAGTCAAAGGTTATCGTTCTGTTTTGATAGTAAATATGGCGGAAGGATCGCGAAAACTGAATACTTTTGAATATTTTGTTAAAAACACTAAGCTAAAACCGTTCATTGCGACAAGCTTGGAACAATTTTAGGTACTGGCTTACCATTGGATCGAATTAGATGGAAATGGCAGGTTTGTGCCGGAGACAAATGCTGATTTGTAAGACAAAGAACTCCAGGAATGTGCAGACAAAGTTCTCAAAGACTCAATCATTGGGGTATACTAATAATACAGAGTTCTCACATTTCAACTTAAAAAAAAAAAAACAACTGTGTATGAAACATTATCACGATTCCAAACTTGTTGACGAAAGTTAGAAAGTGATGTTAGAAGCAATAAAATCGAATAAAATTTTTCAAGTCTGAGCAGGGGGGGGGGGGGGGTCCGGACCCCCTCGACCCCCCCTCTGGATCCGCGCCTGGTATGAGGAAATTTATATTATTGCGTTTGTTTATTTTTGCCAAAATCGTTTTCATGTGTATTTAGTATGTATTTCTCTTGGATATTGTTTTACTGAAATAGTTTTTTATAAAAAATACTTGTTTCCAGTAAATAACAGATTCTTTCAATCATTGGTGCTATTTCTCTACTGTTGACCATATTTATTCCACAGACCTGGGATAAGTTGTTTTCATCGTGTCACTGCAACATTTAATATGTGGTATTATACAGTAATCCCGGCATATTTTCCACAGGTACATTGGGACAGGAACGCCCTTATTAGACTATGGCACACCTGATCTATACATCAGAAGGTATTTTTTTTTAAATATGAATTACATGTTTGATAGTAAATATTATATTATTTAGCATCAAATATGGATAAAATAAGATCAAAAATTTGAAATATGTTCAGAAAAAAACAAAAACTCAAAAACTTTGAAAAATCACATAGACTCTATTAGTATTATTATATTATAGGTCTGGTGTGCCTTAGTCTAATAAGGGCGTTCCTGTCCCCATGTACCTGTGATATTTTCAGAAAAATTCTCTTTAACAAATGGAAACAAACCAACGTGTTCCGTCTCGTAAAAGGTATTCCGTGGTCTAATTATGGCTGTTGACCCGTGACCCTATGACGTTGATTTTTGGTTTCTGATATTGTCTTAGAATTTGATTTTTTTCACTCCAGTATGGCTACACTTGACAAATATAGTTCGAGGCGTAATTCTAGTGCTGACGTATTGTGCAATGCATCGGAAAAGAAATGTATGCGACAGTGGGAGAAACCGGAAAAACCCCACACGGCAAATCGAAACCGAACGACTACACGTTATCCCTTGCCAGGCCCTCCGTCCTCCACCCTACACAACTGACATGGGAGGACATCTCCAGAAATTTAGCCCGATGCGCTTCGATGAAGCGAGAGAGCCATTGTAGCCACCACTTCATTACGATTTCGGACAAAGAACCTCGTATTTTATATGTATACCGTTCAAACGACTATACGTTGTCCCTTGCCAGGTCTTCAGTCCTATAGGCTACCACTGACAAGCAGGAACCCGACCGAAAAATCCTGAAAAACTTTGATAAAGTAAAAGAGCGAACGTCGATCCTATTCACTGAGCCATCGTATTCCGGCCACGGGATCTCGGTTATTTGTATTCCATCCGAACAACTATTCTTTGTCCCTTCTCAGGCCCCCCGTCCTACACCACTTACACCACTTGGTATTCGATCCCTGCATTCGAAGAGAAAGTTCATCCAGATTTTATTTCGGGCGTGATTTCTCCTTGTCAGTGATGCAAAACGTAGGGCCTATCAAGGACACCTATTGGCGTGCACATAAAAGATCACTTGGAAGTTTAAATTCGATATAAGAGTAGGCCTTAGCGCCACTACCCGGGCAAAATTTCCTTGATAGCACACTGTATTATTGTATCGTATGCCCGTCTTCATTAGCCCAATTTAGGAACAGAACAGTAGGACGTTAGACTCCATTTTATTTCATTTCATTTCATTTAGATTCCGGACACGTCACCTCGGTTATTTTTATTTCATCCGAACGATTATACGTTGTCTCTTGCTAGGCTCTCTGTTTTACACCAGTGACAAGGGTGGACATAGGCAGAAAAATCACAATGAACTTCGATTAAGTTAGAGAGAAAACCTCCTACGCAGTGAGCCACCGTACAACCAACTTCATTTCGATTCCGGGCACAGGACCTGGTTTTTAAAAATCCCATTCGAACAACTATACATTTTCCCTTGTCAGGCTCCCTCCCCATCCTGCAGCACTGACAAAACTACGCATCAAGTGAAAACACCCGATGAATATTTTTAGAGAGCAAAGAAAGATTTGACCGAAGACTTAAAATCAATTACAGAATACAATACTATCTGTACAAGAAGAGATTAAACTTGTTTAGGACTATTACATTTTCTAGAACTTCAAACATTTTCGTTTATTATAATCCATGTCAAAATACCAATGCCGATACGGCAGTCAGTGGACATGCGTAATAACTGCACTTCCGAGGCGAGGGAGCGAGAACACGAGAAGACGAGATTGTGACGAAGCGAGGGAGCGAGAACATGAGAAGACGAGATTGACTCAAAGGCGAGGGAGCGAGAAGTCGAGGTTTTTCAAAGGCGAGAACACGAGGGAGCGAGAAGTCGAGGGCGAGAAGTCGAGGGCGAGAAGTCGAGGGAGCGAGAAGTCGAGGGCGAGGGAGCGAGAACACGAGGTTTTTCAAAGGCGAGAACACGAGGGAGCGAGAAGTCGAGGGACGAGAAGTCGAGGTGAAAGTAATCTCGTGTTCTCGGGGCGAGATCCTCGTATTCTCGCCCTGTTTCCTCGCTCTCTCGCTCCCTCGCCCTCGACTTCTCGCTCCCTCGACTTCTCGTGTTCTCGCCCTCGACTTCTCGTGTTCTCGCCCTCGACTTCTCGCGGCGAGGGGACGAGATTCTGAAATGGCCGCAATAGGCTTCCATAGTACGGCATATTAACTTTTTTACTCCGACAAATTAAATTCTCAAACATTTTTTTGAGGTAAAAGAAAAATAAATAAAGAAGTTTGAAGTATTTGTAGTTAAAAAATATTTCCTATTTAGGGTAAATGGGTATTAAAATGAGTAAAATGCATCATTTTGCCCGAAGCAGTTAGGTGTTAAGTAAATGGTAGATCATTCTATAAAACAGATACGCCTGTATCAAGAAAGAGTCAGTTACTGGTTGCAGTAAATTTTACAATACACGCTTCTATGTATTCAACTTACATGCCATAAAAGTTTTAAACATAAATTACCTTATTTTTCATTTTGCACGATTTTTGAAGTTATCGAAAAGATTTAATTTAACAATCAGTATATACATGAAACATTTAATATCATGGATTTAGCTGTTCAGTTATCATTGAAAATCAAAATACTTGTTCGTTTCAACACCTTAAACTCTGTGTATCAATCTTAAGTCAATCGAATGATAAGTTTGGCCTCTATAGCGTCACAAGATTTTTTGAAGTTATCAAGGGAGATAACGCTGGCAGTAATTATTTGAAATCGCTGAAAAACAATAGGCTTCTTTGTCTCATGACCTTAAACACTGTGTATAAATTTAAAGTCAATCGGATATTAACTTTAGCCTCTATAGCGTCCACAAGCAATTGTGGACGCCAGACGGACGGACGGGGGCGACGACAATATACGACCACATTTCAATGTGGGCGCATAAATATTTAAAATATCGAAAATTAAATTTCAATAATTACATACATATTATACATCGTTAGAATCGTAATTAGGTCAGCTATCTGAATATACAACCTTTTTATAAAAATCTCTTAAAATAAAAAAATAGTAGAACATTTTCCCAAATTTCATGATTTTTCGACTTTTTTCGATTTTCAGTACCTTTTTTTTATTCTATTCCAGACATTTCAAAGTCTTATTGGATGGCTGCATGCAAAAAACCTCCAAAAGGAACTCGATAGAGGATAGAAAAAAACGCTCCAAATCAGAAAATACTTGATTTTCAGCGTGCAATATTTTGCTGTCTGTTCATAGTATCCGTATGAATGGGGTATCATATGATAGTCCAACAATCGTGCCATCAAACGGTACCCTCATTCGTTTAATCCATTGGTATCGAACGGAGAAATAGCGTTTTCCCCCCAAATATCCATTTTATGCATTTTTTTCAAAATATTGCACATTATTTCGACCACTTCCGGTTTACGGATTCTTGTCGAAATTGCTTTATAAGTTGGTATTGGAATATAACTTCATGTTCCAGAAGTTTCAGAAACGTCAATTCTGCCATAAAACGAAACCCGAGCTCACAAAATGGGAAGAATATTAGAAGAAAATCGAAAAATAAAGGGCGATAACTCTGGATGAAACTTATATTACTGGAATCGGATGGACTTCAGGTATCCAAAAATGTAGGTCAAATTTCAAAATTTTGAAAAATAACAAAGATAGGCAGGAAACGCCCACATTTTTGAGAGATGGATAGAGAGAACAAGCAATCGAAAGTGATTTTTCCTCATTAAGTCCTGTATTTCATACTGTATTGGGAGCAGCCATTTTGTTGGTCAGTTCCAGTCTGATATTAATGAAATTCGAAGCCGACAATGATTATGGTGTGACGGTACACAACCTAGAAATCATACGATTACATCATGTGTACCTACTTCAAGAATACACATGATGGCAAATGGCCGCCATTTAAAATACTACGCCCGCCTCTTAGAGACGATAACTTAACTCGCTATAAATTGTAAAAAAATTTACTTCGGCTAGAATTAAAAAACACCTAAGATTAACATTTGCTAAAAATTTCTAAAAAACAACCTAAATTTATGGAAATGGGGCCAAATCAAATCAGGCAAATTACATCAAATAGTCCATGTTAAACGTATAGCAAAAATTTTAAACTAACGCGAGCACGCGCGTTTCTAGACAACGCCATAGCGGGTCATAGCAACCAGCGAGTATAAATTGGAAATCCCCAATGACGTAGATATTATAAATTGGAAAGCCGAGTCTGTCTTAAAATAAGTAGTACCGTCAGTAAACAAGATGGAAGCCATCTGCTATCGTGTTTGATCATGGAGTAGGCAAGCACAGGTGTGTCGTATGCCTAGAAATGTTACTTTTCGTCAAAATCGGATAAGAATTGTGACCTGTAGAGAGTCCACAACCATGATATACCATATTTTTACACTATTCGCGTACAAACGGCGATCATTTCGTCCGACAATTTTGGTACGATTTTCACGAAATTCGAACTCAACCTTCCTTACGGTGCAACAGTAATATAATCAGAGTTTTTTTTTAAATCAGATAATAATTGTTCGAGAGATAGACAGAGAACAAGCAATACCGAAAGTGATTTTTCCTACAATCAAAGGCCATAATTCATAAAGTTATAATTTGATATGCGCAAATATCGAAAAGAATAAAGATCTTTAGGTTATAAACAAGCATTTCAGGTTTCATCAAAATCGAATTAAAATTGTGACCTCTACATGGTCCACAACTTTGATATACCATACTTTTACACTGTTCGCGTACAAACGGCGGCCATTTTTTTCTGGCAATTATGGTCCGGTTTTCTCAAAATTTGAACTCAACCTTCCGTAGGGTGTAACGATGATAGAGTCAAACGTTTTTTCAAATCAGATAATAATTGTGACTGTCAGAGGGACCATAGGCCATAATTCAGGAAGTTACGATCCGATATGCGCAAATAACGAAAGGAACCAAGATCTTTGGGTTATAACCATGCATTTTAAGTTTTATCAAAATCAAATTAAAATTGTAACCTCTACAGGGTCCACAACCATGATATACAATTTTTTTAACAGTATTCGCGTACAAACGGCGGCCATTTTGTGTGGCAATTTTGGTCCGATTTCCCCGAAATTCGAACTCAACCTTCCTTACGGTGTAACGGTAATATAATCAACCGTTTTAGTAAATCGGATAATAATTGTGACCACCAGAGGGAACACAAGCTAAAATAAGGCGATTTTGCGTATAATCAGGGGCCATAATTCAGGAAGTTACGTTCCGATATGTGCAAATATCGAAAGGAACCAAGATCTTTGAGTTATAACCATGAATTTCAAGTTTCATCAAAATCGAATAAAAAATGTGACTTCTACAGGGTCCATTGATATACCATTTTTTAACAGTATTGGTGTACAAACGGCGGCCATTTTGTATGGCAATTTTCGTCCGATTTTCCCGAAATTCGAACTCAACCTTCCTTAGGGTGTAACGGTGATATAATCAAACGGTTTTTTAAATCGGATAATAATTGTGACCTCCAGAGGAACCACAAGCTAAAAAGGGTGATTTTTCGGACAATCAGGGGCCATAATTCAGGAAATTACATTCTGATAGGCGCAAATATCGAAAGGAACCAAGATCTTTGGGTTATAAACATGCGTGTCAAGTTTCATCAAAATCGGTTCAAAATTGTGACCTCTATAGGGTCCACAAGCTAAAGACGTGATTTTTCGTACAATCAGGGGCCATAATCCATGAAGTTTTCATCCGATACATGCCAATATCGAAAGCAGCCGAGATCTTTTGGGGATAAACCTATATTTCAAGTTTCGTCAAAATCGGATAAGAATTGTGACCTGTAGAGGGTCCACAAACAAATTGTGGACGGACGGACCGACGGACGTCCGGACGGACAGGGGCGACGACAATATACGTCCACATAAAAATGTGGGCGTATAAAAATTGTCTCGTAAACAACATGTTTTCAATTTTCGAACGATAAAAGTCATAGATGAATGTTCGAAATTGAAAAATGTGAGATGGCCATTGTCTCAGAAAAGATTCAGGGATTCCAAAAATGTAATTTGTTTGAAAATGGATAAAGAATTAACGAAACTATGGCCGATTTTCAATTTTTAGACAACGTACAAAGTTCGGTCACTTCCGGTATGCGCACTAGCTACCACATGTTTTCCCGATAGAAAAGTTTGTTCCAGATCGACATCTGTTTTCGATCATGGAGATCTAGGCTCCTGCGGTAAATAATAACAATAATAATTTTAGTAATCTCAATAGGCTTTCTGACGAAAGTCTGAAAGCCTAATAATACCTAGTAATAACAATAGCCTTTCACCATTTTCAATGGTGAAAACCTAACTAGACCTGCATGCAGGAATGACGGGTTTCACTGGTGCCACATTACCCTTAAACATGTCACTTCCGGTACCAACGAAACCACTAAACAGGTTTCCAAATTAACATTGCACACGAATAAAATGGACGCAGAATCAACCAAATCCAGCAATTCATTTTATACATTTGTTACTTGTAAATGATCTTGACAAAATTAAATTACTTCCAGTGTTAATGAAAATGTTCAATTAGTCTTATGAAATCAGAAATGGCATACGATATCATATAGTGAAAATTTTATGTAAATCGAAAAATAATTGCCACTTATAAAGACCAAAAAACTTGAAAAATGACTTGTAGAAAATCGGCTATTTCTCTGAAACCGTACAAGTTAGAAACCATTTTGTGGTACCTGTATGATCGTATGGGTTCATTCTATTTGTTGATTGGCATCAAATACCATAATTTGAAAAAGATTTCAAAACGGAATCATTTGAATAAAATATCTGTTTTGAAGGCTAAAAATACAGTTTTTGCCAAAATGACGTTACTTCCGGTGATAATGAAAATCTTAAATTACTTGTATGAAATCCCAAATGGCATTAGGTATAACATGATGTAACGTTTATGAAAATCGAATAATAATTGACACTTTTATGGCCCCAAAACCATCAAAAGTGACCTGTAGAAAACCGTCTATTTCTCGGCAACCGAACAAGTTAGAAACAATTGTATAATATCTATATGACCATATGAGTTGTGTTTATATGTGAATTTAAACCAAAAGTTAAAATTATTAATACATATTAAGTAATTCTTGGTTGAATAAAACATTGATTTAAAAAGTTTAAAATGCAGTTTTTGACAAAATGACGTCACTTCCGGTGTCAATTTTAAATTGTAATCAACTTGATATGACGCTACATGCTTTTTGAATCAAATGTCACTTTTATAAAAATCCAATAATAATTGACTATTTCACACGCAAAATAACGAAAACAGTGACTTATGCAGAACTGCCCATTTCTTCGTATGGATTATAGCTACATGTTTATAAAAGTTACAAAGAAATATTTTAAAATCTGAAAAGCCTGAATGGGTTGTAAATAGGTCAAATTTACACCATTTTTAGCCTCATACTCGAATTTGCTCAAAAATGAAATCGGAATTAAAAAAACTGCTTCCAACATTTTTTGCGCCTTGAAAGGGCACACTATTTGAGTCAAATAATTTTTCAAAAAAATAATATTTGTTTTCGAAAAATGGTACCTAACTATCAAAATTGTAGTTTTTGGTAAAATTATGACACTTCCGCTGCTGACAGATAACACTATCGGTAACAAAAAAAATGAACTTTGTTTTATACAAATCGAATAATAAAAAATAGGTTGCCAGGCAACGAAACATACGCCCACACAGCAGCCAAATCGTCCGGGCAGTCAACAAGAGTTGTCGCATATTAAGGAATTATCAGAAAATCATTAGAATTTGTTTGGTTTTTACAATCAAACGTTTTTTTTTAAATCAGATAATAATTGTGACCTCCCCAGAGGCACCACAAGCTAAAAAGGGTGATTTTTCGTACAATCAGGGGACATAATTCAGGAAGTAATGACCCGATGGGTGCAAATATCGAAAGGAACCAAGATCTTTGGGTTATAAACATACCTGTCAAGTTTCATCAAAATCGATTCAAAATTGTGACCTCTATAGGGTCCACAACCTTGATATAACATATTTTCACACTATTCGTGTACAAACGGCGGCCATTTTGTCCGTCAATTCTAGTCCGGTTTTCACGTAATTCAAACTCTCTTTTCATTACCATGTAACGGTGATACAGTCAAACGTTTTTTTAAATCGGATAATAATTTTGACCTCCAGAGGAACCAAAAGCGAACAAAAGCGATTTTTCGGACAATCCGGGGACATAATTCAGGAAGTTATGATCCAATGGGCGCAAATATCGAAAGGAACCAAGATCTTTGGGTTATAAACATACATGTCAAGTTTCATCAAAATCGGTTCAAAATTGTGACCTCTATAAGGTCCACAACCTTTATATAACATATTTTCACAATATTCGCGTACAAACGGCGGCCATTTTGTCCGTCAATTTTGGTCCGATTTTCACAAAATTCCTACTCAACCTTCATAACCATGGAACGGTGATATAATCAAACGGTTTTTTAAATCGGATAACAATTTTGACCTCCAGAGGGACCACAAGCTAAAAAGGGCAATTTTTCGGACAATCAGGGGCCATAATTCAGGAAGTTGCGATCCGATTGGCGCAAATATCGAAAGGAACCAAGATCTTTGGGTTATAAACATGCATTTCAAGTTTCATCCAAATCGGTTCAAAATTGTGTCCTCTACACTGTTCACAACCTTGATATAACATATTTTCACACTATTCGCGTACAAACGACGGCCATTTTGTCCGTCAATTTTGGTCCGATTTTCACAAAATTCGAACTCAACCTTCATAACCATGGAACGGTGATATAATCAAACGTTTTTTTAAATCGGATAACAATTTTGACCTCCAGAGGGACCACAAGCTAAAAAGGGCAATTTTTCGGACAATCAGGGGCCATAATTCAGGAAGTTACAATCCGATTGGCCCAAATATCGAAAGGAACCAAGATCTTTGGGTTATAAACATGCATTTAAAGTTTCATCCAAATCGGTTCAAAATTGTGTCCTCTACACTGTTCACAACCTTGATATAACATATTTTCACACTATTCGCGTACAAATGGCGGCCATTTTGTCCGTCAATTTTGGTCCGATTTTCACGAAATTCGAACTCGACCTTCATAACCATGGAACGGTGATATAATCAAACGGTTTTTTAAATCGGATAACAATTTTGACCTCCAGAGGGACCACAAGCTAAAAAGGGCGATTTTTCGGACAATCAGGGGCCATAATTCAGGAAGTTACGATCCGATTGGCGCAAATATCGAAAGGAACCAAGATCTTTGGGTTATAAACATGCATTTCAAGTTTCATCCAAATCGGTTCAAAATTGTGACCTCTACACTGTTCACAAGCTAAAAAACGTGATTTTTCGTACAATCAGGGGCCATAACCCATGAAGTTATAGTCCGATACATGCCAATATCGAAAGGAACCGAGATCTTAGGGTGATAAACCTATGTTTTAAGTTTCATTGAAATCGGATAAAAATTGTGACCTGTAGACTGTTCACAAACAATTGTGGACGGACGGACGGACGAACAGGGGCGACGACAATATACGTCCACATGAAAATGTGGGCGTATAAAAAAATAATGTAGGACTGAAAAACTGAATTAGCCAATGGCGGCCAAGGAAAATTACCGAGACAAAAAAGTTTAACATTTTTACGAAAGTCAGATGACTCTTTAATTCTGTGTACAACACGACTAAAAAATATTACTAAATAAAAAAGTTTTTTGTAAAATTTTAAATTTTCGAAATTTGGCGCCTAAAATCAAAAATAGAAAGTAGCGTAGCTATGTGCCCTGTCTCCGGCTATGCCAAAATGCATCAAAAGTTAAAATCCAATGAAGATTGTTAAAATTACAGAAATATTTTTAAAAACGATAACTTCGGTGATTTGGGACATTTCGCATTGTCGCAGAACGTTCAAAATAGCTTTATCCTCTAAGTCACACCCACTTTCCCAGTAAAACCGAAGAAATCGTAATGATGCGACAAGTAGTTGTTGAAATCTATTAAAATTGGAATCTGAATAATAATAACAAGAGTGTTTCACATAAGCTACGCAGTGTGAAACCCTAATAATACTATAAATTGAAATTTTGTAACTGCTAATACATATATTAAAGTTTAAGAACGGATATTGATACACTACATATATAACAAGCCAACAGTGAGGCTGATGTCCCCCGCCGAAATCCCAAAATAAATAGAAGACACATATAAATTAATCGCACATTTATTTTTTTCAATGTATCGAGCAATCAAACTGTACACGAAGTGTCATCCAAAAGTGTTTTATAAAGAAAAATGCTAAAACCGACGAGAAAAATGAAAATGTACCCTAGTTAGGGGGACCCTAAAGGCAGACAAAAGGGCCCCTCTGGCCAAGGGAAAGGGCCCTCGTGTCCAAGTCAATCGTTTCTATACACTGTTGCTGTCGAATCGATTACTAAATGAGAATGCAGTCATTGTATTGGCATCAAAATCATCAATCAAGATGAACCTAAGTTATCTTGTCCCAAAGTATCAACCAATCAAATTGCTTATCTCTGCTTACCCTAAGTGGAAAATGCTCATCTTCGAACTCCATCAAGGCATTGACCTAATAAGCATATACACCAAGTTTGAACATTTTAACTCAATTAGAAGGAGAGTTATTGTGTTCCAAAGTCTCGACTACTCTCGACCAATCAAATTGCGTATCGCTCTGCTTACCTTGAGCAGAAAATGCTCATTATCGAACTTAGTCAAGGTATTACTGTAATGAAACTATACACCAAGTTTCATCACTCTCACTTAATTAGAACTAAAGTTATCGTGTCCCAAAGCATCAACCAATCAAATTGCTTATCTCTGCTTACCCTAAGTGGAAAATGCTCATCTTCGAACTCCATCAAGGCATTGACCTAATAAGCATATACACCAAGTTTGAACATTTTAACTCAATTAGAAGGAGAGTTATTGTGTTCCAAAGTCTCGACCAATCAAATTGACCTTATAAGCATATACACCAAGTTTGAACATTTTTACTCAATTAGAAGAAGAGTTATTGTGTTCCAAAGTCTCGACCAATCAAATTGCGTATCGCTCTGCTTACCCTAAGCAGAAAATGCTCATCTTCGAACTCCGTCAAGGCATTGACCTAATAAGCATATACACCAAGTTTGAACATTTTAACTCAATTAGAAGGAGAGTTATTGTGTTCCAAAGTCTCGACCAATTAAATTGCTCTGCTTACCCTGAGCGGAAAATGCTCATTATCGAACTTAGTCAAGGTATTACTGTAATGAAACTATACACTAAGTTTCATCACTCTCACTTAATTAGAACTAAAGTTATCGTGTCCCAAAGCATCAACCAATCAAATTGCTTATCTCTGCTTACCCTAAGCGGAAAATGCTCATCTTTGAACTCCATCAAGGCATTGACCTAATAAACACATACACCAAGTTTGAACATTCTAGCTCAATTAGGAAGAGAGTTATTGTGTCCCAAAAAGTGTGACGGACAGACAGACAGACGGACGGACGAACCCATTTCAATTATAGTGTGCTCTTCATAACTTTAGGGACGCTTTACAAAGTGACAATTTAATCATATAAAAAAATATTAAAAGCCAATATAATTAATTTGTTTTAAATATCCTTTTATTTAGAGAATAAAGATATTTGCAACATCTTACCCTAAGTAAATGGTAGATCATTCTATAAAACAGATACACCTGTATCAAGAAAGAGTCAGTTACTGGTTGCAGTAAATTTTACAATACACGCTTCTATGTATTCAACTTACATGCCATAAAAGTTTTAAACATAAATTACCTTATTTTTCATTTTGCACGATTTTTTAAGTTATCGAAAAGATTTAATTAATAAATCTATAAACAAAATTAACAACTGGAATTCAGACAGCAAATTCTAATACACATTTCAGTTGAAGTAAATAATCATGTAGCTTGTTGATTAGTTTATAACTTTATGACACCAATTAAGTGTATAACCGCACCTGTTACACAACACATATATAGGTCAACGTTTTAAAACACTCTGATCAATCAACCAAAACAAAAAGATGGCAATACTTTCCCCCAGTTTGACTGTATATACAAGATACAAGTGCTCTAATATTGTATTTTAGAAAACGGTAAGAATAGGTGGTGTTATTAATGAACTATTTAAATGTTCGCAACACATCCCAAGTATTAACACCATCTATTTGGGTCAGTTTGACTAGGATTTGATTCGATTGATTATATAAGATTTGTGCGTGGTTGATTTAAATAATAAAGATTTTATAATTTTAGCGGCTGTCTTTTCTTTCATAAACATCAAATATCCGTTTTACGCAGATCAGTCTTTGTTCAGTGTAAGTCTTTATGTGTAGGCCTACATGTAGTTACATATATGCGTTCTTATACGCATTTCATTTCTTGATGAATACAACGTGTTTTATACTTCTTTCCAATTAAATTAACTGATATATTCTAATCTCCATTGTCAAATCTCAGAGCCAGCTAAGAAACCATAGGTTTCTGTGATTGTGAATCCAGCCTTTGCTTTACAATACTGTCGATTCATGCACGCTTTTCACGCGGAATTGCCCTTTGATGTTGTCAGGCGACACACAGTTAGCTCTGCTCTTTGATGTTGACAGGCGAGGCACATTTAGTTAACTCGTGCATAAACGGACTAGCTGAGATAGGTGGTTGGAATTCGGCAATTGTTACAGTTTATTCCAATAAGTCAGGCGTTGAAATGTTTGTAAACTTTTAGAAATATTTTTTTTACTTGTCACTTAGTCATTTCAAGTTGTCACCTTTGATTTTCGTTTTTAACTTTAATAATAAAAAAAAACCTTGACCTGCATGCAGGAATGACGTGTTTCACTGGTGCCACGTTACCTTTCAACTTGTGTCACTTCCGGTGCCACATTACCCTTGAACATATGTCACTTCCGGTACCAAAGAAACCAATAAACTGGTTTCCACATAAGCATTGCACACATCAAATAAAATGGACGCAGAATCAACCAAATCCAGCAATATCAATTCATTTTATACATTTGTTGCATGTAAGTGTACAGTACTTCCGGTGATAATGAAAATGTTCAATTACTTTTATGAAATCAGAAATGGCAAAAGGCATCACATGGTGAAAATTTTATGCAAATCGAATAATATATGCCACTTTTATAGACCCAAAACCTTTAAAAGTGACTTGTAGAAAATTGGCTATTTCTCCGCAACAGTACAAGTTAGAAATGATTTTGTGGCATCTGTATGATCGTATTGGTCCATTCTATTTTTTGATTGGCATCAAATATCATAATTTTAAAAAACATTACAAATAAGACTCATTTGAATAAAATATCTTTTTTGAAGGCTAAAAATACAGTTTTTGCCAAAATGACATTCTTTCCGGTGACACTAAAAACGTTAAATTAGTTTTATAACATCGTCTATGACATTGGGCTTCAAAGGGTGAAAATTTTATGAAAATTGAATAATAATTGACACTTTTATGGGCCAAAAACCTTCAAAAGTGACTTTTAGAAAACCGCCTATATCTCGGCAACCGAACAAGTTAGAAACAATTTTATGATATCTATATGACCATATAAGTTTTGTTAGTATGTGAATTTAAACCAAAAGTTAATATTATGATTACATATTAAATAATTCTTGGTTGAAAAAATATCGATTTTAAAAGTTAAAAATGCAGTTTTTGACCAAATGGTGTCACTTCCGGTGTCAATTTTAAATTATAATCAACTTGATATGACGCATACTTGCTTTTTGAATCAAATGATGTCACTTTTGCGAATATCCATTAATAATTGACTATTTTACATGCAAAATTACGAAAACAGTGACTTATGCAAAACTGCCCTTTTCTCGGCAACTGCTTATATTACAAACTAATTTTCACATACATTCTCTTCGTATGGATTATAGCTACAAGTTTATAAAAGTTATGTAAAAATATTTTAACATCTGAAAAGCCGGAATGGGTTGAAAATAGGTCATTTTTACGCCTTTTTTCACCTCTTAATTCAATTTGCTAGAAAATGAAATAGAAATTAAAAAAAAACTGCTTCTGACATTTTTTGCGCCTTGAAAGGACACACTCTTTGAGTCATATATAATTTTTCTAACTGTCAAAATTGTAGTTTTTGGTAAAATTATGCCACTTCCGGTGCCGACAGATAACACTATCGGTAACAAAAAAAAATGACAATTGAAACAACGAAGCATATGAACTTTGTTTTATACAAATCGAACAATAAAAGATAGGTTGCCAGGCAACGAAACATACGCCCACAGCAGCTAAATCGTCCGGGCAGTCAACAAGGGTTGTCGCATATTTTTACTTTTTTCGGTAATGAAACATTTGTAATACTCTAAAAACTGATTAAGAGTAACAACTCATTATGTAATTATCAGAAAATCATTAGAATTTGATTGCTTTTTATAAAGTTTTTCCCCACGCTAACAATTGAATTAGTATATATACATGAAACATTTAAAATCATGGATTTAGCTGTTCAGTTATCAAAATGCATTGAAAATCAATATACTTGTTCGTTTCAACACCTTAAACTCTGTGTATCAATCTGAAGTCAATCAGATGATAAGTTTGGCCTTTAAAGCGTCCACAAGATTTTTTGAAGTGATCAAGGGCCATAACTCTGGCACTAATTATCAGAAATCGCTGAAAATCAATAGGCTTCTTCGTCTCATGACCTTAAACACTGTGTATAAATTTAAAGCCAATCGGATATTAACTTTGGCCTCTATAGCGTCCACAAGATTTTTTGAAGTGATCAAGGACCATAACTGTGGTAGTTATTATCGGAAATCGCTGAAAAACAATAGGATTCTTTGTCTCATGACCTTAAACACTGTGTATAAATTTAAAGCCAATCGGATATTAACTTTGGCCTCTATAGCGTCCACAAGATTTTTTGAAGTGATCAATGACCATAACTGTGGTAGTTATTATCGGAAATCGCTGAAAAACAATAGGATTCTTTGTCTCATGACCTTAAACACTGTGTATAAATTTAAAGTCATTCGGATATTAACTTTAGCCTCTAGAGCGTCCGCAAGCAATTGTGGACGCCGGACCGACGGACGGACGGGGGCGACGGCAATATACGACCACATTTCAATGTGGGCGTATAAAAATAGGTTGCCAGGCAACGAAACATACGCCCACCAGCAGCTAAATCGTCCGGGCAGTCAACAAGAGTTGTCGCATATTAAGTAATTATCAAAAATCATTAGAATTTGTTTGGGTTTTTATAAAGTTCTGGCCCATGCTAATGTCTAGTATACGAAACATTTAATATTATGGATTTAGCTGTACAATTATCAAAAATTCATTGAAAATCAATATATTTGTTGGTCTCAAGACCTTAAACTCTGTTTCAAGTTTCATCAAAATAAAATTAAAATTGTGACCTCTACAGGTCCACTTGATATACAATATTGTTACACTATTCGCGTACATGCAGCGGTGTAACAGTGATATAATCAAATGGTTTTTTTTAAATTAGATAATAATTGCGACCTCCAGGGGGACCACAAGCAATAAAAGGCGATTTTTCGGACAATCAGGGGCCATAATTCAGGAAGTTACAATCCGATATGCGCAAATATATAACCAAGACCTTTAGGTTATAAACATGTATTTTAAGTTTTATCAAAATCGAATTAAAATTGTGACCTCTATAGGGTCCATAACCTTGATATAACATATCTTTACAAACGACGGCCATTTTGTCAGTCAATTTTAGTTTGATTTCCAAGATATTTGAACTTAACCTTCATTACCAAGCAACGGTGATATCATCAAACGTTTTTTTAAATCGGATAATAATTTTGATCTTCAGAAGGACCACAATCTTAAAAGGGTGATTTTTCGGACAAACAGGGGCCATAATTCAGGAAGTTAATATCCGATGGGCGCAAATATCAAAAGAACTAAGATCTTTGAGTTATAAACATACATGTCAAGTTTCATCAAAATCGGTTCAAAGTTTTGACCTTTATAATATCCACAAGCTAAAAGCTTGATTTTTCGTACAATCAGGGGCCATAATTCAGGATGTTACGATCCGATATGCGCAAATATCGAAAGAAACCAAGATCTTTGAGTTATAGACATGCATTTCAAGTTTCATCAAATTCGGTTCAAAATTGTGACCCATACAGTGTTCACATCCTTGACATACCATATTTTTACACTTTTCGCGTACAAACGGCGGCCATTTTGTCCGTCAATTTTGGTCCGATTTTCATGAAATTCGAACACAATCTTCTTTACAGTGCAACGGTGATATATTCAGACGGTTTTTCAAATTGGATAATACCACAAGCTAAAAAAGGCGATTTTTCGTAAAATCAGGGGCCATAATTCAGGAAGTTACGATCCGAAATTCAAACACAACCTTCTTAACGGTGTAACGGTGATATAATCAGACGGTTTTTCAAATCGGATAATAATTTTGGCCTCAAGAAGGACCACAAGCTAAAAGAAAGTTTGCCAGGCAACGAAACATACGCCCACAACAGCTAAGTCGTCCGGGCAGTCAACAAGGGTTGTCGCATATTGTTTCTTTTGTCAGTAAGTAGAACATTTACAACACATGATAATCTTATTACAAGTAATAGCCCATTAAATAATTATCAGAAATGATTAGAATAGTTTTGATGGTTTGTCTCAAGGCCTTTGTCCACAAGATATTTCAAAGTGATCAAGTGCCAGAAATTATCAGATATCACTGAAAATCAAATAGGATTCTTCGTCTCATGACCCTAAACACTGTGTACAAATTTAAAGTCAATCGGATATTAACTTTAGCCTCTAAAGCGTTCACAAGATTTTTCAAAGTGATCAAGGGTCATAACTCTGGCAGTAATAGTCAGATATCACCGAAAATCAATAGGCTTCTTCGTCTCATGACCTTAAACACTGTGTATAAATTTAAAGTCAATCGGATATTAACTTTAGCCTCTAGAGCGTTCACAAGATTTTTCAAAGTGATCAAGGGTCATAACTCTGGTAGTAATTATCGGATATCGCTGAAAATTAATAGGCTTCTTCGTCTCACGACCTTAAACACCGTGTGTAAATTTAAAGTCAATCGGATATTAACTTTAGCCTCTAGAGCGTTCACAAGAAATTGTGGACGATGGACGGACGGACCGACCGACGGACCGACCGACAGACGGACGGACGGGGGCGACGGCAATATACGACCACATTTCCATGTGGTCGTATAAAAACGAAAAATCGAAATAATAAAATAAACATAGTACATTTTACAAACAGAGACAAGCGATTACAGCACAAAGACACTCAAAAAATAAACACTTGAAAGCTCTCTGGAAAAGGACGGTTTTAAGGTTTTTCCGAAATGTGGTTATTAATGATGCATTTTTCAGGGATTCATTTAAACCATTTCATAATTCAGGAGAAGCATAGCTGAATGTTCTTGTTCTGGCAATTGTCTTATTTTTTGGTTTAACAAGCAGATTACTTGAAGATGAGCGCAGGGTTCTGGATGGAATATATGGGATCAGGAGATCTTTTAGGTATTCTGGGACAAATTCACAGTTAAGAGTTGCATAGGTCATGGATAAAATCTTGAATTCGATTCTGTACTTGATTGGGAGCCAGTGAAGTTCTTTCAAAATTGGACTGATATTCTCAGATGTCTTCAACCTAGTAACAATCCTGGCAGCTTTATTTTGTAGTTTCTGCAACCGGCCAATTTGATATTTGGGAGAATTGTATAGGAGTGAGTTGCAGTAGTCAATTCTGGATGTTACAAGGGAGTTTACTAGCATCTTTGCTGTTGGCTGGTCAATAAAATTGCGTATTTTACAGATGTTGTGAAGATGAAAGTTGACAGACTTGCACACACACGTAATGTTATCAGACATATCGCACAGAGAATTGAAATGCACGCCTAAATTTCACACAGACTTAGTGTTCGCTTCAACTACAGTGTCACCAATTTTCAAAGAGTTGCTTTTTGTTTTGCTGACATGGTATTTGCTTTCAGTTTTAAGTAATTTAGTCTTGTCATCATTTAGCTTCAGCTTATTTGCCTTCATCCAGTAACAAATTTCCGACAGACACTTTTCCAGTTTACCAATCTCGTCTGGTTCGTTGGAATGCTCGAAGCCTATGTAGAGCTGGGTGTCATCAGCATACAGCTGATACTTTTGGTTATTGTGGCGTATGATAGTACCAAGAGATGATGTGTACACTGTGAATAGCAGAGGACCTAAGACCGAGCCTTGTGGTACCCCATACTTCACGGCGCCTGGTTTAGAGCTATGCCCGTCAACTACCACAGTTTGGAAGCGTCCACATAGGTAAGATGTAAACCACGATAGAGCTGTTTCTGTGATGCCGAATTCTGCTGAAAGTCGCCTTAGCACACTTTGATGCTCAAGAGTGTCAAATGCTGCACTAAGATCCAGTAAAACAAGAAATACAGTTTTATTGGCGTCCATATCCTTAAGGATATCATTTTGTACTCTCATTAAAGCTGTCTCAGTACTGTGTTTGGACTTGTAGGCAGATTGGTAAGGCTCTATCAAATTGTTGCAACGTAGATGACAGATCATTTGTTCGGCAACAACTTTTTCCATAATTTTGGATATGAATGAGAGATTGGACACTGGTCTATAGTTTTTAAGTTCATCTGGATCTAATGATGGTTTCTTTAGAAGCGGATTTACTAATGCTAGTTTCATTTGATCTGGAACTATACCTATTTCAATACAGCTGTTCACAATGTCTGATATGACCGGGGCAAGTTCAGATATACATGACTTAGTAATGTTCGTCCGTATTGGATCTAAACTGCATGACTTTGGGGCTGACGACGAGATAAGTTTTGCAATCTGTTCGGCAGTCTGTGACAGTTGAGAATTGATTTAATGGCTTACCAGCAAATGGAGTTAAATCCGTAATGTTGTTAGAGTCAAAATTTTGCATTATCTTTTCAACTTTGTTCTGGAAAAATTCGGAGAAATTGTCAGCAAGTCCTGTGGGGTTATTTGTATCTGGTAAGATGTTGCTGGATTTAGGTTTAGTTAAACTGTTGATAATCTGGTAAATCTGTTTAGGATTGGTGGATGCGTCTTGTAATTTGTTAAGGATATAAGTTTGTTTAGCTTCCCTAATACATCTGGTTGTTTGAAATTTTGCTTTAACATACAATTGGCGATGTATCTCTAACTTGGTAGTCCTCCATACCTGCTCAGCTTTCCGTTCAAGCTTCTTCATTGACCTGACATCTTCAATAAACCACTGTGTGTTGGGTCTAATTGTAACAGTCATGGTGCGTAAAGGAGCATGTTTAACAAGAATGGCAGTAAGAGTATCATTGTAGAGTTTAGTTTTATCATTCACATCTTCTGTCTTTAATACTTTTTCTACGAGTCCGTAATTGATGATGTCCTTCTTGAATTCAGTAATATCAATTTTCTTCAGGTTTCGGTTTATGATAGTTTTAGTGGGGTTTGGTGGTTTCTCTATTGATAGTGTTCCCAGAATGCTGTAGTGATCAGATATTAAATGATTTGTGACACTAAGACTGCTTAACTTTTCATAATCTTCTCTGGTTATTATTAGATCAAAGACGTGGCCACTCTTGTGAGTGGGGTCAGAAACATGCTGTTTAAGTCCAAATGATTTTAACACTTCATTGAACTGTTCTGTAATCGGGTCATCAGATTTGTTAAGGTGAATGTTGAAATCACCACATATGAAAATATCTTTTCTGCTGTTAACTTCATGGAGAAGATCACTGAACTCATTCAAAAAATCAGTTTTCCTAGAAGAAGGAGATCTGTAGAGACATACAATAAGTATGGTTGTGTTTTTGCATGATACAGACACACAGATGTGTTCAAAAGTCCTAAACTTTGACGATTTGACTTGCTTAACTCCTATTGATTGCTTACATATGATGGCAACACCTCCACCTGTTCTGTTTTCGCGATTTTCCTGTACTATATTGTAATTATTCGTAATAAGATTGTTAAGTACGATCGAGTCTGTTGATTTTTACCAGGTTTCAGTCACACAAAAAATGTCTAGTTCTTGATCCAGAATATAACTGTACAGCTGATGTGATTTGTTCCTGACTGATCGACAGTTTAGATGGCAAAAATACAGATCTTTTGTTTTTTCTTTTTGGTTGGACTGAGAGTATTTGTTGTCACTGGTTGGCACTGTTTTGATTGCAATCAAATTATTCGCATTAACACCTCTAATGTTATGTTGTTGATCTTCCCTAGTATGAGATAATTTTACTGTCTTAATTTTTCTGTCCCATTGTTTACCTGCTCTAAAACTTTTGTGATATTGTACTTACAGACACGGGGGTTATATTTTCTGAATCCTTGAAGGAATGGCTAAAGATAGGTTGCCAGGCAACAAGGGCAGTCAACAAGGGCAGTCAACAAGGGTTGCGAATATTTTTACTTTTTTTCTGTAATGAAACATTTGTAATACACTAAAATCTGAGTAACAACTCATTATGTAATTATCAGAAAATCATGAGAATTTGTTTGCTTTTTATAAAGTTTTGCCCCACGCTAACAATTAGTATAGGAAACATTTAATATCATGGATTTAGCTGTTCAGTTATCAAAATTCATTGAAAATCAAAATACTTGTTCGTTTCAACACCTTAAACTCTGTGTATCAATCTGAAGTCAATCGGATGATAAGTTTGGCATCTACAGCGCAACAAGGTTTTTTGAAGTGATCAAGGGAGATAACTCTTGAAGTAATTATTTGAAATTGATGAAAATCAGTAGGCTTCTTCCTCTCAGGACCTTAAACAGTGTGTGTAAATTTAAAGTCAATCGGATATTTGGCTTTTAGAGCGTCCACAAGATTTTTTGAAGTGATCAAGGGAGATAACTCTGGCACTAATTATCGAAAATCGCTGAAAATCAATAGGCTTCTTCTTCTTATGACCTTAAACACTGTGTATAAATTTAAAGTCAATCGGATATTAACTTTGGCTTTAAGAGCGTCCACAAAATTTTTTGAAGTCGTCAAGGGCCATAACTCTGGTAGTTATTATCGGAAATCGCTGAAAAACAATAGGCTTCTTCGTCTCATGACCTTTAACACTGTGTATAAATTTAAAGTCAATCGGATATTAACTTTAGACTCTATAGCGTCCACAAGCAATTGTGGACGCCGGACCGACGACAATATACGACCACATTTCAATGTGGGCGTATAAAAAACATTAGGAGTAGAATTTTGATTTAGGTCAACTGATGGTCGCCATTTTGAAGTGAATATGAAAAGAAATAGCAATTTGAAGGGCCGAGACTTTGGAACACAATAACTCTCCTGCTAGTTGAGCTAGAATGTTCAGTCTTGGTGTAGACGTTAACTAGGTCAATGTCATGATTGAGTTCAAAGATGAGCATTTTCTGTCTAGGGTAAGCAGAGATAAGCAAGCTGATTTGTTGATTCTTTAGAGCACGTTAACTTTGGTTATAATGAAGGGAGGGCGATGAAATGCTTGTCAATCGAGAGTCTAATAGCTAGCTTGTTATGTGAAATAATTGTATCATTTTTTTCAAATGTCGGGGTAGCCGAAAAAAAGAGATCGAAAATCCAAAAAGTAGTATTTTTACGATTTGGAGCATTTTTAGATGTCTTTTTCTCTAAAGTAAACGTGATATTTTTTTGAAACTTCTTCTACAAAGAGTCTTATCAGTAGTCTTTTATATGAAACCATCGATCAACAGTCCAGCATATCAGGAGTAGAAGAACAAAAAGATCGAATATTGATAACGGCACCCTTTCATTGTTAAGCGTAACAATCTACACATTTAGTCATCGTATAGAGCTTATTCAACAGTATCGAATTCCAACTGCTTAGGGATATTTTACTTGCACTCCAATGTGTACACGGGACCTTGGTTTTTCATCCAATCCAAACTACTAGACAGCTGTCCTTGTCAGGCCCTCCGTTTTGTAAAAATCGGTTGGTAATTAAAGTACCGTGCAAATCAAACTGTTAAAACAGAAAATTTCGCCCTGTTGAAATGTTTCTTGCTATAAGTCAGCAATTTCCCGATTTTAGGGAGGCTGAATGGTTAGCATGATGCGCGCTGTATCGTAACGTCTGTCATTGAGTCAACCGGCGTCGTTTCGATTTCCAGGTTGCACGTGACATGGAGTATGGTGTCCAACCTTGTGGGTTTTCTCCGTGTCCTTCGGTTTCCTCCCAACGGCTAAAGACCAGTACGCGCAAGGGAAGTTTTTAAATAAAATTTAAAAACATATGTTAGTCCCGAAATTACCTAGTTTGTGTCGAATGGATGTTAAGCTGCATTTCTCTCTTTCTCTTTTATTTTTAAAGTTTTGTAATAATCGGTTGGTAATCAAAGGTACTGTTAAAGTGATAAAACAGAAAATTTCGTCCAGTTCTAATGTTTTTCAGCTGGTCAGGGGGAGCTTATTTTTAAAAATTTTGTAATATTCGGTTGATAACTAAAGGTACCGTGCAAATTAAACTGTTAAAATAGAAGATTTCGCCCTGTTGAAAAGTTTCTTGCTGTAGGTCAGCAATTTGTAGATTTTAGGGAGGTTGCGTGGCTGAATGGTTAGCACTTGCGCTCTGCATCATAACGTCTGTCATTGAGTCAACTGGCGTTGTTTCGATTTCTTGGTTGTACGTGACAAGGAGTATGGTCGCCTGACCAACCTCGTAGGCCGTAACACCGCTGCCCAGGTAAAATTTCCCTCATTGCACACTTTATGGCCTATGCCCGTCTTCATTAGCCCATTTTAGGAGCAGAACAGTAGGACCTTAAACCCCATTCAATTTCATTTCATTTTCTCTATGTTGCTTATTTATTATAGTGGATAAATATTTTTCTGGTTCTAGCAATTATTTCATTTCTGTATAGAAATCTTGCTTTGACCAGTTTTTTTTTTATTGCAGAGTGCCATTCTTGTATATTGCAGTCTATGACCCTTTGTTTAAAACATGCTTAAGAAGTTGTCACGATTTCCTACTTATAGAGAGAGAGAGAAATGGGGTTTAACGTCCACTCAACACAAACTAGGTCATTTTGGGACTAACATATGGTTTAATTTTATTTCAATAATTCGCTTGCGCGTAGGGGTCTTTAGCAGTGGGAGGAAACCGGAGTGCCCGGAGGAAACCCACGAGGTTGAGAAGGCGCCCCTATCTCCATGCCACATACGCTCACACCAGGGCTCGAAACCACAGCCGCAAGCCAGAGGTGACCGGCCAGCTAGAGGTCGAAGCGCGGCACTCTAGACCACTAAGCCATTCCAACCCCCCTTCCTACTTATAACCAAACATATTGGAAACCATGATTATATAATATATCTCGTTCTCTTTTTCCTTGACAATTTTGAAAATGTACTAAAATTAAAATTTCTTGGAATTTTTTAGTTTTTGATTGCGTGCTTAGATTTCCGGCGTCTGTGCGGTTCTATCGATCCAAGTTCATTATGTTGGAAATTATTCAATTATATTTTTCACTTTCTTTCTATCGTGATGCGCATGCAAAGAACATGCGTGGGTGGGGGGTAGTATATGTCTTGCATACAGCGACTGTGTAGCGCGTAGCTATCATGAAAGCCTTCAGCCTTGCGAGCAAGTCTAGTTAGGCTTTCACCATTTTCAATGGTGAAAGACTATTGTTATTACAAAAATTATTCTTATTAAGCTTTCATATGTATTACATATGAAAGCTTATTGTTTCTGTTAAAGTTATTATTATTATTATTTTTTTTTTTTGTGTGTTTTCTGCAAATCGGATTTCTCAGAATCTATCCATAGGATCTTTCTGAAATTTTGACCTACCCCCCCAAAAATGGGGTGCGAACCTTGATTAAATGTATTTTCAAAACGTTTTACGAATCCGAAATCACCGAATTTTACGAACGAATGCATTTGACCTACAATGCTGTAACTTTGTGACTATTTGATCTATTTTACTAATTCTTTTTTCTTTGAGTATCCTAAGACATTTACTTTAAATCTGCAATTTCGGATTTTCGAAATGTTGTGATTTCGAACCGGAAGTTTACACCAACTCGACAACTTCTTTAGTAGTTGTACGATTTTCATGAAATTTTATATGTAAGTAGACCTTAATGATGCGACTTGAAAAATGACTTTAGAAATTTTCTAACTTATCTCCCCTTGGTGAAATTAAGGATCAAAGTTTTCAAAAAAATCGTCGAAATATAGGTCAGAATGACCTAGTTTTTTTTTTCGATACTAGACAAGGAATTACTGATTCGTACACAAAATATGGAGTTTGTCGATCGAACCGGAAGTGCCACCATCTTTAAACGTGAAAACTCAATAAGGCTTTTTTGCTATTTTACTTACAGACTCGGGAGTTGTATTTTCTGAATCCTTGTAGGAAGGCCTAAAAAATGTCGCGAATAGAATTCTGATTTAGGTCAACCGGGAGTCACCATTTTGAATTGAAAATGAAAAATAGAAGCAATTTGAAGGGCCGAGACTTTGGAGCACAATAACCCTCATTCTAATTAAGCTAGAATGTTCAAACTTGTTGTAGACGTTCACTAGGTCAATGTTATGATTGAGTTCAAAGATGAGCATTTTCTGCTTAGGGTAAGCAGAGATAAGCATGCTGATTTGTTGATTCTTTAGGGCACGATAACTTCGGTTATAATGAAAGGAGGGCGGATAAACTTTTGTCAATAGAGAGTCTAATAGCTAGCCTGTTGTGTGAAATCATTGTATCATTTTTTTTAAATATCAGGGATAGCCGAAAAAAAAGAGATTGAAAATCCAAAATGTCGTATTTTTACAATTTGGAGCATGTTTAGAGGTCTTTCTCGTAAAGTCAACATACTTTTTTTGGGGAACTTCTTCTACAAAGAGTCTTATTGGTAGTCTTTTATATGAAACCATCGATCAACAGTCCAACATATCAGGAGTAGAAGAACAAAAGGATCGAACATTGAAAACGGCACCCTTTCATTGTTAAGCGAAACATGCAGTGTGGGTGACTACAACTACGCATTTAGTCATCGTATAGAGTGTATTCAAGAGTATCGAATTCCAACTGCTTAGGGATATTTTACGAGCACTCCAATGTGTACACGGGACCTTGGTTTTTCGTCACATCCGCCTCACTGACAAGGGGAACCACGCCGGGAAATCGAGATGAACTTTTTCCGTGCAGAACTTTCAATTCAGGCAAAACGTTTATTGCATACGATTAAGCTGGTCAGTTGGAGCTTATTTTCAAAAGTTTTGTAATAATCGGTTGGTAATTAAAGTACCGTGCACATTAAACTGTTAAAACAGAAAATTTTGCCCGGTTGAAATGTTTCTTGCTATAAGTCAGCAATTTTCCGAATTCAGGGAGGCTGGATGGCTGAATGGTTAGCATGTGCTCGCTGTATCGTAACGTTTGTCATTGAGTCAACGGGCGTCGTTTCGATCTCCAGGTTGCACGTGACATGGTGTATGATGTCCAACCTTGTGGGTTTTCTCCGTGTTCTTCGGTTTCCTCCCAACGGCTAAAGACCAGTACGTGCAAGGGGAGTTTTTAAATAAAATTAAAAAACATATGTTAGTCCCGAAATGACCTAGTTTGTGTCGAATGGACGTTAGGCCGCATTTCTCTCTTTTTCTTTTTAAAGTTTTGTAATAATCGGTTGGTAATCAAAGGTACTGTTAAAGTGATAAAACAAAAAATTTGGCCCGGTTGTAATGTTTCTCACTTTAAAGTCAGCAATTTGTCGATTTTAACGGGCAAACTTTTATTGCGAACGATTAAGGTGGTCAGGGGGAGCTTATTTTTAAAAGTTTTGTAATATTCGGTTGATAACTAAAGGTACCGTGCAAATTAAACTCTTAAAATAGAAAATTTCGCCCGGTTGAAATGTTTCTCGCTGTAGGTCAGCAATTTGCTGATTTTAGGGAGGTTGCGTGGCTGAATGGTTAGCACGTGCGCTCTGTATCATAACGTCTGTCATTGAGTCAACTGGCCTTGTTTCGATTTCTTGGTTGTACGTGACAAGGAGTATGGTCGCCTTACCAACCTCGTAGGCCGTAACGCCGCTGCCTGGGTAAAATTTCCCTCATTGCACACTTTATGGCGTATGCCCGTCTTGATTAGCCCATTGTAGGTGCAGAACAGTAGGACGTTAAACCCCATTCAATTTCATTTTCTCTATGTTGCTTATTTATTATAGTGGATAAATATTTTTCTGGTTCTAGCAATTATTTAATTTCTGCATAGAAATCTCTGGCCAGTTTTTTTTTATTGCAGAGTGCCATTCTTGTATATTGCAGTCTATGACCCTTTGTTTAAAACATGCTTAAGAAGTCGTCACGATTTCCTACTTATAACCAAACATATTGGAAACCATAATTATATAACATATCTTGGAAGCCTGATTACAGCTATACAAGTTTCAGTTATTTCCCTTTAGTTTAAAGATTATTTTTTTGCCCGGGTGCAATGTTTCTCACTATATTTAAATTTGTAACTTTGTGAGTTTTTGACCGATTTTGATATTATGTCTTTATAATTTTCCAAATCTACATATTTAACGTACATATTCAAACAGTTGAGTTCAACCTGATTCAAAAAGTTTTAGTTTTGTTCAAAGTTATCTCATTTAATTTTTCTATGTTTTCTTACCATTTTCATTTCATTTTTCTGAAAGTTTTGAAATCGGAAGTCATCCCGATTACAGCAACACAAGTATCAGTTATTTCCCTTTAGTTTTCAGATTACTCAATGTTTCATACTATATTTAGACTTGTAACTTCGCAAGTTTTTGACCAATTTTGATAGTTTGTTATTCTTATCCTTTTATTTGAGATACTTGATATAATCGATTACACGTGACGATGAATATGAAAGCTTTCATATCTGCATGGGACAGTAGCAGATCTAGTTCTTTTTCCTTTTTAAGATACTTTATATAACTCATGAGATGTGACAGAAACTGACCGTGAATATGAAAGCTTTAATATCTGCTTAGCAGATCTAGTTATTTTTTTTTTGTTTTTTATCCACAAATCGGATTTCTCAGAATCTAACTATCACCTACTCTTCGGGGCTATTCTTTTAGTTCGAATATGCACCCAGGTGATACATAATTATGTATTTATGTAATATTTCATACATATGGATGAGCTAGGATTGGGGGTGTATAGCTCCTTCCTGGAGAAGTATTCTAGTGAAGATGGTCACTGTTCATTATAAGTCGAATTCCAAATCCATTTCAATATTACTTTATATACAGTTTAAAAATACATTATTTACAAGATCACATCAAAGGCATCTGATCTCCCTGTCTGTCTCTCTCTGTCTCCAATCTGTTTGTGTATGGGTCTTTTAAAGACACTAATTTGCATACACACAAAGGAACAATTTCGACAAATCAGATGAAAGATAAAATTATTGTAACACATCAAATGAAAAGAAGTTAAATAAATATATAAATTTCATTGGTTGAAAGTTTCATAGTGAAATATAATTTATAGGATCTAATAAGCTTTAAGTCATAACAATTAAAAAGCATTGACACTTGATTGGCATTGATCAGACTGTATTGTTAACTGTATAAATCTTTGCTCAAGGTTTCTCTTAATTAATAAGCCTACTGGCATTCAAAGATTATAAAACAGTCAACACCAATCATGCTTTTAGGCAAATTACTTTAAATCAAAATATTGACATTAAATGTATGGAAAGAGCAACTGATAACCTTAATATTGGCTATATTGTCTAAATGCTTAATATATAAATTCTGTATATTCTTAAAAATAAAATTTGAAAAAGAAGTAAAATTTAGTATCACTATTTGGTGATAAATGCCCCCGTCCTGAAAAATTCATGCGTCCTCGCATGATATATATAAATACAATATCCTTGATGAAACTATTAATAAACAGTTAAAAGAAAAATATATGCTTCTAATTAAAGATTTGTTTAAAGTTTTGTATCACAATATCTTGAGTGAATTATGTTGTTATATGATTATACAGGCTAAAGTCACTTAGGTAATCGTTTGTTGTCGCCTTATGTATAATACATTCTTGTCACATACATAAATATCACTTGCAATAATTATGAGAAAAAAAAAAGATTTTAACTCATTGACCCCTAGAGCTAATTATGTTAATTACTGCTTAATCTCCTAAGCCAATTAACCAGACTATAGCTTCTATCCCTAGTGTTAATTAAAAGATTATCCACTAATCTCACCTATTGCAGATATCCCAAAATAAAACAAAAACTATTACTCTAATCAAAAAATGTTTATATTACCAAATGTAGAATTAAAAACAGGCTTTACAACCATGCTTTTTTTAAACAAAAATACCCCAAAACAACAAAGTTATTCTTTATCATAAAAAGAACTATGTAAAATAAGAGTACGATTATGAATTATGATGTTACATTTTACTGATCCATGCATCACACAGTAAGCACAATTGATTAATTTAGTCCATAACCAGTTTTTAGGATTGGCACTGTAAGTATAATGTTCGCAATCACGAATTTCTTCAACCGTTATGTTCCTCCAATTTTTTTTTTTTCGAACCGCATTGAATTTCTCAACGTGATATCTATTTGCTTCGTCGATCAACCAATGCGAGCAAGTTTAATCAAAAAAATTAAATTTGTTTTTCTCACGTTCTAATATGTATTATGGGCCTAGCCATCTCCTAAAAATGATGGGCAGCTAACGGAATTCGGTGGATCATTCCAAATAATATCCTTGTTGAAAGTTGAATCTCGAAGATTGCCCGCCATTTTGGTTCGCTTCGTCACTCGCTATTTCGGAGCCTTCGTGTTCCTCACTCGAATTGTCAGTCAATTCGCTGTCCAGGATATTATTATTGCTAATTTCTACATCTAATATATCTTCCAGTAAAAATCCTTCGCAGTATGAGTCGGAATCACTTTCCATATCGACAAAATTATTAACAATCTAGGCGTACAAAACTGACATTCACTCAACAAAATGGCGACCCCTGAAAATATTTTTTCTTTAGAGTTTGCGACCTTATGACCTCTAAAACCTGTGTTGTGACGTATAGTTTACGACTTCAATCAAGTTCGATCATTAGTTAAAACTATATATTAATTGGGTAATTACGTTTGGAAAGCGAATCGAATGTTTTTAAAACTTTATTGATCAATAAAACGTACATGAAAGAAGTCGACAGCAGTCGTTGCTGGGAAAGTCTTTTTTAGCGAGTTTACGACCTTATAACACCTAACACCTTCTTGTGACCTAGACATTTTATGATACCAATCATTAGTTGAAGCTATTGTTTTAAGGAATTACAACTTTTGGAATGTCAAGCGTCTTTTTTTATAACTTTATTGGTCAATTAAATAGTACATCAAAGCGGTCGACCGTCCAAAAAGGCGACCGATATGAACAGAATTTTCTCGTGAGCTTGCGACCTTATAACACCCAAACCGTTGTTGTGACGTATACATTTTATGATTCCGATAAATAGTTCAAAATATCAGTTTACCAGGTAACTACTTTTGGGAAGCCAAGCGGCATTTTTTTAATAACTTTATTGATCAATAAAACTGTACACCAAAGATGTCGACACCAAGTGTTGTACAGGAGTCTGACTAGACACTAGGTCTAGTCAGGGTAAGTCGGTGAGGCTCAGTGACTAATTATGTCGCCTCCACAAGTAACCTGTACCGAATGAGTTAAGGAATGCAAAATTCCAATTAAAACGATTTTCAGTCAGTAATCAAACTGAATAAAAAAATATATAAAATTTAAAAAGTCAATGGTAAGAGTCATAATAAAGTATTAGCACTATTCTGACGAAGTTTCAAATATCTTCACTTTTAAAGTCTGCGTCATCGGAATATTTATAAATTGTGGAGGTAATTATTTCTAGCAGTAGTTGTTTATTGATTGTTTCCAATGCAGTCCACATACACATATTAGCTATTTACACGGTTATATAAAAAAATAATTTCTGCTGCACTTTATACACAAAATTTTATCAGGAACACACTGAAAATCTTCAGCAATATCTGGAACATTATAATTTATTGGATCAGGGATTATGACTGTAAGGTCCACCACATTCATCTTATTGGTCTAGCACATTTTGTTATCTGGTTACCTTGCAGTCTCATGTGCTGGCACTTCTTCTTCTTGACATGGAGAAATCTCACTTGGTTTGACAAAGTCAACCTTGCCCAGAATTGAAGATATCAGCTTCAAACTTCTTTGGTCCAGTCTGTTATCAGAGATGCTGTTCAGCAAGATGAAACCTGAAATATCTCTTGACCATCTCATATAATAACATTCAATGTGTGACAATAAATCAATTATGTTAAATAATTTTTAATCAAAAGAATGTGGTCATTCCCTGTACTCAACCTGACTAAAATGTAATACCATTCCCATTTTCCGTTCTAAATGTTATAATCATGTATGTCTTCAACACTGTCAAATTGTCAAGACTGTGCAAAGGCTCAGACGATACTCTATTCTTTTATTCTCATATAGTATTATTCAATATTTTAGTTATTACCATGATCATTTCTTATTATGATCTAATTCATTATTTTATTTATTCTCATATATTATTTATGATTTAATATACTGTCATGTCATTTATTCGCTTATTTATTTGCATGTTATAATTATTAAACAAAACAAAATTGGGGGTATATTTCGCGAAATGTAAAAAAAGAAAACAAATTATATTTATATATACATATTCAATATAATAATAATCATATTGAGAACTTCTATTTTATTACATGAAAAACATTGTAGTGTTGCTTTTTCAAATTAAAAGAACTAGGTCTATGTGGTCTAATCAAACTTAGTAAAATGCTATGCATACTGATCCACCTTGCCTGACAAACCTGATTGTATCTATATAACAATAATTTTAAAAATAACTTAGACACACAGACCTTTTTCTTCTCTTTTTTTTTTGAAAGTAAGGTAATTTAAATAATTTGTGGAAATTTAAAGGGTGTCAAATTTTAGTCGCTTTTTACGACACGCAATTTAACTAAACGGTGGGCCTACTCTTGTCCCCGGTCCCACAGGGGAAACGAAGTCACAATGTCTATTTGTTACAATAATTTTTTTTTTTTTTTCAATGTAATGAATCTGTTCTAACTTCCTTTGTTTTTGTACTGTGTAATGCAGTTAAAGTCTGTGTAACTGCCTTGTGTACCGATGTAATCAACGCTTTAAAAGTTGCTGTGGAAACTGCTTTATTGTATTGTACATGGTTAAAAAGATCATTAGAAAAATAATTACAATAGTCTGTTAGATCAGATATTTCCTTATAATTATTGTTACAGCGATTGTCACAATGTTTTGATAGGCTCTCTATTTCCATCCAAATGTGGTCAACTATTTCATCAAAATTCTGGCTTCTCTGTTCACGACAAAGGTTTTGTCCCTCTTCTATCCATAGCTTTAATCCTTTATCGATTTGCATCATTTTTCTTTCAAGGCCTGTCTTCATGCTTCTCATATCACACAGCATTTTAATGTTTGTGTTAAGTTTGAAGTCAGCCATTATTTTTTCTAAATCTTGTTTTGTATTTTGCTGATGTTTTATCATATTTACATTTTGTAAATTTGTCGAATTCTGTGATTTGGTGACATCTTCATCCTTCTTGAAAAAAAATTTATGGTTCCGGAGAGGGCGCTTCCGTTTCTTACCAGCTTCGTTTCTCGTAATGTGGAACTCCTTGCGTAATTTCTCAGGTATTTGTTCTGTAAATTGCCATTGTGTTGACCCATCAATCAGTTTGATTAGATATGACTTTCGTCCCTGGAACTGTGCTGCTTTAATGATTTTTACAATCTGTGCTTCAGACAACATTTTTGATTTCGACACTTGAGATTGTGTTTGTTGCTGCGAATTAGATTGTAAAGAATCATTGGTCGCTTCGTCGGTAGATTTCTGTTCTTTATCTTGTTCCTCCTCTTCAAGTTCTTCTGGATTTAATTCCTCTTTGGACTCAATAGGTACATTTGTTGGGCGTGTTGCAGGGTCAAAATATTACTTTAGACGATTGGCATTTGTAAGACAT
Source organism: Patella depressa (assembly GCA_948474765.1). NCBI lineage: Eukaryota > Metazoa > Mollusca > Gastropoda > Patellidae > Patella > Patella depressa. The sequence continues at coordinate 6,474,805 of CAOLEZ010000008.1, read as the reverse complement.
TTCAAGGGTTTGTCATCAGAACATCTTCTAAGTTTGTAGGTGTATTTTGGTAGAAAGGTCTACAATGTAGTAAGGTTTGAGCCACTTCTTGCAAAGTTTTGGTGCTAATCCTACCTTGAATTTTGAACAAAACAACCATACCTTTGTTCCCTTTTCAAATCTTGGTTCTTCTGATTTCTTATCATGCTGACCTTTGTATTTTTGTTGAGCCCTTTCCATATTCGCTGCTGCAATTTTTCTGTTGATTTCTAGTTGTCCAATGACTTTTGTTAGGTAGTCCTTACTTGATCTTGGTAGCTTTTCTTTGGGTATTAACTGAGAATCAAGCGGAACCCGCATTTCTTTCCCAAAAAGCATTGCGAATGGTGAGGAACCAGTTGATTGTGTGGCTGGACTTAGTCTGTAAGCCATCATGACACCTGGTAGTAAATCTGGCCAGTTGGTATGATTCTCATCGCAATACATTCGTAATGACTAGATAATGAAGGAATTCATTCGCTCACATGCTGCATTGGTCTGAGGATGGTACGGTGTGGTATGGGTTCGCTTGATCTAAAACAATTCTGAAAGTGCCTTGACCAATGATGACATGAAATTTTGACCGAGATCGGAGCAGAGTGACTTTGGAGCTCCATACCTGGTAAATATTTCTTTGTACAGTACATTAGCAATTTCAGGAGCCTGCTGTGTCTTTAAAGGAAATGCTTCTGGCCATTTGCTAGTACTTTCAGCAATTAATAGAACATATTTGTAACCATCTGGTGTTGGGGTTAACTGCAATACATCCATATGCCATCTACTGAAAATCTCGTTAACTGGTAGAGGATTGAGTGGAGTTTTCTTTCCATGGAAATTTCTCTTACATCTTTGGCAATCTTCACAGGGGTTAACATACTGATGAATATCATTGAACATATTGCGCCAGTAGTACTTCATTCTGATGGTTTCAAATAATCTCTCTTGGCCTTGATGACATCCACCAAAATTTGAGTCATGGTATGCAATTAAGACATCATTTTGAAGTGCTTTGGGTACTGCCAATAATTTTCGAAATTTTTCCTCCTTGTTTGGGCCTTTATACTTTAGTTTCCGCATATAGAACAAGATTCCATCTTCTAATTCATAATCTTTGGACCTAATGTTGATGGATTTTGCCATCTTCTCGTCATAAGGCAGTATATTAGTTTCTTTAAAGATTATGATATCTGATAGATCTTCACAATTACGTTGCAGGTGGCATAAATTTGGATCATTTAAAATTGTGCAAGAATTGTGATTACCTTGATCATCCGGAACATCCGCTTCGTCCATGGCTGCAGCGACTAGTGGAAGAGTGCACGAGGAATGCTGCACTTCATATCGATCTGTCTCATACTCGAATGTGTAGATTGTTTCTAGCTTATTCTCCTGGCAGTAATAGACTGGTTGATCATCAAGGAACTTATTTGGATTGTCTGATGGAGGGTAGATTCTTCTTGATAAGCCATCAGCATTTCCATTCTTGGAACCTGCTCTATGTTGGATGTCAAAGTTATATTCTCCTAAAAGCATAGACCATCTTCCAAGGCGACTAGTTTTATCCTTAATGCTTTTTAATCAGTAAATACGAGAAATTCTTGGTTAACTATGTATGGCCGGTATGTTTTTACAGCTTCAACTAGCGCTAAGCCTTCTTTTTCAGAAATTGACCATTTCTTTTCGGCGCCATGTAATGCTCTACCTCCGTAAGCAACCACACATTCTCTATTTTGATCATCCTTCTGCCCTAAAACAAAGCCAATAGAATCATTAGATGCATCTGTTGAAATAATAAATTGTTTTCTGAAATCTGGAAATTTCAGAATTGGACCTGAAGTTAGATGCTTCTTAAGATTCTCAAATGCAACATCACATTCTTTTGTCCATAGAAATGTTGCATCCTTTTGCAGTAAAGCATTTAAAGGAGAGGCAATCTTCGAATAATTTTTGATAAATTGTCTATAATAGTTACAGGTTCCTAAAATACTACGTACCTGTTTCACATTCTTTGGTGTAGGAAATTCTGTTACTGCTCGTATTTTGTCTTCATCAACGTTAATGCCTTCTTTACTTAAGATGTGTCCCAAATATTTAACTTTCTTCTTAGCAAATTGACATTTTGATGGTTTTACTGTTAGATTTGCTTCGCGAATTCTGTTGAAGATTTGCCGTAAATCATTTAAATGAGATTCAAAGTTTTGACTAAAAATGATTAAATCATCTACGTTTCCAATTTAGCCCTCGCAACACGGAGTTCATCATCATTTGAAATGCGGCCGGCGAGTTACGCAAGCCAAACGGGAGTCGATTAAATTAAAATGATCCTTGATGCGTGACAAAAGCAGTTTTGTGTTTTGTTTCTGGATCTAATTCCTGTTGCCAAAATCCTGATTGCAAGTCTATTACCGAAAAAATAGTAGCGTTTGCAGCAGCAATGAGATCTATGGTGTCTGACAAGAGTGGTAATGGATGTGTCATAGGTTCTGTGACTTGGTTTAATTTTCTATAGTCTACTGCAAACCTATGACTGCCATCTGGTTTCTTAACTAACACAATTGGAGATGCCCAACTACTGGAAGATGGTTCTATTACACTGTTGTCTAACATTTCCTTGGTTAATTTTTCGGTAATAGCCTTTGCATCAGTACTTTGTCTATATGGCCGTGATCTAATTGGTGGTGCATTATTTGTATTAATTTTGTGCATATACCCTTTTGCTTTGCCTAATTCTGCTAGATTTGTTGCGAATATATCTCTGTATTGACCTAAGAAGCCTAGTAATTTCGTCTTCTGCTTTTGTGATAAATCAGAGGTTTCTAAATTGAATCCCAAAGACTTAGCTACTTCCACCGATTTATGTTCTGGACACTGGATATTTGAGACTGTAAAATTATTATGATTTTGTCTCTCTTGCTCTATGTCTAAAATATGATCTTTAATTATGATATGAGCTTTCGCTATTATAGTATTAGCCTTAATTTTAATTTGTTCCTCTGAGGAATTTAAAAACCTAACATAACCTCTATTAACATCTGTTTTAATGATATTTTTACCACCTAATAAATTTTTCTTTTTTTGAATTCTCGATGTGGGTTCAATATATACAATTTCATTTAAAGGTATTTTGGATATTTTAGCTGGAATTAATATTTCTGAATAAGGATCAATTGATATGTCTTTGATGGTCCTTACGAATCCCACTTGATGTTTTCTATAACCCTGGCAAAGTATTTTATCTGATGCCTCTTTATTTGCACTGGGTTGTACTTTTACTTTAGTACCTTTATTTTCTATTGTGCTATCTGGGAGTGCATATGCCACGTGAATTAATCCTTCATTTAAAGTCAAAGTTTTGTTTTTATGACTAATTTCAGCATTTGTATCAATAAGTAAATCATTACCAATTATAAAATCATGTTGAATATAATTAAAGATGTAAAATTTATGAATAATACTAGTGTTGGAAATTTGAAATTCAAGTAGAATATTGCCTACTACTTTAACAGTTTGACCCCCGACACCAGATATATAAGTTATATCTGACGATGATATTTCTGCATCTGGTAAAACTTTATCTAACAGTGATTTGGAAATACAAGATATGCTCGCCCCTGTATCAATGAGACTTTTTATGACAGTATTGCCTAAAGTCACATTTACAAAATTTTTATTTAGGGAAGCGATAACATTTATATCGGTAGTCAAAGATTTGGTATTACAATCTAGTTCCTTTGAGTGAGAATGACCCATCTTACTGATTTTGACTTAGGTTGAAATCAACTAGTAAATAAGTCTATTTTCAAAAAGAATGATAATTATTGTCACACACTAAATGTAAATTTTCGAGAATGGTACAAGAAATAGTTGATTTAACTTACCAAACCAATTCTCTGATCTCATATGAACCAAATCTAGGAATCCACTTGTATCTCCAATCTGTTTTTGAATGTCTTTGTTCAAACCATTAGATCTTCAGTTGTCCTCGCTTGGCATGTTAGAGGTTCCAAGTCTTGAATTCATCTTCCACCATTATATCACCTACGTTTCGGGGCTATTCTTTTAGTTCGAATATGCACCCAGGTGATACATATGTATTTATGTAATATTTCATACATATGGATGAGCTAGGATTGGGGGTGTATAGCTCATTCCTGGAGAAGTATTCTAGTGAAGGGGGTCACTGTTCATTATAAGTCGAATTCCAAATCCATTTCAATATTACTTTATATACAGTTTAAAAATACATTATTTACAAGATCACATCAAAGGCATCTGATCTCCCTGTCTGTCTCTCTCTGTCTCCAATCTGTTTGTGTATGGGTCTTTTAAAGACACTAATTTGCATACACACAAAGGAACAATTTCGACAAATCAGATGAAAGATAAAATTATTGTAACACATCAAATGAAAAGAAGTTAAATAAATATATAAATTTCATTGGTTGAAAGTTTCACAGTGAAATATAATTTATAGGATCTAATAAGCTTTAAGTCATAACAATTAAAAAGCATTGACACTTGATTGGCATTAATCAGACTGTATTGTTAACTGTATAAATCTTTGCTCAAGGTTTCTCTTAATTAATAAGCCTACTGGCATTCAAAGATTATAAAACAGTCAACACCAATCATGCTTTTAGGCAATTACTTTAAATCAAAATATTGACATTAAATGTATGGAAAGAGCAACTGATAACCTTAATATTGGCTATATTGTCTAAATGCTTAATATATAAATTCTGTATATTCTTAAAAATAAAATTTGAAAAAGAAGTAAAATTTAGTATCACTATTTGGTGATATAACCATAGGATCTTTCTGAAACTTTTACCTATCCCCCCAAAAATGGGTGGTGGCTGTTGATTAAATATATTTTCAAAACGTTTTACGAATCCGAACGAAAAAACTGACAATGCATAGTCGTAACTTTGTTATTTTTCGACCGATTTTACTAATTCTTTTTTCTTTGAATACCTTGAAAAAAATCATTTTCATCTGCAGTTTCACATTTTCGAATTTCGAAAATTCGTCGCTGTGATTTCGAACCGGAAGTTTAGACCAATTTGACAACTTCTTTAATAGTTGTACGATTTTCATGAAATTTAGTATATAAGTAGATCTTACCCATGTGACTTTCAAAATATAATTAGAAATTTTCTAAATTATCTCCTTTTGACGAAATTAAGGATCAAATTTTTAAAAAAAATCAAAGAAATATAGGTCAGAATGACCTAATTTTTTTTTTGATACTAGACAAGTAATTACTGATTCGTACACAAAATATTGAGTTTGTGGACCGAACCGGAAGTGCCGCCATCTTGAAACGTGAAAAATCACAAAGGCTTTTGCGATATTTTACTTACAGAAATGTTACATTTTCGGAATCCTTGAAGGAATGCCTAAAAATCTATCGGATCAGAATTTTGATTTCGGTCACGTGATGGTCACCATTTTGAAGTGAAAGTGAAAAATAGAAGCAATTTGAAGGGCCGAGAATTTGGAACACAATAACTCTCCTTCTAATTGAGCTAGAATATTCAAACTTGGTGTAGACGGTCACTAGGTCACTGCCTTGATTGAGTTCAAAGATGAGCATTTTCTGCTTAGGGTAAGCAGAGATAAGTACGCTGATTTGTTGATTCTTTAGGGCACGATAACTTTGGTTATAATGAAGGGAGGGCGATGAAACTCTTGTCAATCGAGAGTCTAATAGCTAGCCTGTTGTGTGAAATCATTGTATCATTTTTTTTTAAATGTCCAGGGTAGCCGAAAAAAGAGATTGAAAATCCAAAAAGTCGTATTTTTACAATTTGGAGCATGTGTTTCCTGCAAATCAGATTTCTCAGAATCTAACCATAGGATGTTTCTGAAACTTTGACCTACCCCACCAAAAATGGGTAGTGAGTATTGATTAAATATATTTTCAAAACGTTTTAAGCATTCGAAATCACCGAATTTTACGAACGAATGAATTTGACCTGCATTACTGTAACTCTGTGACTATTTAACCTATTTTACTAATTCTTGTCAAAAATTATTTTCGTCGCTGTGATTTCGAAGAGACCAACTTGACAACTTCTTTAACAGTTGTACGATTTTCATGAAATTTAGTATGTAAGTAGATCTTACTGATGCAACTTTAAAGATGTCCTTAGAAATTTTTAAAATTATCTCCCCTTGGTGAAATTAAGGATCAAAGTTTAAAAAAAAAATCGAAGAAATATAGGTCAGAATGACCTGATTTTTTATTTGGATACTAGATAAGTAAATACTGATTCGTACACCGGAAGTGCCGCCATCTTGAAACATGAAAAATCATTAAGGCTTTTGCGATATTTTACTTACAGACATGGGAGTTACATTTTCGGAATCCTTGAAGGAATGCCTAAAAATCTACCGGATCAGAATTTTGATTTCGGTCACGTGATGGTCACCATTTCGAACTGAATATGAGAAAAGGTGAAAAATCGACATTAACGAGCACGTAAATGAAAGCAATAGGCCGTAGTTTTGAGAATATGTCTCCTATTTCCAAAATAAATACATTTCTGGATAGCCAGGATCAGGGTCGAAATATTGTTATTTGAAAATGTCACATTTTGTGCCGATAAAGTTGTTAATGAGTAAAAAAATCATAAAAACTTTGCTATATTTTAACCGATTTTAATGATTTTTTATACGCCCACATTGAAATGTGGTCGTATATTGTCGTCGCCCCTGTCCGTCCGTCGTCCACAATTGCTTGTGGACGTTTTACCGGCTAAAGTTAATGTCCGATTCACTTTAAATTTATACACAGTGTTTAAGGTCATGAGACGAAGAAGCCTATTGTTTTTCAGTGATTTCCAATAATAACTACCAGAGTTATGGCCCTTGATCACTTCAAAAAATCTTGTGGACGCTCTAGAGGCCAAAGTTAAATTTATACACAGCGTTTGAGGTAATAAGACAAAGACGCCTACTGATTTTCGCGATTTCCGATAATTAGTGCCAGAGTTATGGCCCTTGATCTCTTTAAAAAATTTTGTGGACGCTGTAAAGGTCAAAGTTAATATCCAATCGACTTGAAATTTACACACAGTGTTTAACCCATTTTTTACGGTAGCAAAACAACTCGCATCACGCGCCTGACGGTAGCGAATCAACTCGCGGACCCTTCATACTTGGCAACGGCTTTAGCGAACCCAAGCGAGAAATCAATCAACTTACTTCTATTGTTTCTATTTCATTAATTAATGGTGATTGGGTAATAAAAGTAAAACCCGCGATGAAAAGGAATGTTTAATTCGCTCATCATCCAATAAAAAAGATATGTTTCAACACCGGATCTTTCAGTATTTACGTAACAGGTCAGAGGTGAAAATTCACACCGTGTCATTCAATTTGGCACTATTCCAATATTTTCACGCTGTCACTTACGGCTAATAATTATACGATATTGAGAGTGAAATAGAATCAGATTTTATGATTTACTGCCAGGTATATTGTGGAATATGATAATGTCGAAGAAATCAACTATTTATTATTTTTTTTGACGTTATGATGCGAAGAATGCTATACTCGAGTCGAGATCAAGCGAGTCGCCGCCATCTTGGATTCGCTCGCTCAAACAGATGACAACACGAAACTTACGGTTAATAATTCTAGACTTTGGAAAGCTAAATTGAATCAAAACTTTTAGGGTTTAACACAAGCTAAAAAGGGGAATATTACACTGTCGAAGATTTCAAATATATATTTTTATTTTCGACGCAGTGAAGCAAAGAAAACGACAATTCCCGTCATATATCCAAAGAAAGGCAGAAATGTTAAATGCCGTAGGCGATGAAGTGACCGTTATTTGGGGTGATATTTCTTTTTAAAAGTTTTATTTATATTTACTTAGAACACTGCTGCCAACACGAGGGATTATATTTTTGTTTTATTTTTTTTTTTTTAAATCGTAAGGGATACTTTTTCACATTATTTTGCCAATATGATAGAGAAAAGTCATAATTTTAGTGGAACTGGCTTTTCAATATTATTTATAGTAATATACATGCTACTTTGTAAAATTGAATTTTATATCATTGGAAAGAACACGGCAATGTGAACATTTTTGTAACAGAGTATTTTTATGTATAAAAAATATTTTTTAAATTATTTGCAATTTTGTAGAGGGTATTAGGATTAACAATAATCCTCTAATTGGCTTAGGAGATGGGGCCCTGCTGGTTCAATGAGCTTAGGGTTAGGGCAGCTAATCTTTTAATTGGCTCAGGGTTAAATGGGTTAAGGTCATGAGACGAAGAAGCCTATTGATTTTCAGCGATTTCAAATAATTACTGCCAGAGTTATCTCCCTTGATAACTTCAAAAAATTAAATCTTGTGACGCTATAGAGGCCAAATTTATCATCCGATTGACTTCAGATTGATACGCAGAGTTTAAGGTGTTGAAACGAACAAGTATTTTGATTTTCAATGAATTTAGATAACTGAACAGCCAAATCCATGATATTAAATGTTTCATGTATATACTAATTGTTAGCGTGGGGTAAAACTTTATAAAAAGCAATCAAATTCTAATGACTTTCTGATAATTACATAATGAGTTGTTACTCTTAATCAGTTTTTAGTGTATTACAAATGTTTCAGTACCGAAAAAAGTAAAAATATGCGACAAACCTTGTTGACTGCCCGGACAATTTAGCTGCTGTGGGAGTATGTTTCATTGCCTGGCAACCTATCTTTTTTCTTGATGAGATTATTTACATGACCTATGACATGTGACAGGAAGTGACTGTGAATATGAAAGCTTTAATATCTGCTTTGCAGATCTAGTTATATATTTTTTTTGTGTTTTATCCACAAATCGGATTTCTCAGAATCTAACCATAGGATCTTTCTGAAACTTTTACCTATCCTTCCCAAAATAGCTGGTGGCTGTTGATTAAATATATTTTCAAAACGTTTTACGAATCCGAAATCACCGAAATTTAGGATTGAAAAAACTGACAATGCATAGTCGTAACTTTGTTATTTTTTGACCGATTCTCCTAATTCTTTTTTCTTTGAATACCTTGAAAAAAATCATTTTCATTTGCAGTTTCACGTTTTCGAATTTCAAAAATTCGTCGCTGTGATTTCGAACCAGAGGTTTAGGCCAATTTGACAACTTCTTTAATAGTTGTACGATTTTCATGAAATTTAGTATATAAGTAGATCTTACCGATGTGACTTCAAAAATATAATTAGAAATTTTCTAAATTATCTCCCCTTGACGAAATTAAGGATCAAATTTTTCAAAAAAATCAAAGAAATATAGGTCAGAATGACCTAATTTTTTTGTCAATACTAGACAAGTAATTACTGATTCATACACAAAATATTGAGTTTGTGGATCGAACCGGAAGTGCCGCCATCTTGAAACGTGAAAAATCACAAAAGCTTTTGCGATATTTTACTTACAGGCATGGGAGTTACATTTTCGGAATCCTTGAAGGAATGCCTAAAAATCTATCGGATCAGAATTTTGATTTCGGTCACGTGATGGTCACCATTTTGAAGTGAAAGTGAAAAATAGAAGCAAGTTGAAGGGCCGAGAATTTGGAACACAATAACTCTCCTTCTAATTGAGCTAGAATGTTCAAACTTGGTGTAGACGGTCACTAGGTCACTGCCTTGATTGAGTTCAAAGATGAGCATTTTCTGATTAGGGTAAGCAGAGATAAGCACACTGATTTGTTGATTCTTTAGGGCACGATAACTTTGGTTATAATGAAGGGAGGGCGATGAAACTCTTGTCAATCGAGAGTCTAATAGCTAGCCTGTTGTGTGAAATCATTGTGTCATTTCTTTTTAAAAGTCGTATTTTTACAATTTGGAGCATGTTTAGAGGTCTTTCTCGTAAAGTCAACATGTGTTTCCTGCAAATCGGATTTCTCAGAATCTAACCATAGGATGTTTCTGAAACTTTGACCTACCCCACCAAAAATGGGTGGTGAGTATTGATTAAATATATTTTCAAAACGTTTTAATCATTCAAAATCACTGAATTTTACAAAGGAATGAATTTGACCTGCATTACTGTAACTCTGTGACTATTTAACCTATTTTACTAATTCTTTTTTCTGTGAGTACCTTGTCAAAAATTATTTTCAACTGCAATTTCAGATTTTCGAATTTCGAAAATTCGTCGCTGTGATTTCGAAGAGACCAACTTGACAACTTCTTTAATAGTTGTACGATTTTCATGAAATTTAGTATGTAAGTAGATCTTACCGATGTAACTTTAAAGATGCCCTTAGAAATTTTTTAAATTATCTCCCCTTGGTGAAATTAAGGATCAAAGTTTTAAAAAAAATTGAAGAAATATAGGTCAGAATGACCTGATTTTTTATTTGGCTACTAGATAAGTAAATACTGATTCGTACACCAAATATTGAGTTTGTGACTTGAACCGGAAGTGCCGCCATCTTGGAACGTGAAAAATCATAAAGGCTTTTGCGATATTTTACTTACAGACATGGGAATTACATTTTCGGAATCCTTGAAGGAATGCCTAAAAATCTACCGGATCAGAATTTTGATTTCGGTCACGTGATGGTCACCATTTCGAACTGAATATGAGACATTAACGAGCACGTAAATGAAAGCAATAGGCCGTAGTTTGGAGAATATGTCTCCTATTTCCAAAATGAATACATTTCTGGATAGCCGGGATCAGGGTCGAAATATTTTTATTTGAAAATGTCACATTTTCGAATTTTGTCTTTGATGTTTTTTGTGCCGATAAAGTTGTTTACGAGTGAAAAATCATAAAACCATCGCTATATTTTGACCGATTTTAATGATTTTTTTTTCTTGATGAGATTATTTACATGACCTATGACATGTGACAGGAAGTGACTGTGAATATGAAAGCTTTAATATCTGCTTTGCAGATCTAGTTTTACTTTTTTTCGCAAAGAGGTTGGCGCCTCCAGCGCCTCAGCTATAAAACGCCTTTGCAATGTGTAAAAGTTTTACATCCACCACTATCCGTAATTTATCTGTATCGGCCGATATTATATGTTGCTGTCAATATCTGATATCGGTAAAACCGATAGATGCCATATCGGACCATCGCTAAAAATATAACTGATATTAAAGGAGCTAAATCGCTAACATTTAGGACCTAGAAATTGACCCAAATAGGTCACAACGCATATAATAATGTAAACTGATATATGAGCTGATTTTACATTCAATTGTTTCCGTTTTGACTCTTAATGTCAAATCAGTTATGTCCAGCGAAATACGGCATATGAACCCAATAAAAATTTCTAGTGTCTGGTTATTTTTTTAGAAAAAAAAGGAGAAGTCCATACATTAGTAATATAGGTCTTGTATATTAAATCTTTTTTGGGATTAAATTCCGTTAATCTCACCACTTAATTAGCACCTTTGTGTTATAATGCTCAAGGGATTAAGAATGTTGATTGGGTAGGTTTACCACCTCAGTAGAGCGTGAAATCATTAACTATATAATTTTCTGTTAAGTTTATTGATAAATTGTATCATAGAAAGAAAATTTTAAGAAATACACCCCCCCCCCCCCCCCCAAATCTGGTCTCCCCTCTGTTTGCCACCCCTGTGTTTGCAATTTCTTGCAATTTCTCGTGTTTAGAATTGTCTCAGTTTTGAATATGTAATATAGTGTAGTTATAAATGTGTTTTTTTAGGGAATGATTTTCAATGTGCCTTTACATGTACAGTAGAATCTGCATTAAGCAGCCACCCAAGGGAATTTTCACAATTGACCGCTTAACAGGAGTGGCCTCTTAATAAAATCTCGTGTTATTTGTGCTGACATCAACTAATATTACACTTGAATGCATTGGAAGCAAACACCAATACTTGCATCAGTAAATTTGGCCGTTGCTGAATCTCGGACATAACTTCCGTAAACTTGTCATTTTGTACCAACCTTCAATACTGCTGTCTATCATTGTGATTTATTCGATAATATTTATCAATTTTTGTGAAGAAAATCGATGAATTAATTTTATTTTATCCAAAAAGCTATTGAACAAAATAAACATTGCTGATATAACCACCGGTGTAACTCTGTTTGTAATATCATAGGAGGCGCTAAAAACGTTTATAGTGCCAATGGAAAAGATGCTAGATGATCGTATAAAACTGGGCTTTTCGTCGGTACTTTCAGTTTATTCAATCAGTATGAAATAATGTTCCTTTACGTGTGAAAACAATGATCAGGTTAGTCATTTAATAAAACAAAAGATTAATTAACAGATAATCCCGGGTTAACTATTATTTTCACATTTCTTTTTACCCGATCAGTGGGAGTCCAGTTAATTAATTACTATTCACGGGATTAGCGGGGATGTTACGAAGAACGACAAGCACAAGATGGTACCATTCAACAATGGTCGTTGAATGGGCGTAGTTTTGTTAAGTTTATTAGCAAAATAGTGACCACTGGCCACGTTAGAGGAGTGACCGTTTAATAAAGAGATGAAACAATAGGATTTTTATGGGGGGAATTTATTGTGACCGCTTACAAGGAGATGTCGCTGAATAGGGGTGGCTACTGTATTTCTATCTGCCTTAGTTTTAATAAAGAATTAATCGTACGGTATATTCTACATACGAAAGATATCCCAAGATCGAACGTCGTACATGGTTTTACTATTTCACCGTTGCATGCAATGTATCAGTTACATTTATCGTGTGCTAAATAAAACAATTTCTAAAATATTAATAAACATTAAAACATTAAACATTAAAGTATTTATATAGCGCCTAAACACCAAATGAATGGTTCCAAAGGCGCATGTTTGATTAAGAGATCCACCAATTATCCAAAGTGTAATTGGAACAAATAAGTTTTGAGTCTTTGTTTGAATATGTCAATTGTTTCAGAGTTCTTCAGGTTGCTATTAGAGGAGATTGAATTTTTCCAAGAGTTTTGACACATAGACTCTTCCATGCTCATAATTTCGAATTACTTGAATGAAATTCATTTTTTTTCTCTTACGTACGATCATATTGTATTTAAACATTGTATATTGTATCTTATTATATGCAGTTACTATTTTCATCGTTATACAGTCGTGGGACTAGGTGAAAATCAGCCAGTTTTCTTCAAATTTTGGAATGTGACCCCCACAGACAATACAGTTTTGTTAAAGAGAATAGTGTCATCAAGTTGTCAAAGACAATACCTTGTGATGATGTGGTGTATAGGGCATGTTAAGTATCATATTACACTGCTCTATATATTTAGATTGTTCAAGTTATAAGCCTTTTGGGTCAGATTCTATAAGACTTTCAAATCACATTCAAATTAAAAATAAAAAATAAGAAAAAAAATTAAAGTAAATATTTAATAAATAAAAATTACATTTGGTTCAAATATTACTACTAACCTTATGATACATATATTTTAAATAAGATAAGAGAAGAAGCTTTAATTTATTGCATAAAAAAAAATATAAGGTCATGTGCATTTACAAATAGAAATAAAAGAAAGATACACGCAATAAGCAAAGATAAATATGTTTAGATGTACAGTAGAATCTGCATTAAGCAGCCACCCACGGGAAATTTTAGGATTGACCGCTTAACGGGAGTGGCCTCTTAATAAAATCTCGAGTTTTTTGTGCCGACATCAATTAATATTACGCTTGGGTGCACTTGCATCGGTAAATTTGGCCGTCGCTGAATCTCGGACGTAAACATGTCATTTTGTCCCAACCTTCAATACTACTGTCTATCATTGTCATGCATTCGATAATATTTATCCATTTTTGTAAAATCTCATGTTTTTTTGTGCTGACATCAATTAATATTACGCTTGAATGCATTGGAAGCAAACACCAATGCAATACTTCACTTGCATCGGTAAATTTGGCCGTCGCTGAATCGCCGACATAACTTCTGTAAACTTGTCATTTTGTACCAACCTTCAATACTACTGTCTATCATAGTGATGTATTCGATAATATTTATCCATTTTTGTGAAGAAAATCGATGAATTAATTTTATTTTATCAAAGAATCACACGAACCAAAAAACATCGCTGATTTAGCTACCGAATCACAGGGGGTGTAACTCTGTATGTAATATTACAGGTGGCGCTAAAAACGTCTATTTAACAACATAGCGGCTTTTAGTCGGTACTTTCAGTTTATTCAATCAGTATCAAATAATGTCCCGTTACGTGTGAAAACAATGATCAGGTTTGTGGTTTAATAAAACAAAAGATTAATTAACAGATAATCCCGGGTTAATTGGTATTTTCACATTTCTTTTTATCTGATTTGCGGGAGTCCAGTTAATTGATTACTACTCACGGGATTAGCGGGGGTGTTACGAAGAACGACAAGATGGTATCATTCAACAATGGCCGTTGAATGGGCGATGTTTTGTTAAATTCATTTGCAAAATAGTGACCGCTGGCCGCGTTAGAGGAGTGACCGTTGAATAAGGAGATGAAACAATAGAATTTTTACGGGGGGAATTTATTGTGACCGCTTACAGGAGATGTCGCTGAATAGGAGTGGCTGCTCATACGGATTCTACTGTACATAATTATACAAAGATACACAACTTTACAATTTGTATACAAAAGATCCTAAACATTCTAAAATTTCTATTCATCATCAGTATCTTAAATTGTTGAGAACCACGGTAGTAAGACACTGGCTCACTAGCCTGGCTGAAGGCCGCATGTTCGATCCCTACACTGGACAAGAAAGTTCATAGGGATATTTCTGTCTGGCTTCACCTTGTCAGTGGTTCGGATGGTACGAAAAACCGAGGCCCAGGGTATACATTGCGTGCAAGTAAAAGATCCCTTGGCAGTTGGAATTCGATATAAGGGTAGGCCATGATGCAACTGTCTGGGCAAAATTCCTGTCATAACACATTGTTTAGCGAATGTCCGTCTTTATTTGATGGACAGAACAAGATTACAAAAGGCGTTTTTTGTACAATCAGGGGTCATAATCCAGCAAGTTATGGTCTGAAGTATCAAGATTAGTAACCTAGATCTTTGGGATATAAATATGTAACTTGATTAAAATTGTGACCTCTAGAGGATTTAGAAGCTAAAACGAGATCTGGCTCGATTCATGCCAATATCGAGAGAAACCAAAATCTTTGGGAGAAATGCCCATATTTCAAGTTCAGTCAAAATGGGATAAAAATTGTGACCTGATATGAGTGTCCACAAATAAATTATGGACAGATAAATGGACAGGGTCGACAGCAGTATACATCCACAACAAAATGTAGTCGTATAAAAATAAGGACTGGACGAAATGAGCTTCCTCAAATTAAAATAACAGCTCTGGTTTCGGGCCAATTTTTTTTTACAAGGGACTCAAAGAACGAGGCTAGACATATTCCACAAGTCCTGTCAAACGGTGACCTGTATTCTTATCTGTAGAGCATGCACAATAAATACTACGGAGGAAGATTGGAATAACCAGATGCTTTAGATTGCTATTCGATTGAGACTTCTGGCGTATTTCACCGAACATAAATAATTTGAAATTATAGTAAAAACGGAAACAATTGAATGTATATCAATTTATGCACATTCATATTACATTAGTATATGCGTTGCGACCCATTTGTGTCAATTTCTAGATTCTAAATATTATCAATTTAGCACCTTTAATCTTAAAATATTTGTAAATTCTGTACAAAAATACACACTACTTTGTCTTGGGTCTAACCCTGCAAATCCTTGTCCAATTAAACTACATATCTTCTGTTTTCAGAACAAAATGATTATAAATAGCTCACCTTTATTGAAAGATGTCAATTTTTTATTTTGGCATCCAATACCATTCATTTTAATGATAAAACTTTGTTTTGGGAAGAAACAAGTAAAGAGCTTTTTATTTTCTAAATAAAAATGTTGTCATTTGATACTCTCAATAGCAGGCAGGTTAAAAGTTGTCAACACTTAACAGGGTAATAATGCTATCAAGTGGGACATGGTGTTTAGATATAACATACCAGCGAATTAAATGTCAGTGAACTGGACACAAGACAAACATCCAAAATTTAGCCCGTTTTTGGTACCTAGTCTCTACACTGTATATATGTTGTCATCGTTAATTATATAGTTTAATAGTTATTATTTCTCAATAAATAGATATTCACACATTCTTCAAGGCTCAGAATGTGTATATATGCAGATGTGTATGAAGTTCAATATTATGTGCTATCATATTATCTGTTTCAATAAATGTTAAGTTAAGTTGCGAAATCTCTCTATTCTCTGTAGGTTTTTACACTTACAAAACGTTAGATTAGTAAAAAGATGGTTTTGTGATACCTATGACTTTGTTTTTAACCACTACTAGTAAAGTGTGCCAAGCTGAATTTTAACATAACTTAAAGTATTCGAAAATGGTCAAAACCAAATATTAAAAATTTCTGCACTTGGACACAAATTAGCGTGTAATTAGAAATCTACTTGTGCGACTTAAAGTTAAACTCCGGTTACAAAAATGCCGAAATAATTAAATAAAAAAAAGTTAACGCCTCCAGCTGCCATACTTGTTTCCAATATGTGAAATAAATATGGCGGACATGGAGGCTTATGACCTGGAAAGGTTAGCCGATCTCACTTCCAGTTTGTTGCTTATCAGCCACCTGTACACATCCGGTTTTACGCTTCACTAGTGATTGCTCTATTTTTCCCAACAGTATACCAAATTATTGAAGATTGCAAAATGTCTGATCAGGTAAGCCTGTAAATATTTATATAAACCGCGTCTACTACAATATAGCCTAAGCTTTACTCTAAAACAAAAGATACAAAAAGATGACTTACCCCGACGTGAAATTTCCAAGCAAAACAAATCAGCAACACAAACTACTGTCTTCTTCATATTATTATAATTTTTTCCACGCCTTCTTGTGAATATCTTACACATATATGTAAATCACCAAAAAAGTTATCGCAGCATAATGTCCAATGTAATTATAACTAATACTGTGCAATAAACAGATAGTTTATAAATAATATTATGCAATAAACAGATAGTTTATATTAGATTTTCACAAGCCGCAATGTCATGTCTGCTGTTGCTGTTGTTGTTGACGATCAAGGGGCATAACTACATTTTTGGGGGGCGGCTCTCATTGGGGAGTATTTGACAGTGCTAAATTTATTGATGTTACGTTTTTTTGTTATACATATTATTTTCAGTGAGAAATTCATTGACCTAATAAGCATAAACACCAATTTTGAACATTTTAACTCAATTCGAAGGAGAGTTATTGTGTTCCAAAGTCTCGGCAAATCAAATTGCTTATCGCTCTGCTTACCCTGAGCAGAAAATGCTCATTATCGATCATAGTCAAGGTATTACTGTAATGAAACTATACACCAAGTTTCATCACTCTCACTTAATTAGAACTAAAGTTATCGTGTCTCAAAGCATCAACCAATCAAATTGCTTATCTCTGCCTACCCTAAGCGGAAAATGCTCATCTTCAAACTCCATCAAGGCATTGACCTAATAAGTATATACACTAAGTTTGAACATTTTAACTCAATTAGAAGGAAAGTTATTGTGTTCCAAAGTCTCGACCAATCAAATTGCGTATTGCTCTGCTTACCCTGAGCAGAAAATGCTAATTATCGAACTTAGTCAAGGTATTACTGTACACCAAGTTTCATCACTCTCACTTAATTAGAACTAAAGTTATCGTGTCCCAAAGCATCAACCAATCAAATTGCTTATCTCTGCTTACCCTAAGCGGAAATGCTCATCTTCGAACTCCATCAAGGCATTGACCTAATAAGCATATACACCAAGTTTGAACATTTTAACTAAATTAGAAGGAGAGTTATTGTGTTCCAAAGTCTCGACCAATCAAATTGCGTATCGCTCTGCTTACCCTGAGCAGAAAAGGCTCATTATCGAACTTAGTCAAGGTATTACTATAATGAAACTATACACCAAGTTTCATCACTCTCACTTAATTAGAACTAAAGTTATCGTGTCCCAAAGCACCAACCAATCAAATTGCTTATCTCTGCTTACCCTATGCGGAAAATGCTCATCTTCGAACTCCATCAAGGCATTGACCTAATAAGCATATACACCAAGTTTGAACATTTTAACTCAATTAGAAGGAGAGTTATTGTGTTCCAAATTCTCGACCAATCAAATTGCGTATAGCTCTGCTTACCCTGAGCAGAAAATGCTCATTATCGAACTTAGTCAAGGTATTACTATAATGAAACTATACACCAAGTTTCATCAATCTCACTTAATTAGAACTAAAGTTATCGTGTCCCAAAGCATCAACCAATCAAATTGCTTATCTCTGCTTACCCTAAGCGGAAAATGCTCATCTTCGAACTCCATCAAGGCATTGACCTAATAAACACATACACCAAGTTTGAACATTCTAGCTCAATTAGGAAGAGAGTTATTGTGTCCCAAAAAGTGTGACGGACGGACAGACGGACGGACGGACGGACGGACGGACGGACGGACGGACGGACGGACGGACGGACTCCCGTAGCTATAGTTGTGCAATTTCTGACTTGCGGGCTTCATGGGGGTACGAACGCTACTTGCGCGATACGTTTTCGGACGGCAATTGAGGGGTAAAAGTGACAAAGTTATGAGGAATTCTGGCGGTTTTTTGTGGGGAATATTTTGCGGGCTTCATGAGGGTACGAACGCTACTTGCGCGATATGCTTCGGACGGCAATTGAGGGGTAAAAGTGACAAAATTATGGGGAATTCTGGCGGTTTTTTGTGGGGAATATTTTGCGGGCTTCATGGGGGTACGAACGCTACTTACGCGATAAGCTTCGGACGGCAATTGAGGGGTAAAAGTGACAAAATTATGAGGAATTCTGGCCGTTTTTGTGGGAAATATATTTTGCAGTTCATAATTATTTTTTCTAATTTTTCCAAATCTTCCGCGGAACTTGTCCTAGCGGCTACCCCTACTAAATCGACCCCTGTGCGTCGCGTGGTGCCCTCGAAAATTTTCTTCGGCGACCGGAAGTGGAACAAAATGGTCCATGATAGCCATTTGACCATGACCTTGACCTTGAAGGGTCAAACCAAGATCACCACACGACTCCCAGGTGTTGATTTAGTTCAAGAGGCCGCGACCCCACGGTCGTCGGGTGCGATTAGGGAGATGCCAGTTATCTCCCCTTTGACCACAGCAGTAAAAAGCAAGTTATTTGACTTTCTCAGACAATTTTGCCCAAAAATGTCTTCCTATCGGCCTGGGATTTGGTGACCGGATAGAGCGACCCCATATTTGTTCTTCATTTTTAAATTTTGCCCACAAAAAGTTGCGACCTTGACCCATTAGGGGCCCCGGAAGTTTTATCGTTTTTTTCCCACTCTAGGCAAAACTAATAAATTCAAGACCACGAGACCTTGACCTCCCGACATTTTATCATGGCCCACGTGATCTTAGTAGGTCAAGGTCATCTGAAAGGGTCAAGGTCACCATAATTTCTACCCACTCGTGTCTTCCTCTGGCTCTCGCGGGGCCCTAGTTCTACGTGGCAAGTCAAAGGTCATGACCTTGGATGGACACCTCACTGACCATTTGAATTTGGTCTTGACCTTTGACCTGAACTTTGACCTTGGGTTTAAAAAAGTCCAAAAACTTCATGTACCGTCCAAAATTTCGCCATAAGTATCAAGG
The DNA here is from genome assembly GCA_948474765.1 of Patella depressa. Taxonomy (NCBI): domain Eukaryota; kingdom Metazoa; phylum Mollusca; class Gastropoda; family Patellidae; genus Patella; species Patella depressa. The sequence continues at coordinate 6,455,088 of CAOLEZ010000008.1, read as the reverse complement.
TCGATTCCAAGGTCACGGCAAACAAGCCCGGTGATGGGACTGTCTTACGGGTCAAGGTCATGACCTTAGTTGGCAGAACCTCTCCCCGGCGGCATTTTAGGTATAACGTCACATTCCAAACGGCTCTTGGGCAGGGTCCCAGATTGGGTATTTGTAAGTTTATTGACCCCGAAAAGTCCCCCGGTCACATAAAAATGGCCATGCGGATACCGGAAGTGGGCGATATCGACGCCAAAGACACGATTGAAAAAAGCTGCTTTTTGGGCCCCATTCCCGAACCGGAAGTCCCAGACGTTTGAATTTTCGGACTGTTACGCCGAAGAGTCCTACGCACCTGGTTCCATGCTCTAAAGCCCCGACCGCGGTCACTTGGGGCTCCGGAGCCCCAAAACGTCATATTTCATTAATTATTGTTGTAACTTTTTCAGGTCTTCCACGCAACTTGTCCTCGCGGCTACCCCCACTAAATCGACCGTGCGCGCCACGTTGTGCCCTCGCAAATTTTCTGTGGAAGTGGATAAAAATGGTCCATGATAGTCATTTGACCATGTCCTTGAAATTTGGAGGGGTTTCCGATTTTATTCAAGTTCACCCGTAAAAGTCGAATTATAGGTAAGGCAAGTGTCGGATCCGAACCCTACTCGACCTAATCCCCTCTAGGGATGTTAACACAAATGTGTTTTCTTTTTCCCGGTTTAGGTGGGTTAGGCCTAATTCCTAGGCCATCTGAATCTAGTCTCAAAATTAAAATCGAAGTAACCTCGGAAAAATGGCCACCCCTCGACTTACGGATGCCGAAACCGGAAGAGGTGATATGGGACGCTGTGCAATTTCCTAGGGTAGGTACCCAGTGAATTTCACGTTGAAACCCCCGAAGGTACGGACAAGTGTATTCGGATTTTTAGCCCAAATTAATAGAATTTTGCTCCGAAAAGGGGCACGTACTCAGTCCCCAGAGATGACCAATGTGGTGATGTACCTGCACTGAAAATTTGGTGTCGATCCCTTCTCTCGAAGGGTTGGGCGTAGCGATAATCCTACTGAAAAATCGGCGAAAACGGAAAAAATTGATTTGTGCATTTCGGTGCCCCTAGAAAAAGCCCATAACTCTATGGGCAATATGCCCGTGAAATTTAGAGAGCAGACCGGATCGGCCAGGGGGTCCGATTTTATTTAAGTTCTCCCGTAAAAGTCGAATTATAGGTAAGCAAGTGTCGGATCTGAACCCTACTCAACCTAATTCCTGCCGGCCAAAAAACGAAAGTTGCGTGCGCGGTTGCTCACCACATCCGTACCTTCGTAGGTAACGACGTGAAATTCACTGGGGACCTAGTCTGGGACATTGGGCATCTGTCCATACCAAGGTTTTGACTTCCGGTACCCAGGGAGGGCCATTTTCCCGGGGGTACCAAAATGAAAAAAAAATCGTAGGATGCACTGATTTTAATTTTGAGAGATTTGATTTGCAAGGGTTCAAAATGGGGGGGGGGGGTAGCCGAAATTTCGAACAGATTTATTCATTTTTAAAAGAATTATTCGGGATATTCAATTGAAAATGGCGACTGTCGGAATTCAGCTACCGGGCACCCCTGTACTAACGCCTTGACCCTTCCTGACGCCCAATCGTCACCAAATTTTATGGGCAGGTACCCAACACACCTGTCCACCCGGAGGAAAATTGGGTAAAAATTAAAATACACGCGCGCGCATGCGTACCACACCCTTATTTTCATGCACGCACACTTGACTGGGTACCTTCGTTATGGTCCCGGTCACACTTTAAAAAAAAAAATTCGGGTTCCGACCCCTGGGGGCCGAGCGGGGGGCATTTTCCCGGGGGTACATAAAGTAAAACATCAAAAACAGGAGTTTGATTTTAATTTTGATACCATTTGTGGATGCCCAGAGGATGATATTGAAAATGGCGACTGTCGGAATTCAGCTACCGGGCACCCCTGTACTAACGCCTTGACCCTTCCTGACGCCCAATCGTCACCAAATTTTATGGGCAGGTACCCAACACACCTGTCCACCCGGAGGAAAATTGGGTAAAAATTAAAATACACGCGCGCGCATGCGTACCACACTCTTATTTTCATGCACGCACACTTGACTGGGTACCTTCGTTATGGTCCCGGTCACACTTTAAAAAAAAAAATTCGGGTTCCGACCCCTGGGGGCCGAGCGGGGGGCATTTTCCCGGGGGTACATAAAGTAAAACATCAAAAACAGGAGTTTGATTTTAATTTTGATACCATTTGTGGATGCCCAGAGGATGAAAATGGGGATAGCCGAAGTTTCAAAGAGATTCAACCATTTTTTTAAAAAAATTCTTCTTAACGACTTTTTTTGCTGGATTTTACCTTCGCGCAAGCGTAGCGCTGGAACCAAAGGCACGATGCCTACCAAATTCCGGCTATCAACTTCTCACGTAGGTACCTAGGTGCCCTAAAAATTGTCCGAGGAACCTGAAATTTGGACACGATATGCCCATTTGATCCGATGAAAAAAAAATTGGCAAAAAAACGTTTCTTCACAAATTTAATGCGGTTTTAATGGTATCGTGCACATTTTCCTTTAAAATAAAATTTTTAAATTCACGGGAACCATGTTTGCAGGGTTAAAAACCAAAATCGGTCATTTGTTCCGAAATTGACTGCTGGGGCATCCTATCTAGCGGTTGGTTGTGCAGGGGTGCTATCTATCACATAATAAAAGGAGAAAAATATCTGATATAAAGAACAATAAAAATTCGATGAAATACGGCAATTTTTTTTATTAAAAAAATCTTTGATGGTTGGGGGTGGGATTCGAATTTATTAACCATGTTTCCGGGGTCGAACACACTTCTCCTTTGGATATGTGATAGCTAGAATCAAAGGTTACATTCTGTAAAAATTTCAAGGCAATATTCCTACGGGAAGGCTGTTAATCAGTCCAAATAGTTTAGAAATAAGAGGCGTAACGCGCTCAAAATACACGGAACTGAATTTTCTGGGAATCTCTTAATTTTTCACCAATCAGTCTGAAATTGTCCGTGCTACCCAGGAATACATGTAGGATGAGGCTCTGAAGATTTCAGCTTCATAGCTCCAATATTTCCAAAAATATAAGGGCTGATACATATCCATAGACATGCTGCATGAAGCCTACGACACGAAATAAGCCGAACTGGGCCTCCCTTTGACCAACACAACCTTGCTGCAGACTGTACAAAGCTGCTCTGAAAATTTCAGCTTCATAGCTCCAATATTTATAAACACACTTCTCCTTTGGATATGTGATAGCTAGAATCAAAGGCTACATTCTGTAAAAATTTCAAGGCAATATTCCTACGGGAAGGCTGTTAATCAGTCCAAATAGTTTAGAAATAAGAGGCGTAACGCGCTCAAAATACACGGAACTGAATTTTCTGGGAATCTCTTAATTTTTCACCAATCAGTCTGAAATTGTCCATGCTACCCAGGAATACATGTAGGATGAGGCTCTGAAGATTTCAGCTTCATAGCTCCAATATTTCCAAAAATATAAGGGCTGATACATATCCATAGACATGCTGCATGAAGCCTACGACACGAAATAAGCCGAACTGGGCCTCCCTTTGACCAACACAACCTTGCTGCAGACTGTACAAAGCTGCTCTGAAAATTTCAGCTTCATAGCTCCAATATTTATAAAAATATAAGGGTTGATACATGCTCAATTGAGCGATATAGCCCGAAAAAGCACGGCCAACCCATGCATAGCTGAAACCCACTGCTTTGATCCTCCTAGTCATCCGACGGCCTTGAAATTAATACATGAATCCCTGAAGAGGTAACTCTCCAAACTACAGCCCATTATCTTTAATAGAATTCAAATCAGAGCTTTACATAGATGACAATTTGAAGGCCAAAAAAATATGTTCGCTCAAATTTGCATTTTTTGACATCTATTGAGACCATATCTCCATGGTGTTTCCTTTTTTCGGGACAGGACGAAGGGCGTTATTCCTTGGATCCCACACCTAAGGTAAAAAAATCTACTTTAATTTTGGACAAGAGCCGGCTAAATTTCAGAAAAATGAGCCCACAATTTAGTCAATTACGGGCCATTACATGTCATATATATTACCCCTCAAGCGTGGCAAACAACCCACTATTCGTTGTTGTAAAACAACTTTAATTTTAGCTAGAAACCCACAAATTAGTTGAAAAATCGACATTAATTTCGGTCAAAAAGCTCACTAATTCTGTTTATAAACATATTTGATGATAATACAGCTAACAGACCAGATAATCCATCTGATGGATATCAAAATGATGGTATCAAGATGTCATTAATATATCCTGCTTAATCATATTTGAATCTATTTCTAACACTCACTAATGAGCACGATTTTTCCAATGTGGTGATACATGTACATGTTTTCTCTTCTGCATGTTAAAAGATGAACATAAGATCACATATATTTGAATACAACTCATTTTTATTAACATGATTTTGCTGACATAATATCATATATATTTGAATAGAACTCAATTTTTATTAACATGATTTTGCGGGTATTTAGATTAAAAGGTCATCTGGCATATTTTTTATTGTCTATTTCTAACCCAAACAGAAAAGTTAGTTTTTAGATATTTGTTCAAAGTGCGGTATACAGAATGTTCCAATAAATATCAAAAAGCGAAAATGTAATTCTATTGTAACCAAAAAAAAAACAATATTTTTTATGGTTAGTTACTTATTTGTTCAATTAATGAGCCTCTATTTTGTGCTACCTATGCAGCTTAAGCAATAGTGATTCATTTCCAAGATAATCTTTGGAGTACAAAACTAAATATGCTTTCAATCATTATTTAAACCTTATAAGTGCAGATGGTCACATGTTTAAACATTTTATGAAGAAACGTGATATTTCTATATACATTACTTTTATAAACTTTAAACCCGGTTACATTTTGAATCGGCAGGCAAAAATGTATGAAATTTCTTCTATTAGTGTTACACTCTTATAATCGGGATTATTTTGGGGTTTTATTAAGGTTTCTTTCAAGCGCTTACAAATAAAGTCATTTTTCTACTCTTCTCGATGGCTTTTTAACAAGCAGCTGGTTTCGGTCTTATTTTTTTTCAAAATAGTGTTTAAATGTTATTCTTATTTCTTCTTCCCCTTCTTTTGTCCACTTGGTTCTCGTATCATTACGTTTGCGTCGTTTTGCAGTTGGTTCAATCGGGTCATCTATAAAATCCTCCATTTCAATCTTATCTATACAATTCTTCTCATCAGTATTTTCATCTGCGATAGTATCTATAAGTAAAATATTATTGAACATTAGAAGTCAACCACTTCATAATAGCTTCACCTGATGTTTTTCAGTGGTTTATTTTTAAATTACAGGTGGTTATTTGAAAAGGGCAATCAAATAAAAAAAACAAACATATTCCTACATCGCAAGACCTGAGAAATTATATAACATGGCATTCCTGTACGTGACACAAACCTGTGAAAATGAACCAGCTGTTCACGAAAGAGCAAGTATGCTCTACTTCACATGTGGCATGTTCATCTATTTGTTCAAAATGACATTTATTGCAGATTCGGTTTTCAGAGATCTTTATGTATGAAGACAACTTCAACAAGAAAATCAGTACTTACCATCTAGCTGAATTTTCTCCAATTTCTTGTTGGTGAACATTTCAAATGTATCAGTATCCTGCAATTGGTCGAAAAGTACATTTAAATGAACGCATATCATATATTTGCGCCAACGGTATGCTTACACCAATATTGATTGAAATAAACCAGTTAAATGATATTTCATATTGTTAATGTCAAAAATTATAGATAATATTGAGTTTAAGATTTAGTTACTTATAATATAGCTTGCTGAAAAAGATCATACAACGAAAATAAAATTATAACACATAATTGAAACTAATTACTAAATTTCATCCAAACCAGTCTCTTTAAAGCAAATGTTTTAAAAGAAAAAACACTCTTACTAATGACACTAAATCTAAAGTCAAAGAACAAAGAGCTTATGTTTCAGAGAAACAGATCCATCTCAAATAAAGGGTGTTCTTATCAAATTCCTTCCTCTTTTAATTTTAATCGCCATACTTCAATATGAAACACCATTGAGATGGATGAGGCTCACACTGATCACTATGTAAAATACTTACTCTGAATCAGCAGATTGACAGTTAACATCACATACTGTTAAATTACCAGCATTATGAACTTCAACCACCATTACTGACCAGATGTCTTTACACCAGGTAGTTTTGCCCATACTTGCCCATACACCCTGTAAAATAAAAATGTACACATTTTATTAGTGTGCTATCAAGTTTGCCATAATGTACAATAACAATAAGTAATATTTTCACGTGAACAAAAATATTTACTTGCCACTATATAGATTAAAAATAGGGAATATTTTCACTTTTGACAAAAAAACAAATTTAGCGATATTTTTCTTCGGGCCAAAACAAAAATTTCCATTGGACAATTATTCGAAGATTGTTTTACATGAGCTTCATTTGCAGTTCGGGGGTTCGTTTTTTGACAAATATGTAAAATGTGATGAGAGCGATTATATCGTCGGAGGACAGCAATAAAAAGATCTTCTATTTTGACGTTGGTGCGAGCTGAGAAAAGCGCGAGCTATCACTCGCGTCAAACGTGAAACACTGATATCATATTGTTATTTTTGTTAATGTACGAAAAAAGATATTAAAAATACGTAATAATTGGGCTTTTTTTGATTTTGTGGGGTGAAACAGACCCATATAAGTGGGATGAAATGACCCGTGTAATTGTGGGATGAAAAGACCCGTGGAATTGTGGGATGAAACAGCCCGGGTGAAACGACCTCCTCCCCATTTTTAACGGCATAATCAACAGAAACAGGAATAGCCCTTGCTAAATAAAGAACTAAGAACTAAATCGGCAAACCTAACATGTCTATCCATAAACCATATTTCTGTGATAAATTAATCACTTGGAATGTCGAATAAACAAAATGGCGATTCGGATCTCGGACACAGTGTTACTGTAAGTTGAATTGGCCTCAACAGAATTTGGCAAACTAATAACAATGCGTGTCTGCTTGAACACGGATTAAAAAAAACATTACCTCTCTCTTTATTTAACTAAAGCTTGATCTACCATTAATCTTCAGGTTCAACCGCGAAATCAGCTAAATGGCGTAGAAAATACCACAGAGTATAACCCCAGTAGTATGCCGTGTACTGCTGTCATTGACGTCATATAGTCTAGTCTCGGACTCCCAGAATTACATAGTCTTCAGCATACGGAATTTATCTGTCTGACTGATTGAGACTAGCAGTACTCACGCTTCGTTCTACTGCGCATGCATATCCAATAGTCTTGCTTAACAAGTCGTTTAAGAGAGATAACTCCCATTTTGAGCTGAGATTCACGGTAATAAATCGTCCGTCCGTTCAGTTTGTCCGATTTAAATTTCGTCCGTAATAATTGAGGGGTGATTTTCCCATATTCTTTCAGCAGCCCACAAATATCATTTAAACACATTTTTGCATCATCACTTCCGTGGTGCACCCCGTAAGTGACCAAAAATCCCACAAGGAACCCATATACTGTGTAAAGTCCCCGTAAGTATACCTACGGGAGAGCGGACGGACGGACGGACAGACAGACCGACAGACAGACAGACAGACAGACAGACAGACAGACGGACGAACCCATTTTAATAGTCCCCCAACTTTCTTCGAAAGGCGGGGGACAATTACACTGGACATTATGCTGCCGTAACTTTTTTGGTGATTTACATATATGTGTAAGATATTCTACAAGAAGACGTGGAAAAACATAACGCTAACGCTACAATATACGTCCACATTCCTGCTTTGATTGATATGGTACTTTGTCAAGAAGGCTAGGCGTTTGGTTTGTTTAGCGTTGAGGGTCGTGCACCAACATCAATAGTTGCCGTCCTTAGAGTATAAGGAATAAGTATACCAAGATAATCCATTCAGAATTGTGCTTTCCTAACGCTAAAGGCAAAAAGTGGGCGTGGCTCTGCCCCTGGGGGTCGGGACATTCATCAAAATCAATAGTGGCTATAAGGAATACATAAGCCAAGTACCAAGCTGATTCATTCAGAATTGCGGCCTGTAAATGACAAACACAAAAATTGGGCGTGTCTTGCCTGTGTGAGTCGGGACATGCAGTTGACGTCCTTAGGCTATATGGAATACATATCCCAAGTTTAAAGACGATCCATTAAGAATCGTGGCCTGTAGACAACACACACAGACACGAAGTAAAAATGGGCATGGCTCTGCCCCTGTGGGTTAAGAAATCACCAAAAACAATAGGGGTCATCTTTAGGGTATAAGGAATAGGTTTGTAAAGTTTTAAAAGGATCTGTTAAGAATTGCATCCTGTAGGCATACACAAGACACAAAAGCATTGGGCGTGGCTGTCCCAGGGGGTCCGGCATGCATCAAAAACAATAGTGGTCAGCCTTAGGGCATGCACCCAAAACAAAAGGGATCATCATTAGGGTATAAGGAATAAGTATTTTAAGTTTCAAGATGACCGATTAAGAATTGTGGCCTGTAGGCGACACACAAAAAGAAAATGGGCGTGACTCTGCCCCTGGGGGTTGGGCATGCACCCCAAATGATAGGAATGTTCCTTAGGGTACAAAGAATAAGCCTTCAATGTTTCAAGATGATACGTTAAGAAATGTGGCTTGCAGACGACAAACAAATAAATACAAGCAATGGGCGTGGCTCTGCCATTGGGGGTCGGGCATGCACCAAAAAACAATACGGATCATCCTTAGGGTGTAAAGAGTAAGTATACAAAGTTTTAAGAAAATCCAGTTAGAATTGCTGCCTGTAGGCGACACACAGACACACAAAAAGAAAATGGGCGTGGCTCTGCCCCTGGGGGGGGGGGCATGAACCCCAAACGATAGGTATCATCCTTAGAGTATAAAGAGTAAGTATACAAAGTTTGAAGAAAATCCAGTAAGAATTGCGCCCTGTAGGCGACACAAAGACACACGAAAAGAAAATGGGCGTGGCTCTGCCCCTGGGGGTTGGGCATGCACCCCAAACGATAGGGATGTTCCTTAGGGTACAAAGAATGTGTATGCAAAGTTTCAAGATTATAAGTTAAGAAATGTGGCCTGTAGACGACAAACAAACAAATACTAGAAATGGGCGTGGCTCTGCCCCTGGGGGTCGGGCATGCACCAAAAACAATAGGATTCTTCCTTGGGGTATAAGAAATAAGTATACCAAGTTTGAAGAAAATTAAGTAAGAATTGCGCCCTGTAGGCGACACAAAGTCACACGAAAAGAAAATGGGCGTGGCTCTGCCCCTGGGGGTCGGGCATGCACCCCAAATGATAGGGATGCTCCTCAGGGTACAAAGAATGTGTATGCAAAGTTTCAAGATTATAAGTTAAGAAATGTGGCCTGTAGACGACAAACAAACAAATACTAGAAATGGGCGTGGCTCGGCCCCTGGGGGTCGGGCATGCCCCCAAAACATTAGGGATCTTCCTTGGTGTATAAGGAATAAGTATACCAAGTTTGAAGAAAATCCATGAAGAATTGCACCCTGTAGGCGAACCACAGACACACACACACACACACACACCCATACATACACACACACACACACACACACACAGACAGGGGCGACGGCATAATACGTTCACATTATGAATGTGGACGTATAAAAATAATAATAATATGAAGAAGACAGTAGTTTGTGTTGCTGATTTGTTTTGCATGAAAATTTCACGTCGGGGTAAGTCATCTTTTTGTATCTTTTGTTTTAGAGTAAAGCTTAGGCTATATTGTAGTAGACGCGGTTCAAATAATTATTTACAGGCTTACCTGATCAGACATTTTGCAATCTTTAATAATTTGGTATACTGTTGGGAAAAATAGAGCAATCACTAGTGAAGCGTAAAACCGGATGTGTACAGGTGGCTGATAAGCAACAAACTGGAAGTGAGATCGGCTAACCTTTCCAGGTCATAAGCCCCCATGTCCGCCATATTTATTTCACATATTGGAAACAAGTATGGCGGCTGGAGGCGTTAACTTTTTTTTATCTAATTATTTCGGTATTTTTGTAACCGGAGTTCAGCTTTAAAGGGACAGTGTCTCAAAAATTAAAGTCTGAGTATTTGTGAAATTTATGGACCAAAATATAGAGGCATGGTGTATTTTTTACATTTGCTGAAAATTTCAGCTGAAAATATTGAGTTGTTTGGACGTGAACGTCAACACTGCTTATCCGGACACGTAACCCTTTTAAAATTTCGGGTCAATTTTTTCATTGGGTGACCTGATAATCGATTTACGTTTCTTGAGAGGTCTATACAGTGAATGACCCATGTACTGTACTTGTTAACAAAAGCTAAATTTCACCTACATATTATTTTTATAAAAAAAAAAGCCTGGTTTTATCCAGATACTGTATAATACAAAGGTCTCCATTTCCAGATGCAGACTGTCAGGGTTAAGTTATTTACAAGCGTATCACAAATATCGGGTTAGTTGGTCGGCCTTAGATAATGGGTTTTAAATGATTTTAACACAAAATTAAGCAGTTTTATTCCCCAAAAGTTATTAGGATTGGCCTTTTAAGACTCATTTAGCTATCACTGGTCACAAAACATTTAGCTTATTCTTTATTACTATGACATAAAAGTTATGACGTCACCACTTGTTATCATGACTAAGGTTTTACACTTACAAAACATTGGATAAGTAAAAACATGGTTTTGTGATACCTATAACTTTGTTTTTAACCACTACTGGTGTCACTATATCAAGTTTATCATGACTTGGATTCCATCTAAGTTTATGTTATTCAAATGGTTTTTGGATTCCGTCCTCTTTACATTTATTTGGATTCACATGAAAATGTAGGCGTATAATAATCCTGATAATGGACAGTCTTCGAACATTATCTATTACATAGTATGGAATCGAAATGAAATGGGGTTTAACATCCATCTGTTCTGCTCTGATTGGGCTAATGAAGACAGGAGTATGGAATCACCCAGAACCATTATATTATATGCATAGAACTATATATAGACCTACAACTGGTAGATTTATAAAATAAAATAGTCTTACTCCTCTGTCAAGATCATCAATAGCTTTCTGTCGTTTTCTTGTAACTTCTAGTTCATGTTCCAGCTGTTCTTGTTCTTTTACTTGTAAATGTAAAATTTCTTTTTTCATGTCTTCTATTGTCTGATAATAATATAAAACAATATATTCAATTTAATTTTATTTATAAGACAATTACTATTTCATAATTGTTTCAGGACAAAGCATATGTGAAATAAAGACATCCACTCATCCAGCTTTACCTCTTCATGGTTTTCTGATAATTCCATTCTAAGATTTTCTACTTTATTTCTGTGTTTTCTTTCGATTTCATCTTTCATATTATCCAATTCTTGCTGATGTTTACTTTGTAATTTATTAATCTCTTGTTCAGTTTCCATTTCTAATTTTTCTTTTACACCACTAATATGTCTTTCCACCTAATAAAGATAGATTGCCAGGCAACGAAACATACGCCCACAGCAGCTAAATCGTTCGGGCAGTCAACAAGAGTTGTCGCATATTTTTACTTTTTTCGGTATTTTTTATAATACACTTCATTTATAATATACTACAATCTGCCCCACTCTAATGTTTAGTATACAAAACATTTCATATTATGGATTTAGCTGTTCAGTTTTCAAAATTCACTGAAAATCAATATACTTGTTCATCTCAAGGTCTTAGACTCTGTATCAATCGGATGATAAGTTTGGTCTCTAGAGCATCACAAGATTTTTCAAAGTGATCAAGGGAGATAACTTTGACAGTAATTATTGGAAATCACTCAAAATCAATAGGATTCTTCGTCTTAAACACTGTATCAATTTAAAGTCATTCGGAAATTTATTTTGGCTGTTTACCATCCACAATATTTTTTTCAAACATATCAAGGGCCATAACTCTGGCAGTAATTATCAGAAATTGCTGAAAATCGATAGGCTTCATCATTTCATGACTTTAAAGGTTATGTATAAATTTACACTATAAGGTTGGTATCGTGGAATCTCGGGTAAATAGCGTTATTTTCAAATCTGTGTAGAATTATTCATAAATTTAATTGAATTTGGGCTAAAATAAAATAAAACCAAGTACGAACAATCCAAACCATTAGACAGAATTCGAAGTCCTAAAAACGTTATTAGGCAAAATGGACTGCTCCCCGTGTAGAAAATACACGACAAACAGTGGTAAAAGGTGTCCGGAAGAGTAAGCTTACCCTGCCTGGCGCCACACCTGCCATAGCTGCATCCAAACTATTGGACGAAATCTCAATAAAATAGCATGTTTGGCCAATGAACTATTGGTATGCAAAATGCACGTGATTAACTGTGTTAACGATGTAGTAGACATAATTAGGGAGATAGTAATAGTAAACGTGTCAATATGACATGTCATAAAAACGGCTCCCGTGGGATATGTTTGCTAAAATCGATTTTTTTTTTGTTGTTTTGGGTTGATTAGGGACCATGCTACCCCAAAATGTTGGGGTTCAAATTTTACGACACCTTGACCCCAATTTTTGAAATCGGGGCCCCTCTGAATGAGAACATGGCTATCTCTGCCAATAATCGTTTGATTTTCATGATCTAAAGTCCATTCTTGTTCATCATACCGATCCCATCTATGATATTTTTAAAGCGATTAGAATTATTTTTTATTGACTTCCGGTGGGGAATGCCAATTTCCGGTGCCAAACTCGGGTCGATTTCAGTCAACAATCTTTGGATTTTCATGATCTGAAGATCATTTTGTTCTTTTTTTTCATCATGCCCACCCCATCTATGATGCAATAATAGTCAAACAGAAGTAGTTTCAATTGACTTCCGGAGGTAAATACCAATTTCCGGTGTCAAACTCGGATTGATATCAGCCAAAAATCATTGGATTTTCATGATCTGAACACTGATCTATATAATAACTGGATAGCTCATGACGCAATTAACAAATGACGTTGCTTGAAGCCACCGTCCGGCATCTTGCTCCTTCCAGAAGCACTCGTTGTCCCTTGTCTCCTCTATAAGTACGCGCTTTGTTTACTAGTAAATTCGACGAAAACAGAACATTATATTTTGTTGACGACATTATTGGTGCTTTATATAAAATAAATTCACAAAATTGATTTTATTTTTAAAAGTGCACATTCTCATTATTAAATGTTTTGAAGCGAACCACACATTTGCCGTAAATCAGATTATAACTTTAACATACCGTTGAATTTATCAATTTCTATAGGCCTACACAATTGAAAATAATAAATGATTGAGTAAGGTTTGGAAAAAATAAAATCATAAATTATTGTTTTCATTATGGATTTTAAAAATGTTTGGAAATCAGCCAGTTGTATTCATCCCAAATTTTCTACTATATTTTAAATATTTATGAATACCAAGATTGTATCATGTCCTTTGGTAAAAAAAAAAGGGCATAATATCTATTGACATGTAGGGTTCATGATAAAATAATAAAAGTATGAGCCGTATTTACACTACCGTTGTCTTTGCAATGGCGCATTACAATATTCAAATTTAAATACTGTTCAGCTATTTTTTTTTGTGTGTGCACATCTTTATCATTAGAATATATGTAATTTTGATATTTTATAGCTTTTTTCTACATATATACATACATCTAAACCCCTATTCTACTTTCTTTTTTACCTTTTAGGATCTTTGTATAATTTTCCCATTTTCTTTTTCTACTATTCAGTATTTTAGAGGGAAAAGGGGTCAAGATATAAAGAACAGATATTTTATGTTGTATCATAGTCCTTAAAACACGGGGGGGGGGGGGGGGGGATGGCCTAGTGGTCTAGAGAGCCGCGCTTCGACCACTAGCTGGCCGGTCACCTCTGGCTTGCATCTGTGGTTTAGAGCCCTGGTGTGAGCGTATGTGGCATGGAGATAGGGGCGCTTTCTCAACCTCGTGGGTTTCCTCCGGGCACTCCGGCTTCCTCCACTGCTAAAGACCCCTACGCGCAAGCGAATTATTGAAATAAAAATTAAACATTATGTTAGTCCCAAAATGACCTAGTTTGTGTCGAGTGGACGTTAAACCCCATTTCTCTCTCCTTAAAAACACTACTTATATTTTAGGCCTATATCCCGTTTTCTCCTTTACAATTTACAATTCTGTGTTTTCTTTGTTAATTCCAAAGACAATAGCACAAATTCCTCTTTTTTTTAAATATAGGATTACAATACATAACTTTATTTTACAAGCCTATATCCCATATTCTTCTACGCAATTTAAAATTCTGTATTTCAATGTTAATTAAATACAAAACAGTCCAAATTTATTCTTTAGATTAGAAATAGATAAAATCCTTATAGGGCATTTAGTAACTGTAATATGATAAATAACACAAATTAATATGGATAACAGTCAGTGAGTAATGACCGTATAATGATAAGAAATCAAATTAACAAGGTAACAAAAAAAATAGGTTGCCAGGCAACGAAACATACGCCCACACAGCAGCCAAATCGTCCGGGCAGTCAACAAGAATTGTCGTATATTAAGGAATTATCAGAAAATCATTAGAATTTGTTTGGTTTTTATAATCAAACGTTTTTTTTTAAATCATATAATAATTGTGACCTCCAGAGGCACCACAAGCTAAAAAGGGTGAAATTTCGTACAATCAGGGGACATAATTCAGGAAGTAATGACCCGATGGGCGCAAATATCGAAAGGAACCAAGATCTTTGGGTTTAAAACATACCTGTCAAGTTTCATCAAAATCGATTCAAAATTGTGACCTCTATAGGGTCCACAACCTTGATATAACATATTTTCACACTATTCGTGTACAAACGGCGGCCATTTTGTCCGTCAATTCTAGTCTGGTTTTCACGTAATTCAAACTCTCTCTTCATTACCATGTAACGGTGATATAGTCAAACGTTTTTTTAAATTGGATAATAATTTTGACCTCCAGAGGGACCAAAAGCGAACAAAAGCAATTTTTCCGACAATCCGGGGACATAATTCAGGAAGTTATGATCCAATGGGCGCAATTATCGAAAGGAACCATGATCTTTGGGTTATAAACATACATGTCAAGTTTCATCAAAATCGGTTCAAAATTGTGACCTCTATAAGGTCCACAACCTTTATATAACATATTTTCACAATATTCGCGTACAAACGACGGCCATTTTGTCCGTCAATTTTGGTCCGATTTTCACAAAATTCATACTCGACCTTCATAATCATGGAACGGTGGTATAATCAAACGGTTTTTTAAATCGGATAACAATTTTGACCTCCAGAAGGACCACAAGCTAAAAAGGGCAATTTTTCGGACAATCAGGGGCCATAATTCAGGAAGTTACGATCCGATTGGCGCAAATATCAAAAGGAATCAAGATCTTTGGGTTATAAAGATGCATTTCAAGTTTCATCCAAATCGGTTCAAAATTGTGTCCTCTACACTGTTCACAACCTTGATATAACATATTTTCACACTATTCGCGTACAAATGGCGGCCATTTTGTCCGTCAATTCTGGTCCGATTTTCACGAAATTCGAACTCGACCTTCATAACCATGGAACAATGATATAATCAAACAGTTTTTTTAAATCGGATTACAATTTTGACCTCCAGAGGGACCACAAGCTAAAAAGGGCAATTTTTCGGACAATCAGGGGCCATAATTCAGGAAGTTGCAATCCAATTGGCGCAAATATCGAAAGAAACCAAGATTTTTGGGTTATAAACATGCATTTCATGTTTCATCCAAATCGGTTCAAAATTGTGTCCTCTACACTGTTCACAACCTTGATTTAACATATTTTCACACTATTCGCGTACAAATGGCGGCCATTTTGTCCGTCAATTTTGGTCCGATTTTCACGAAATTCGAACTCAACCTTCATAACCATGGAATGGTGATATAATCAAACGTTTTTTTAAATCGGATAACAATTTTGACCTCCAGAGGGACCACAAGCTAAAAAGGGCGATTTTTCGGACAATCAGGGGCCATAATTCAGGAAAGTACGATCCGATTGGCGCAAATATCGAAAGGAACCAAGATCTTTGGGTTATAAACATGCATTTCAAGTTTCATCCAAATTGGTTCAAAATTGTGACCTCTAAACTGTTCACAAGCTAAAAAACCCATGAAGTTACAGTCCGATACATGCCAATATCGAAAGGAACCGAGATCTTAGGGTGATAAACCTATGTTTTATGTTTCATTGAAATCGGATAAAAATTGTGACCTGTAGACTGTTCACAAACAATTGTGGACGGACGGACGGACGGACGGACAGGGGCGACGACAATATACGTCCACATGAAAATGTGGATAAAAACAAAGTCAAAGGTATCACAAAACCATCTTTTAAAGTATCTAACGTTTCGTAGGTAAAAACCTACTTCTTCAGAGATTAAAAGTTACAAAAATGATGCAGTTGAAGTTCAAGGTTAGTCATGGTAACAAGTGATGTCATAATGTAAGTATGACGTCATAGCATTGATGACATAATAATTATAAAGGGTGTAAAGTTAAAAAAAATAGAATTAATTTACAGGCATTTCATTTAAACCATAAGGCCATACAGTATTTAATCTGTGGATCCAAAGTGATTCAGCAATATTAAGTTTAGTTCTATCATTCTGAGGGATTTTATCGAGTACAGTGCAAACATATGATTCGTGACCGAGTGTATTAAAATGTGGGGCAATGTGGGGGGATTTTCCAATTTTTAGGGTTTCACACTGCGAAGCTTGTGTGAAACACTATTGTTTTTGTTAAAATTATTATTCTTATTAAGCTTTCATATTACATATGAAAGCTTATTGTTTCTGTTAAGATTATTATTATTATTTTTTTTTTTGTGTGTTTTCTGCAAATCGGATTTCTCAGAATCTATCCGTAGGATCTTTCTGAAATTTTGACCTACCCCCCCAAAAATGGGGTGCGAACCTTGATTAAATATATTTTCAAAACGTTTTACGAATCCGAAATCACCGAAATTTACGAACGACGAAATGGACAAAGCATAGTCGTAACTTTGTTATTTTTTGACCGATTTTACTAATTCTTTTTTCTTTGAATACCTTGAAAAAAATCATTTTCATCTGCAGTTTCACATTTTCGAATTTCGAAAATTCGTCGCTGTGATTTCGAACCGGAAGTTTAGACCAATTTGACAACTTCTTTAATAGTTGTACGATTGTCATGAAATTTAGTATATATGTAGACCTTACCGATGTGACTTCAAAAATATAATTAGAAATTTTCTAAATTATCTCCCCTTGACGAAATTAAAGATCAAAATTTTCAAAAAAATCATCGAAATATAGGTCAGAATGACCTGATTTTTTTTTGGATACTAGACAAGTAATTACTGATTTGTACACAAAATATAAAGTTTGTTGATCGAACCGGAAGTGCCACCATCTTGAAACGTGAAAAATCCCTAAGGCTTTTTTGCTATTTTACTTACAGACACGGGATTTATGTTTTCTGAATCCTTGAAAGATGATCTAAAAATTGTTCAGAGAAGAATTTTGATTTAGGTCAATTGATGGTTGCCATTTTGAAGTGAATATGAAAAGTAGTAGCAATTTGAAGGGCCGAAACTTTGAAACACAATAACTCTCCTTCTAATTGAGCTAGAATGTTCAATCTTGGTGTAGACGTTCACTATGTCAATGTCATGATTGAGTTCAAAGATGAGCATTTTCTGCCTAGGGTAAGCAGAAATAAGCATGCTGATTTGTTGATTCTTTAGGGCAAGATAACTTCGGTTATAATGAAGGGAGGGCGGTGAAACTCTTGTTAATCGAGAGTGTAATAGCTGGCCTGTTGTGTGAAATCGTTGTATCTTTTTTTTAAATATCAGGGATAGCTGACAAAAAGAGATCGAAAATCCAAAAAGTCGTATGTTTACGATTTGGAGCATCTTTAAAGGTTCTTTTCTCTTAAAGTCAACATAATACTTTTTGGGAACTTCTTCTACAAAGAGTCTTATCGGTAGTCTTTTATATGAAAACTTCGATCAACAGTCCAAAATATCTGGAGTAGAAGAATAAAAGGATTGAACATTGAAAACGGCACCCTTTCATTGTTAAGCGAAACATGCAGTGTGTGTGACTACAATCTGCACATTTAGTCATTGTATAGAGCTTATTCAACAGTATCGAATTCCAACTGCTTATGAATATTTTACGTGCACTCCAATGTGTACACGCGACCCTGGTTTTTCGTCCCACCCGAACGACTTGACAGCTGTCCTTGTCAGGCCCTCCGTTCTGCCTCACTGACAAGGGGGGACCACGCCGGAAAATCGAGATGATCTTCCTCGTTGCAGAACTTTCAATTCAGGCCAAACGTTTATTGCATACGATTAAGCTGGTCAGTTGGAGCTTATTTTCAAAAGTTTTGTAATAATCGGTTGGTAATTAAAATACCGTGCGAATTAAACTGTTAAAACATAAAATTTCGCCCGGTTATAATGTTTCTCACTTTAAAGTCAGCAATTTGCCAATTTTAGAGGGCAAATGTTTATTGCGAACAATTAAGCTGGTCAGGGGGAGCTTATTTTTAAGGGAGGCTGAATGGCTGAATGGTTAGCATGTGCACGCTGTATCGTAACGTCTGTCATTGAGTCAACGGGCGTCGTTTCGATTTCGAGATTGCACGTGACATGGAGTATGGTGTCCAACCTTGTGGGTTTTCTCCGTGCCATTCGGTTTCCTCCCAACAGCTAAAGACCAGTACGCGCAAGGGGAGTTTTTAAATAAAATTAAAAAACATATGTTAGTCCCGAAATGACCTAGTTTGTGTCGAATGGACGTTAAGCCGCATTTCTCTCTTTTTTTTATTTTTAAAGTTTTGTAATAATCGGTTGGTAATCAAAGATACTGTAAAAGTGATAAAACAGAAAAATTCACCCGGTTGTAATGTTTCTCACTTTAAAGTCAGCAATTTGCCGATTTTAAGGGGAAAACGTTTATTGGGAACGATTTAGCTGGTCAGGGTGAGCTTATTTTTAAAAGTTTTGTAATATTCGGTTGATAACTAAAGGTACCGTGCAAATTAAACTAATAAAATAGAAGATTTCGCCCGGTTGAAATGTTTCTATCTGTAGGTCAGCAATTTGCAGATTTTAGGGAGGTTGCGTGACTGAATGGTTAGCACGTGCGCTCTGTATCATAACGTCTGTCATTGAGTCAACTGGCGTTGTTTCGATTTCTTGGTTGTACATGACAAGGAGTATGGTCGCCCTTCCAACCTCGTAGGCCGTAACGCCGCTGCCCGGGTAAAATTTCCCTCATTGCACACTTTATGGCGTATGCCCGTCTTCATTAGCCCATTTTAGGAGCAAAACAGTAGGACGTTAAACAACCATTCAATTTGATTTCATTTTCTCTATGTTGCTTATTTATTATAGTGGATAAATGTTTTTCTGGTTCTATTAATTATTTCATTTCTGCATAGAAATCTTGCTTTGAACAGTTTTTTTTTTATTGCAAAGTGCCATTCTTGTATATTGCAGTCTATGACCCTTTGTTTAAAACATGCTTAAGAAGTTGTCACGATTTCCTACTTATAACCAAACATATTGGAAACCATAATTATATAACATATCTCTAATTTTGGAAGCCCGATTACAGCTATACAAGTTTGGGTTATTTCACCTTAGTTTAAAGATTATTTTTTTGCCGAGGGTGCAATGTTTCTCACTACATTTAAATTTGTAACTTTGTGAGTTTTGACCGATTTTGATAATTATGTCTTTATAATTTTCCAAATTTACATATTTAACGTAAATATTCAAACAATTGGAATCAACCTGATTCAAAAGTTTTTAGTTTTGTTCAAAGTTTTCTCATTTAATTTTTCGATGTTTTCTTACCATTTTCATTTCATTTTTCTGAAAGTTTTGAAGTGGGAAGTCATCCCGATTACAGCAACACAAGTATCAGTTATTTCCCTTTAGTTTTCAGATTATGCAATGTTTCATACTATATTTAGACTTGTAACTTGTAGGATCTTTCTGAAATTTTGACCTACCCCCCCCAAAAATGGGGTGCGAACCTTGATTAAATATATTTTCAAAACGTTTTACGAATCCGAAATCACCGAAATTTACGAACGACGAAATGGACAAAGCATAGTCGTAACTTTGTTATTTTTTGACCGATTTTACTAATTCTTTTTTCTTTGAATACCTTGAAAAAAATCATTTTCATCTGCAGTTTCACATTTTCGAATTTCGAAAATTCGTCGCTGTGATTTCGAACCGGAAGTTTAGACCAATTTGACAACTTCTTTAATAGTTGTACGATTGTCATGAAATTTAGTATATATGTAGACCTTACCGATGTGACTTCAAAAATATAATTAGAAATTTTCTAAATTATCTCCCCTTGACGAAATTAAAGATCAAAATTTTCAAAAAAATCATCGAAATATAGGTCAGAATGACCTGATTTTTTCTTTGGATACTAGACAAGTAATTACTGATTTGTACACAAAATATAAAGTTTGTTGATCGAACCGGAAGTGCCACCATCTTGAAACGTGAAAAATCCCTAAGGCTTTTTTGCTATTTTACTTACAGACACGGGAGTTATGTTTTCTGAATCCTTGAAAGATGGTCTAAAAATTGTTCAGAGAAGAATTTTGATTTAGGTCAATTGATGGTTGCCATTTTGAAGTGAATATGAAAAGTAGTAGCAATTTGAAGGGCCGAAACTTTGAAACACAATAACTCTCCTTCTAATTGAGCTAGAATGTTCAATCTTGGTGTAGACGTTCACTATGTCAATGTCATGATTGAGTTCAAAGATGAGCATTTTCTGCCTAGGGTAAGCAGAAATAAGCATGCTGATTTGTTGATTCTTTAGGGCAAGATAACTTCGGTTATAATGAAGGGAGGGCGGTGAAACTCTTGTTAATCGAGAGTGTAATAGCTGGCCTGTTGTGTGAAATCGTTGTATCTTTTTTTAAATATCAGGGATAGCTGAAAAAAAGAGATCGAAAATCCAAAAAGTCATATGTTTACGATTTGGAGCATCTTTAAAGGTTCTTTTCTCTTAAAGTCAACATAATACTTTTTGGGAACTTCTTCTACAAAGAGTCTTATCGGTAGTCTTTTATATGAAAACTTCGATCAACAGTCCAAAATATCTGGAGTAGAAGAATAAAAGGATCGAACATTGAAAACGGCACCCTTTCATTGTTAAGCGAAACATATAGTGTGTGTGACTACAATCTGCACATTTAGTCATTGTATAGAGCTTATTCAACAGTATCGAATTCCAACTGCTTAGGGATATTTTACGTGCACTCCAATGTGTACACGCGACCTTGGTTTTTCGTCCCACCCGAACGACTAGACAGCTGTCCTTGTCAGGCCCTCCGTTCTGCCTCACTGACAAGGGGGGACCACGCCGGAAAATCGAGATGATCTTCCTCGTTGCAGAACTTTCAATTCAGGCCAAACGTTTATTGCATACGATTAAGCTGGTCAGTTGGAGCTTATTTTCAAAAGTTTTGTAATAATCGGTTGGTAATTAAAATACCGTGCGAATTAAACTGTTAAAACATAAAATTTCGCCCGGTTATAATGTTTCTCACTTTAAAGTCAGCAATTTGCCGATTTTAGAGGGCAAATGTTTATTGCGAACAATTAAGCTGGTCAGGGGGAGCTTATTTTTAAGGGAGGCTGAATGGCTGAATGGTTAACATGTGCACGCTGTATCGTAACGTCTGTCATTGAGTCAACGGGCGTCGTTTCGATTTCGAGATTGCACGTGACATGGAGTATGGTGTCCAACCTTGTGGGTTTTCTCCGTGCCATTCGGTTTCCTCCCAACAGCTAAAGACCAGTACGCGCAAGGGGAGTTTTTAAATAAAATTAAAAAACATATGTTAGTCCCGAAATGACCTAGTTTGTGTCGAATGGACGTTAAGCCGCATTTCTCTCTTTTTTTTATTTTTAAAGTTTTGTAATAATCGGTTGGTAATCAAAGATACTGTAAAAGTGATAAAACAGAAATATTCACCCGGTTGTAATGTTTCTCACTTTAAAGTCAGCAATTTGCCGATTTTAAGGGGAAAACGTTTATTGCGAACGATTTAGCTGGTCAGGGGGAGCTTATTTTTAAAAGTTTTGTAATATTCGGTTGATAACTAAAGGTACCGTGCAAATTAAACTAATAAAATAGAAGATTTCGCCCGGTTGAAATGTTTCTATCTGTAGGTCAGCAATTTGTAGATTTTAGGGAGGTTGCGTGACTGAATGGTTAGCACGTGCGCTCTGTATCATAACGTCTGTCATAGAGTCAACTGGCGTTGTTTCGATTTCTTGGTTGTACGTGACAAGGAGTATGGTCGCCTGTCCAACCTCGTAGGTCGTAACGCCGCTGCCCGGGTAAAATTTCCCTCATTGCACACTTTATGGCGTATGCCCGTCTTCATTAGCCCATTTTAGGAGCAAAACAGTAGGACGTTAAACAACCATTCAATTTGATTTCATTTTCTCTATGTTGCTTATTTATTATAGTGGATAAATGTTTTTCTGGTTCTATTAATTATTTCATTTCTGCATAGAAATCTTGCTTTGAACAGTTTTTTTTATTGCAAAGTGCCATTCTTGTATATTGCAGTCTATGACCCTTTGTTTAAAACATGCTTAAGAAGTTGTCACGATTTCCTACTTATAACCAAACATATTGGAAACCATAATTATATAACATATCTCTAATTTTGGAAGCCCGATTACAGCTATACAAGTTTGGGTTATTTCCCTTAAGTTTAAAGATTATTTTTTTGCCGAGGGTGCAATGTTTCTCACTACATTTAAATTTGTAACTTTGTGAGTTTTGACCGATTTTGATAATTATGTCTTTATAATTTTCCAAATTTACATATTTAACGTAAATATTCAAACAATTGGAATCAACCTGATTCAAAAGTTTTTAGTTTTGTTCAAAGTTTTCTCATTTAATTTTTCGATGTTTTCTTACCATTTTCATTTCATTTTTCTGAAAGTTTTGAAGTGGGAAGTCATCCCGATTACAGCAACACAAGTATCAGTTATTTCCCTTTAGTTTTCAGATTATGCAATGTTTCATACTATATTTAGACTTGTAGCTTCGCGAGTTTTTGACCAATTTTGATAGTTTGTTATTCTTATCCTTTTATTTGAGATACTTGATATAATCTATGACACGTGACGATGAATATGAAAGCTTTCATATCTGCATGGGACAGTAGCAGATCTAGTTATTATTTTTTTTGTGTGTGTTTTCTGCAAATCGGATTTCTCAGAATCTATCCATAGGATCTTTCCGAAATTTTGACCTACCCCCCCAAAAATGGGGTGCGAACCTTGATTAAATATATTTTCAAAACGTTTTACGAATCCGAAATCACCGAATTTTACGAACGAAAAAACTGACAATGCATAGTCGGAACTTTGTTATTCTTTGACCGATTTTACTAATTCTTTTTTCTTTGAGTATCTTGAAACATTTACTTCAAATCTGCAATTTCGGATTTTCGAATTTCGAAAATTCGTCACTGTCATTTCGAACCGGAAGTTATTACCAATTTGACAACTTCTTAGTTGTGCGATTTTCGTGAAATTTAGAATGTTAGTAGATCTTGCCAATGCGACTTCAATGATGTCCTTGGAAATTTTCTAAATTATCTCCCCTTTGTGAAATTAAGGATCAAAGTTTTCAAAAAAATCGTCGAAATATAGGTCAGAATGACCTAATTTTTTTTTTGAATACTAGAGAAGTAATTACTAATTCGTACACAAAATGTGGAGTTTGTCGATCGAACCGGAAGTGCCACCATCTTTAAACGTGAAAAATCAAAAAGGCTTTTTTGATATTTTACTTACAGACTCGGGAGTTATATTTTCAGAATCCTTGAAGGAATGCCTAAATATCTGTCGGATCCGAATTTTGATTTCGGTCACGTGATGGTCACCATTTTGAATTGAAAATGAAAAATAGAAGCAATTTGAAGGACCGGGACTTTGGAATACAATAACTCTCCTTCTAATTAAGCTAGAATGTTCAAACTTGATGTAAACGTTCACTAGGTCAATGTCATGATTGAGTTTAAAGATGAGCATTTTCTGCTTAGGGTAAGCAGAGATAAGCATGCTGATTTGTTGATTCTTTAGGGCACGATAACTTCGGTTATAATGAAGGGAGGGCGGTGAAACTTTTGTCAATAGAGAGTGTGATAGCTAGCCTGTTGTTTGAAATCATTGTATCATTTTTTTTAAATATCAGGGATAGCCGAAAAAAAGAGATTGAAAATCCAAAAAGTCGTATTTTTACAATTAGGAGCATGTTTAGAGGTCTTTCTCGTAAAGTCAACATACTATTTTTGGTGAACTTCTTCTACAAAGAGTCTTATTGGTAGTCTTTTATATGAAACCATCGATCAACAGTCCAACATATCAGGAGTAGAAGAACAAAAGGATCGAACATTGAATACGGCACCCTTTCATTGTTAAGCGAAACATGCAGTGTGGGTGACTACAATCTACGCATTTAGTCATCGTATAGAGCTTATTCAACAGTATCGAATTCCAACTGCTTAGGGATATTTTACGTGCACTCCAATGTGTACACGCGACCTTGGTTTTTCGTCCCACCCGAACGACTAGACAGCTGTCCTTGAGTCAACGGGCGTCGTTTCGATCTCCAGGTTGCACGTGACATGGTGTATGATGTCCAACCTCATGGGTTTTCTCCGTGTTCTTCGATTTCCTCCCAACGGCTAAAGACCAGTATGCGCAAGGGGAGTTTTTAAATAAAGTTAAAAAAACATATGTTAGTCCCGAAATGACCTAGTTTGTGTCGAATGGACGTTAGGCCGCATTTCTCTCTTTCTCTTTTATTTTTAAAGTTTTGTAATAATCGGTTGGTAATCAAAGGTACTGTAAAAGTGATAAAACAGAAAATTTGGCCCGGTTGTAATGTTTCTCACTTTAAAGTCAGCAATTTGTCGATTTTAAGGGGCAAACGTTTATTGCGAACGATTAAGGTGGTCAGGGGGAGCTTATTTTTAAAAGTTTTGTAATAATCGGTTGATAACTAAAGGTACCGTGCAAATTAAACTGTTAAAATAGAAAATTTGGCCCGGTTGAAATGTTTCTCGCTGTAGGTCAGCAATTTGCCGATTTTAGGGAGGTTGCGTGGCTGAATGGTTAGCACGTGCGCTCTGTATCATAACGTCTGTCATTGAGTCAACTGCCGTTGTTTCGATTTCTTGGTTGTGCGTGACAAGGAGTATGGTCGCCTGTCCAACCTCGTAGGCCGTAACGCCGCTGCCCGGGTAAAATTTCCCTCATTGCACACTTTATGGCGTATGCCCGTCTTCATTAGCCCATTGTAGGAGCAGAACAGTAGGACGTTAAACCCCATTCAATTTCATTTCATTTTCTCTATGTTGCTTATTTATTATAGTGGATAAATATTTTTCTGGTTCTAGCAATTATTTAATTTCTGCATAGAAATCTCTGGCCAGTTTTTTTTATTGCAGAGTGCCATTCTTGTATATTGCAGTCTATGACCCTTTGTTTAAAACATGCTTAAGAAGTCGTCACGATTTCCTACTTATAACCAAACATATTGGAAACCATAATTATATAACATATCTTGGAAGCCCGATTACAGCTATACAAGTTTCAGTTATTTCCCTTTAGTTTAAAGATTATTTTTTTGCCCGGGTGCAATGTTTCTCACTACATTTAAATTTGTAACTTTGTGAGTTTTTGACCGATTTTGATATTATGTCTTTATAATTTTCCAAATCTACATATTTAACGTACATATTCAAACAGTTGAGTTCAACCTGATTCAAAAAGTTTTAGTTTTGTTCAAAGTTATCTCATTTAATTTTTCGATGTTTTCTTACCATTTTCATTTCATTATTCTGAAAGTTTTGAAATCGGAAGTCATCCCGATTACAGCAACACAAGTATCAGTTATTTCCCTTTAGTTTTCAGATTACTCAATGTTTCATACTATATTTAGACTTGTAACTTCGCGAGTTTTTGACCAATTTTGATAGTTTGTTATTCTTATCCTTTTATTTGAGATACTTGATATAATCGATGACACGTGACAATGAATATGAAAGCTTTCATATCTGCATGGGACAGTAGCAGATCTAGTTATTATTATTCTTCTTTTGTTTTGAGTAGATCTCAGCAACTGCTTGTCGCATCGTTACGATTTCTTCGGTTTTACTGGGAAAGTGGGTGTGACTTAGAGGATAAAGCTATTTTGAACGTTCTGCGACAATGCGAAATGTCCGAAATCACCGAAGTTATCATTTTTGAAAATATTGCAGTAATTTTAACAATAATCATTGGATTTTAACTTTCGATACATTTTGGCATAGCCTGAGACAGGGCACATAGCTACGCTTCTTTCGATTTTTGATTTTCGGCAAATCTTCGAATATATTAGGCGCCAAATTTCGTAAATTTAAAATTTTACAAAAAACATTTTTATTTATGAATATTTTTTAGTCGTATTGTGCACAGAATTAAAGAGTCATCTGCCTTGTGCAAAAATGTTAAAAAATTTTGTCTCAGTAATTTTCCTTGGCCGCCATTGGCTAATTCAGTTTTTCAGTCCTAGATTAATTTTTTATTGTTCGATTTGTATAAAACAAAGTTCATATGCTTCGTTGTCTCAATTGTCATTTTTTTTATTACCGGAAGTGTTATCTGTCGGCACCGGAAGTGGCATAATTTTACCAAAAACTACAATTTTGACAGTTAGGTACCATTTTTCGAAAACAAATATTATTTTTTGGAAAAATTATTTGACTCAAAGAGTGTGCCCTTTCAAGGCGCAAAAAATGTCGGAAGCAGTTTTTTTAATTTCGATTTCATTTTCGAGCAAATTCGATTTAATGGCTAAAAATGGTGTAAAATTGACCTATTTACAACCTATTCAGGCTTTTCAGATTTTAAAATATTTCTTCGTAACTTTTATAAACTTGTAGCTATAATCCATACGAAGAAAATGTATGTTAAAATTAGTTTGTAATATAAGCAGTTCCCAAGAAATGGGCAGTTCTGTGCAAGTCACTGTTTTCGTTATTTTGCCTGTAAAATAGTCAATTATTATTGGATTTTTATAAAAGTGACATCATTTGATTCAAAAAGCATGTAGCGTCATATCAAGTTGATTACAATTTAAAATTGACACCGGAAGTGACGTCATTTGGTCAAAAACTGCATTTTAAACTTTTTAAATCAATGTTTTATTCAACCATGAATAACTTAATATGTATTAATAATTTTAACTTTTGGTTTAAATTCACATATAAATACAACTCATATGGTCATATAGATATCATAAAATTGTTTCTAACTTGTTCGGTTGCCGAGAAATAGACGGTTTTCTACAGGTCACTTTTGAAGGTTTGGGGGCCATAAAAGTGTCAATTATTATTCTATTTTCATAAACGTTACACCATGTTACACCTAATGCCATTTGTGATTTAATACAAGTAATTTAAGATTTTCATTATCACCGGAAGTAACGTCATTTTGGCAAAAACTGAATTTTTAGCCTTCAAAACAGATATTTTATTCAAATGAGTCTGTTTTGAAATTTTTTTCAAATTATGGTATTTGATGCCAATCAACAAATAGAATGAACCCATACGATCATACAGATACCACAAAATGGTTTCTAACTTGTACGGTTGCAGAGAAATAGCAGATTTTCTACAAGTCACTTTTCGAGTTTTTTGGTCTTTAAAAGTGGCAATTATTATTTGATTTACATAAAATTTTCACTATATGATATCGTATGCCATTTCTGATTTCATAAGACTAATTGAACATTTGCATTAACTCCGGGAGTAATTTAATTTTGTCAAGATCATTTACAAGTAACAAATGTATAAAATGACTTGATATTGCTGGATTGATTGGTTGATTCTGCGTCCATTTTATTTGTGTGCAATGTTAATTTGGAAACCTGTTTAGTGGTTTCGCTGGTACCGGAAGTGACATATGTTCAAGGGTAACTTGGCACCGGAAGTGACATGTTTAAGGGTAACGTGGCACCAGTGAAACCCGTCATTCCTGCATGCAGGTCTAGTTATTAGGGTTTCACACTGCGAAGCTTGTGTGAAACACTATTGTTTTTGTTAAAATTATTATTAGGCTTTCAGACTTTCGTCTGAAAGCCTATTGTGATTACTAAAATTATTATTTATTATTATTATTTTTTTTTTCGCCGGAGCCTATTTCTCAGTGCCTGTAACAGATACCGATCTGGGACCTAATTCTCTATCGGGAAACCATGTGTTGGCTACTTGATAAACTATATTTGAAACTTCTGCGCAGACCGGAAGTGGTCGAATTTCGTGCGGTGTCAAAAAATCAAAAAACGGCCGTAGATTCGTCAATTCTGTACCTATTTTCATACAAATGACATTTTCGGAAACCCTGAGTCTTTTCTCGGACGATAGCAGTTGAAAATTTCGATATTTCGAAACTTCATCGCTGACTTCTTGCGATCGAAAAATGAAAAATGTTGTTTGAGAGACAATTTTTGTTATTTTTCAAAATTTTGAAATTTGACCTACATTTTTGGATACCTGAAGTCCATAAGATTCCAGTAATATAAGTTTCATTCAGAGTTATCGCCCTTTATTTTTCGATTTTTTTCGAATTTTCTACCCATTTTGCGAGCTCGGGTTTCGTTTTATGGCCGAATTGACGTTTCTGAAATTTCTGAGGCATGAAGCCAAATGACCATTGCAAGGAATAAAGCAATTTCAACAATAATCTGTACACCGGAAGTGGTCGAAATAATGTCCGATATTTTGAAAAAAATGCAAAAAATGGGTATTTTGGGGAAAAACGCGACTTCTCCGTCCGATATCAATGGATTAAACAAATTAGGGTACCATTGGACTGCACTAGTATTGTGCTATCGTATGATACCCAATTTGTACGGATACGACGAGCAGGAAGCAAAATATGGCACGCTGAAAATCAAGTATTTTCTGATTTGGAGCGTTTTTGGACGCCTGTATCTCGAAAACTTAACCGCAACTTTTTTTTTAACTTTCTCTATCGAGAGTCCATTCGATAGTCTTGTGAATTATGCCAACCAATAAGACTTTGAAATGTCTGGAATATGATAAAAAAGGGACTGAAAATCAAAAAAAGTCGAAAAATCGTGAAATTTTGGAAAATGCTCTACTATTTTTTTATTTTAAGAGATTTTCAAAAAAAGGTTGTATATTCAGATAGCTGACCTAATTACGATTCTAATGATGTATAATATGTATGTAGTTATTGAAATTTAATTTTCGATATTTTAATTTTTTTTGCATTTTTGGCACTTTTGAACATAGGATTTCTCAGAGGCATTTTATCTGATCAGATAATGTAATATATCATTACAGAGCCCCGTGGCTATTTTAGTGCCCAAACCGGCTATTAAAACTATTCCGACAATAATAACCATACCAGAAGTATTCAAAAAATGAAAAAAAAGGTTAAAACCATTGTCGCAGTTGCGAGAAACTCGATTTCTCCCTTAAGTAATACCGGACCAAAAGAACTAAAGTGTCGCTGGATAGCCCTATTAATGGACCATCATATGGTATCTAAATAATACGATTTCGATGGTAAGGAAATAAATTATTGTATGCCAAAAATATATTATTTTCCGATTTTTTAACATTCTGGAACGCCCTTTTCTCGAAAACGACGCCGCAGATTTTTCTCAAACTTTTCTTACTCAAAGTCCCATCGGTTGTCTATATAGTGAATCCAAAATGAAATGCATTGAAATAATATAAATGGTCCAAAAATGGCCTCAAACTTTGAAAAAAATTGAAAAATCGTTAAATTTTTGGAAACGCTCTTTAATTTATCTTTTTTTCCAAAACTACTCAATGGATGTTTCTGACACTTCTGGTACAGAAAGTTAATTATCCAAAGAACTTCGTAAAGCTATCACTACAACGATCGTAAAACCGGAAGTAGTCGAAAAAATGTCCGATATTTTGAAAAAAATTAATTTTTTTACGAAAACCTTTTTTATTTATGAATATGTTTTGATGATATTTTACACAGGGTTAAAAATATCATCCTACTTGAGCAGAAATGAGAAAAAAAATTGTCTCGGTAATTTGCGTTAGCCGCCATCGGCTAATTTAGTTTTTCGTACCCAGAAAAATTATTTATTATTCGATTTATATAAAACAAAGTTCATACGCTCCGTGGTCCCAATTGTAATTTTTTTTGTTACGGTGAAATTTTTCTGTCGGCAACGGAAGTGACGTAATATTAACAAAAACTACAATTTTGATCGTTCAGTACCACTTTTTAAAAGCAAATATTATTTTTTTTCAAAACTGATATAACTAAAAGGATGCACCCTGCAAAGGTACACAAAATCCTTAGCTCAGATTTTTTAATTTCAATTTCATTTTCGGGCAATTTCGAATAAAATGTAAAATAAAGTGTAAAATTCAGTTATTTACAATTCATTCAGCGTCTTCATATTTTGAAATATTTATTTGTAATTTTCATAAACTCGTAGCAATAATCCAGACGAAGAGAATGTATGCGCAAATTAGTTTGTAATATGAGCAGTTGCCGAGAAATATGCAATTTTGCATGCATCACTTTTCACGTTATTTTGCCTATAAAAGAGTGAATTATTATTCGATTTGCAATATTTTTTTTCCATTTGATGCTTAATGCCAATTTGGACTAGGTCAAGCCAATTTTACATTTTCACTGTGACCGGAAATGACGTCTTTTGGGCAAAAACTGTATTTTTAACTTTAAATATTTTATTCAAATGAGTCTGCCTTATAATATTTTTAAAATTATGATATTTGATTCCCATTAACGAATAGAATTAAGCCATACGACCATACGGATACCACAAAATGGTTTCTAACTTGTACGGTTACAGAGAAATAGGCGATCTTTTATAAGTCACTTTTCAAGGTTTTTGGTCTATAAAAGTGTCAATTATTATTCGATTTTTATCATTTTTTTACCATTTGATGCCTTATGCCATTTATGACTTCTATGAACTAAATTAACATTTTCAATATCTCCGAAAGTAATGTAATTTTTGCAAAAAACGTATTTTTAGCCTTCAAAACAAACATTTTTTTGAAGGGATTTATATTTATTATTCGTTTAACTTTATAACGTCTGACTCTAATGGGCAGTAAGATTGAATCAATACCATCATATTGATATCAAGAAATGGCTTCTAGCATGTTCCCTTGTCGAATAATAGCCAATTTTCCCAGGGTCACTTTTAAGTTTTATACCTTCTTAATTTCAGTTTAAGGGTTATAGGTTGATTATTTATTGCCCGATATGTATAAAACAAAGTTTGTATTTTGTATGTTGCGAATTTTTGACTTATTTTTCACCTATAAAAATTTCTTTCGGCACCGGAAATGACGTAATTTTGCCATAATTTACAATTTTGAACGGTCTTTTCGCCAGCAAATATTACTTTTACATATGATAGAAGGTGTCACTGAAGCAAAACAATTAAAGTATAGTTTGGTAGCTCAATGGATCGGCTATGTTATAATGAACTTCCTGTATGATTCCTGAAAGCCGGTTCAGTGCTGCTTGCAGGTCTAGTTATTATTATTATTATTATTCTTCTTTTGTTTTGAGTAGATCTCAGCAACTACGTGTCGCATCGTTACGATTTCTTCGGTTTTACTGGGAAAGTGGGTGTGACTTAGAGGATAAAGCTATTTTGAACGTTCTGCGACAATGCGAAATGTCCGAAATCACCGAAGTTATCGTTTTTAGAAATATTGCGGTAATTTTAACAATAATCAAGGGATTTTAACTTTCGATACATTTTGGCATAGCTGGAGACAGGGCACATAGCTGCGCTACTTTCGATTTTTGATTTTCGGCAAATCTTCGAAGATATTAGGCGCCGAATTTCGGAAATTTAAAATTTTACAAAAAACTTTTTTATTTATGAATATTTTTTAGTCGTGTTGGACACAGAATTAAAGAGTCATCTGACTTGCGCAAAAATGTTAAAAAATTTTGTCTCAGTAGTTTTCCTTGGCCTCCATTGGCTAATTCAGTTTTTCAGTCCTAGATTAATTTTTTATTGTTCGATTTGTATAAAACAAAGTTCATATGCTTCGTTGTCTCAATTGTCATTTTTTTTATTACCAAAAGTATTATCTGTCGGCACCGGAAGTGGCATAATTTTACCAAAAACTACAATTTTGACAGTTAGGTACATTTTTTGAAAACAAATATTATTTTTTTGAAAAATTATATGACTCAAAGAGTGTGTCCTTTAAAGGCGCAAAAAATTTTGGAAGCAGTTTTTTTAATTTCTTTTTCATTTTCTAGCAAATTGGATTAAGAGGTGAAAAAAGGCGTAAAATTGACCTATTTACAACTCATTCAGGCTTTTCAGATTTCAAAATATTTTTACGTAACTTTTATAAACTTGTAGCTGTAATCCATACGAAGAGAATGTATGTGCAAATTAGTTTGTAATATAAGCAGTTGCCGAGAAATAGGCAATTTTGCATGAGTCACTTTTCACGTAATTTTGGCTGTAAAAGAATCAATTATTATTCGATTTTCAATTTTCTTTCGCCATTGGATGCCTAATGCCATAGTGGACTATGTCAAACCATTTTACCCCTTGCGCTGCCACCGGAAATGACGTCATTTGCTCAAAACTTAAATTTTAGCCCTCAAAAAACAATATTTTATTCAAATGAGTCGTATTTGTTATTTTTTTCAAATTGTGATATTTGATTCTATTGATCAAATAGATTGAACCCATACGATCATACAGATACCACAAAATGGTTTCTAACTTGTACGGTTGCAGAGAAATGGGCGATTTTCCTTAAGTCACTTTTCAAGGTTTTTGGTCTATAAAAGTGTCAGTTATTATTCGATTTTCATAAAATTTTCACCATATGATATCTTGTGTCATTTATGATTTCATAGAACTAATTTAACATTTTCAGTATCACCGGAAGTAATGTCATTTTGGCAAAAACTGTATTTTTAGCCTTCAACACAGACATTTTTTTCAAATGAGTCTGATTTGTAATATATTTCAAATTATGATATTTGATTCCAATCAACAAATGGATTGAACCCATACGATCATATAGATACCAAAAGATAGTTTTTATCGTGTACGGTTGCCGAGAAATAGACGATTTTCTACAAGTCACTTTTCAAGGTTTTTGGTCTATAAAAGTGGCAATTCTCATTCGATTTACATACAATTTTCGCCATTATGATGCCTTATGCCATTTCTGATTTCATAAAACTAATTGAACATTTTCATTATCACCGGATAATTTTGCCAGGATCACTTACAAGTAACATATATATAAAATGAATTGATATTGCTGGATTTGGTTGATTCTTCGTCCATTTTATTTGATGTTTACAATGCTTATGTGGAAACCTGTTTGATGGTTTCATTGGTATCGGAAGTGACATATGTTTAAGGGTAACGTGGCACCGAAAGTGACGTGGCACCAGTGAAACCCGTCATTCCTGCATGCAGGTCTAGTTCTTATTATTATTATTATTATTCTTTTGTTTTGAGTAGATCTCAGCAACTGCTTGTCGCATCGTTACGATTTCTTCGGTTTTACTGGGAAAGTGGGTGTGACTTAGAGGATAAAGCTATTTTGAACGTTCTGCGACAATGCGAAATGTCCGAAATCACCGAAGTTATCGTTTTTGAAAATATTGCAGTAATTTTAACAATAATCATTGGATTGTAACTTTCGATACATTTTGGCATAGCCTGAGACAGGGCACATAGCTACGCTACTTTCGATTTTTGATTTTCGGCAAATCTTCGAAGATATTAGGCGCCAAATTTCGAAAATTTAAAATTTTACAAAAAACTTTTTTATTTATGAATATTTTTTAGTCGTATTGTGCACAGAATTAAAGAGTCATCTGCCTAGTGCAAAAATCTTAAAAAATTTTGTCTCAGTAATTTTCCTTGGCCGCTATTGGCTAATTCAGTTTTTCAGTCCTAGATTAATTTTTTATTGTTCGATTTGTATAAAACAAAGTTCATATGCTTCGTTGTCTCAATTGTCATTTTTTTTATTACCGGAAGTGTTATCTGTCGGCACCGAAAGTGGCATAATTTTACCAAAAACTACAATTTTGACAGTTAGGTACCATTTTTCGAAAACAAATATTATTTTTTGGAAAAATTATTTGACTCAAACAGAGTGCCTTTTCAAGGCGCAAAAAATGGCGGAAGCAGTTTTTTTAATTTCGATTTCATTTTCGAGCAAATTCGAATAAATGGCTAAAAATGGTGTAAAATTGACCCATTTACAACCTATTCAGGCTTTTCAGATTTTAAAATATTTCTTCGTAACTTTTATAAACTTGTAGCTATAATCCATACGAAGAAAATGTATGTTAAAATTAGTTTGTAATATAAGCAGTTACCAAGAAATGGACAGTTCTGTACAAGTCACTGTTTTCGTTATTTTGCCTGTAAAATAGTCAATTATGATTGGAGTTTTATAAAAGTGACATCATTTGATTCAAAAAGCATGTAGCATCATATCAAGTTGATTACAATTTAAAATTGACACCGGAAGTGACGTCATTTTGTCAAAAACTGCATTTTAAACTTTTTAAATCAATGTTTTATTCAACCAAGAATTACTTAATATGTATTAATAATTTTAACTTTTGGTTTAAATTCACATATAAATACAACTCATATGGTCATATACATATCATAAAATTGTTTCTAACTTGTTCGGTTGCCGAGAAATAGACGGTTTTCTACAGGCCACTTTTGAAGGTTTTTGGGCCATAAAAGTGTCAATTATTATTCGATTTTCATAAACGTTACACCATGTTATACCTAATGCCATTTAGGATTTCATA
The DNA here is from genome assembly GCA_948474765.1 of Patella depressa. NCBI lineage: Eukaryota > Metazoa > Mollusca > Gastropoda > Patellidae > Patella > Patella depressa. The sequence goes on along the minus strand of CAOLEZ010000008.1, from coordinate 6,420,015 downwards.
CAAGTAATTTAAGATTTTCATTATCACCGGAAGTAACATCATTTTGGCAAAAACTGTATTTTTAGCCTTCAAAACAGATATTTTATTCAAATGAGTCTGTTTTGAAATGTTTTTCAAATTATGGTATTTGATGCCAATCAACAAATAAAATGAACCCATACGATCATACAGATACCACAAAATGGTTTCTAACTTGTACGGTTGCAGAGAAATAGTCGATTTTCTACAAGTCACTTTTCAAGTTTTTTGGTCTTTAAAAGTGGCAATTATTATTCGATTTACATAAAATTTTCACTATATGATATCGTATGCCATTTCTGATTTCATAAAACTAATTGAACATTTTCATTAACACCGGAAGAAATGTAATTTTGTCAAGATCATTTACAAGTAACAAATGTATAAAATGAATTGATATTGCTGGATTTGGTTGATTCTGCATCCATTTTATTTGTGTGCAATGTTAATTTGGAAACCTGTTTAATGGTTTCGTTTGGTACCGGAAGTGACATATGTTCAAGGGTAACTTGGCACCGGAAGTGACATGTTTAAGGGTAACGTGGCACCAGTGAAACCCGTCATTCCTGCATGCAGGTCTAGTTCTTATTATTAGGCTTTCACCATTTTTCAATGGTGAAAGACTATTGTTATTACTAAGATTATTATTATTATTTATTTTTTTATTGGGGGAAGCTAGATCTCAGAAACTATAAGAGATACAGGTCTGAAGTTTGATTTTCCCTCGGGAAAATGGGTGGTGGTTACTCCTTAAAACTATTTCCAGATTTGTGCGCATAGCGGAATTGCGTGAAATCTTTAGCGTGCACAAAAATTGAAAATCGGCCATAATTCAGTTAATTCTCAATCGATTTTTCAGACATTTATATTTTTGAATAGCGGGAGACATGTCCGACTAGATAGCAGTTAAAAAACGTTGAATATAGAAACTTTGTCGCTCTCATTTTTTTGGTGAATACTGGAAAATTTTCAAAAATTTGCTAAAATGTTTATTTTTTGGAATTTAGAAATTCTAATTACACTTTTGGATAGCTGACGTCGATCCGATTCCAGCAATGTAAGTTTTGTTCTGAAATATTAACTTTGATTTTTCACTTTTTTTCGCATTTTGGTCAAAAACGGTAAGGCTTATTTTTTTAAAACCACTCTAACGATTTTTCTGAAACTTTGGTAAGATGAACAGAGATGTCTGAATTGTTCCTTAAACTATAAATGAAAATCCTCTAATCACCGGAAGTGGTCAAGAAAGGTATCCAAATTTTGACAAAATTCAGAAAAATGGGTGCCTGTGCGCCAAATAAGATGTATCGATTGGTTGTTTACCGAGTAGTTAAAGTATTATATCGTTTGATAGCCACGTGAATTATCTACAAGATGGTACTATAGCGTGAAGTTTCTATCAAAAAATAAAAAAGTTATCTGAGTTTGAAAAGTAAGGTATTTTGCTATTTCGATCAACTTTAGACGCGTATTTCTCGAAAACGCCGCCTACGATTTTTTTAAAACTTTCTCATTCGAGAGTCTTATAGGTGGTGTATTGTGTGAAACCATTGTACAATTTCTCTAAATGTCATGAGTAGTCGAAAAACGAGATTGAAAATCCAAAACGGCGTATTTTTACCATTTGGAGCATTTTTAGACGTCTTTGTCTCAAAAAGTCAGCGTAATTTTTTTTTTGGAACTTCTTCTACAGAGAGTTTGATCGGTAGTCTTAGGTATGAAACCATTGCGCAACAGTTAAAAATATCAGGAGTATGAGAACAGAGGGATCGAAAATTGAAAACGTCACCTTTCATTGTTAAGCGAAACATGCAGTAAGAGTTGATACAATCTGTACGTTTTACATACGTTTAGAGCATATTCAAAAGCCCCCTTTTCTCTCACAGTGACGATATTTGAGCTAAAAGCATTTCAACTTTGAGTGTTTACTTCTATTCAAAATATGGGTTTAATGGCCCTGTAACAGAAATAGTTGATTGCTGCGTGTAATAATTATTCTTTGAATTAATATTGTTTCTTCTTTGTAAAAATTACCTCAGAACCGTAATCATCTCGACATAAATCGACGACTCGCTCTGTTTATAAGCAAATCAAATTTTTGAGAGGTTGTAGTTGTATCTTGCAGTAGTATCGTGCAGAAGTACGAATATTGCGCCGGTCATAGAAAGTTTAATGTAGGTAGAGCATGGACTCTGTTACTTATAAATATCGAAATTTTATATGTTGGTGACGTCAAATCTTTAACGTGCACGAAATCCGAAAATTGGCGATATTTCATTGAATATAAAATCAATTTTTGAACCAGTTACATATTTGAGTAGCTGACATGAAAACGCGATTCCGAAGTCCCATGTACACATTGGTGTGACATCGACAAAAGTCCGAATTGGTCATAATTGGAACGTTTTACATACGTATAAAGCATATATAGAGAGATTTTTTTAAAAGTGGCAATATTTGAACTAAGGGTGTTTTAATAGTAACCAATATCTGTTACTGGTGCTTCTAGAGTGAAAATAATTCGTTTTTGTAAATAATAGTTACCCCTGAAATTAATATCGCAGGATTTTTGTCTCCATGACGTCATCATTTGATACCAGTAAAAATAAACCTCTCTGTTGAAGCTATTTATAAGGAAGGCACTCCTCTATATAAATGCTGAAAAATTAATGTTGAATGTGATTCTGGGTTTTGGTTATTTATTTGACACTTACGATACTTTTTTGTCCCAATCGGAAAACTCTTTTTTTTTTCTCCTGTAGATCCCTGAAACTAAAACAGATAGAGTTTTGAATATTGATTTTTCCTATGTTTTAAACATTTAGTACTTAGAACTATTGCGAAAGTTGTGAACCAGACCGGAAGTGATGTAAATCTTTAACGTGCACGAATGAAAATCGGTTCTAATTATGTCAATTCCCAACCGATTTTCGAAAAAATTATATTTTTGTACAGCCGGGGATATTGCGGATGGGATAAAGGTCGAATTGTGATAACCATGTCGTTCTCAGTTGAGATAACCAGTTTGAGCATGGACTCTATCTGTAATAAATATTAAATTTTTATATATTACATGTAGTGACGTCAAATCTTTAACGTGCACGAAATCAGAAAATTGTAGATATTTCATTGAATATTTAATCAATTTTTGAACCAGTTGCATATTTGAGTAGTTGATATGGACGTGATTCCAAAGTCCCGTGTACACATTGGTGTGACATTGACAAAAGTCCGAGTTGGTCATAATCGCAACGTTTTGCCCACGTATAAAGCATTATATAGAGAGCTTTTTTTGAAAGAGGCAATATTTGAACTAAAGGTGTTTTACTGGTAACCAATATCTGGTAATGCTGCTTCTAGAGTGAAAATAATTCATTTTAGTCAATAACTGTAACTCCTGAAATTATTATCCCAGGTTTTTTTGTCTACATGACGCCATCATATGATACCAGCGAAAATGACGCTATTTACCGAAACTATTTATAAGGAAGGCACCCCTCTGGACAAATGTTGAAAAGTTGATGTTGAAAGGTATGATTCTTGGTTTTGGTTATGATCTGACACGATCTTTTTTTTTGTCCCATTCGAAAAACTGTTTTTTTTTTCATTCTCGTGTAGATCTCTGAAACTAAAGCAGATAGAATAATGATTTTTTCTATGTTTTAAGCAGTAACTACTTAGAAGTATTGCGAAAGTTCTGAACAGACCTGAAGTGAAGTAAATCTTTAACGTGCATAAATGAAAATAGGCCCTAATAATCTCAATTCCCAACCGGGGATATTGCGGATGCGATATAGGTCGAATTGCAATACCACGCGGTTCTCTTTTTTTCCTGAAAATTTGAAAATGTACTAAGATTGTAATTTTTTCTTTTAGAATTTTTGCGTTTTTGATTGCGTATTTAGATTTCTGGCGCCTGTAGGATTCTACCGATCCAAGTTCATAGTTGTTCAACTATATTTTTCACTTTCCTTCTATCGTAATGCGCATGCACAGAAAGTGTCAATGTCTGAGTTGTTTAAGTGTGTGTGTGTGTGTGTGTGTGTGTGTGTTTTAAGGGGTGAGTGGTAGGCATTTTGTGCTGCCTTGGGTAAGGTGAAAGCAAGTCTAGTTATTATTATTATTCTTCTTTTGTTTTGAGTAGATCTCAGCAACTACGTGTCGCATCGTTACGATTTCTTCGGTTTTACTGGGAAAGTGGGTGTGACTTAGAGGATAAAGCTATTTTGAACGTTCTGCGACAATGCGAAATGTCCGAAATCACCGAAGTTATCGTTTTTGAAAATATTGCAGTAATTTTAACAATAATCATTGGATTGTAACTTTCGATACATTTTGGCATAGCCTGAGACAGGGCACATAGCTACGCTACTTTCGATTTTTGATTTTCGGCAAATCTTCGAAGATATTAGGCGCCAAATTTCGAAAATTTAAAATTTTACAAAAAACTTTTTTATTTATGAATATTTTTTAGTCGTATTGTGCACAGAATTAAAGAGTCATCTGCCTAGTGCAAAAATCTTAAAAAAATTTTGTCTCAGTAATTTTCCTTGGCCGCTATTGGCTAATTCAGTTTTTCAGTCCTAGATTAATTTTTTATTGTTCGATTTGTATAAAACAAAGTTCATATGCTTCGTTGTCTCAATTGTCATTTTTTTTATTACCGGAAGTGTTATCTGTCGGCACCGAAAGTGGCATAATTTTACCAAAAACTACAATTTTGACAGTTAGGTACCATTTTTCGAAAACAAATATTATTTTTTGGAAAAATTATTTGACTCAAAGAGAGTGCCTTTTCAAGGCGCAAAAAATGGCGGAAGCAGTTTTTTTAATTTCGATTTCATTTTCGAGCAAATTCGAATAAATGGCTAAAAATGGTGTAAAATTGACCCATTTACAACCTATTCAGGCTTTTCAGATTTTAAAATATTTCTTCGTAACTTTTATAAACTTGTAGCTATAATCCATACGAAGAAAATGTATGTTAAAATTAGTTTGTAATATAAGCAGTTACCAAGAAATGGACAGTTCTGTACAAGTCACTGTTTTCGTTATTTTGCCTGTAAAATAGTCAATTATGATTGGAGTTTTATAAAAGTGACATCATTTGATTCAAAAAGCATTTAGCGTCATATCAAGTTGATTACAATTTAAAATTGACACCGGAAGTGACGTCATTTTGTCAAAAACTGCATTTTAAACTTTTTAAATCAATGTTTTATTCAACCAAGAATTACTTAATATGTATTAATAATTTTAACTTTTGGTTTAAATTCACATATAAATACAACTCATATGGTCATATACATATCATAAAATTGTTTCTAACTTGTTCGGTTGCCGAGAAATAGACGGTTTTCTACAGGCCACTTTTGAAGGTTTTTGGGCCATAAAAGTGTCAATTATTATTCGATTTTCATAAACGTTACACCATGTTATACCTAATGCCATTTAGGATTTCATACAAGTAATTTAAGATTTTCATTATCACCGGAAGTAACATCATTTTGGCAAAAACTGTATTTTTAGCCTTCAAAACAGATATTTTATTCAAATGAGTCTGTTTTGAAATGTTTTTCAAATTATGGTATTTGATGCCAATCAACAAATAAAATGAACCCATACGATCATACAGATACCACAAAATGGTTTCTAACTTGTACGGTTGCAGAGAAATAGTCGATTTTCTACAAGTCACTTTTCAAGTTTTTTGGTCTTTAAAAGTGGCAATTATTATTCGATTTACATAAAATTTTCACTATATGATATCGTATGCCATTTCTGATTTCATAAAACTAATTGAACATTTTCATTAACACCGGAAGAAATGTAATTTTGTCAAGATCATTTACAAGTAACAAATGTATAAAATGAATTGATATTGCTGGATTTGGTTGATTCTGCATCCATTTTATTTGTGTGCAATGTTAATTTGGAAACCTGTTTAATGGTTTCGTTTGGTACCGGAAGTGACATATGTTCAAGGGTAACTTGGCACCGGAAGTGACATGTTTAAGGGTAACGTGGCACCAGTGAAACCCGTCATTCCTGCATGCAGGTCTAGTTCTTATTATTAGGCTTTCACCATTTTTCAATGGTGAAAGACTATTGTTATTACTAAGATTATTATTATTAGGCTTTCACCATTTTTCAATGGTGAAAGACTATTGTTATTACTAAGATTATTATTAGGCTTTCACCATTTTTCAATGGTGAAAGGCTATTGTTATTACTAAGATTATTATTATTTATTATTTTTTTTTTTTCCCCTTTGCCTATTTCTCAGCAACTATAAGAGATAGAGGTCTGAAATTTGATTTTCTGTCGGGAAACTGGGTGGTGGTTAGTGCTTAAATGTAAAACCAAATTTGTGCGCATAGCGGAAACGCGTCAAATCTTTAACGTGCACTCAAATTGAAAATCGGCCATAATTCTTCTAATTCTCATCGGACTTTTCCGATATTTACATTTTTGGATAGCTGAAAACATTTCTGAGTAGATGGCAGTTCAAAAACATCGAGTTTAGAAACTTTGTCGCTCTCATTTTTTTGGTGAAAAATGGAAAATTTTCAAAATTTTCTAAAATTGTTATTTTTAGGAATTTTTAAATATGATTTATATTTTTGGATAGCTGACATTAATCCGATTCCAACAATATAGGTTTTGTTCTGAAATTTTAACTTTGATTTTTCACTTTTTTACGCATTTTGGTCAAATCGTAGAGTTCTTATTTTTTTAAAACGGCACCTACGATTTTTCTGAAACTTCAGGCATATGAAGTCAAGAGTCGTCTCCAGTCCTTAGTCTATGAATGAAAATCCTCTAATCACCGGAAGTAGTCAAGAAAAGTATCCAAACTTTGACAAAATTCTAAAAAATGGGTGTTTGTGCGGAAAATGCGATGTTTTAATTGGCTGTTTACTGAGTAGTTAAAGTACAACGTCATTTGATAGCCACGTAAAATATCTACAAGATGGTACCACAGCGACAAGTTTCTATCATAAATTGAAAAAGTTATAGGACTTTGAAAAGTAAGGTTTTTTACGATTTCGAGCAATTTTAAACGCATGTTTCTCGGAAACGCCGCCTACGATTTTTTTAAAACTTTCTCAGTCGAGAGTCTAATGGGTGGTGTATTGTGTGAAACCATTGTACAATTTCTCTAAATGTCATGAGTAGTCGAAAAACGAGATTGAAAATCCAAAACGTCGTATTTTTACCATTTGGAGCATTTTTAGACGTCTTTTTCTCGAAAAGTCAACGTAATTTTTTTTTGGAACTTCTTCTACAGAGAGTTTGATCGGTAGTCTTAGGTATGAAACTATTGCGCAACATTTAGAAATATCAGGAGTATGAGAACAAAGGAATCGAAAACTGAAAACGTCACCTTTCATTGTTAAGCGAAACATGCAGTAAGAGTTGATACAATCTGTACGTTTTACCAACGTTTAGAGCCTATTCAAAATTCCCCATTTCTCTCACAGTGACGACATTTGAGCTAAAAGTATTTCAACTTTGAGTGTTTACTTATATTCAAAATATGGGTTTAGTGACCCTGTAACAGAAATAATTGATTCCTGTGTGTAATAATTAGTCTTTGAATTAATATTGTTTCTTCTTTGTCAAAATTATCTCTCAACCGTAATCATCTCGACACAAATCGACGGCTCCCGCTGTTTATAAGGAAATCCAATTATCCATAGGTTGCAGTTGTATCTTGCAGTAGTATCGTGCAGAAGTACGAATATTGCACCTGTGATAGAAAGCATGATGTAGTTTGAGCTTGGGCCCTATCTCTAATTAAAGATAATTTTTTATATGTTAGTGACGTCAAATCATTAACGTGCACGAAATCAGAGTTTTATCGGTAGTCATAGGTATGAAACCATTGCGCAACATTTAGAAATATCAGGAGTACGAGAACAAAGGGATCGAAAACTGAAAACGTCACCTTTCATTGTTAAGCGAAACATGCAGTAAGAGTTGATACAATCTGTACGTTTTACCAACGTTTAGAGCATATTCAAAATTCCACATTTCTATCACAGTGACGATATTTGAGCTAAAAGTATTTCAACTTTGAGTGTTTACTTATATTCAAAATATGGGTTTAGTGACCCTGTAACAGAAATAATTGATTTCTGTGTGTAATAATTAGTCTTTGAATTAATATTGTTTCTTCTTTGTCAAAATTACCTCATAGCCGTAATCATCTCGACACAAATCGACGGCTCGCGCTGTTTATAAGGAAATCCAATTATCTATAGGTTGCAGTTGTATCTTGCAGTAGTATCGTGCAGAAGTACGAATATTGCACCTGTGATAGAAAGCATGATGTAGTTTGAGTTTGGGCCCTATCTCTAATTAACGATAAATTTTTATATGTTAGTGACGTCAAATCATTAACGTGCACGAAATCAGAATATTGTCGATATTTCATTGAATATTCAATTTAGTTTTGAACCAGTTACATATTTGAGTAGCTGACCTGAACGCGATTCCAACGTTCCGTGTAACACATTGGTGTGACATCGACAAAAGTCCGAACTGGTTATAAATGTAACGTTTTGCATACGTATAAAGCATATATAGAGAGCTTTTTTAAAAACTGGCAATATTTGAACTAGGGGTGTTTGAATGGTAACCAATATCTGGTATTGGTGCTTCTAGAATGAAAATAATCCATTCTAGTAATTAACAGTTACTCCTGAAATTAATATCCCAGGATTTTTGTCTACATGACGTCATCATTTGATACCAGTGAAAATGAAGCTCTCTGTTGAAGCTATTTTTAAATAAGGTACCCCTCAATTACAACGTTGAAAAATTAATGTTGAATTGTGCGATTTTGGGTTTTGGTTATTACCTGATACTTAAGGTATTTTTTTGTCTCATTCGGAAAACTGTTTTTTTATTAATACTCGTTTAGATCTCTGAAACTAAAACAGATATAGAGTTCTGAATATTGGGTTTTCCTATGTTTTAAACATTTAGTACTTAGATCTATTGCGAAAGTTGTGAGCAGACCGGAAGTGATGTAAATCTTTAACGTCCACGAATGAAAATCGGTTCTAATTATGTCAATTCCCAACCGATTTTCGAAAAAATTATATTTTTGTACAGCCCGGGATATTGCGGATGGGATAAAGGTCGAATTGAGATAAACATGTCGTTCTCAGTTGAGATAACCAGTTTGAGCATGGACTCTATCTGTAATAAATATTAAATTTTTATATGTTACATGTAGTGACGTCAAATCTTTAACGTGCACGAAATCAGAAAATTGTAGATATTTCATTGAATATTTAATAAATTTTTGAACCAGTTGCATATTTGAGTAGTTGATATGGACGTGATTCCAAAGTCCCGTGTACACATTGGTGTGACATTGACAAAGGCCGAGTTGGTAATAATCGCAACGTTTTGCCTACGTATAAAGCATTATATAGAGAGCTTTTTTTGAAAGAGGAAATATTTGAACTAAAGGTGTTTTACTGGTAACCAATGTCTGGTAATGCTGCTTCTAGAGTGAAAATAATTCATTTTAGTCAGTAACAGTTACTCCTGAAAGTATTATCCCTGGTTTTTTGTCTACATGACGCCATCATATGATACCAGCGAAAATGACGCTATTTACCGAAACTATTTATAAGGAAGGCACCCCTCTGGACAAATGTTGAAAAGTTTATGTTGAAAGGTATGATTCTTGGTTTTGGTTATTATCTGACACGATCTTTTTTTTTGTCCCATTTGGAAAATTGTTTTTTTTTTTATTCTCGTGTAGATCTCTGAAACTAAAGCAGATAGAATAATGATTTGTCCTATGTTTTAAGCAGTAAGTGCTTAGAACTATTGCGAAAATTCTGAACAGACCGGAAGTGAAGTAAATCTTTAACGTGCATAAATGAAAATAGGTCCTAATAATGTCAATTCCCAACCGATTTTCGAAAAAGCTATATTTTTGTGGAGGCGGTGATATTGCGGATGCGATAAACGTCGAATTGCAATACCACACCGTTCTCCTTTTTTCCTAAAAATTTGAAAATGTACTGAAATTGTAATTTTTTTTAGAATTTTTGAGTTTTTGATTGCGTATTTAGATTTCTGGCGTCTGTAGGATTCTACCAATCCAAGTTCATAATGTTGTAAATTGTTCAACTATATTTTTCACTTTCCTTCTATCGTAATGCGCATGCACAGAAAGTGTCAACATCTGTGTTGTTTAAGTGTGTGTGTGCGTGTGTTTTAAGAGGTGAGTGGTGGGCATTTTGTGCTGCCTTGGCTAAGGTGAAAGCCTTCAGCCTTGCAAGCAAGTCTAGTTCTTATTATTATTATTCTTCTTTTGTTTTGAGTAGATCTCAGCAACTGCTTGTCGCATCGTTACGATTTCTTCGGTTTTACTGGGAAAGTGGGTGTGACTTAGAGGATAAAGCTATTTTGAACGTTCTGCGACAATGCGAAATGTCCGAAATCACCGAAGTTATCATTTTTGAAAATATTGCAGTAATTTTAACAATAATCATTGGATTTTAATTTTCGATAGATTTTGGCATAGCCGGAGACAGGGCACATAGCTACGTTACTTTCAATTTTTGATTTTCGGCAAATCTTCGAAGATATTAGGCGCCAAATTTCGAAAATTTAAAATTTTACAAAAAACTTTTTTATTTATGAATATTTCTTAGTCGTGTTGTGCACAGAATTAAAGAGTCATCTGATTAGCGCAAAAATGTTAAAAATTTTTGTCTCAGTAATTTTCCTTGGCCGCCATTGGCTAATTCAGTTTTTCAGTCCTAGATTGATTTTTTATTGTTCGATTTGTATAAAACAAAATTCATATGCTTCGTTGTCTCAATTGTCATTTTTTTTATTACCAAAAGTGTTATCTGTCGGCACCGGAAGTGGCATAATTTTACCAAAAACTACAATTTTGACAGTTAGGTACCATTTTTCGAAAACAAATATTATTTTTTTGAAAAATTATATGACTCAAAGAGTGTGCCCTTTCAAGGCGCAAAAAATGTCGGAAGCAGTTTTTTTAATTTCAATTTCATTTTCGAGCAAATTCGATTAAGAGGCTAAAAATGGTTTAAAATTGACCTATTTACAACCTATTCAGGCTTTTCAGATTTTAAAATATTTCTTCGTAACTTTTATAAACTTGTAGCTATAATCCATGCGAAGAAAATGTATGTTAAAATTAGTTTGTAATATAAGCAGTTGCCAAGAAATGGGCAGTTCTGCAGAAGTCACTGTTTTCGTTATTTTGCCTGTAAAATAGTCAATTATTATTGGATTTTTATAAAAGTGACATAATTTGATTCAAAAAGCATGTAGCGTCATATCAAGTTGATTACAATTTAAAATTGACATCGGAAGTGACGTCATTTTGTCAAAAACTGCATTTTAAACTTTATAAATCAATCTTATATTCAACCAAGAATTATTTAATATGTATTAATAATTTTAACTTTTGGTTTAAATTCACATATAAACACAACTCATATGTTCATATAGATATCATAAAATTGTTTCTAACTTGTTCGGTTGCCGAGAAATAGACGGTTTTCTACAGGTCACTTTTGAAGGTTTTGGGGCCATAAAAGTGTCAATTATTATTCTATTTTCATAAACTTTACACCATGTTATACCTAATGCCATTTAGGATTTCATACAAGTAATTTAAAATTTTCATTATCACCGGAAGTAACGTCATTTTGGCAAAAACTGTATTTTTAGCCTTCAAAACAGATATTTTATTCAAATGAGTCTGTTTTGAAATCTTTTTCAAATTATGATATTTGATGCCAATCAACAAATAGAATGAACCCATACGATCATACAGATACCACAAAATGGTTCCTAACTTGTACGGTTGCAGAGAAATAGCCGATTTTCTACAAGTCACTTTTCAAGTTTTTTGGTCTTTAAAAGTGGCAATTATTATTCAATTTACAAAAAAATGTTCACTATATGATATCTATGCCATTTCTGATTTCATAAAACTAATTGAACATTTTCATTAACACCGGAAGTAATGTAATTTTGTCAAGATCATTTACAAGTAACAAATGTATAAAATGAATTGATATTGCTGGATTTGGTTGATTCTGCGTCCATTTTATTTGATGTGAACAATGTTTATTTGGAAACCTGTTAAGTGGTTTCGTTGGTACCGGAAGTGACATATGTTCAAGGGTAACTTGGCACCGGAAGTGACATGTTCAAGGGTAACGTGGCACCAGTGAAACCCGTCATTCCTGCATGCAGGTCTAGTTTTTAGTTTAATGTTACTTCTATGGCTGTTAAGTCTCGTGCTAAAAGGAGTGATCGTTTGGCCTACATATTGTTTTTTACAAAATTGACAAGTTATACAGTATATTACATAAGAACTGTGGCAATTTAAAAATTAGCTTTAATATAAAAAATTTTTTGGTCTATACTAGTAATATGATTGGTGGTTTCCATAGTTGCACATGCTTTGCATTTCGGTCTGTTGCAAGGTTTGCATCCTCTATATAAATTATTATTAATTACAGGCACTTCTGTTTTTTTCAATGTGTTTACTTCTATCAACTGACCAATGGTCCTGCATTTTTTCTGTGAAATTACAATTTTAGAATTATTCAGTAGTTTAGACATACGGGCACTAGTCTCTAAAATTGAAGTGTCTTGAGCTAAGGTACGTAAATTAGGTTGACGGGGGTCATAGGTAGTTACCCAAGGTATAACTTTCTTAACATTAAAATCTTTAATAGTGTATTGTAGTAATTCATTTCTGCTTTTTTGATGGACTTTGTTAAATTCTTTTTTGATGGCTTTAATTTTATATCCGCATTGTTTAAGGTAGTTTTCAAATTTAGTTAAATAGTAGCTGGTCCATTCAGGTTTGCTGCAAATACGCTTAATGCGGATGGCTCCACTGTAAATTATTGAATTGAAGATATGATGAGGATGGCAGCTGGATGGTTTGAGGTATTGATGACTGGCTGTTTCTTTGCAGAATAAATTAGTTTCCAGTTTGTTGTTATGATTGATGACTTTAACGTCTAAAAATGAGACTTCAGTATTACTGATATTCATAGTGAATTTGATTTTAGGGTGCTTTGAGGGTTGTTAAAAAATTATGACATGGAACTAAACTTAATATTGCTGAATCACTTTGGATCCACAGATTAAATACTGTATGGCCTTATGGTTTAAATGAAATGCCTGTAAATTAATTCTAATTTTTTTAACTTTACACCCTTTATAATTATTATGTCATCAATGCTATGACGTCATACTTACATTATGACATCACTTGTTACCATGACTAACCTTGAACTTCAACTGCATCATTTTTGTAACTTTTAATCTCTGAAGAAGTAGGTTTTTACCTACGAAACGTTAGATACTTTAAAAGATGGTTTTGTGATACCTTTGACTTTGTTTTTATCCACTCCTACTACTGGTGTCACTGTATCAAGTTTATTATGACTTTGATCCTGTCTATGTTTATGTTATTTAAATGGTTTTGGATTCCTCTCACTTTATCATCCGTATTCACATGAAAATGTGGGCGTATAACAATAACTGATATGGATCATCAAAGATGTATTTTAATTAAGTTATGAATCCATCTAAGGACTTAGAAATACATGTTTATAGGCCTTACACCATTTTTTCTTTTACTTTTCTGTAATTTCACAGTTAATTTTGGAGGGAAAAAAACTCATGTATTGTCCAGTTATTTTTTTTTCTTTCGTCTTGTGGTCAGTATAATCTGTAATTTTAGAGTCTTTATTTTTTTTTAAAAAAAAAACCTGGGCTATTCACATATAGGCATATATTTTTGTCTGATTTCTAGCAATTTTAGAAACGTTCAAAGATATAATATAGGCCTGTAATAAATTATTTTTCTTTATTTGGTCTATATATGAATAAACACCAGTCAATTGCATAGGCCTATCTTTTTTTTTTTTTAAATAAATTACTTATATTATAGGCCTATGTCATTTTTTTAAAAATGACTTATAGGCCTATATCACATTCACATTCTCACCTTTACTATTTATAATGTTGTTTTTCAATGGTAATTTCAGAGAGAATAAAAGCACAAATTTATTTGCAATAAACAATAGGATTACATTATATCAATATATTTTTGGGGCCTACAAGTATATCAAAATTTTAAATTCGGTCTTTTCACTGTTTATTAAAAAAAAAATATTCAAAATTTATATTTTCATCAATATACAGGCCCACATTATATACCATTTTCGTCTTTACTTTTCTGTAATTTCACAGATAATTTTAGAGGGGGGGAAACTAAGATTTGATGTTAGTAAGTTATTTCATTGGCATTTTGGACAGAATAACTTGTAATTTTAAAGTTTTTATTTTAAAAATTATAGGCTATTCATTCACATAATAAAAGAATTATAGGCCCATGTGTTTATGATATGTGTCTATCTTCTTTTATAACTTCTTTTTTTCGCTGATGTTTAAACAAACAAAAAGGGAAAAAAATAAAAATGAATGAAATATAATCAATATACATACATATAACAGAAAGATTTTTTTTTTTTTTCTATTTTGTATTCTCTAATATTTTTTAAAAGTTTAAGGATAACCTACATGAGGTAATTGTATGATAAAAAAAAAACTTCCATAGCTTTGGCAGGCCTACATCCTATTTTCTTCTTAAAAGAATCTTACTTATTTCATAGTCCTACCTATATCACATTTTCTTTTCTACACTTTACAATTTTGTATTTTCACTGTTTATTCACTCATCACTGTCCAAATTTATTCTTTAAAAATACAAATAGGCCTATATTATTATAGATTATTCTGTAATTTCACAGTTAATTCTAGAGGAAAAAATCACAGCCCGGATGTAGTGATTATTATTTATTTATTTTTTTTTTAAAAAGGCTATTCATATATAGGCCTAAATATGTATCCAATTTCTTTTTTGCTCTCACTCTTTAAATCAAAGTTAATAGCAAATGAATAAATATAAAAAGGATAAAATATATATAACAAAAAAAAAAAACCAAGGAAAAAAAAAGAAAAGAAAACTTGAAGAACTAGACTATATTAAAATACATAAATATGATTATGACTCTTGTAGTTAGCCTTATGATAGGCCTATAAATAGCTGCATGTGTTTGGCCTTTAATGCTTAATCTATAAATCCGATCTGTATTTATTTGCTTTTGTTTTCAACCGTGAATTCACCACATCCCTTCCTTTATAATGTGAAAAGTTTCATTAAAATAATAGGCCTGATTTACGTCTATTTACCATGCAACCATGATTATGATGAATGTAAAGAAAGACCAAAGTATGCCCACGTAAAACAGCAATTTCACGTTATACATTATTTTATTTTCAAAAACTGTCGGCACATTTCATTCAGGACAACTTGTTATTAATTTTGAAAAGTTAGGATTATTTTAAAAACTTATAACGGTATTAATATTATCGAAGTTTACTTGAGGTAAATAACATTACGTCAACGGTAGAAACAAATGTTTTGCGAGGTTAAACATGGCGGAATTGGTACTTCCGGTGACTTCACACTTCTCAGCCAATGAGATATCTAGATCTGAAGTCTCATTCTGGGTGATTTTTTCAACAGACTAGCCCCATCTATGGTACACTTCAAGCAAATGAAAGTAGTTTATATTGACTTCTGCTTGGAATACCACAACCTCCCGATGCTGACTAGGGAGGTAAGTTTTTGTGGATACTACAAAAGTATGGGTATGTACAATTTGTACATGCCTTAAGCTTGATGGTGACGACCCTGTAATCAACTGTTTTAAGAACTTTTCAAAGGTGTGATAATTAACAAATTGGTGAATTATCAGAACTTTGGGTGGTGTAGCCTGTGTTGTATCGGCCAGGCTAGCATATGACACTGGTTGGGCCTTTGCTCCTTCAACAGCATATCCTAGCCTGTTTGATACAGCAAAGGCTACATCACAAAGGGTTCTCATCATTGAGAAACTCTTAGATATCTTGCATCTGTAACTGAAAGTTACTGGTGGGAAACCCATGTTTGGTCCTTGTGAAGCCAATGCCCACACAATTCTCATGGACTTTGTCTCCCGGAGTTGTCTCAGGTTTCTAACTCAGAAGGTCGCAAATCACAGAGATGTGATCGAGCGAGTGCGTGCCATTGGAAGTAATAAGTTTTAAGGTCTGATTGGACTTCGCAGTTTATCTGGTGCTGACTGGAGAGGTAAACTAAAACAAGGGCTGGTGCACATATGAAGCTTGATGGTGTGGTGAGGACCCCGTTACCATCGTTTCAAGAAGCTTGCAAAATGTAACATCTCAACTGAGCTGGTGAAGGGTGACTTGCCTTCGCAGGACCAGCACGTAGATGGCAATTGTTCAGTTCAGAAAACTTTTGAGTGAGAGGTGTTTCCACTGGCTCGTGCTGGATGTCGCCCCATGTCAGAAACAAAGTGCATCACGATACGCGACAGGTCGTACCTAACAGAAAGCGGCTGGCAGTTGAACAAAATCATTTCTGTTCCTGTGCCGAATCGTGATCTACCTGCCCATCTTGCTGTAATTGAATGCATAAAATGTGGTTGTAAAACAGACTGCATGGGGCGATGCAATTGTTTTGATAGGGGTCGTACCAATATGATTAGGGGTGTGCAGGAGGACGAGGATGATGAATAACTGATTTATTTATTTCCAAGATAGGATCTTTTTGTTTCGTTTTGGCAACTTCTGGCTTGTTAAGATTCTTTTTGTTTATGATATTAGACTTGTTTACTAGTTACAAATGACAAAGTGTCTTGAATCTCATGACAACATTTCGGTCTCCCAAAAGTGACCACATTAATCATTTTACCATGCTTCAACAGCCTCTTAAAGTGGTAGGCTGAGCTACCAAAAATTGGTATTCACCACCCGAATTAAATGAAAACTGCTCTCATTGGCTTTAAGTGTATAATAAATGGGATCGACATGATGACAAAACTCTGGAATGAACTTCAGATTTAAGTGTATAATAAATGGGATCGGCATGATGACAAAACTCCGGAATGAACTTCAGATTATGAAATCCAGATCATGAAAATCCAAAAACTATCGGCTGAAATCAATCCGAGTTTGACACCGGAAATTGTATTTTCAACCGGAATTCAATGGAAACTACTTCCATTCCCTTTAAATGTATAATAGAAGGGGTCGGCATGATGAAAAAAAATAGGTTGCCAGGCAACGAAACATAAGCCCACACAGCAGCTAAATAGTCCGGGCAGTCAACAACAGTTGTCGCATCTTAAGCAATTATCAGAAAATCATTAGAATTTTTGGGTTTTTTATAAAGTTCTGCCCCATGCTAATGTTAAGCATACGAAACATTTAATATTATGGATTTAGCTGTTCAATTATCGATTTTCAAGAAATTCACACTCGATCATCATTAATGTGTAACGGGGATATAGTCAAACGTTTTTTTTAATTTGGAATAAAATTGTGACCTCCATAGGGTCCACAAGGTAAACAAGTCAACAGTGAGGCTGATGTCCCCCGCCGAAATCCCAAAATAAATAGATGACACATATTATTTAATCGCACATTTATTTTTTTCAAACATATCGAGCAATCAAACTGTACACGAAGTGTCATCCAAAAGTGTTTTATAAAGAAAAATGCTAAAACCGACGAGAAAAATGAAAATGTACCCTAAGTTAGGGGGACCCTAAAGGCAGGCAAAAGGGGCCCCACCCTTGACAAAAGGGACCCCCTGGCCAAGGGAAAGGGCCCTCATGTCCGAGTCAATCGTTTCTATACATTGTTACTGTCGAATCCATTACTGAATGAGAATGCAGTAATTGTATTGGCATAAAAATCATCAATCAAGATGAACCTAAGTTATCTTGTCCCAAAGTATTAACCAATCAAATTGCTTATCTCTGCCTACCCTAAGAAGAAAATGCTCATCTTCGAACTAAATCAAGGCATTAACCTAATAAGCATACACACCAATTTTGAACATTTTAACTCAATTCGAAGGAGACAACAAATTGATTATCGCTCTGCTTACCCTGAGCAGAAAATGCTCATTATCGATCTTAGTCAAGGCATTACTGTAATGAAACTATACACCAAGTTTCATCACTCTCACTTAATTAGAACTAAAGTTATCGTGTCCCAAAGCATCAACCAATCAAATTGCTTATCTCTGCTTACCCTAAGCGGAAAATGCTCACCTTCGAATTCCATCAAGGCATTGACCTACACTGAGAAATAGGTAAGGGTTAAACTGTACGTTTGCCGCATTAAAATTGATCTTAAAGTGTCAATAAGTACGTTTGCCTCATCAAAAAATAAATTTCGGATTATAACTCCTCATTATGGCTTAAAATCTCTAGGTAAGGTGTGTTAATTAACAAGGGTGAAAAATGGACTGCAAGGCGAGTTAATTATCGGTAGGGTTGAACAACTCTCGGACTTTTCTGTACTGAGTGTGTTAATTAACCGACCGGTTAAAAACGAATGACAGGGTGTGTATTGTTTAATTGGTGTGTTTTCTCGATAGTTGTTATAACTGCGCAAAAAGGGTATAATCAAGGACCAACAGGCATTATCGGAGGTGTGAGTGTTAAATCAAAACTTAGGAAGGAAAATTAATTTTACCGTGCGATTTTTCATTCGCCGGTGTGTTTTACACAAATAGGTCTTTGTATAAGGACAGGTCTTTATATGTGGAGTTGTAGGGGGCCGTTTCTTCAATGCGTCTTTTGTATTTGTTGATGAACATAAGACACACTACGTGTTTTATAGTCTCGCCATTTATAAAATTGCCTATATGGACGTGTGCTCGCTATATGATTCACGTTTCTCTCATCTCGTCTTTTTGTATTTGTATAAAACCCGTACGCGTTTTATACTTTCACGTTATTTATATATAAATTTGCATTTAATGAAATAATAATGTACGGAAAGGTGAATATATAGATATCCCACACAAAATCCAAAATTTTAATATCCCCGGGTACACAGCGAGTAAGCTAAATTTTCCGTATGTGTATATTTACTTATTCGTTTGTTCCTTCATTTTTCTTTTCTTCAGGTAGTGGTTTCTCCTTTCAAATCCGTACCGAGTCTAGGCAAAGTGGTGGGTCCCCCCCCCCAATTCTATCCCGGACGGAGCTTAAAATACTCAAATTGCCAACGAATTCTAAACGTCAATGAAACTGCTGCCTAAATTGTCTCAGATGCACTGAAATTAATACTAATTTTAAAAAAAAATCCCGGAGGAAAACATCCCGGGCACTCAAAGCAAGGGGCGGAGTACATACTAGTACGATCCGCGGTCAGTACGAACATTTTAAACAAACAACAATGGGGCCCCCGCCCAGTTGGTATGTCCCGGGCCCCATCTTACCTTCAATAGCAATATCCATAAAACAGAAATCTTCATGTTGATAAATATTACGACACAACAACCAACCGAACAGTGGTAATTCCCACGCAAATGGTATTTAAACTTTACTTTAGCTTTTCACTAAATTTACATTGCATACACTCCAACGATCCTAATTCCAGAACTAAACTTGTAACTTTACCGTATGTAAATATACTTATTCTCGTAAATATACTTATTCTCGTAAATATACTAAATCTCGTCTTCCGACAAATTATTATTTGTGTCTTCAAATTTGTACCATGTCACCATATTCATGATCCAAAAAATAATATAATTCAAATGTCAACCCATCCATTGGCATTTCAGACTTCACGTCTCTCCGGTTCATGCGTTGTCCGTGCAGATTCGACAATCTCAATTACGTTTCCTTGATCAAAGCAACACTTCTGTTTACATGTAGAGACATGCACGAGCTTATTCGCACCTAACTGGAAAACTGTTCGGTTGCTTTATTTGAGACGATACTAATGATAAACTATAACATTTGGCAATTTTTTCTTTGAAAATTCTGATAAATTGGTAGCTCTTCGGGAAGCGTTGATCATATAGCTTACTCTGTTTGTGTGTATTGTAGTTTATAATAGCTAGCAGATAATAAAGGATATCTGAATACTTTCTGAATGAACATATATCTCGTTATTAAATGTTAATTTTTAAAGGGCCCCTTTTAATGATAGTCGGATATCATTCACAGATATCAAATATAAATCACAATAAATAGATCGTGAATAGTCCAAAGGGGATTTGAAACAAACAGAATTGTTATTCTATGAAAAAATACATTTAATTTACCCGTTTCCTAATTCGATTTGATACTTGATTTAAGCTTCACGGTTCAATTAGACCTTAGACAATTATGTTTCCAACTGGCTCGTAGAAATAATTCAAATATAATTTATTATCAAAATCGGGGAGATGTTTTAGCAAATAAAGGGGACAAAGTAATAATAATACTATAAATCGAAATTTTTGTTACTGTTAATACATATTAAAGGTTAAGAACGGATATTGATACACTACACGTGCATATATAATTATAGTGTGCTCATCATAACTTGTTTAGGGACGCTTTACAAAGTGACAATTTAATCATATAAAAAAATATTAAAAGCCAGTTTAAATGACTTTGTTTTAAATATCCTTTTTTTTTTTTAGAGAGAATATAGTTATGTGCAACATTTTAAACTTTTTTTTAGAGAGAATATAGTTATGTGCAACATTTTAAACTAAGTAAATGGTAGATTATTCCATAAAAAAGATACGCCAATACCAAGAGTTAGTTACCGGTTGTCGTAAATTTTACTATACACGCGTCTATGTATTCTATTTACATGCCATAAAAGTTTTAAACATAAATTACCTTATTTTTCATTTTGCACGATTTTTTAAGTTACCAATAACATTTAATTAATCAATCTATAAACAAAATTAACAACTGTAATTCAGACAGCAAAATGTAATACACATTTTAGTTGAAATAAATAATCCATGTAGCTTGTTAATTAGTTTATTACTTTATGACACCAATCAAGTGTCTGTGTCTAAACTCTATAAACCGCATTACATAACACCTATATAGGTCAACGTTTTCAAACATTCTGATCAATCAACCAGAACAAAAAGATGGAAATACTTTCCCCCAGTTTGACAGCATATACAAGATACCAGTGCTCTAATATTGTATTTTAGAAAATAGTAAGAAATATAGGTGGTGTTATTGATGAACTATTTAAATGTTCGCAACACATCCCAAGTATTAATATCGTCTAGTTCTATCTGGTGCAGATCTATCGTTCAAAAGTTTTATAATTTTTGCTGGATCCACGGGATAGATACAATACCATGCTGATTTCTATTTTTCATTTTGGCCCCAACAGCTCAGCCTCCAATGTATACTATCAATCATAAGTCAATATGTGAACTTACGGGAACAAGTTGTTTCGACATCGAGCTTGTTCAACACCCGTTACCCGATTTATTTCAACCACCATCTATTTGGGTCAGTTTGACTAGGATTTGATTCGGTTGATTATATAAGATTTGTGGATGGTTGATTTATAATAAAGATTTTATAATTTTAGCGGCAGTCTTTTCTTTCATAAACATCAAACATCTATTTTACGCAGATCAGTCTTTGTTAAGTGTAGGTCTTTATATGGATTTATACCTGGTGTAGGCCTACATGTAGTTACATATATGCGTTCTTATACGCATTTCATTTCTTGATGAATACAACATGTTTTATACTTAGTTCCAATTTGATTATCTGATATAATCTCGATTGTCAAATCTCCGGGCCTGCTAAAACCACAAGTTTCTGTGATTGTGAATCCAGCCTTTGTTTTACAGTACTGTCGATTCATGCACGCTTTTCACACGGAATAGCCCTTTGATGTTGTCAGTTAACTATGCTCTTTAATGTTGACGACGAGGAACAGTAAACTCGTGCTGTAATGGATTAGCTGATATACATAGTTGGTTGGAATTTGGCAATTGTTACAGTTTATTCCACTAAGTCAGGGGTTGAAATGTTTGTAAACTTTTAGAAATATTTTTTTACTTGTCACTTGGTCATTTCAAGTTGTCACCTTTGATTTTCGGTTTTAATTTTAATAATATTTTTTTTTTTAATAAACTCAGCATTCACCTTAGCACATTTTGGCGGAAGTAATGAAACAAATGACCACCGTTTTCTCACTCGAGAATCTTCGCTACTCCGACCCATTCGTTGTACGCACGTTTCCGACCCATTCCATGGCCATGCCGATAATATATAATTTCAAATAACATCGTTATTGGTTGTATATTTTACATTCCAAATGAATCACAGTAGACAGGAATTCGACTTCCAGGCGTTACGCCCAGTGCAACTTCAGTTTATGGCACCGTCAATCCCCAATAGAAATTGTAAAATATGTATTATTTTCTATTACTGGCATTTTCTATTACTGATATCATTCTTGAAGTGTTGCGGGCTTTTCCGTGATGCCTCTTCTTGTCGACCCCGCTTGTAAACGCGAAAGAAAATGACTTTTTTTTTATTTTGTCCATGAACGGTGTATAGATCAAAACCCAAGCCAGACATTTATAGATTTCGGAAACGACAATAAAAATCCTTACGGTATGCGTAAAAGATTCGTTGTCTCAATTTCATCCGTAACAAATTATACCAATTATACTATAAAAATCAAAACCCACATGTACATTTTCCGCAAATGATAATTACAGCGATCAAATGATCATTGTTATTGTTTATCTGTATTCTATTGTAAATTTATATTTTAGGCCTGCTGTTTTAATTACCACTCAATTGATCATATCGTCGCTTTGCTGGCGAACTGGCGAATCTGAAATATTTAAGTATTGAGAATTTTGCGTTTGAAATTTGCGCTCTGTTGTTATCTCTGTAGCCATCAAATATTAACATTTATTTATGATTTAATATTTCATACATATACATCAGGAAACATGACGCCATTTACATATAACGTTATTATTGAATGGACATAGAGATAACGACAGAGCGCAAATTTCAAACGCATAATTCTCAATACTTAAATATTTCAGATTCGTCGGTTCGCCAGACAAGCAACGATATATACTATATTGTAAATTTACATATTATTGCTTAATCCATAGAATTTAGTTCTATGCTTAATCATAATTTCCTTAAATCATTTTTAGAGCTACCAATCGCTTGACCTCCAGTTTTAACTCGATTTTATTCTGACGGAGAAGCATTCTATTGTAACTGTATAAAGTATATGTTATAAATATATTTTTTTTTCTATTGTATCGCAGACAATCAAATAATTAATGGTGATACAGTAATAAGTTTTTACGCACCACTTGGCTTTGTTGTTTGTTTTTTACAGGTTTCTGTGGTTTATTTAAGGAGGTGCAATGAGTTACGTGGTAGGCTACTAATCACTACTTTATCTGTCCGTCCAACGCTGGCTATATAATAATTATTATTGAACTGCTAACATTTCTAGAGTTGTTTTGTTTATAATAATAAAATTGCAAACTCGTTGAACTTTTGTCTTTATCTATTAAAAGTTGCAATGAAATAAATACGAGTTACGTACGTTGTACTAATTTCAACACGCAAAACAATAAACTGGCCATGAGTTACGGGTTGCACGGTACCCATTTCAACATGCAAAACAATAAACTGGCAATGAGTTGCCGTTTACGTGGTACCTATTTAAACACGCAAAACAATAAATTGTCAGAACAAAAGAATATATATAGACATCCGGTAAATTTAGATTATCGCTATGTACCCAGATATATTTAAATTGGGGTCTGACTGCTAGATACTTATAAATGATGACATTGTTTTCGCCATTTTACGACAGATGAAGGTCCATATTTATATTTTATTATGCAATTTTATAGATGGCGTGACTATAAAACAGTACTGAGTCTTATGTTCATCAACAAATACAAAAGACGCATTGAAGAAACGGCCCCGTACAACTCCAAATATGAAGACCTGTCCTTATACAAAGACATATTTGCGTAAAACACACCGGCGAATGAAAAATCGCACGGTAAAATTAATTTTCCTTCCCAAGTTTTGATTTAACACTCACGCGCTAGATAAAGCCTGTTGGTCCTTGATTATACCCTTTTGGCGCAGTTATAACAACTATCGAGAAAACACACCAATTAAACAATACACACGGTGTCATTCGTTTTTAACCCGTCGGTTAATTAACACACTCAGTACAGAAAACGCACCGTCCGAGAGTTGTTCAACCCTACCGATAATTAACTCGCCTTGCAGTCCATTTTTCACCCTTGTTAATTAACACACCTTATCTAGAGATTTTAAGCCGTAATGAGGAGTTATAATCCGAAATTTATTTTTTTATGAGGCAAACGTACTTATTGACACTTTGGGATCAATTTTAATGTGGCAAACGTACAGTTTAACCCTTACCTATTTCTCAGTGCTAATAAGCATATACACCAAGTTTGAACATTTTAACTCAATTAGAAGGAGAGTTATTGTGTTCCAAAGTCTCGACCAATCAAATTGCGTATCACTCTGCTTACCCTGAACAGAAAATGCTCATTATCGAACTTAGTCAAGGTATTACTGTAATGAAACTATACACCAAGTTTCATCACTCTCACTTAATTAGAACTAAAGTTATCGTGTCCCAAAACATCAACCAATCAAATTGCTTATCCCCGCTTACCCTAAGCAGAAAATGCTCATCTTCGAACTCCATCAAGGCATTGACCTAATAAGCATATACACCAAGTTTGAACATTTAACTCAATTAGAAGGAGAGTTATTGTGTTCCAAAGTCTTGACCAATCAAATTGCGTATCGCTCTGCTTACCCTGAGCAGAAAATGCTCATTATCGAACTTAGTCAAGGTATTACTGTAATGAAACTATACACCAAGTTTCATCAATCTCACTTAATTAGAACTAAAGTTATCGTGTCCCAAAGCATCAACCAATCAAATTGCTTATCTCTGCTTACCCTAAGCGGAAAATGCTCATCTTCGAACTCCATCAAGGCATTGACCTAATAAACACATACACCAAGTTTGAACATTTTAACTCAATTAGAAGGAGAGTTATTGTGTTCCAAAGTCTCGACCAATCAAATTGCGTATCACTCTGCTTACCCTGAACAGAAAATGCTCATTATCGAACTTAGTCAAGGTATTACTGTAATGAAACTATACACCAAGTTTCATCACTCTCACTTAATTAGAACTAAAGTTATCGTGTCCCAAAGCATCAACCAATCAAATTGCTTATCCCCGCTTACCCTAAGCAGAAAATGCTCATCTTCGAACTCCATCAAGGCATTGACCTAATAAGCATATACACCAAGTTTGAACATTTAACTCAATTAGAAGGAGAGTTATTGTGTTCCAAAGTCTTGACCAATCAAATTGCGTATCGCTCTGCTTACCCTGAGCAGAAAATGCTCATTATCGAACTTAGTCAAGGTATTACTGTAATGAAACTATACACCAAGTTTCATCAATCTCACTCAATTAGAACTAAAGTTATCGTGTCCCAAAGCATCAACCAATCAAATTGCTTATCTCTGCTTACCCTAAGCGGAAAATGCTCATCTTCGAACTCCATCAAGGCATTGACCTAATAAACACATACACCAAGTTTGAACATTTTAACTCAATTAGAAGGAGAGTTATTGTGTTCCAAAGTCTTGACCAATCAAATTGCGTATCGCTCTGCGTATCAGACCCATTTTAATAGTCCCCCAACTTTCTTCGAAAGGCGGGGGACAAAAAACATGATTTTCGTACAATTATGGGGCCATAATTCAGGAAGTTATGGTCCAATGTGCCAGAATATCGAAAGGAACCACATAACTTAATTTCAAATTTCATCAAAATCGGATTAAAATTGTAACCTCTACACTATTTTTACACTATTCGCCAATTAGCGGCAGCCATTATGTCGGACAGTTTTGGTACCATATTTTCGAAATTCGACCTCAACCTTCATTAAGGTGAAACAGTGATATAATCAAACGTTTTTTAAAATTGGATAATAGTTGTGACCTCCAGAGGGACCACAAGCTAAAAAGGCAATTTTCCGTACAATCAGGGGCCATAATTCAGAAAGTTACGATCCGATATGTGCAAATATGCGATGGAACCAAGATCTTTAGGCCATTTTGTCTGTCAATTTTGGTCCGATTTTCACGTATTTCAAACTCAACCTCCATAACCATGTAACGGTGATATAATCAAATGTTTTTTAAAATCGGTTAACAATTTTGACCTCCAGAGAGACCACAAGCTAAAAAAGGCGATTTTTCGGACAATCAGGGGACATAATTCAGGAAGTTACAATCTGATGAGCGCAAATATCGAAAGGACCAAGACCTTTGTACTATAAACATACATGTCAAGTTTCATCAAAATCGGTTCAAAATTGTGACCTCTAAAGGGTCCACAACCTTGATATAACTTATTTTCACACTATTCGCGCGTACAAACGGCGGCCATTTTGTCTGTCAATTTTAGTCTGATTTTCATGAAATTTGAACTCTACCTCTATAACCATGTAATGGTGATATAATCGAACGTTTTTTTAAATCGGATAACAATTTTGACCTTCAGAGGGACCACAAGCTAAAAAGGGCGCAATCAGGGGCCATAATTTCGGACAATCATGGGCCATAATTCAGAAAGTTGTGATCTCCAGAGGGACCACAAGCTAAAAAGGCAATTTTTTGTACAATCAGGGGCCATAATTCAGAAAGTTACGATCCGATATGTGCAAATATGCGATGGAACCAAGATCTTTAGGCCATTTTGTCTGTCAATTTTGGTCTGATTTTAACGGATTTCAAACTCAACCTCCATAACCATGTAACGGTGATATAATCAAACGGTTTTTAAAATCGGTTAACAATTTTGACCTCCAGAGAGACCACAAGCTAAAAAAGGCGATTTTTCGGACAATCAGGGGACATAATTCAGGAAGTTACAATCCGATGAGCGTAAATATCGAAAGGACCAAGACCTTTGTGCTATAAACATACATGTCAAGTTTCATCAAAATCAATTCAAAATTGTGACCTCTAAAGGGTCCACAACCTTGATATAACTTATTTTCACACTATTCGCGTACAAACGGCGGCCATTTTGTCCGTAAATTTTAGTCTGATTTTCATGAAATTTGAACTCTTTGCCTCTATAACCATGTAACGGTGATATAATCGAATGTTTTTTTAAATCGGATAACAATTTTGACCTTCAGAGGGACCACAAGCTAAAAAGGGCGCAATCAGGGGCCATGATTTCGGACAATCATGGGCCATAATTCAGAAAGTTACGATCCGACGGGCGCAAATATCGAAAAGAACCAAGATCTTTGAGTTATTCAGGGTTCCCGCGGCTTCGTCTAACATTTTTTCAAGGATATTCAAGGATAAATATACGTCAAATTCCAGGATTTTCAAGGACATTTTTAGCCTAAAGTTACAATTTTTCATCTGAAAAACATTACCAACTATCGTTAAAATCTCATATTTAAAAGGAATTAAAGACATAAACTGTTTTTTATTATTACAGATTGACTTTCGGCACACCGGGAAAAACTCCCGCCATTTTTAAAACAGAGTTATTTCCCTTTTCGTCATTATGCATTGTTTAATGTAATTACTAATACCGATTTTGATTAGTCAGTGTAGTGGCTTCTAGTATGTTAATTGGACAATGGAGTCACGTGAGACTATTTGGTAGCCTTACGGTAAATGTCATTGGCTTATCTTGTTATTACGTGACAAAACACGGCTGTTTATTTAGATCAGTTGATTGACAGGTATACGTCAGTTATTGTTTATAGTATAACCAGCATTACTTATAATCTAAACGGGATTTTCAGATCAACTTACTAGTATTACCAACAAAATTAAGGATCTTAACTGAAATTCAAGGATATTTTCCTATTTCCGCGAAATTCAAGGATATTCAAGACCTTGAAAATGAAATTCTAAATTTAAGGATAATCAAGGATTTTCAAGGACCGCGGGAACCCTGTTATAACCATGCATTTCACGTTTCATCAAAATTGGATTAAAATTGTGACCTCTACACTATTTTTACACTATTCGCCAATTAGCGGCAGCCATTATGTCGGACAGTTTTGGTACCATATTTTTGAAATTTGACCTCAACCTTCATTACAGTGAAACAGTGATATAATCAAACGTTTTTTAAAATTGGATAATAGTTGTGATCTCCAGAGGGACCACAAGCTAAAAAGGCAATTTTTTGTACAATCAGGGGCCATAATTCAGAAAGTTACGATCCGATATGTGCAAATATGCGATGGAACCAATTTCTTTAGGCCATTTTGTCTGTCAATTTTGATCCGATTTTAACGGATTTCATACTCAACCTCCATAACCATGTAACGGTGATATAATCAAACGGTTTTTAAAATCGGTTAACAATTTTGACCTCCAGAGAGACCACAAGCTAAAAAAGGCGATTTTTCGGACAATCAGGGGACATAATTCAGGAAGTTACAATCCGATGAGCGTAAATATCGAAAGGACCAAGACCTTTGTGCTATAAACATACATGTCAAGTTTCATCAAAATCAATTCAAAATTGTGACCTCTAAAGGGTCCACAACCTTGATATAACTTATTTTCACACTATTCGCGTACAAACGGCGGCCATTTTGTCCGTAAATCTTAGTCTGATTTTCATGAAATTTGAACTCTTTTCCTCTATAACCATGTAACGGTGATATAATCGAACGTTTTTTTAAATCGGATAACAATTTTGACCTTCAGAGGGACCACAAGCTAAAAAGGGCGCAATCAGGGGCCATAATTTCGGACAATCATGGGCCATAATTCAGAAAGTTACGATCCGACGGGCGCAAATATCGAAAAGAACCAAGATCTTTGAGTTATTCAGGGTTCCCGCGGCTTCGTCTAACATTTTTTCAAGGATATTCAAGGATAAATATACGTCAAATTCCAGGATTTTCAAGGACATTTTTAGCCTAAAGTTACAATTTTTCATCTGAAAAACAACCAAAACATTACCAACTATCGTTAAAATCTCATATTTAAAAGGAATTAAAGACATAAACTGTTTTTTATTATTACAGATTGACTTTCGGCACACCGGGAAAAACTCCCGCCATTTTTAAAACAGAGTTATTTCCCTTTTCGTCATTATGCATTGTTTAATGTAATTACTAATACCGATTTTGATTAGTCAGTGTAGTGGCTTCTAGTATGTTAATTGGACAATGGAGTCACGTGAGACTATTTGGTAGCCTTACGGTAAATGTCATTGGCTTATCTTGTTATTACGTGACAAAACACGGCTGTTTATTTAGATCAGTTGATTGACAGGTATACGTCAGTTATTGTTTATAGTATAACCAGCATTACTTATAATCTAAACGGGATTTTCAGATCAACTTACTAGTATTACCAACAAAATTAAGGATCTTAACTGAAATTCAAGGATATTTTCCTATTTCCGCGAAATTCAAGGATATTCAAGACCTTGAAAATGAAATTCTAAATTTAAGGATATTCAAGGATTTTCAAGGACCGCGGGAACCCTGTTATAACCATGCATTTCACGTTTCATCAAAATCAGATTAAAATTGTGACCTCTACACTATTTTTACACTATTCGCCAATTAGCAGCAGCCATTATGTCAGACAGTTTTGGTACCATATTTTCGAAATTCGACCTCAACCTTCATTACAGTGAAACAGTGATATAAGCAAACATTTTTTAAAATCGGATAATAGTTGTGATCTCCAGAGGGACCACAAGCTAAAAAGGCAATTTTTTGTACAATCAGGGGCCATAATTCAGAAAGTTACGATCCGATATGTGCAAATATGCGATGGAACCAAGATCTGTAGGCCATTTTGTCTGTCAATTTTGGTCCGATTTTCACGGATTTCAAACTCAACCTCCATAACCATGTAACGGTGATATAATTAAACGGTTTTTAAAATCGGTTAACAATTTTGACCTCCAGAGAGACCACAAGCTAAAAAAGTCGATTTTTCGGACAATCAGGGGACATAATTCAAGAAGTTACAATCCGATGAGCGCAAATATCGAAAGGACCAAGACCTTTGTGCTATAAACATACATGTCAAGTTTCATCAAAATCGGTTCAAAATTGTGACCTCTAAAGGGTCCACAACCTTGATAAAACTTATTTTCACACTATTCGCGTACAAATGGCGGCCATTTTGTCCGTCAATTTTAGTCTGATTTTCATGAAATTTGAACTCTACCTCTATAACCATGTAACGGTGATATAATCGAACGTTTTTTTTAAATCGGATAACAATTTTGACCTTCAGAGGGACCACAAGCTAAAAAGGGCGCAATCAGGGGCCATAATTTCGGACAATCATGGGCCATAATTCAGAAAGTTACGATCCGACGGGCGCAAATATCGAAAAGAACCAAGATCTTTGAGTTATAACCATGCATTTCACGTTTCATCATAATCGTAATACCATATAGAATGAAAGTGTGCTAACAACTGCCGATCCATACCAGTTTCAAATTTCCCTAAACTTATCATATTTTTCGGGTCATAAATCGATACATTTTTCAGCAAAAGTCTGGCATTTGTCTTACACGCTGTTTTGATTTATGTACGGAAGCTAAAAAATGACATCCCGAAATTTATTTGGCAGTAAACCGTAGTAAACCTTGCAACGAGCGGGTGACACCAACCGCTAAAAAATAGCATTCGATTAACTACTTACGTTATCCCAATCGAATTATTTGTCAACATCTCTTAGCGTGTTTATTTATTTAGTTAAAAACATAAACCCCATTCAAATTATGATCATAAATCCGGCAATATGTCATCAAAATAGAATCTTTTCTCCGACATCAGGTGTATTAGATTCGGCACGTTTACATCTCTTATTTTAACAATCAGTCACAGGTGTGGATCCAGGGGGAGGCCCAAGGGAGTCGTCCCCCCCCCCCCCGGTCAGCCCCAGTGTTACATAGTTGATTTTCGTTTGCTTTGTTACTGTTGTAGTTCACATATCTTCTGCCCTTTAATAGATGATATAAACATGATTTTCGCATTATCTCCACTGGGGACTACACCAAACCTGATTTTTACCCTTCGCTTCGCTTCGGCCCCTCTCTTGACAAAATCCTGGATCCGGGCCTGGGTCATCTAGTTTATGACTATTTAGTGTAGTTTTGATATTGATAAACCGGTTTATGACCATGTAGTTTCATAAGCTAGACAACCGATGTCAAACTAAATGGTAGCACAAACTGGCCGTTATTTGATGAATCTTGATGGTATTTAACACTTTCTGGACGGCAATCTATTAACTGAATAAGTGTATTGGATTATAGATGGTAAGCTCAGTTTCTTTCCTTTTTTCATCAAATCTGAATAATACCTGGTCCCTAGTGAACGTAGAATATGTTTATAATCACTCTTATTGGATTGATAAGTGTGAAAGAAGGAGAAGCAATGACTTCAGTTCACGATTGAATTGATGAATTGTCTGTCAATTAGGGCAGATTAAGTAGTTTATCAAGGTAGGTGTATAGAGGGTATAACACGATAAATACGTTTATCAGTTAATTACCTAATCAATCCAGCCTATTATCACCGATTAAGTAGTTAATCAAGGTAGGTGTATAACACGATAAATATGTCGGTCACTTAAAGGACAATATTGGTGCCAGTCATTATCACATATGTGATAGAACTGATTAAACACTTTCCAAATATAATATTAACACAGAGATCATCGCTACCATAGAGGAGTAATAAAGGATTCATGAATCGGAAGTGACGAACGCCAAAGGAAAACACGAGTTATTCCTGTATATAACTAACTGAAGTGAATAGTGATAACAGATACATGGGCGAATATCTGCTCACTAATAATTCCCTCGAAGACCTAAGGTTGCTGTGTGACACTGTGAGAGAATATCTTACAGTTCATAAAAAGAATTGACTGCCACTAGTTAAGAGAACAGGAAAGAAAAACAGATTAAAAGTCCGTGCATTACCATGTTTTTATAAGCTAGGGGAGACCGGGGCACATTGAACCACCATGGATATATCCTTTATAAATAATACTATAAAACCCAACACTATACAGAAGTGAGATAACTTCTTAGACCCATTTCTCCATCAATAAGCCACAAGCTGTCAATTATTTTCTTAGGCAGTGGATTTTTCAAAAAAGCGCTTAAAAGAAAAACATTTTCCATACATGTTAACTTCTTAACCTAGGAAATTCTTGTACTTAAGTTCATATTTGTCTAATCTATACAATCAAGATAAACCGGGGTTTGATCCATAAGAGGGCATATTGATTTTTTTTTTAAATTTTGATCATGAAATAAAGAGATCTTCTAATAAAAACATTTGATATGAAATGAGAACAAACATGTATGTGAACAAAGTGGTTCAATGTGCCCCGGTCTCCCCTACAGAAGGAATAAAAACAAGGGGCTGTACGGAGTATTTCTATTTTTCCCGTGTTCTCTTATCTTATGACACTTAATTACTTTATTGTATCGTCAGATAACCTCTTGCAGTCCCATATAACAACAGGAATTATTAGTGAGCAGTGATTCGTCCGTTTATCTGTCATCACTCGTCACTTTAGTCATTCACATAGAGAGATAACTCGTGTTTTCCTTTGGCGTTCGTCACTTCCGATTCATGAATCCTTTATTACTCCTTTATGGTAGCGATGATCTCTGTGTTAAAGCCCCAATAACACTCTTGTTATAACTGAAAAATATGTCCCAATCTTCATTCTGGTCAACAAATCGTATTATTTTAGAATATTCCAATTAAATGATGATATAAATTTCATCTTAACACACCTAATTTAAAAAATTGGAAAAATTCAACCAATTGATTTGAAAAGTCTAACGTAAACCTTTTCAAATGTGACTTGGATTTTTAAATATTTTCGAACCCTCTGGACAAATAAAATAGGTTGTAATGGATAATTTACACAACAGGTAGGACATTTAAACATCTAGTACTTAGAATAAGGGTATTATTTATTTTCTGGAGCTACCAAGCCAGAAAGAATGTTATTGTCCCTTTAATATTATATTTGGAAAGTGTTTAATCAGTTCTATCACATATGTGATAATGACTGGCACCAATATTGTCCTTTAATTACCTAATCAATCCAGCCTATTATCAACGATAATCGGGTTGCGTGGTAGTTATACACTCAGTACACTATATTAATTTTGGAATTTTGAATATTATTCTGAATGTCTTTATGTCCGATTGGGTTATTCCTGGTCAGACAATTTAGGACGTTTGGAAATCCGAGTTGGACATGTCTGGAATATATGGGCGAAATCCCATCACTGCCATAAACTCGATTAAGAAAATACATGCAAGCCATAAAATTTCTTTATTCAGTCCACCATAGGATTTATAAGTGGACCTTGTACATATATAGCGGCATTGAAACATGTCACCGTCCCTTTAACTTGAAACTGCAGCCATGCCGTTACCAGTAGCTGATGTCTTGTTAACAGATAGCCTTTCAAAAAGACACAATGAACAAGCCAACAGTGAGGCTGATGTTCCCCGCCGAAATCCCAAAATAAATAGATGGCACATATTAATCAATCGCACATTTATTTTTTTCAAACGTATCGAGCAATCAAACTGTACACGAAGTGTCATCCAAAAGTGTTTTATAAAGAAAAATGCTAAAAACTCTCACTTAATTAGAACTAAAGTTATCGTGTACCAAAGCATCAACCAATCAAATTGCTTATCTCTGCTTACCCTAAGCGGAAAATGCTCATCTTCGAACTCCATCAAGGCATTGACCTAATAAACACATACACCAAGTTTGAACATTCTAGCTCAATTAGGAAGAGAGTTATTGTGTGACGGACGGACGGACGGACAGACGAACCCATTTTAATAGTCCCCCAACTTTCTTCGAAAGGCGGGGGACAATTAAGACCTTACAACTAGCAGCTTATACAGTTCACCATGTGACATAACTATTGAGTATCTATATAGGAAAACTTTAACCTTAATAACATTGACAAGGGTTTCAGATAATTTGAGACTGCTGTTTACTAGCCATCTTTCTTTTGCACGCTTCCCATTTGCTTACATCATCCGTTATAATAAAGAGAGTTGCATCCCTAAAACCATTAATTGCGATAAAACAAACTAAAATAGGTTGCCAGGCAACGAAACATACGACCACACAGCAGCTAAATCGTCCGGGCAGTCAACAAGAGTTGTCGCATATTAAGGAATTATCAGAAAATCATTAGAATTTGTTTGGTTTTTACAATCAAACGTTTTTTTTAAATCAGGTAATAATTGTGACCTCTAGAGGGACCACAAGCTAATAAAGGCGATTTTTTGTACAATCAGTGGCCATAATTCAGGAAGTTACGATCCAATATGCAATGGAACCAAAATCTTTAGTTTATAAACATGTATTTCAAGTTTCATCAAAATTGAATTTTAATTGTGACCTCTAAAGGGTCCACAACCTTGATATAACATACTTTCACACTATTCGCGTACAGACGGCGACCATTTTGTCTGTCAATTTTGGTCCGATTTTCATGAATTTCGATCTCAACATTCATTGCAGTGTAACGGTGATATAATCAAACGTTTTTTTAAATCGGATAATAATTTTGACTTCCAGAGGGACCACAAGCTAATAAAGGCAATTTTTCGTACAATCAGGGGCCATAATTCAGGAAGTTACTATCCGATATGCGCAAATATCGAAAGGAACCAAGATCTTTGGGTTATAAACAAACATGTCAAGTTTCATCAAAATCGAATTAAAATTGTGACCTCTACTGGTTCCACAACCTTGATAAAACATATTTTCACACTATTCGCGTACAAACGGCGGCCATTTTGTCCGTCAATTTTGGTCTGATTTTCACGAAATTCGAACTCAGCCTTCATTACCATGTAACGGTGATATAATCAAAAGGTTTTTTAAATCGGATAAAAATATTGCCCTCCAGAGGGACCACAAGCTAAAAAAGGCGATTTTTCGGACAATCAGGGGCCATAATTCAGGAAGTTACGATCCGACGGGCGCAAATATCGAAAGGAACCAAAATCATAAACATGCATGTCAAGTTTCATCAAAATCGGTTCAAAATTGTGCCCTCTACACTGTTCACAAGCTAAAAACGTGATTTTTCGTACAATCAGGGGCCATAACCCATGAAGTTACAGTCCTATACATGCCAATATCGAAAGGAACCGAGATCTTAGGGTGATAAACCTATGTTTTAAGTTTCATTGGAATCGGATAAAAATTGTGACCTGTAGACTGTTCACAAACAATTGTGGACGGACGAACAGGGGCGACGACAATATACGTCCACATGAAAATGTGGGCGTATAGAAATATGTGTTAGGTCATGTTTGATGGAAACAAATCTGCATCTTCTCTTTAGTTTCTTTTTTATCAAATCTGAAATCAAATACCTATGCAAAATCTTTCAAATGCAAATAGGGGAGTCCATGTTAGGATGAGTTACCTGTTTATGAAGTTTTTCTAAGGCTTTTGATTTCTCTTCTTCTAATTTAGCTTGTTCTTCTTTATGTAATGATGCAACCTCTTCTCTTAATCTAGCTAAAGCTCTTTCCATTTCACCTCTACAATATATTATTAACAACATTTTTTTTACTTCACATATTTAATATGTTTAGCAAATAAGTGGCAACTTTTAGAAGAATTCTAGGTGCCCAGTTTATGTTCTACCCATAAATAAAGAATGTATTAACAGAATCAGCTGCGCTGCCAGATATTTCAATGTGTTACCATTATGTGGTAAATCAGCCAAAGAATGTATTAACAGAATCAGCTGCGCTGCCAGATATTTCAATGTGGTACCATTATGCTAAAAAATGGGACCGATTTTAGTAAATCAGTCAAATTTGTTTATTCGTATTTCCCATTAACAATTGCTGGTTTCAACAGATGCATCATCTAAAAGTTGATTCAAGTAATTGCCATGTTCATTAAAATAATAATCTATAAGTGTATTTGAGACTGATTAGTTATTATTATGACCATATATTCATAATGATAATGATTAACAAGTGAAAATTTTGCTAACAAAATATTATAGCAATAAAATAGCAAATATAGAAACAATATTCATTAAATAAAATGTGAAATCAGTAAATATACATTGATTGAAATTACATTATCAAGACTGAAGACATGAAAAACAAGCCAACAGTGAGGCTGATGTCCCCCGCCGAAATCCCAAAATAAATAGACGACACATATTAATTAATCGCACATTTATTTTTTTCAAACGTATCGAGTTATCGTGTCCCAAAGCATCAACCAATCAAATTGCTTATCGCTGCTTACCCAAAGCGGAAAATGCTCATCTTCGAACTCAATCAAGGCATTGACCTAATAAGCATATACACCAAGTTTGAACATTTTAACTCAATTAGAAGGAGAGTTATTGTGTTCCAAAGTCTCGACCAATCAAATTGCGTATCGCTCTGCTTACTCAGAGCAGAAAATGCTCATTATCGAACTTAGTCAAGGTATTACTGTAATGAATAAGCATATACACCAAGTTTGAACATTTTAACTCAATTACATTAGAAGGAGAGTTATTGTGTTCCAAAGTCAAGACCAATCAAATTGCGTATCGCTCTGCTTACCCGGAGCAGAAAATGCTCATTATCGAACTTTGTCAAGGTAATTAGAACTAAAGCTATCATGTCCCAAAGCATCAACCAATCAAATTGCTTATCTCTGCTTACCCTAAGCGGAAAATGCTCATCTTCGAACTCCATCAAGGCATTGACCTAATAATCATATACACCAAGTTTGAACATTTTAACTCAATTAGAAGGAGAGTTATTGTGTTCCAAAGTCTCGACCAATCAAATTGCATATCGCTCTGCTTACCCTAAGCAGAAAATGCTCATTATCGAACTTATTCAAGGTATTACTGTAATGAAACTATACACCAAGTTTCATCACTCTCACTTAATTAGAACTAAAGTTATCGTGTCCCAAAGCATCAACCAATCAAATTGCTTATCTCTGCTTACCCTAAGTGGAAAATGCTCATCTTCGAACTCCATCAAGCAATTGACCTAATAAGCATATACACCAAGTTTGAACATTTTTACTCAATTAGAAGGAGAGTTATTGTGTTCCAAAGTCTCGACCAATCAAATTGTGTATCGCTCTGCTTACCCTATACAGAAAATGCTCATTATCGAACTTATTCAAGGTATTACTGTAATGAAACTATACAAAAAGTGCCACCACTCTCACTTAATTAGAACTAAAGTTATCGTGTCCCAAAGCATCAACCAATCAAATTGCTTATCTCTGCTTACTGTAATGAAACTATACACCAAGTTTCATCACTCTCACTTAATTAGAACTAAAGTTATCGTGTCCCAAAGCATCAACCAATCAAATTGCTTATCTCTGCTTACCCTAAGCGGAAAATGCTCATCTTCGAACTCCATCAAGGCATTGACCTAATAAGCATATACACCAAGTTTGAACATTTTAACTCAATTAGAAGGAGAGTTATTGTGTTCCAAAGTCTCGACCAATCAAATTGCGTATCGCTCTGCTTACCCTGAGCAGAAAATGCTCATTATCGAACTTAGTCGAGGTATTACTGTAATGAAACTATACACCAAGTTTCATCACTCTCACTTAATTAAAACTAAAGTTATCGTGTCCCAAAGCATCAACCAATCAAATTGCTTATCTCTGCTTACCCTAAGCGGAAAATGCTCATCTTCGAACTCCATCAAGGCATTGACCTAATAAACACATACACCAAGTCTGAACATTCTAGCTCAATTAGGAAGAGAGTTATTGTGTCCCAAAAAGTGTGACGGACAGACAGGCGGACGGACGAACCCATTTTAATAGTCCCCCAACTTTCTTCGAAAGGCGGGGGACAATGAAGCAAAATAGTGACAGTATCTATAAATAGTTTAACTACACAAATCAACATGTCTCTCAAAATTTATCATGTTATTTATAATAAAATGTATCTATTACCAAATTTAAACATTTTAGTAATAATGTACAATAATATAATGATTAAATAGCAATGATTATTTTATCTCTAAAATCCTGATGAGAATACTTCTTCTAATACAGGTAATCAAATTTTAATAAGAAAAAATAGAAAAATAGATTTGAATTAAGTTGCCAAGCAATGAAACATATGCCAACTAGAAGCTAAGCCATCTTTGAAAAAAAAATGTAACAAAAAGCACCTGACAAAAACTAAGATGTTTAGTGCAAAGAATATGCACAGATCAACAGACAAGGGAGACAACATAATATGACCACAGTGTACAAAAAATAAAGTGAATATCAAATAAATAGATTAGAAGAACTCAGTCAGGATCACATATGTCAAACAGTGGCATCAATCAAAACCAGGCCAGTGAAATTTTCCGCTGCTTCATTTCTTCTTCTTTCTGCTGTTGTTGACATTCCTCCTTTATTTTAGCTAAATCTGTCTGTCCATCATATTGTAGATCAACCTGATGTTTTTCTATATCTCCTTTTAAACTAGTCAGTAGATTTCTGGTGCAAGGAAAAGGGAGGAAGGCAAGATAGGTATCAATAGTACAATATTAATATTGTGCACTATAATTTAATCTTTGTAAATATATCTTAACAAACTTGATTCTTGTATCTTATTAGTTGAACAGAAGCATAGAATCAGTTGTAACCAGAGCAAACTGTTGACAAAGAAAACTGTGCATAAAAACCTACGCACAAACTGCTATGATTTCAGCCAAAATCCCTTCTTTCTCTGGTAAACTGTATGTGTAGATCTATTTCCTTGTGGCAAATCTTTTAAATCACATGAAAATATATTTACAAAGATGGCAGAAAATTAATTCAAAGATAGGTTGCCAGGCAACGAAACATATGCCCACATCAGCTAAATTGTCCAGGAAGTCAAAAAGAGTTTTCGCTTATTTTTACTTCTTTCGGTAATGAAACATTTATTATAATATACTATTCAAAAAAAGTAGAGGATATTTGATTTGGGGGGCATAATACTAAAATATGCAAATGACTACGAAAAAAGTCACTATAGAACCTAACAGAAGAAACATTTCCAGTTACATGTGACGCCCAAACGCACCAATAGCTACCGCATGGAATGCAGGTGATGCTTGGGATCATCATGGGGGTCCAACCCAAGATTTGCACGACTCTGACTTTGAATGTTACAGTCATTGTGGCATTGAATTCCAGGGTGGAAACATCAGTTTAATTGTTTTAGTGACCAGAAAACAAATTTTGATATGCGTCGGCTTACCCAAAATAAAAGGTTACGTGCCCTTGGCATGCTACAGATCGGCACAACACAGGCGGTTGTGGCGCGGACGATGAATGTTTCTCAGTCTGTCAGATACCGTGATACACAATCTGTACAGGACAGACCACGCTCAGGTCGACCAAGGGCGACAACTCAAGCCCAGGATCGATTTATCCGTACCTTGGCCTTAACAAATCGTGTCATCACAGCAAATCAGATCAGCGCTCGTCTTCAAACAGACACTGGTGTGAGAGTGAGGGGCCAGACGATTCGGAATCGACTGCATAAGGGTCACCTTGTTTGAGAGATCATCACATTCAGGCAAGACGTCGTTGGTGTAGGGATCGTCAACACTGGGATAATCGATGCTGTTGATTTTTTGGACAGACGTAGGAGGGTGTGGCGTCGTCGAAACGAGCGCTTCCAAGACGTTAACGTTATCAGACATGATCGATTTGGGGGTTGTTCTGTTATGGTGTGGGGAGGCATCACTGTTGCTGGAAGAACGGCTTTACATGTTGTTGCAGGGCGTGTTACAGGCCAGTACTACCGGGACAACATCTTGGCAGTCCATGTTGTGCCATTCGCACGACGTCATGGCCGCCGTTTCATCTTCCAGGATGACAACGCAAGATGTCACAGGGCCAGGATCGTTACAGGTTACCTCCAACAACAGAACATCACCACATTACCTTGGTCAGCATTGAGTCCCGACCTCTCCCCCATCGAGCATGTTTGGGACATGCTTGGACAGAGGTTACGTCAACGTCAACAACGTCCTGCCAATGTCCAAGAACTTGCTGCTGTGTTGCAACAGGAATGGGACAATCTGGACCAAAATGACCCTAGACGTCTCATTAGGAGTATGCCACGTCGGATCAATGCTTGTTTGGCAAACAGAGGAGGATTTACCCGTTACTGACTTTGTTGTGATGCTGTGGTAACTTTGCTGTTTGACCCCGGGTATCATTTTACCCTTATAATGGTCAGTCTGTGCCTTACTTAGTCTAACGATCATTTGGAATAAATCGATGAATGTGAACTTCATTTCATTTTGTCATTTGTTTCTTTGTCAGTTTCATTAGGTGACTTTAATAACACTTAAAAATCAAATATCCCCTACTTTTTTTGAATAGTATACATTAAAATCTGATTTAGAGTGACAACTCATTCAGTAATTATCAAAGATTATCATTATCATTAGAATTTGTTGCTTATTTTTAGAAAGTTCTGCAACATGTAAATGTTTAGTATACGAAACATTTAATATCATGGATTTGGCTGTTCTAAGTTATCAAAATTCTTCATCTCATGACTGTAAACACTGTGTATAAATTTAAAGTCAATCGGATATTAACATTGGCCTCTAGGGCGTCCGCAAGATTTTTTGAAGTGATCAAGGGCCATGACCTTAAACACTGTGTATAAATTTAATATTAACTTTAGCTTCTAAGGCGGCCACCAGATTTTTCAAAGTGATCAAGGACCGTTACTCTGGTAGTAATTATCGGAAATAGAGTTTTTTCGTCTCATGAC
The DNA here is from genome assembly GCA_948474765.1 of Patella depressa. NCBI lineage: Eukaryota > Metazoa > Mollusca > Gastropoda > Patellidae > Patella > Patella depressa. The sequence continues at coordinate 6,379,122 of CAOLEZ010000008.1, read as the reverse complement.
CCTAAACACTGTGTATAAATTCTAAAGTCAATCGCATATTAACTTAAGCCTCTAGGGTGTCCACAAGATTTTTTGAAGTCATCAAGGGCCAAACTCTTGCAGTAATTATTGGAAATCGCTGAAAATCAATAGGCTTCCTCTTGTCTCATGACCTTAAACACTGTGCATAAAGTTAAAGTCACTTGGATACTAACTTTAGCCTCCAAGGCGTCCACAAGGTTTTTTTGAGTGATAAGGGTCATAACTCTGGCATTAATTATCGGAAATTGCTGAAAATCAATAGGCTTATTCTTCTCATGACCCTAAACACTGTGTATAAATTTAAAGTCAATCCAATATTAACTTTAGCCTCTAGAGCGCCCACAAGCAATTGTGGACGCCGGACAGACGACAATATACGACCACATTCAATGTGGGCGTATGGCGTATAAAAATGAAATCTTTTCCATGCAATAACTACAGTTCACTCTACAGAATGAAGTTTTGCAAAGAAAGATAATTCTAAAGCTACTGGTACTAATATTAATAATATATAAATTCCACAAAATATAGTCTCTTATTATTAAGAATTCTAAAAGAAATGAAATGAAATGGGGTTTAATGTCCTACTCTTTTACACCAAAACTGGGCTAATGGAAGACGGACATACGCCATACAGTGTGCTATGAGGGAATATTTGCCTGTTCAGCGGCGCTACAGCCTACTCTTATGTCGAATTCCAACTACAAAGGGTTCTTTTACGTGCACTCCAATGGGTACACAGGACCTCATATTTCCGTCTCATCGGAACGACTAGGCATCACTGACAAGGGGAAATCATGCCGGAAAATCGAGATGAACTTTCTCGGCCAATGCAGGGATCGAACACCCGACCTCGAGGCTAGCGAATCAGCGCCTTATCCACCGTGACCCCCAAATTCTAAAAAAAGTGCATAAATCCTTCTATTAAATTTTAAAGACCTATGGTAAAAAAAACTATGCAGTTTTAAATCTGTATAGACAATCACTTAATTATCAAACATACCAATAACCATGTCATATTGTATGCCCAACCAATCTAGAACATCTAATATCACTTCTCATTTGAGAAGTTATAATACTAGAACACTTTTTATGGATACAATCACTTGGTTTATTGTACTGCAATGTTTCAACAAGATTTTACTAGTCGATTTCAAGCAAATACCCAATGTACAAATGAGACATATTACAGTTGAAACATATATATGTACAATCAACAATATTATTAATTAATGAGCTGTATAGACAGGTGACACAGATTACTTAATGTTTTAATAAGTATATATAAGTCAACTTAGAGTAAGTTATAGTTATTGTAATGATATAAAATGTTGGGTTAAGTGGCATTTTAATTATTATAATCACATTGTAATGGATTTTTAGTAATGAAGTTTTAAACAATGGTTACAGTATTTGAAACATTTTAATATTTGTGTACGTCCAATAACTTGAGTATGCAGTATCTTATTTCTGGAACATTTATTATTTGATAACTTTCATGTTTTATTAAATTTAATACAAAAGTTGACAATCGTACCAAATACATTATTGTTGGTGTTGGTGGCCGTATCTTAAATGATCTGGTTGTAGGCTCTGGGAAGATAAACGCCTTGGTCACGATTAAGAGTCAGATTATGTCGACATATCTGGATGGCCTCATGAATTTTCCTCGTTCTTTTGTCATGCTGGTGTATCCTGTACTTTTTTACCTGCGACCAATTCACTTTGTGGTGACGGTTGTTAAGCAGATGGGTGGCGACAGCCGAGTCATTATTGGAGGGTATGGGTTTGTGTTGGTCCACCCGTTTGTTTAGAGGGACTCGACTTTCCCCCATGTAAGAGTCACTGCAGCTGCAGTGGATATGGTAAACACATTCTTTGGGTTGATGGGGTGTGGTTGGGTTCAACTTTCCATCAATATTTTTAGCGGTGATTAAATGCCACATCCCCACTCAGTCATAGACTTGCATGTTGAGTGATTTCTTACTAAGCTGTTCGGTAGTGTCGCCGATATTTCACATTTGTGTGTTTGGTTATCTATGGTGAAGGGGGTGTATTTTGAAAGAAGGAAGCGGGGTTAGATTGAGAAGCGCTTTTTACGATCCTCAAAATTTTGGGTTATAGGTCCAACACGACGAGAATATACATTCACTTGATACACTCACTTCGTTCATTTGACACCTCCCTCTTTGTTAGGATAAGCTGCTGATTTGGCGACAAACAGTATCTGGCCAGCTCAATTTATCTCGACCACCAGTGTCTGGAATGCTGCCTGGCTGCATTTCCGACAGTCTATTTCACAAAATATATTGGTGAATATATTCATTCCCATTGATTCACTCACCCCACCCGTTTGACACTTTCCTCTGGTCGGATAAACTAGTGATTTTGCGACATTTTCGAGAAAAAGCAAGTTAAAGATATCATTAGATTTTAAGACTAAATCACATAACAACCATGTCATATATTTGTTAATGTTTGTTTAATATTTCTCTCGATGTTAGAATTTAGTCCGTACATTAGTAATATAGGTCTTGTATATTAAATCTTTTATGGGATTAAATCATTAACTATATAAAATTCTGTCATGTTTATTGATAAACTGTATCGTTCAAAGAAAATTTGTTATCGGTGTGACTATTGTACAAAACCTCAAACGAAAATTTAGGATATGTAAGTGACAAATTTTAAGAAATAAAAGTGCTCTATTTGTTGGAAATCTTTAACAAAAGTTTTGCTATTGTGTTTTCAATTCCTTGAAATTTCTCGTGTTTAGAATTGTCTCAGTTTTGAATATGTAATATTGTGTAGTTATAAATGTGTTTTTTTAGGGGATGATTTTCAATGTTCCTTTAGAAGTATTTCTATCAGCCTTTTGTTTTAATAAAGAATTAATCGCACATGATATCTACATGACTTTTGAATTTCACATATGAAAGATATCCCAAGATCGAACGTCGCACATGGTTTTACTGTTTCACCGTTGCATGCAATGTATCAATTATATTTATCGTGTGCTAAATAAAACAATTCCGTGCTCATAATTTCGAATTACTTGAAATGAAATTTATTATTTTTCTGTTACGTACGATCATATTGTATTTTAACATTGTGTATCGTACCTTATTATATGCTATTATTATTTTCATCGTTATATATATTGTTTCATTGTTATATATATTGTTTATTAGCTATTATTTCTCAAAAGTAAATAGATAATCACACGATTCTTCGGTGTTCAGAATTTCAGTGTGTATATAATGTATGAAGTTCAATATTATCTGCTATCATAATCTGTTTCAATAAAATTACCGAAAACAGATTTGTGTTGATGATCTTCTTAAACCATTAGTTCTGATTCCAAATTTAATAATCCATACCGTGCCACCTACCCAAAAATATGTGCCAACCCGCATGTAACGAGAATACATATAAATCGTAATACACATTGCGCCGTATTCTGCATGGGAAACCCGTTGTAAGAACGTGAACGGGTACAGATAATGTGACGAATCAAACCTCGCCATTGAGCATTTAAATATATATTTATATATGAAGTGGACTCTGTCACATCCGAACTCTGATCACTGTATTTAGAGATCGATCTATCTAACTATCTTTGGCTTTTTTTTGCAAACTACGGTGGTAAGCGAAATTGCCGACAAATAGTCCCTTTACTCATTGCCATCAATTATGGTTTAAAAAATCTCCTCCAGGAGATATTCAGGTTAGTAATAAAAATATTATGATCACTTACAGTAACAATACTCGCCAGTATTATATATAGTTAATGATTTCATGCTCTACTGACGCAGTCCTCGAAATTAAGAATTTTCTACCACGGCACAAAAAAAATGAAAAATGCCGTGGCAGAATGGTACTGCTACGGCATCACAGCATTTTTTTGTATTTCAAAATCAATGCTTTACTTAACTTTTCAAGATGAATAAAATTCATTTATTCACGCCACAAAATTTGACGCGAACGATACCCACCAGTTACGTGTGGTCGCGCGAGCTCAAAAACATGCGAACGATTTCCTGGTTACACAAATTGAAATATCGGTTACGTTAACAAATTTCATTAACAAATTTATTCACATTTGATCAATATTTATACAGGATAACTTTGTGACACTTGTCTGAATTATTAGTATTATAGCACAAACTAAATTCATTCATTCTTCATTCTTGCCGTTTCATTTCTCCATCAGTCTTACCCAGGTATTGATTGACCAGTTGTAAGCAGGTTGAATTTAAAATGCCCCAAGCCTTAATATAAATGATTAGTATTGCCATAAATAATGAAACATGTCAGCTATATTTCCAAAGAATTTACTACACGTGTTCCTTTCAATTATATAGCCATGCTGTACGGTGCCGGTGTGACAGTGATGTAGGTCGTCTACTTTGACCCCCACAAGGCATCGCTTGACGGCCAATGTAAACGGTTTTACTGTCATGTCTATTTTAATATTATTTCATCACATCAAATTATTCTGTTTCCTTTTGAAACTTGGTTTGTAGAGTGTTGAGGTTAATAAATACTATTTATTTTGTCAATCAGTCGCTACCTATTATTGAGGCTCTTACGCTTCGTTACATAGGGCGTAGTAATTATAAACAAAGGGTGTAAATTGGCCAGGTCCACCGTATTTGACAAACGATAAAGTTAAAAATACAAATGACGAGAATGGTAACATTGTTCATGCATTAACCAAAGTAACTAGGTAACAGTCCGTGCACACACTATCATCTATGTCTATTTTATTTTATAATCGTTGAAAAAAAAACCCACTGTAAACAGTATAGCATGGATATGCCTACAACACATGGGTTAAAAGTGTACCGGTATTCGGTAATTGCAATATAATTGTCAGACTTTTGTATACAAAATGATAAATATATGACGTTATTACACTGTCATGAAGACGACATCCTCCTGGTACTATTCTATAACCGGTACATTAAGTCTTTATAATTTTAAGGATCATAAGATCTACTACGGCAAAAAAAAAAAGAATTATGCCGTGGCAGACGAGGGTTGCGTCGGCTTATACCATGGCTTTGCCGTTTGCCGTGTTTAATTTCGAGCGCTGCTGACGTCAGGTCCAATTACCGATGCACATTAGGACAGTATCTGTGATCGATATATATTAACAGAAAACTAAGTTTGCTCCGACTTTTGAACTTTAAGATATTTTTGCTTTAAATGATAGAACTAAATGTTCTGAACATTATATCAAAAGTTCCTAGATGGGACAGAAGCAGTAAATTAGTTCTTTGATCATATTTGTTTGTTGCGCGAAGAGTTGCTTTTATACTATATTTAGACTAGCGTGTTACGTAGTATTCTTAAGTAGCCAATCACCGGCAAGTAAACACTTAAAACACGTGGTCTTTTCCACGAACTGCGTGAGATGTTTTAGACACTACGGTAAACAAAACTACACGACACACTTTAATTAAACTTAAACGTATGAAAACTTCGATTCTAACTTGATCTTAATTGTACCTTGATAGCGTAAATATCAATTTTACATAGTTTGATAATATTTTTCATTCAAGTTTTGTAAATTAATAGTTACGCGGTAATTAAATCCAACTCCCGAACTCGCCGGAGAATAGCGCACGGCTGAACGTGTTTCCTTGACAAATACTCGCTTATTTTTAGTTGTCAATAAAATAACTTTCCCAGTTTAGTCTTTATTAAAACGGATCTTGTTAAATCAAATTAAATTTCACTCTGCATTGAACTACAATCTATTTATAATTACTATGCTACGTTTGAAACTGGGGTCATTAGTTACAAGTACAAACAGTAGGCCTACTAGTATACTTTTTTTTGCACACTTTACTCCCTAGTCCGATACACATATACTTGGCCAGTGCTTCAGTATTACTTATTTCATAACACAAATAACACCCCTTTGGCCTTCCTCTTTCCCATATGTTACTCCATAGATTTTGGCAAATGCTTTTGTATTATTTATCTCATAATACATATTACACCACTCTCCCATTCCCACACGTTACTCCATGTCATTACACATATTAGGCAAATGCTGTTGTAATATTATCTTATGACAGAAATTACACATGTTCATAGTCCAATACACATACTTCGACCATTGCTTTAGTATTATTAATCTCAAAACAAATAATTACACTTTTCATTTTCATATGTTTCCTTGAAAAATAACTACATGTTTAAAGTATTGAATGGCCTATTTCCATACTTTAAACTTGTAATTATTAACAAGAAAAAAATATGAAAATGAATAAAATCATACACCCCTCCCCACCCCCATACCACACTTTATAATGACCTGATTGCACTGTAGTGTGTTTAACTTCCCACTGCAGCTCCGGTTAATTATTAATACCAAGATAGGTTGCCAGGCAACGAAACATACGCCCACAGCAGCTAAATCGTCCGGGCAGTCAACAAGGGTTGTCGCATATTTTTACTTTTTTCGGTAATGAAACATTTGTAATACACTAAAAACTGATTAAGAGTAACAACTCATTATGTAATTATCAGAAAATCATTAGAATTTGATTGCTTTTTATAAAGTTTTACCCCAAGCTAACAATTAGTATATACATGAAACATTTAATATCATGGATTTAGCTGTTCAGTTATCTAAATTCATTGAAAATCAAAATACTTGTTCGTTTCAACACCTTAAACTCTATGTATCAATCTGAAGTCAATCGGATGGTAACTTTGGCCTCTATAGCATCACAAGAATTTTTGAAGTTATCAAGGGAGATAACTCTGGCAGTAATTATTTGAAATCGCTGAAAATCAATAGGCTTCTTCGTCTCATGACCTTAAACACTGTGTATAAATCTAAAGTCAATCGGATATTAACTTTGGCCTCCAGAGCGTTCACAAGATTTTTTGAGGTGATCAAGGGCCATAACTCTGGCACTAACTATCGGAAATCGCTGAAAATCAATAGGCGTCTTCGTCTTATAACCTTAAACACTGTGTATAAATTTAAAGTCAATCGGATATTAACTTTGGCCTCTAGAGCGTCCACAAGATTTTTTGAAGTGATCAAGGGCCATAACTCTGGCACTAATTATCGGAAATTGCAGAAAATCAATAGGCTTCTTCGTCTTATGACCTTAAACACTGTGTATAAATTTAAAGTCAATCGGATATTAACTTTGACCTTTAGAGCGTCCACAAGATTTTTTAAAGAGATCAAGGGCCATAACTCTGGCACTAATTATCGGAAATCGCCGAAAATCAATAGGCTTCATTGTCTTATGACCTTAAACGCTGTGTATAAATATAAAGTCAATCGGATATTAACTTTGGCCTCTAGAGCGTCCACAAGATTTTTTGAAGTGATCAAGGGCCATAACTCTGGTAGTTATTATCGGAAATCGCTGAAAAACAATAGGCTTCTTCGTCTCATGACCTTAAACACTGTGTATAAATTTAAAGTCAATCGGATATTAACTTTAGCCTGTAGAGCGTCCACAAGCAATTGTGGACGCCGGACCGACGGACGGACAGGGGCGACGACAATATACGACCACATTTCAATGTGGGCGTATAAAAATGAATTTTCAGAAAGACACCAAATTATGTTCTTGCAGCCCCCTCTAACCCAAGCACCAAAATCAATTTCCACTTCCTTTCCTCCTTTACAATACAATTGTCTAAATTGTCCTTCCAAGTTTAGACAAGGGTTTGACAGATTGGCTAGGTAGCAGCGGTCTGGTAAGAAAAGGGTTTAAATTGTGTGCTTTTTTAAGAACTACATACATGTACGTCTGTCTGCTCAGTATCATGTTTTTCACTTAGAGGGTTTTAATACACATTATTTTAAAAAGAAACATACTTAAAACATTTAAAATCTAATGCCAAAAAAGTGTTCATACAATATAATTGAAACATACAGAAAAAAATTGCACCGAAACCCGGTCTTTGAGCCCCAAAATATGAGTGAAACAGAAAACCTAAGTGTACATGTCAAATATTGGATTATTATTTAAAATCATTAACGCATAAGACACTTTCTTTTAACCGTTGTCGACATTTCCTTTCTTCACTCCACTCCCTCGTTTTGCTGTACACATGAAGTTTGTAGCAGGTTAAAACGTAAAACATAAGCTTTGAATGATAGCAAAACAATATTTACTGAGGGCTGCCACTTTCGTTATTGTTGATTTATTATTGGTCAAGATGCGTCACATGGTCCCTTTAGTCACCTTAGACCGTGTCACATGACCAGTTTAATCAACACCGACAATATCAAAATTAAACCATTTATTTAGCAATAACTGCTGCGCCGTTACCTAGGAACTTTTTCGTGAGGCTTCAATATACGTTAATAAAGTTATTTGTTTTCTAAATTCTTAACGTTCCAGTTGTCGGAGCAAGAGTGACACAATAATCGATGTCAGAATCTGGCCTACATCAAAAGTAACTGGCAGTTATACTCGGATAGTGAGTGGTAGCTGATATAGTGACGTTTTCTTAATTAGTCACGTTTTCTTAATTACGACAACATTTCAATGTGGGCGTATAAAAACCGATGGGTTTAAGCGACAACTGACAACACGTATATTTCTCACTAGTTTCCATTAATAGTAACCATAATTAAGCTTTACTACTTGCTCAGAGGATTTTCTAATGCAGAAGCCCAATACTAAAAGCTCACGTTTGTTTAATTACTCACATTATTTTTACATACTGACAGAAGTAAGGAATACTAACCAATTAACTTACATACTCACCGTATGATTATTACTGACCATTTATAGAAATACTGACGTACAGTACAAAGATAGGTTGCCAGGCAACGAAACATACGCCCACAGCAGCTAAATCGTCCGCGCAGTCAACAAGGGTTGTCGCATATTTTTACTTTTTTCACTGATGAAACATTTGTAATACACTAAAAACTGATTAAGAGTAACAGCTCATTATGTAATTATCAGAAAATCATTAGAATTTGATTGCTTTTTATAAAGTGTTACCCCACGCTAACAATTAGTATATACATGAAACATTTAATATCATGGATTTAGCTGTTCAGTTATCAAAATTCATTGAAAATCAAAATACTTGTTCGTTTCAACACCTTAAACTCTGTGTATCAATCTAAAGTCAATCGGATGATAAGTTTGGCCTCTATAGCGTAACAAGATTTTTTGAAGTTATCAAGGGAGATAACTCTGGCAATAATTATTTGAAATCTTTGAAAATCCATAGGCTTCTTCGTCTCATGACCCTAAACACTGTGTGTTAATTTAAAGTCGATCGGATATTAACTTTGGCCTCTAGAGCTTCCACAGGATTTTTTCGAAGTGATCAAGGGCAATAACTCTGGTAACAATTATTGAAAATCACTGAAAATCGATTGATGACTTAGTCTCATGACTGTAAACACTATGTATAAATTTGAAGTCAATCGGATATTAACTTTGGCCTCTAGACCATCCACAAGATTTTTTGAAGTGATCAAGGGTCATAACTCTGGCAGTAATTATCAGAAATCGCTGAAAATCAAAAGGCTTCTTCGTCTCATGACCTTAGACACTGTGTATAAATTTAAAGTCAATCGGATATTAACTTTGGCCTCCAGAGCGTCCGCAGGATTTTTTGAAGTGATCAAGGGCCATAACTCTGGCACTAATTATCGGAAATCGCTAAAAATCAATAGGATTCTTCGTCTCATGACCTTAAACCCTGTGTATAAATTTAAAGTAGATCGGATATTAACTTTGGCCTCTAGAGCGTCCACAAGATTTTTTTGAAGTGATCAAGGGCCATAACTCTGGCACTAATTATCGGAAATCGCTGAAAATCAATAGGCTTCTTCGTCTCATGACCTTTAACACTGTGTATAAATTTAAAGTCAATTGGATATTAACTTTGGCCTCTAGAGCGTCCACAAGATTTGTTTAAGTGATCAAGGGCCATAACTCTGGCACTAATTATCGGACATCGCTGAAAATCAATAGGCTTCTTCGTCTCATGACCTTAAACGCTGTGTATAAATTTAAAGTCAATCGGATATTAACTTTGGCCTCTAGAGTGTCCACAAGATTTTTTGAAGTGATCAAGGGCCATAACTCTGGTAGTTATTATCGGAAATCGCTGAAAAACAATAGGCTTCTTCGTCTCATGACCTTAAACACTGTGTATAAAGTCAATCGGATATTAACTCTAGCCTGTAGAGCGTCCACAAGCAATTGTGGACGCCGGACCGACGGACGGACCGACGGACGGACGGACGGACGGACGGACGGACGGACGGAGACAATATACGACCACATTTCAATGTGGGCGTATAAAAACCGATGGGTTTAAGCAACAACTGACAACACGTATATTTCTCACTAGTTTCCATTAATAGTAACCATAATTAAGCTTTACTACTTGCTCAGAGGATTTTCTAACGCAGAAGCCCAATACTAAAAGCTCTGACGCCAGTTCTACACACTATGCACCTTGCAGTGAAGGGTTTTCAAATGTTTTTACTTTTTTGGTAATGGAACATATGTAACACGGGTACACTAAAATCTGATAAAGAGTAACAATTCATTAAGTAATTATCAGAATTTGTTTAATATACGAAACATTTAATATCATGGATTTAGCTGTACAGTTATCGAAATTCATTGAAAATCAAAATACTTGTTTGTTTCAAGATCTTAAACTCTGTGTATGATAAGAGAGAGAGAGAAATGGGGTTTAACGTCCACTCGACACAAACTAGGTCATTTTGGGACTGACATATGGTTTAATTTTATTTCAATAATTCGCTTGCGCGTAGGGGTCTTTAGCAGTGGGAGGAAACCAGAGTACCTGGAGTAAACCCACGCAGCTGGAAATCAAATGATAAGATTGGCCTCCAGAGCGTCACAAGATTTTTCAAAGTAATCAAGGGAGATAACTCTGGTAGGACGGACAGGGCTGACGACAAGATACCACCACATTTCAATGTGGGCGAATAAATATTTTATCAAATGTATACACTGGGTTTAGTAATACCACAAAAAGAACATACTTTACACTTTCTTCTTTATCTCGTCTTAATTTTCTCTCTTCTTCTTCTTGTTCTTCTAATATCTCTCTCTTTAATCTTTTTAATCTTACATCTTTATCCTATAAAAAAAGTCAAACTGTAGAGTGATCCCAAGCTATTTCACAGTGGTAATGTAAAAGCCTTTAAGGTAACCCCAGTATAGTTCTATGTGTGACAATTTCGTAATATGTGATTGAACACGCTATCTTGAGTCGGAATGCGCAAAATCTAATTTTTGAGTTGAGGCAAAATAAATGAAAATATTGATTTCGGTCGAAATTGAGATTTTCTCAAAAAAATGAGTCCATAAATATACTATCTATCGACACAAAAGATCAAAATAGCAATAAAAGATTTTAGAATACCTTTATTTGAACGTTTTGTAAGAGTACCGTATTCTTAAATCTGTCCCATTTCTTAAAATTCTCGGCGAAATTAGTTTCTTTGCTCGCTGTGGAACGACCGGTCAGTCCTTTTGCATAATAATTGGCATCGTTGTAAAGCGGAGAATCTCTAGATTACAAATATTATCAAAATATTATCGCTGAATTGATATAAAACGGACACGCTCGAGTTTTAAAATCGCTAGAAAATATTTTAAAATCGCTAGAAAATATAACCAAACACCATGTGGCCATGCTGTCTACACAACTCGTTTGCTGATTGGCTCAGACATCGCGTGCAAAGCATTATTGTTACATGGATGGCTGAGCGGGCGATAAATATTTGGTTTAGGCAATAATGTTTTTGGATACCTACATGCGATTCACTCTGATAAGTGACAGAAAAAAATTAATTCTGATTGTATATAGATTGCCGTTGAGTGTTAATCAAAACCATGTGGCTGATAATGTGTGTCGTTGAGTAATACTAATCAACTGTTACGGGTCAATGATAAAGCCGTCGACAACTCATTATTTACTGCGAATAATATCTCATACCATCTTTAAAATATAATTTATAGGCCTTAAATGGAAATAAAAATGGCCAATAATTTTCTTTTCGAAGGGAATTTTATCGATAGCTGAATTCTGTTAGCTGTCGCTTCTTCATACGGCATGTAAAATAAGGAATGCGTACTGGATATCATTGTTTTAGATGTTCTTATTACCATGGGTCGAAAAAATGAGAACGACCAACGAGCCGAAATGCGACGATTCTCGAACCTGCCATTGCTTAATTACATCAAAGTCAAAATGCACGAAAGTGAACATAACGTCGGTGTCATTCCAAAACCTCGTAAGACGGCATTTTTTCGAAAATCACTTTTTTGCATAATTTAAATTAATAACATGGAATACATCATATATCAAAAAATCTGAGTTCTGCGATCAATAGTTTTCATTTTATTGGCGTTTTACCAAACCTCGTATCACGATTGGACCGATTTTGTTCTTTTCTAAATGCTCGTATCTCGGCAACGTCTTATCGATGATGATGTCAAATGGCTTTAAGCGGTGTATATGAACAAAATTCGCAAGATTATTATTGTAATAAAATGTTCCATAGTAAATATTATTTATAGGGAGCATATCATAACATTTCTTGTATCGTTTTTAAGGAGTGGATTATCTATTTTTAGTAACAAAATAAGGCAGTGGCGATTACTACCGGCCGTCAGATATATAGTGCCTATGTTTCTCAGTGCTAGGCATTTATATAGAAATTATTAAAGTCACTGCAATAATAACGGCACACGATACATGTCTAGCTCAAAATTTACAATCGTTTAAAGTCCACGCCGGAGGCGGGGCCGTCGAGAGAAAATTAAACTGTGTTTGGAAAATTTTTTAGAAATTCGACTGCGCCTGGAGGAAATTATGAAAATTTAATTGCCGCAAACGCATTTCTAGCTTTTCCAACCCGTGATTACAGCAACTTCAATGTAGTTCAATATAGCCTACCTTCTCACCTGAATCCCAAACAACCAATCAATCGTTGTGGGGTATTGGGGCCTCGCCCTCCGGAGAAAATTTAACTGCTGCAAATTCGTTTTTCTGCTATTCTAGCCCAATCTTTAAGCAACTTTTAAGATTCAAATCGTTTTGGAACGGAAATCCCACTATGTGCCGATCTAAATTCCAATCATTCAATCGGATGGTTTCAGCTGAATTCACAAATAATAATCGATTACCGAAAAATATCGCACAAAGTAGAGCAACTCGAGATATAATGTTTTAATCCATAGTCAATACAGTACAAATTCGCGGTAATCAATTAAAAGAAATGTAAAATTAGATTTCGGACACTTTATTTCGGCCAAGTAATATCAACTATATATATATATAAATGAAATAATAATTTGTATTTCCACTTTACTCGTTTGCCCGAAAGTTGCAGGGGGGGGGGGGTATCTGTGAGCCGTAAGTAAGTTATCCTAATGAACAACATCTAGACCTACCTGTTGGGCATACCCTTCACGTTGGTTACTGTACTGATTATCTTGACCTACCTGCGGTCAATGCCCCTTGGGTAATTGCCCCAACTGAGCTTCTATACCTACCTGTGGGCAATAACCCTCAGATAACTTACCCACCAGGCATCTAGACCTACCTGTGGGCAACACCCATCAAGTAACCTACCCGACTGAGCAGAACCACTTGTGGGACAATAACCCCGGGCATCTTGACCTAACTGTGGGCATCTAAACCTACCTGTAGTTGATATCTTTGCGCGTTGGAACATTTTGACCTCTCGGTAAGAAATACCCTTCAGGTAAATTACCTCATTGAGCATCCAGTAGACGTGGTACAAGGGTTAATCAGTGAACTGGATGTATGAGATGTGTTGTTGACGTTTGGGAAAGTAGGTCGAGGGGAAATGTGTAGGGAGTGATAGTTAGATGTATTATGAATTGTTACAGTGGCTGTGGTGTTACGTTGAAATACTATGCCGCTACCGTAACACCACAGCTTTATGATTTGTTAGACAGGATTGATACCGTAAGTCCGACAATAATAAATAAACTATTTCTGATTTTAATGTTGTCTTTTCCCACCGGCACTGGCCGTACGCCAGCAACTGAAAATAGCTGACGAAACAGCTAGGGCGTCGATTGTTAGTTCGCGTACAACTTGAAAAACCGAATGTCGTACGCCATTGTGAAACTGAAAGTAGCTGACGAAGACAGTTAGGGCGCCGATTGTTAGTTCGCGTACAACTTGAAAAAAACGAATGTCATTATGGTATTTCTGACATAATTGGTTATCGGTGACCTGAAAGCTGGTAATCTCGACTCAAAGCAAGTAATCTTGACTCAAAAGTATAGTGTATAACCTACTTACTGTCTACAGTCGTCGCTACTCTTATTCATGATTTTTTGTGGACGATTTACTACTCAGTAAGAAAGCCTGTGCCCAAAAAGAGTTCTCGTCTGTTATTATTAGTATAATGACTTCCTCATGTGCGGCAGGTTCGTTTGTTTTTAAAAACACTGTTTTTCGTTCCAAAAAATAGAAAAGTAATTTTTTACCAGATGATCATGGTTTTTCACCGAGACTAGATAATTTCTCTCGGTGTAAGGATATTATTGCTTATGAAAAAGTTCATACACTGTTGAGAAAATAGTCCCATTGGTTTTCTTAGCTGCAAATACAGCGAGAATAAACTCTGTACTGAAAAATTTTCGCGTGATCTATATAAACTGTCTTCACACACTCGATTTATAATTAGCGATATACAGGTACAGTGGCAAGTGTTATGCTTCTCAGGCTAATACCTCAAAAGTACCTCCGCGCAAAACCCTCGATTTTGGTACATGCAAAAGAAAAAGAAATAGTGCCCGTGCGCGTGCCAGTAATAGGAAAACTAAGAGTTCGCGCATAAAAATGCACGAACGTACCAGGCGCGATGTCATCTAGGCCTACATGTTGGCATTACCCATCATGTAACTTACCCTACTAAGCACCTAAACCTACCTGTGGACAATACCTTTAAGTAATCTGTCTGACTGGGCATCTAGACCTACCTGTCGGCAATACCTTTAATTAGCCTGTCCTACTGGGCATCTAGACGTACCGTGGGTAATACTATCTTTGAGATATCCCTCAAGGTATTTAGCTCCTAGATCTACGTTACTTCAACGCCTACCTGTTGCCGAAATTCGCACGTAACTTACCGTTCCTACCTACCTACTATCGACATCCGACTAGAAAATGGTATAATACAATACTTATAATGATTTCCCTACATTTGTATGCCCCATTTATACTGTAACCACGAGAAAACAAAAGCTGGTAAATCATATAGTTCTAATACAAAAACGTTCAGAAAGCTCGTATGTCGTCAGAAAAAAAAACAGATTAGGGGATGAAAACCTCGTAACTCCGAAATCGTAAAAATGAACAAACGTCAGCTTATATTTGACAGAACATCTAATCGGGGTTATTGTCAAATGCACAAAAATAAAATGTCAAGCAAATCCACCAAGTATCTGCAAAGTTATGAAGTTTTTTGTTCCTCCTGTAAAATTTTGTTGATCGGACTTACGAGGTTTTAGAATGACACCGACGATAAGCTTTACTTGACTATGAGATTGACAGCTATCTATAGGGACTCATATTTTGATAACGTTACGGTATCTGAAAATATTATAGACGTATTGTACATCCAAAATCTTATCTTAATTCACGTGTTAAATGAACACACGCACAGCTGTGGCGGCTGCTTTGATGATTACCCAATCAACAATAATCTTAATCTCATGTCCACTAGCTGGAACTAAGGTGCTAATTAATTGATGAGATTAACTTCAGTTAATCCTACCAAAGTTATAATATACAAATTACTACTAATGTATAGATTGTTCTTCAGTATAACACTATGATGTTGTGTATTTTTCGTTACGAAAAGAGTGCATTTACAACGATTTTCGTCTTCAGCACTGTAAGGATATTATACATTACTATTAAGTTGTCTGACCCCTTTAAGACTAAACATAGTTACCGGTAGTTCCCTTTAATGGTCAGACCAGAGTTACTTCCATTATGTAGATTGGATCAGGCAGGACAACTGTTTTGTAAAACATGCCATGTGCTTGCCTAGCTGAATAAACCTTGCTGTTACTGTCATTCTCTTTTGTAGTCCTTCACACCGACACATTTGACATAGAACATAAGTATATTACATGGTGTCAGAAGTAAGGAGTAGATTGAACCTAAAATGTCTGAAATTCCTGCACCAAAACATCTAATTTTGACGAAAGGCAACAAAGCTGAAAACTGGAGGCAATTTTATCAACAATTTAAACTTTATAGGGTAGCCTCTGGGAGAGATTCCAAGAGTCAAAGGTCACAACATGCTGTATTCTTAAGTCTTGCAGGTGAAGAAGCTATAGAATTATTTAATACATTCACATTTCCTGCAGATGAAGAAGAGAAGCTTGATCCACTGGTCCAGAGATTTGAACAATTTTATAACCCTAAAAAACATGAAACTTTTGAAAGGTCTGTTTTTAATCATAGAGTACAAAATCCTGATGAATCATTTGACCAATTGTTAACAGAATTACGTATATTAGCTAGGGATTGTCAACATGGTGAATTAAAAGATGGCCTTTATGTGACAGAATTATTGAAGGTGTTAGAAATGTTCATCTTAAAGCTAAATTATTGAGTGAAGGTGACTTAACACTTGACAGATGTATAGACATGTGTAGAACAGCTGAGAGAACTCAATTATTTTTCAAACAGATGTCAGAGAAACTCAGAAATCAGTTGCTGAAAGTAAAAGTTCTACTAATGAAGTTCATGGTGTTCACAACGACAGACATAGAAAGACTAGTTTTCGACAGAGATCATTTAATCCTACTCCACCACAACCACCTGATCGAAATTATGTAACACTACAGATAACAGACGATCAGCATAGTTGGTAGATTTTTATTGAGAACATAGAATAGACATAGATCGGAAGGAGCTCTATTCAAGTCTGACTTACTGTCAGTTAATTCTGGCTTTATAAAGCATACAGTCATTAAGAATAATGATACATGACAGATTAACTTATTTGGAATTGAGATTATAGTTTCTATAACTGCACCGCATCTTTCCTTTAAAGTCGCAAAGTTCTGCTGAGTGTTAAACACATAGAACATGTGTAGATTATAAATAACACATGAATAAATAAGATATTTAATGAGATCGTGCGTTTTGTCAAAACGAGCAGAGGTCATTCGTGTGTTGCCCGTAAATAACATATTGAACACATTAGCAGAAGTTGTATATAGTTGAAAACGTCCAATATAATATAATGTCAAATCTAGCAAAGTTCTATGTATAAATTACTTTGTCATAACAAACACAATTCTCACATGTGAGACACTGTCTTCATCTGTATACATTGATGTTTCACACAATAAAATTACATTACACATGAATTAGGAAGAGCACACGCGATATAATAAAGCAAACATGATATAATAACAGTACACATGAAATAATAACAGTACATATGATATACTTAAAACACACGCGATTATATATATATTTATAGTACAAGGCTGGAACAACCTGGGTCCTAGAAGTTTTTTTTGTAGGACGATACCATTCTAAGAGTACACTTCCTGTTACCATTATATTCTGGTACTCATATCATACTATTAAAGTTTTTACTGGCATCCTTCTTCACAAACTTATGACAAAGTTAAAGTCACTGGATTATGTCGTAGTGCTGGTGTGGAATCATCTGTTCCATGGAACGTATTATGAGCAGCATACGTTGCTCTGACTCTGTCATTTTCGATTTTCTTGGCTAATTTCCCCTGACGAATTTGGAAGTATCGTACCAAAAGATAAGTAACGACACTAATAGTTAAAAGGAGCCCAATAATACTTAATACAGAAATTGCGTGAGGCCATGGCTTGTCTACAACTTTAACAGGTGTGAGTTCTTTGATAAATTTCTTAATAGGTATTTCTTTCACATCTTTTAGCGTAGGGGGAAGTTCAGGAATTTCAAGATTTGGAAATGCTACAGATAAAGGTTTCCACAAGGCAAGACTTGAAATATTAAAATGAGTATTAATGTTTTGAAAGGTATTTTGAATATGAAAAGTGCTTTCTCTATTATAAATTGGTAATAGAGAAATATATTCGTTTGATGCCGAACAAGACATATTTAACTTTAGGATATCAATAGGTGGCTTTGCAGTAATGGATAACGTTGTGGTTGAATATTTTTTTTGATTACAAACAAGTGAAAAACGTAATAAATTTTGAGCGGACATGGCCCAATAACCATCGGTTAGATATTCAGCTAAAGGTAAAATTATTGTAGGTTGAACATTTACGGTACACACGTCTTTACTCAATTTTGTGTTTTGCATAAATAAAGCGATTACACATAATTTACTTAAATTAATGGGATACAGTGGACTTTTGATAGAACAAGTTTTTACAAGCCGATTGGTACAGACTTCAACTTCGGATTCGGTGAGAAGTACATATTGTGTTCTTTCCGAATTAACTGCAAACATTTGACTTTCTAGTTGATATTTCGCTACTAATCCGTAAGTATGGGGTGATTTGGCATTAACGTATTTGGTTTGCATAGGTGCAGGTAAATTATGAGCATAAAATATTTCAAGTTTTTTAGTTGAATCCAAAAGTGGAATGGTTAAAATCACATAAATTTTGTCGACATCTAATTTAGTAGTACATGTTAACAATTTATAATAATGCCAAAGTTTCAATGAGGGATCCGCCGAAAGGTGTACTGTACTTGGCAGTTGAGATCGAATCTCAAGGAGTAAAGATTTAAGATCAGCCGGTTTAAGTACACTTGGAGAGATGTGACCTAACGATAACATATTGAGTTGATCATTGAAATATTCTACATATCTTAAACATTGTAAAGTTAAATGTTTTAATTCATCTAAAATGAACATAAGTTTGTAGTCAAGCGAAAGAAAATTTTTAATTAATGTAACTTCTTTTGTTAAATTGGCCACTAAACCTTGGAATTGTAATTCAAATTGTTTTAAATTCAAAAATTAGCGAGTTAATAGATGCCCGATTTTTTTAAATTTCAATACGAGAAACATTTAACATTGATAAGCTTTGATCCACCACATGGATAATACTTTCCTGATTTTTATATAATTTTTTAACGTTATGTTTGATAGTATTAAATTCTGATTGGGAAACGGTGCCAAATGAATAACTCAAAGCTTTGCCTACTATTGGTAAAATTGCTCGGCGAGGCCTTGTACTTGCTATCAGTTTATATTCGCCTGCTTTTGTTCTTAGTTCTGTATATAGAGTTTGTATATCCTGAATATCTTGCAAACGATTAGCAAATAAACTAGCATAGTCCATATTGGTTTGTTGCTTAATATAGTTAGAAATTATCTGATGGGCAGTAGCAATTCCTTTCTTTTTATCTCGACTTAACGAGGAAATAAATGCATTATAAGGCTTTAAATCAATAACAAAAGAGACAAGCCAACGAGATCTTGATGTACTAAATTCACTTATTTGTCGAAAGACAACATTTTCACGAATAAGGAAAGAATTAATACCGCCAAGAAAAATGAAAATGAGTGAGAGTTTCATCTTAATCCTTCAAATAAATAAAAAAATACCGCAAAATAAAATATAAACAAGCCAACAGTGAGCTGATGTCCCCCGCCGAAATCCCAAAATAAATAGATGACACATATTAATTAATCGCACATTTATTTTTTTCAAACGTATCGAGCGATCAAACTGTACACGAATCAAATTGCTTATCACTCTGCTTACCCTGAGCAGAAAATGCTCATTATCGATCTTAGTCAAGGTATTACTGTAATGAAACTATACACCAAGTTTCATCACTCTCACTTAATTAGAACTAAAGTTATGGTGTCCCAAAGCATCAACCAATCAAATTGCTTATCTCTGCTTACCCTAAGCGGAAAATGCTCATCTTCGAACTCCATCAAGGCATTGACATAATAAGCATATACACCAAGTTTGAACTTTTTAACTCAATTAGAAGGAGAGTTATTGTGTTCCAAAGTCTTGCTAAATCAAATTGCTTATCGCTCTGCTTACCCTGAGCAGAAAATGCTCATTATCGATCTTAGTCAAGGCATTACTGTAATGAAACTATACACCAAGTTTCATCACTCTCACTTTATTAGAACTAAAGTTATCGTGTCCCAAAGCATCAACCAATCAAATTGCTTATCTCTGCTTACCCTAAGCGGAAAATGCTCATCTTCGAACTCCATCAAGGCATTAACCTAATAAGCATATACACCAAGTTTGAACATTTTAACTCAATTAGAAGGAGAGTTATTGTGTTCCAAAGTCTCGACCAATCAAATTTGTGTATCGCTCTGCTTACCCTGAGCAGAAAATGCTCATTATCGAACTTAGTCAAGGTATTACTGTAATGAAACTATACACACTTAATTAGAACTAAAGTTATCGTGTCCCAAAGCATCAACCAATCAAATTGCTTATCTCTGCTTACCCTAAGCGGAAAATGCTCATCTTCGAACTCCATCAAGGCATTGGCCTAATAAGCATATACATAGGGTTGGGTAAATATGAACTTTTTTCCATGACTTGTGGTTTCTATGGCCATTTTGGACACTGAATACGAATCCGTCAAAATTTTTGACCTAGGATGACCTTTGACCCTGGATAATTAAATTTTTTCAAAATGGCGGCCAAATATCACGTTTTGGGTCAAATATATCATAAACATACCGTCAAACACCTCTATATATAGGTTTTAGAGGTAGGAAAGAATGAAAAACAACATTTCAAAACAGAATCCGTTGGAATTTTTGACCTAGGATGACCTTTGACCCTGGATAATTCAATTTTTTCAAAATGGCAGCCAAATTTCACGTTTTGGGTCAAATATATCATAACCATACCGTCAAACACCTCTATATATAGGTTTTAGAGGTAGGAAAGAATGAAAAACAACATTTCAGAACAGAATCCGTTGGAATTTTTTACCTAGGATGACCATTGACCCTGAATAATTCAATTTTTTCAAAATGGCGGCCAAATTTCATGCTTTTGGTCGAATATACTGTCTAATACCTCCATATATAAGTTTAAGAGGCAGGAAATCATGAAAAACAACATTTCAGAACAGTTGAGAAGTATCTAAGTTTTCAAATTGTCAAAAGCTACGAAAAATCATGAGAAGAGCGTCATTTTGTAGCAAAATTTGACAGTTATATTTAATATCAATACTTTCCAGATTCATTAACTCTACATGTAGGTTATAGAGGTAGGAAAGCACGAAAAACAACATTTCAGAACTGTTGTGAAGCTTCTGATCTTTCAAACTATATCAAAACTACGTAAAATCATGAGAAAAAATGTCATTTCGCAGCAAAGTTGACAATTTTTTTAAAACAATACTTTCCAGATTCATATGCTTGACATAGTAAACAAAATTTCACCCAATAGTTCAGTTTACTGGAGCATCCGACTTATGGGCCCACTTCCACCTCTCTTGCCGCTCCTCTTCACCCAAGAACTAGAAAGCCGAATCTACTAAAAGACCATTCGCAGAGAAGCAAGAGAGGTGGCAATGGGCCTGACCTGTAAGCCAGAAGCTACATGGGCAGCAAGAAAACTAAAGGACATTGTGGCTAATCTTAAATTGTCTAAAAAGAATAAATTCAGGAAATCAACTACCCGGGGTTAACAACTACATTTGATATTAGACAACAGCGACGTGTGAAAGACCACGAAACACGTCTTTTCAAAATGAAGAAACTCAAATTGGTAGAATTACGGAACTCTATATAGAACGCTTTATGGCCAGAAAGTGACGTTGCTCTTGACATTGATTTACATCTTAGAGGAGTATTTGGTGATATAAACTGAACTGGTGGGTGAAAATTTGTTCAATATGTCAACCGTTTCAATCTGGAAAGTAGCTTACTGAATTAAAAATAGTTGTCAAATTTTGCTACAAAATGACGATCTTCTCATGATTTTTCGTAGCTTTTGAAAATTTGAAAGCTTAGATACTTCTCAATTGTTCTGAAATGTTTCTTTTCATGATTCCCTGCCTCTTAAACCTATGGAGGTATTAGACAGTATATTCGAGCCAAAACATGAAATTTGGCCGCCATTTTGAATAAAATTGAATTTTCCAGTGTCAAAAGTCATCCTAGGTTTAAAATTCCGACGGATTCTGTTTTGAAATGTTGTTTTTCATTCTTTCCTACCTCTAAAACCTATATATAGAGGTGTTTGACGGTATGTTTATGATATATTTGACCCAAAACGTGAAATTTGGCCGCCATTTTGAAAAAATTGAATTATCCAGGGTCAAAGGTCATCCTAGGTCAAAAATTTTGACGGATTCGTGTTCAGTGTCCATAGAAACCACAAGTCATTATTGGATAACTGCAATTAAGCTATTATTTACCCAACCCTAATATACACCAAGTTTGAACATTTGAACTCAATTAGAAGGAGAGTTATTGTGTTCCAAAGTCTCGACCAATCAAATTTGCGTATCGCTTAGCTTACCCTGAGCAGAAAATGCTCATTATCGAACTTAGTCAAGGTATTACTGTAATGAAACTATACACCAAGTTTCATCACTCTCACTTAATTAGAACTAAAGTTGTCGTGTCCCAAAGCATCAACCAATCAAATTGCTTATCTCTGCTTACCCTAAGCGGAAAATGCTCATCTTCGAACTCCATCAAGGCATTGACCTAATAAACACATACACCAAGTTTGAACATTCTAGCTCAATTAGGAAGAGAGTTATTGTGTCCCAAAAAGTGTGACGGACAGACAGACGGACAGACAGACGGACGAACCCATCTTAATAGTCCCCCAACTTTCTTCGAAAGGCGGGGGACAAAAAAAAATTC
This sequence comes from Patella depressa, assembly GCA_948474765.1. NCBI lineage: Eukaryota > Metazoa > Mollusca > Gastropoda > Patellidae > Patella > Patella depressa. Next base: position 6,356,197 of record CAOLEZ010000008.1, on the reverse strand, counting down.
TAACATGTATACAATGAAAACGTTTGAAGCTTACTTAATCATGCCAATTATACTCGTAAGTAATTGTTTTAAATTAGCATTAGGATCTTTATGGGTATTCGAATTAGTTATCGCAATATCAACAGCATCTACGTCCATGCTTTCTTGAACGTAATTATCAACACATGTCTCGAGCTTATCATCACGGCACGTTTCTAATTGATCATCAATGTATGTTTCGGATTTCTCATCAGACGTGTGAGGCACATATGTTTTAGATGCAATCCGATCTTTGTTTCGAAGGCGTTTGGCTAATTCCATGAGCGGAATATCATCTTCGTCAGATGAATCATCACGTTCACGTCTATATTGGTCAGTGATATCAAAGGGTGTAGGGTCAAGATCGTTTACATGATCCATATCATCATCTGAAGAATCTTCAGGTGGAACAACATAATTAGCTTGCCTTAACTTTGGAATATTATCAGTTGGGATGTCCCAGTTATCTAAATTGGCTAGACGCAAATGTTCAGCATGTGATTTTGTTGTTGAGCCATCTAATTGATTTTTAACAATGAAAGACAGAGGACCTGTTTTTGTGATAATTCTATAAAAAGGTTTCCATTTGGATTGAAGTTTACTTTTACGTAAATGATTTTTGATATAAACGGGGTCTCCAACCTCAAAAGCAATGGCTTTACTATTTTTATCCGCATAGTGAGCCTGGCGACGTTTAGCTTTTTTAAGGTTTTTATGGACTAACAAAAATGCTTTATGCTGATTTTCAAGAGCAATTTGATGGAATTCTTCACCTAAATATTTCCGTCGTGGTTTCAGCAAATTATCAATAGGCAAAACTACCTCTCTTGTATATAATAAATAAAATGGTGAAAATTTTGAAGATTCACAAATATTAAACCTAATAGCTGCCAATGTTTGGTTTAAATATAAATCCCATGTATTTAAATTATCTTCTAACTTTTATGAAAGAACGCTAACCATTGTTTGATGGAATCTTTCAACACGGCTGTTCGATTGGGGCCGGTAATATGATGTTGTTATATGGTGAATATTTAAAGCAGTTAATGTTTGATGCATAGTGCGATTTTCATTTTCGCTCCCATTATCCGTAACTAATTGTAACGGTGTGCCATATCGAGGAAATATTTCGTCAATTAATAAATGAGCTACATTATCAGCACTTTTATCCTTGACCGCATATGCCTCGGGCCATCCACTATACCAGTCAACAAATGATATGATGTATTTATTACCCGAGAGTGAAAAGGGGTATGGTCCAGACAAATCAAGTGAAACTTTAGCAAAGGGGTATGGTGGAATATCGGTTTCTTGTAATGGAGGTTTAATTTTCTTTGATGAACGCTTTTGACATGTTACGCATCTGGACACATACTGATAAATGTGTTTATATAAATTAGGCCAATAATACTTTTCTTTGATAAAACTGTAAGTTTTATCTATACCTAAATGAAACATGTCGTGATATTCCTTAATTACATCAGATCGTAAATGATCTGGTATAAATAACCTAGGATTTGGTTCATCATTGGGATCAGAAACGTAATGTAAGACATCTTGCATTAATAAGTATTTATTATTACTTGCACATGGTTTATTACTTCTTAACTGTGCAATGATATTGACAATATCCTTATCTTTAACCTGTTCTTCAATCATGTTATAACCCTCTAAAGTAGGTGCTTCAACGGGATTATCGTTATTACCTAAATCGACCGTGCACTTTGCAAATTCCCCTGGTTCAAACTGATTTGAATTTATGGCGTTGATTTCTAGTGTATTATCGTTTACTTCTGAATTAAGCAGTTCTTCCTCCTGAAATTGAGTCGGCATTCGACTAAGAAAATCAGCGATAACATTTTGTTTACCCGATAAATATTCAATCTTACAGTTATAAGCACTTATTCAGGCCTCGAAATGTTTGAAAAAAGCTACCTGTCGCAAGCGACAGGTAGCTTTTCATCATACCTGTCGCTTCAGTAAATTACCTGTCACTCTCAATTGTCAAACCCAAAGACTAAGTAATAGTATAGTATTACACATATCCATACATGTAGGTACACACACGTTTGTTTAGGTATTGACGTACATTGCTTCATATAAATATCGTAATATGAAACCTTTTTATTTCTTCGACATCGGAATGCCTAAAAGTTCTTGAAAGTCGGCGAATCTGCTTTGGCTCAGCGACTCGAAGATTCGTACAACTACAATTCTATCATCCGTAGCCACGTGAATTCCGCAAATTATCATGGTATCACACCTCCGTGCTAAATCGAATAGTTCGACGTTGAGATGTAGAATTCAAATTTTAAAATATCCGTATTGAATTGAATATCAAAACACAAATCACACCTGTGCATGGCACAGTAAGAAATATGCCGCGTGCGAAAGACAGGTAGCGTCACCTGGAATTCCCGTCTCACATACAATGTATCGGGACTATATTTACGCTACAAATTATATTAATATCCGAGATATTTTTCCGACCTGATTATTTGATTTTGTCGAATTGTCTTGTAAATTATTTAAATGATTAGATACACGAACTTACGAAGTATCGATCTATCGAGCCGTGTGTATTTCCCTTCTACTCCAGCCACTTTCTAATATTTACTGTGGTGTCGTTACGGTAGAATTATTTCAGGTGACGTTTTAATTTACTTAGATATAATACTCCATAATGCTATAAAGTAGATGAAAACAAGCGTAGATGGTGTGAAATTCATTGTTATAAAATTGTCTACTTCCAAACTGAGTACCTGTAGCCTGCGACAGAGCGAAATGTAAACAATGCAAATGGCGGCTTTTCGCGGTATTTCCGTGCTCAATTCTTGCATTTAGAAACGACTCTACGAATAAATAAATACGGCCTACATGTACATGACGTGGACGTGAGTATTATATTTGCTACCTGTCGGATGAAAAAATCGCCTGTCGGCGACAAGTAGACAGGTGAACATTTCGAGCCATGACTTATTGTTAAAGACCACATTTCAAGTTTTTTATTATTCATCGGGGAATCAAGTAAATATTTTAAAGGTTTGTGATCAGTACATATAATAAATTCTGCGTCATGTAAATAGAAATCTAACTTTTGTAAAGCATAATGGATAGCATAACATTCTTTTTCAATAGTTGACCAACGACTTTGTGTATTACTAAGTGTATGAGACAGCATATAAACTGGCAATTCTTCTTCTATGCCTTTAGAATTACGTTTAGTTTGACAAAGATAAGCCCCCACGGAGAAATTACTCGCGTCCGTATATAGAATATACAGTTTGTTTGGATTAGGGTACGATAACATTGGTATTTGAACTAATGTTTGTTTTAAGGCATGAAATGAATTTTCACATTGAAGAGTCCATTCGAATTTTGTATTCTTGCGGGTTAAAGCAATCAATGGTTCAGCAAGTTTGGAAAAATTAGAAAAATAACGACGATAATAAGAACACATGCCAATGATAGATCGAACTTGTTTCACAGTTTGGGGCTGACTTATATTTTTGATCACACTGACTTTCTGAGGGTCGGGTTTAATGCCATTGGGCGTGATAACAAAACCTAGATAAGTTGTTTCAGTTCGAAGAAAACTACATTTCTTTAATTTCAATTTAAGCTTATGAACCCGAATCCTGTCAAAAACTAAATTAATATGTTTAAAATGTTCCTATAAGGCTGAAGAGAATATTAAAATATCATCTAAATATGCAATAGCAAATGTTTGCATATCATGAAGAACAATAGCCATTAATCCTTGAAAAAGTCCAGGGGCGTTGGCGATGCCAAAAGGCATAGTATTGAATTCGTAAAGCCCGCGATGACATGCAAATGCTTTTTTCTCTATCAGCTTCGTCCATCAACACTTGCCAATAACCCGATTTCATATCCAAATTTGAAAGATAGGTTGCCAGGCAACGAAACATACGCCCACAGCAGCTAAATCGTCCGGGCAGTCAACAAGGGTTGTCGCATATTTTTACTTTTTTTGGTAATGAAACATTTGTAATACACTAAAATCTGATTAAGAGTAACAACTCATTATGTAATTATCTGAAAATCATTAGAATTTGTTTGCTTTTTATAAGGTTTTGCCCCACGGTAACAATTAGTATAGGAAATATTTAACATCATGGATTTACCTGTTCAGTTATCAAAATTCATTGAAAATCAAAATACTTGTTCGTTTCAACACCTTGAACTCTGTACATCAATCTGAAGTCAATCGGATGATAAGTTTGGCATCTATAGCGTCACAAGATTTTTTGAAGTGATCAAGGGCCATAAATCTGGCACTAATTATCGGAAATCGCTGAAAATCAATAGGCTTCTTCGTCTTATGACCTTAAACACTGTGTATAAATTTAAAGTCAATCGGATATTAACTTTGGCCTCTAGAGCGTCCACAGGATTTTTTGATGTGATCAAGGGCCATAACTCTAGCACTAATTATCAGAGATCACTGAAAATGAATAGGCTTCTTCGTCTTATGACCTTAAACACTGTGTATAAATTTAAAGTCAATGGGATATTAACTTTGGCCTCTAGAGCGCCCACAAGATTTTTTGAAGTGATCAAGGACCATAACTCTGGTAGTTATTATCGGAAATCGCTGAAAAACAATAGGATTCTTTGTCTCATGACCGTCAACAATGTGTATGAATTTAAAGTCATTCGGATATTAGCTTTGGCTTTTAGAGCGTCCACAAGATTTTTTGAAGTGATCAAGGGCCATAACTCTGGCACTAATTATCGGAAATCGCTGAAAATCAATAGGCTTCTTCGTCTTATGACCTTAAACACTGTGTATAAATTTAAAGTCAATCGGATATTAACTTTGGTTTTTAGAGCGTCCACACGATTTTTTGAAGTGATCAAGGGCCATAACTCTGGCACTAATTATCGGAAATCGCTGAAAATCAATAGGCTTCTTCGTCTTATGACCTTAAACACTGTGTATAAATTTAAAGCCAATCGGATATTAACTTTGGCCTCTAGAGCGTCCACAAGATTTTTTAAAGCGATCAAGGGCCATAACTCTGGTAGTTATTATCGGAAATCGCTGAAAAACAATAGGCTTCTTCGTCTTATGACCTTAAACACTGTGTATAAATTTAAAGTCAATCGGATATTAACTTTGGCCTCTAGAGCGTCCACAAGATTTTTTGAAGTGATCAAGGACCATAACTCTAGTAGTTATTATCGGAAATCGCTGAAAAACAATAGGATTCTTCGTCTCATGACCTTCAACACTGTGTATAAATTTAAAGTCATTCGGATATTAACTTTGGCTTTTAGAGCGTCCACAAGATTTTTGAAGTGATCAAGGGCCATAACTCTGGCACTTATTATCGGAAATCGCTGAAAATCAATAGGCTTCTTCGTCTTATGACCTTTAACACTGTGTATAAATTTAAAGTCAATCGGATATTAACTCTGGTTTTTAGAGCGTCCACAAGATTTTTTGAAGTGATCAAGGGCCATAACTCTGGCACTAATTATCGGAAATCGCTGAAAATCAATAGGCTTCTTCGTCTTATGACCTTAAACACTGTGTATAAATTTAAAGCCAATCGGATATTAACTTTGGCCTCTAGAGCGTCCACAAGATTTTTTGAAGTGATCAAGGGCCATAACTCTGGTAGTTATTATTGGAAATCGCTGAAAAACAATAGGCTTCTTCGTCTCATGACCTTAAACACTGTGTATAAATTTAAAGTCAATCGGATATTAACTTTAGCCTCTAGAGCGTCCACAAGCAATTGTGGACGCCGGACGGACGGACGGACGGACGGACGGACGGACGGACGGGGGCGACGACAATATACGACCACATTTCAATGTGGGCGTATAAAAATACTGTTTGTTATGCAATTGAGCTAAAATATGGTCAACCAATGGGAGGGGGTATGATGAGAATTTAGTGATTTTATTTAATTTCCGGAAATCGACACAGAAACGTTTCGAACCATCTTTCTTGGAAACGATTACTATGGGAAATGACCAAGGGGAACACGAAGGCCGAATAATATTTGCCTTAAGCATATCATCAATTGCTTGATCAACTACATTATTAAGAGGTGTCCTATACGGTGGAAGTTTAATTGGGGGGTGTGATCCAGTATTAATCGTCATTTTAACTGTGTCAGTTTGACTAAGATCTAAATCTGTGGCTGCAAATAGGTCATTATTACTGGAGATAAGATTATGTAATCGGTCTTTAAATTGTGCGGGTACATCAACATCATTGAGATTAACCGCCGGCGGCGTTTGAGCCGGGTTTGTTTGAGAAATTTCAGTGAAAGCTATTAGTTTGCCTGAGGCAATATTTTCAATCCTACCAACAATACATCCCCGTTTAAGTTTAAACGTACGATTAGTGCTGTTTGTTATCATAAGGGGAAATCTACGTCGCTTAGTCGCATTACTGACACCATTACTAATTATCAACCCGGGTCGATTGCTAATGAAGCCAAAATCCACAGGCGAAATGATAACAGAATCGTCATGCATTAAATTAGCAACTGGTTTGGCGTTGACGAAACATACATGAGACGTTTGAGGTTTAATAATTACCTGGTTAGCTATTCGCACTAAAGAAGATATATGTAAATCTTCAACCAAAGGTATATATTCATCCTTAACTTTTAAGCACCCTAAATCATAATATAATCTAACACCATTATTAATTAACCAATCGCGCCCTAATATAAAATTCCGATTGATATTTGATACCACATAAAATGTATGTGTCATCTTAGTTTTACCTATTGTAAAGGGTAATTCGATATAGCCATGAATAATTAGCGATTCTCCATTGACCGATTGTAAATTAACCTTATCGGGGATTAAATTAGGTTTATATTGTAATTTTTGGTATATGCGATTATTAATTATGCTTACTTCAGCTCTGCTGTCAATTAACGATCGGAAGTTTTGAGATCCTAATGCTAGTAAACAAGAACTTGGATTATTAGAAATATTTAAATTAAATAAAGGCATTTTTTGTGAGCTCTTTCCATTAGCTTCAACATGAAAAGAGCGTTTCAGTTTAAATGGGGATGTCGGCAGGAACCATTAAACCTAGGTGGATGGGGAGGGCGATGAACATACCTATTATGCTCGCAATTTCGACTGATGTGTCCCTGTTTATTGCAATTCCAACAAATAATATGTGGATTTCGCCGGAAAGGCAGCCGGTGTGTGAAATTTGACCTATTTGCAGAAAAGGGGGGTTTATTTATAAAATTAGACCTAGTGGAATAAAAAGGTGGTTTAGTATCCTGAACACTATTAATGGCAGGTGGTACACTAATTATTGACCGACACTCATTAGTACGATGGCCGTAATTATAACATTTTTGCATGGGACGCAGATGATCAATTTCCATTGGCTCATGATTATTGGTAAATCGAGGGGTAGTACGCTGATTTAGACGTAAAGCAAATAGAGCTTGCAAATTTTGTTCTGTCATAGCCGAAACTGTGGCTTCCTGAAGAGTTTTAGGATTGTCACGAATTAATTTTAGTTTTAACCGATCATCTAACAATCCCGTTATGAAATATCCTACTAATTGCCGCTGAACGGGTTCTAAAAGAATTTCAGTAGAATTAGAAGCTTTATTTGCCAAAGAAAGTAAACGTTCAGTATAGATTTGAACATTTTCAGAAATATATTGTTTTGCTTGTTGTAAGATAACTAAAGCATGTTGCGGGTCAGCAATAGTGTCATATCGCGTGGCCAATTCCTTTTTTACAATTTCCCAAGTACAATCCGGGTGTTCCGTTAAATATCTATTCAAAAAATCGCTCACTGTACCTTTACTGGATTGATAAGCCACATATTTAACCTTATCTGTAGCAATTTCTGCCAAAAAGGAATATTTTTCAATACTTTTTATCCAGGGTTCAAAAGTTTTAGGGTCCCCCGAAAAAGACTCAACTAAATTAGAAATGCCATGATGCTTTAAAGTTGTAGACAGCCCACTTAATTCCCCAGTTAAATTCTGAAATAAAGTTGCAACTTCAGGATGTTCAGCCATAATCGAAAATTAACAAAGACAAAAGCTAATGTACCTTTTCAATATGAAGATTACATGTAACTGGAGAATTCTGGCGTCTAACAAGATGGCCTACGGCTACATATCAGGACTGTTTCACGTTGTTTCTGGTTCACTGGATCACGAGCACCATTTCTGATATCTGTAACACTACAGATAACAGACGACCAGCATAGTTGGTAGATCTTTATTGAGAACATAGAATAGACATAGATCGGAAGGAGCTCTATTCAAGTCTGACTTACTGTCAGTTAATTCTGGCTTTATAAAGCATACAGTCATTAAGAATAATGATACATGACAGATTAACTTATTTGGAATTGAGATTATAGTTTCTATAACTGCACCGCATCTTTCCTTTAAAGTCGCAAAGTTCTGCTGAGTGTTAAACACATAGAACATGTGTAGATTATAAATAACATATGAATAAATAAGATATTTAATGAGATTGTGCGTTTTGTCAAAACGAGCAGAGGTCATTCGTGTGTTGCCCGTAAATAACATATTGAACACATTAGCAGAGGTTGTATATAGTTGAAAACGTCCAATATAATATAATTCAAATCTAGCAAAGTTCTATGTATAAATTACTTTGTCACAATTATGCTGCAGATGTAAAGCTTGTGGTTATTTTCAACATAGAGAAGGTAAATGTCCAGCCTCAGGTCAGAGATGTAATAGATGTCATGGGTTCAACCATTTTCAAAAGATGTGCCCAGGTACTAATACGTCAGATAGAGCAAGGCCCAGAAATAACTACAGTAATTATCAAAGTGGTAATAATAATCAACAACAGAATAGAAGATATAAGAACGGTGGTAAAAGAGTCAGTAATGTAGATGCAGATTATGAAGAGGATGAAGAGAATGATAATGTATTTTTTATTGGTTCAATAGAGAAGACGAATAAAAATGAAGATTAGACAGTTCAAACAGATATAAATGATACAATAATGGTTATGAATCTTGATTCTGGTTCAGATGTTAATTTTTTAGGCAATACCGAAATTAAAGAAGAAGCCTAAATTGATGAAAACCAAAACAAGATTGACAGCTTTTAAACAGATATTCCTGTTCTTGGTCAATGTTGTTTAGATGTCAAACATAAAGATCATGTTTACAAGACTTTATTTATGATATGTGAAGGTAATGTCAAACCTATACTTGGAAGAAGGGCATGTGAAAGAATGGAATTGGTGAAATTAGTTTATACAGTTTCAAATAATCAGTCACAGAAGTCTGTTAAGTTTTTTGAAGATTATTCTGATTTATTTACTGGTCAAGGATGTCTACCAGGAGAAGTAAATATTAAATTAAAAGAAAATGCTATTCCTGTAATTGAAGCTTGTCGAGTTATACCATTTGCAGTTGAAGAAACATTGAAAGTAGAATTAAAGAAAATGGAGAGTAATGGTGTTATTGCCAGAGTAGAAGAGCCAACAGATTAAGTCCTATATCATAGTAATGGAAAAATCAGAATATGCCTTGACTCGAAAAACTTGAATAAAGAGATTTGTCAAGAACATTATAATAAGTTACCCACAAGAGAAGAGATTACATCTAAATTCTCAAATGCGTTAATATTTAGTAAATTAGATGCTTCAAATGGATTTTGGCAACTAAAACTGAATGAAAGTAGTTCTTACCTATGTACATTCAATACGCCGTATGGAAGATATCGATTCCTGAGACTACCTTTTGGAATCTGTAGTGCACCAGAAATATACTACAGAACGATACATCAATTATTTGAACACTTACCATGGATGATATCATAATTTGGGGTTCCAAGCACCATTTCTGATATCTGTAACACTACAGATAACAGACGACCAGCATAGTTGGTAGATCTTTATTGAGAACATAGAATAGACATAGATCTAGTCGCAAAGTTCTGCTGAGTGTTAAACACATAGAACATGTGTAGATTATAAATAACATATGAATAAATAAGATATTTAATGAGATTGTGCGTTTTGTCAAAACGAGCAGAGGTCATTCGTGTGTTGCCCGTAAATAACATATTGAACACATTAGCAGAGGTTGTATATAGTTGAAAACGTCCAATATAATATAATTCAAATCTAGCAAAGTTCTATGTATAAATTACTTTGTCACAATTATGCTGCAGATGTAAAGCTTGTGGTTATTTTCAACATAGAGAAGGTAAATGTCCAGCCTCAGGTCAGAGATGTAATAGATGTCATGGGTTCAACCATTTTCAAAAGATGTGCCCAGGTACTAATACGTCAGATAGAGCAAGGCCCAGAAATAACTACAGTAATTATCAAAGTGGTAATAATAATCAACAACAGAATAGAAGATATAAGAACGGTGGTAAAAGAGTCAGTAATGTAGATGCAGATTATGAAGAGGATGAAGAGAATGATAATGTATTTTTTATTGGTTCAATAGAGAAGACGAATAAAAATGAAGATTAGACAGTTCAAACAGATATAAATGATACAATAATGGTTATGAATCTTGATTCTGGTTCAGATGTTAATTTTTTAGGCAATACCGAAATTAAAGAAGAAGCCTAAATTGATGAAAACCAAAACAAGATTGACAGCTTTTAAACAGATATTCCTGTTCTTGGTCAATGTTGTTTAGATGTCAAACATAAAGATCATGTTTACAAGACTTTATTTATGATATGTGAAGGTAATGTCAAACCTATACTTGGAAGAAGGGCATGTGAAAGAATGGAATTGGTGAAATTAGTTTATACAGTTTCAAATAATCAGTCACAGAAGTCTGTTAAGTTTTTTGAAGATTATTCTGATTTATTTACTGGTCAAGGATGTCTACCAGGAGAAGTAAATATTAAATTAAAAGAAAATGCTATTCCTGTAATTGAAGCTTGTCGAGTTATACCATTTGCAGTTGAAGAAACATTGAAAGTAGAATTAAAGAAAATGGAGAGTAATGGTGTTATTGCCAGAGTAGAAGAGCCAACAGATTAAGTCCTATATCATAGTAATGGAAAAATCAGAATATGCCTTGACTCGAAAAACTTGAATAAAGAGATTTGTCAAGAACATTATAATAAGTTACCCACAAGAGAAGAGATTACATCTAAATTCTCAAATGCGTTAATATTTAGTAAATTAGATGCTTCAAATGGATTTTGGCAACTAAAACTGAATGAAAGTAGTTCTTACCTATGTACATTCAATACGCCGTATGGAAGATATCGATTCCTGAGACTACCTTTTGGAATCTGTAGTGCACCAGAAATATACTACAGAACGATACATCAATTATTTGAACACTTACCATGGATGATATCATAATTTGGGGTTCCAATGAAAATGAACATGATTCTCGTTTAAGATTGGTGTTAGATAAAGCGCGAGAAGTAGATCTTAAATTAAATAAAGACAAATGTGAAATAGGTGTTCCTGAATTAGTTTTCTTAGGTGAGGTTATTTCTAAAGATGGACTGAAACCTGATCAAAGAAAGGTTGACGCGATAAATGATATGGAGAGACCTACGTGTAAACAAGATATTCAACGTTTCTTAGGAATGATAACATACCTTGCTAGATTTTTGCCTGATTTGTCAGATAAAACTGCTGTTCTCAGATCTTTGTTAGATAAAATAATATTTGGAATTGGACTCCAAATCATCAAAAATGTTTTGAAGATCTTAGAGCACTTGTGTCTAGTGAACCTATTCTTAAATTTTATGACCCTTTGAAACCTATAAAAATTTCGACTGACGCAAGTTTAAAGGGAATTGGATGTGTTTCGCAACAAAAACATGATAACAACTGGTTTGTAGTAGCTTTTGGTTCCAGAGCCATGACTGAAACTAAAAGTCGTTACGCATCAATAGAGCGTGAAGCTTTAGCTATCACTTACGCATGTGAGCGTTTTCATTCATTTATTTAGAGTCAAGTTATAGAAGTTGAGACAGATCATAAACCATTAATAGCTATATTCTCAAATGGTCTTAATGATTGTTCCCCTAGAATTCAAAGATTTAGACTTAGATTACAAAGATATGATTTTCATTTAACTTATGTGCCAGGTAAATTTATGTTTGTATCTGATATTTTGTCTAGAGCACCTGTAAAATGTACTCAAATTTCTAGTGTTGAGGAAGAATAATATGTTGTATTAAGTATTCGTAACTCACTTCCAATAGCTGGTTATAAATTTGAAGAAATTCAGAAAGAAATTTCTATTCTAATGATAAAACCTTATGTGCCTTAAGAAATGTAATTTTGAAAGGTTGGCCTGATAGTAAGAAAAATTGTAGAGATGATTTAGTACCATATTGGAATTATAGAGATGAATTGTCAGTTATTGATGAGGTTATTTTCAAAAGTAATCGTATTTTAATTCCTGTTAAATTATGTTCATTTATGCTTAAACAGATACATACAGGTCATATGGGTATAGAAAATGAAAACTTCGAGCACGACAAGTTTTATTTTGGCCTAATATAAATTCAGATATTGCTGATATGGTTAAAAATAGTGAAAGCTGTCAAAAATATCAAAGTCAACAATCACAAGAACCACTTCAAAGTCATGAGTTAGCTAAAAGGTCTTGGGAGAAAATTTCCACGGATTTATTAAACCAATTTCTTTTACTACTGGATGCCTTGCCAGCCCTGCCTAATATCACAGCCTCTTTTATATCATCATCTTTGTAGGATGAAAAACGAATAGTTTGTCCTTGTTTGACATCTACTTTAGCAGCGACGCCTGTCTGTTTCTGATTTTCTCTATCATAAGGCCCATCATGTCTCCCATTTTCATCATGATTGGTTTTGCTTTCTTTTGGTCTATCTTCATTAGTTTTGTCATGATTCACTCTGTTTTCGTCATTTCTGTCTTCTTCTTGATTAACTCTGTTTTCGTCATTTCTGTCTTCGTGATTCACTCTGTTTTCATCATTTCTGTCTTCGTGATTCACTCTGTTTTCATCATTTCTGTCTTCGTCATGATTCACTCTGTCTTCTTCGTGATTCACGCTATTTTCGTCATTTCTGTCTTCTTCAGTCTCATCAAGATGAACACTATCTTCATTCTTACTCTTGCTTTCACTGAAATTTTTCATAGCTAGCCATTCTGTAACATGTTTTCGAGCTTCTCTTTTTCTATCTTCAACAGGTCGTCTATCACCAGCTGCATTAATTGAAGGTTCAATGTCTGTGGTCCTGTCATCCTTGCGCAATCGACAGGAATGGACTCGTACGTATAATCCACCATGACGGACAAACACTACAACTCCATCTTGACGAATGACCCATCCTGGGCCCTTCCACTCATTATCACGCATGTAATAAACTTTATCACCAGTTAAAAATTCGCCCCCTGTGGGTCTCATTTGTTTCTGTAAGGCACGTTTAATTTTCTCTGATGATTCTGTCTTTATAAAAACTTTGAGTGCTGTATGAAGAGCAGTTAAATGTTCATTCATCACCTTTGACATAGGTTGTTAAAGCTGGCAGCTTGTCAGTCAAGACTGATGGCAACTTGGGGTGTTGACCAAACACAATTTGATAAGAGCTGTATCCGTGAACATTGTTTAGACAGTTTTTTGCCGATACAGCCCAATATAAGGCAGTCTCCCATGACAAAGATGTGTCTTCTTTAATTTTCAATAATGTTTCTGTCAACACAGCATTATGGCGTTCTAACACACCGTTTGACCATGGGCTATAGGCTGCTGTAGTTTTCACAGTAACATTAAGTCTCTCTGTCATTTCTCGAAACTCTGCATTATTAAATTCCCCACCATTATCACTGAATACACCTTTGGATGGGGCTCCATAAATACTGACCCAATGATGCATGAATTTGTCAATGATTACTTTGGGATCTTTTCGTTTTATAATGGCTGCAGCACTTAATCTACTAAAAACATCTATTATATGAAGATACCAAAGATTATTGTCAATTTGGTGAAGATCTAGAGATACAACTTCATTAAAATTGGACGCTAATGAAAAGGCAACAATTGGTTTATGAGGTGGGCGTTTGTGGTTCTGACAGATTGGACATTCCTTACAAACTTTAGATAAAGTGTGTTTCATATTACTTGATACAAAACCAGCACTTTTTAATAAACATATTAGTTTGTCACATGAGGCATGGTCAAATTGTTTGTGCAATTTACTAATAACCCTTTCCTGTTCTATATATGACAAATTTTCAGTTACAATCAAAACAACATCCTCACTAATATCAACATTGTTGACAGCATTACAATTCAAAACCTGATTATAAGAATTAGGACTACATTTAGGCCGTGATGTGAAATTTCTAGCAAGCTTGCTTCAGTTGCTCCATCCCGACGATTTTCAGGTGGAAAACAATCTACATCATCTAATTCTTCTAGTATTACTTTGTATTTCCACACAACTTTTCTTTTATCAATTCTTTGACGTTTAACAGAAAACGTAAAATAAATATGGGCTTACTTATCAATGTGCGATGGTATTTGAATTTCGCGGTGATTTGGTTTTAATAGATCACGTGACAAAGCTCACCAATCAGAAACACACGACGAAAGGTCAACGGGTCGTGTACAGTGAAAGGTCACCGGATTGTTTACGTTATGATAGTAAAAAAGCGGAAGAATAACTAGAGCTGTATACTCCGTGTAGATTTTGTTTGAAACACCGATGTTAAACCGTTTACTGTGAGAAACTGGGAAAAATTTAGGGTATGTGCTAACCAGTGGATCAAATTAGACGGAAATATTGATAAGTTGGACAAAGAATTGTAGGAATGTGCATATGCAGACAAAACTCTCTCTCATTCAAACAATACAGACTTCTCACATACATTACCAACGTAAAAAAAGAACAACAACTGTGTATGAATAAAGAACTATGTTTAGAGCAGCTAATATTTTACCAGCAAAATAAGAAAAAGAATAATAGGTCTGGTTAATTTGTTAAGGGGATCATATCTTAACATTTTCCAATTTTATTGCAAATGCAAGTTGATGAAGATATTCTCCTATTCCTAAATGTATGACAACTCAGACCAAGACAGAAGACCACTATGGTAAAGACTGTGTCACCATTGAGGTGAAATACCATGTGCATTACTTTAAAGTTGCCTTACTGTAGCTGCGGAAATTTATGCCCTTCTTGTTAAACTCTACTGTAACAAATGACGCTTACAAAAATACATATGTATGTATACAGGTTGACTATAGAGATCAAGAACCAGACGATATTTTCTCTGTGGATGCAAATCAGGCTGCATTAGGCTACAGATAGTTGTATTTGTTACAAGTGAAAGCTTTCTAGTAAGGATTTGTGAAAATTGTTCGAATATGAAAGTGACAGTCAAATGATATTGATGAAATTACGTAATTTTTTATGAATAGGCCTACACCTGTATACAACCATATGTATTTTTGTAAGCGGTTTGGACATTGGTGTGCATGTAAAAAGACCCCTTGGCAGTTGGAATTCGATATAAGAGTAGGCCATAGTGCTGTGCCCAGGCAAAATTTCCCTCATAATAAACTGTAGAGCGCACGCCTGTCTTCCTTAACCCAGTACATGTATATAGGAGCTACAGATAGATGTATTTTTTAGAAGTGAAAGTTTTCTAGTATGGATTTGTGAAAATTGTTCGAATATGAAAGTGACAGCCAAATCATATTGATGAAATTATGTGATTTTTATGAGTAGGCATAAACCTGTATACATATGTATTTTTGTAAGTGGTTTTTACATTATATATTTTAAACATGTTTTACTTAAATGTACTGTACATGTCGATAAATGTTCATATCATATTTAGCTATTTTAAGTTGACATATGTTTTTATTTTCCTTTTTTATTCCAATTCAATTCAGATGTGGTTTCTCCTTGTCAGTGGTGCAGGCAGAGGGGCTGACAAGGTACCAGGACTGCTGTCTAGTCGTTCAAATGTGACGAAAAACCGAATTCCTGTGTAACATTGGTGTGCACGTAAAAAGATCCCTTGGCAGTTGGAATTTGATATAAGAGTAGGCCATAGTGCTGTGCCCAGGCAAAATTTTCTTCATAGTACACTGTATAGCGTATGCCCGTCTTCATTAATCCAGTACATGTATAATAGCAGGACAGTAGGACGGCATTTAACTCCATTTCATTTCTTATTCATTTTACTGGAACCATTTTATTTAGTTAACGGTTTGTTTTTATCTTATATGTACTTTTCTTTACTGGTATATATCTTTTAATTTTGTACAGTGTATATGGACACAAGACCTGATCTGTGTGTAAATACATGTATTCTGTGCGGCTTAGCCCTCCCCCCCCCCCCCCAAAATTGATGATTTCTTAGGAATATTCTTAGCCGGCCACATCCTCAGCCCCTCCAAAAAATTCTGTACCCCCCCCCCCCCAAATTTTATGAGCTGGCGACGGGCCCGATTCTGTGGATATAAAAATCTGAAAAGCAGATTAGAAACCATTCTCCAGTATTAATACACTATATAAATGATGTTATTAGGCTTTCAGACTTTCGTCTGAAAGCCTATTGAGACTACTAAAATTATTATTTTTAGGGTTTCACACTGCGAAGCTTGTGTGAAACACTATTGTTTTTGTTAAAATTATTATTAGGGTTTCACACTGCGAAGCTTGTGTGAAACACTATTGTTTTTGTTAAAATTATTATTAGGGTTTCACACTGCGTAGCTTGTGTGAAACACTATTGTTTTTGTTAAAATTATTATTCTTATTATTATTATTATTATTATTATTATTCAGATTCCAATTTGAATAGATCTCAGCAACTACGTGTCGCATCGTTACGATTTCTTCGGTTTTACTGGGAAAGTGGGTGTGACTTAGAGGATAAAGCTATTTTGAACGTTCTGCGACAATGCGAAATGTCCGAAATCACCGAAGTTATCGTTTTTGAAAATATTGCAGTAATTTTAACAATAATCATTGGATTTTAACTTTCGATACATTTTGGCATAGCCTGAGACAGGGCACATAGGTACGCTACTTTCGATTTTTGATTTTCGGCAAATCTTCGAAGATATTAGGCGCCAAATTTCGAAAATTTAAAATTTTACAAAAAACTTTTTTATTTATGAATATTTTTTAGTCGTGTTGTACACAGAATTAAAGAGTCATCTGACTTGCGCAAAAATGTTAAAATTTTTTGTCTCAGTAATTTTCCTTGGCCGCCATTGGCTAATTCAGTATTTCAGTCCTAGATTATTTTTTTATTGTTCGATTTGTATAAAACAAACTTTATATGCTTCGTTGTCTCAATTGTCATTTTTTTTGTTACCGATAGTGTTATCTGTCGGCACCGGAAGTGGCATAATTTTACCAAAAACTACAATTTTGACAGTTTTTTACGATCTTCAAAAACAAATATTATTTTTTTGAAAAATTATATGACTCAAAGAGTGTGTCCTTTCAAGGCGCAAAAAATGGCGGAAGCAGTTTTTTTAATTTCTATTTCATTTTCTAGCAAATTGGATTAAGGGGTGAAAAAAGGCGTAAATTTGACCTATTTACAACCCATTCAGGCTTTTCAGATTTTAAAATATTTTTACATAACTTTTATAAACTTGTAGCTATAATCCATACGAAGAGAATGTATGTAAAAATTAGTTTGTAATATAAGCAGTTGCCGAGAAAAGGGCAGTTTTGCATAAGTCACTGTTTTCGCAATTTTGCCTGTAAAATAGTCAATTATTAATGGATATTCACAAAAGTGACATCATTTGATTCAAAAAGCAAGTGTGCGTTATATCATGTTGATTACTATTTAAAATTGACACCGGAAGTGACGTCATTTAGTCAAAAACTCAATTTTTAACTTTTGAAATCGATATTTTTTTCAACCAAGAATTATGTCACATATAATAATAAAATCAACTTTTGGTTTAAATTCACATATTAACAAAATTCATACGGTCAAAAAGATATCATAAGATTGTTTCTAACTTGTTCGGTTGCCGAGATATAGGCGATTTTCTAAAAGTCACTTTTGAAGGTTTTTGGCCCATAAAAGTGTCAATTATTATTCGATTTTCATAAAATTTTCACCCTTTGAAGCCTAATGTCATAGACGATGTTATAAAACTAATTTAACGTTTTCATTATCACCGGAAGTCACGTCATTTTGGCAAAAACTGTATTTTAAGCCTTCAAAACAGATATTTTATTCAAATGAGTCTGATTTGTAATGTTTATACAATTATGATATTTGATTCCAATCAACAAATAGATTAAACCCACACGGTCATATAAATACCCAAAAATGGTTTCTAACTTGTACGGTTGCCGAGAAATAGACGATTTTCTACACGTCACTTTTCAAGGTTTTTGGTCTATAAAAGTGGCAATTATTATTCGATTTACATAAAATTTTCACCATGAGATGCCTTATGCCATTTCTGATTTCATAAAACTAATGGAACATTTACATTATCACCGGAAGTACTGTAATTTTGTCAGGATCAATTACATGTAACAAATGTATAAAATGAAATGATATTGCTGGATTTGTTTGTTTCTGTTTCCATTTTATTTGATGTGTGCAATGCTTATGTGGAAACCTGTATATTGGTTTCATTGATACCGGAAGTGACATATGTTCAAGGGTAACGTGGCACCGAAAGTGACACAAGTTCAAGTTCAAAGGTAACATGGCACCAGTGAAACCCGTCATTCCTGCATGCAGGTCTAGTTCTTATTATTATTATTAGGGTTTCACACTGCGAAGCTTGTGTGAAACACTATTGTTTTTGTTAAAATTATTATTCTTATTATTATTATTCTTCTTTTGTTTTGAGTAGATCTCAGCAACTGCTTGTCGCATCGTTACGATTTCTTCGGTTTTACTGGGAAAGTGGGTGTGACTTAGAGGATAAAGCTATTTTGAACGTTCTGCGACAATGCGAAATGTCCGAAATCACCAAATTATCGTTTTTTAAAATATTGCAGTAATTTTAACAATAATCATTGAATTTTAACTTTCGATACATTTTGACATAGCCGGAGACAGGGCACATAGCTACACTACTTTCGATTTTTGATTTTCGGTAAATCTTCAAAGATATTAGGCGCCAAATTTTGAAAATTTAAAATTTTACAAAAAACTTTTTTATTTATGAATATTTTTTAGTCGTATTATGCACAGAATTAAAGGGTCATCTGACTAGTGCAAAAATGTTAAAGAATTTTGTCTCAGTAATTTACCTTGGCCGCCATTGGCTAATTCAGTTTTTAAGTCCTAGATTAATTTTTTATTGTTCGATTTGTATAAAACAAAGTTCATATGCTTCGTTGTATCAATTGTCATTTTTTTTATTACCAAAAGTTTTATCTGTCGGCACCGGAAGTGGCATAATTTTACCAAAAACTACAATTTTGACAGTTATTTTCCTTCTTCGAAAACAAATATTATTTTTTGGAAAAATTATTTGACTCAAAGAGTGTGCCCTTTCAAGGCGCAAAAAATGTAGGAAGCAGTTTTTTTAATTTCGATTTCATTTTCGAGCAAATTCGATTAAGAGGCTAAAAATGGTGTAAAATTGGCCTATTTACAACCTATTCAGGCTTTTCAGATTTTAAAATATTTCTTCGTAACTTTTATAAACTTGTAGCTATAATCCATACGAAGAAAATGTATGTTAAAATTCGTTTGTACTATAAGCAGTTACCAAGAAATGGGCAGTTCTGTACAAGTCACTGTTTTCGTTATTTTGCCTGTAAAATAGTCAATTGTGATTGGATTTTTATAAAAGTGACATCATTTGATTCAAAAAGCACGTAGGGTCATATCAAGTTGATTACAATTTAAAATTGAGACCGGAAGTGACATCATTTGGTCAAAAAATGCATTTTAAACTTTTTAAATCAATGTTTTATTCAACCAAGAATAACTTAATGTGTATTAATAATTTTAACTTTTGGTTTAAATTCACATATAAACAAAACTCATATGGTCATATAGATATCATAAAATGGTTTCTAACTTGTTCGGTTGCCGAGAAATAGACGGTTTTCTACAGGTCACTTTTGAAGGTTTTTGGGCCATAAAAGTGTCAATTATTATTCGATTTTCATAAACGTTACACCATGTTATACCTAATGCCATTTAGGATTTCATACAAGTAATTTAAGATTTTCATTATCACCGGAAGTAACATCATTTTGGCAAAAACTGTATTTTTAGCCTTCAAAACAGATATTTTATTCAAATGAGTCTGTTTTGAAATGTTTTTCAAATTATGGTATTTGATGCCAATCAACAAATAAAATGAACCCATACGATCATTTAGATACCACAAAATGGTTTCTAACTTGTACGGTTGCAGAGAAATAGCCGATTTTCTACAAGTCACTTTTCAAGTTTTTTGGTCTTTAAAAGTGGCAATTATTATTCGATTTACATAAAATTTTCACTATATGATATCGTATGCCATTTCTGATATCATAAAACTAATTGAACATTTTCATTAACACCGGAAGTAATGTAATTTTGTCAAGATCATTTACAAGTAACAAATGTATAAAATGAATTGATATTGCTGGATTTGGTTGATTCTGCATCCATTTTATTTGTGTGCAATGTTAATTTGGAAACCTGTTTAGTGGTTTCGTTGGTACCGGAAGTGACATATGTTCAAGGGTAACTTGGCACCGGAAGTGACATGTTTAAGGGGAACGTGGCACCAGTGAAACCCGTCATTCCTGCATGCAGGTCTAGTTCTTCTTTTGTTTTGAGTAGATCTCAGCAACTGCTTGTCGTATCGTTACGATTTCTTCAGTTTTACTGGGAAAGTGGGTGTGACTTAGAGGATAAAGCTATTTTAAACGTTCTGCGACAATGCGAAATGTCCGAAATCACCGAAGTTATCGTTTTTTAAAATATTGCAGTAATTTTAACAATAATCATGGGATTTTAACTTTCGATACATTTTGGCATAGCCGGAGACATGGGACATAGCTACGCTATTTTCGATTTTGATTTTCAACAAATCTTCGAAGATATTAGGCGCCAAATTTTGAAAATTTAAAATTTTACAAAAAACTTTTTTATTTATGAATATTTTTTAGTTGTGTTGTACACAGAATTAAAGAGTCATCTGACTTGCGCTAAAATGTTAAAAAATTTTGTCTCAGTAATTTTCCTTGGCCGCCATTGGCTAATTCAGTTTTTCAGTCCTAGATTATTTTTTTATTGTTCGATTTGTATAAAACAAAGTTCATATGCTTCGTTGTCTCAATTGTCATTTTATTTGTTACCAATAGTGTAATCTGTCGGCACCGGAAGTGGCATAATTTTACCAAAAACTACAATTTTGACAGTTATTTTCCTTCTTCGAAAACAAATATTATTTTTTTGAAAAATTATATGACTCAAAGAGTGTGTCCTTTCAAGGCGCAAAAAATGGAGGAAGCAGTTTTTTTAATTTCATTTTCTAGCAAATTGGATTAAGAGGTGAAAAAAGGCGTAAAATTGACCTATTTACAACCCATTCAGGCTTTTCAGATTTTAAAATATTTTTACATAACTCTTATAGACTTGTAGCTATAATCAATATGAAGAGAATGTATGTGAAAATTAGTTTGTAATATAAGCAGTTGCCAAGAAATGGGCAGTTCTGCATAAGTCACTGTTTTCTTTATTTTGCGTGTAATAAAGTCAATTATTATTGGATTTTTATAAAAGTGACATCATTTGATTCAAAAAGCATGTAGCGTCATATCAAGTTGATTACAATTTAAAATTGACACCGGAAGTGACGTCATTTTGTCAAAAACTGCATTTTAATCTTTTTAAATCGATGATTTATTCAACCAAGAATTACTTAATATGTATTAATAATTTTAACTTTTGGTTTAAATTCACATATAAACACAACTCATATGGTCATATAGATATCATAAAATTGTTTCTAACTTGTTCGGGTGCCGAGAAATAGACGGTTTTCTACAGGTCACTTTTGAAGGGTTTGGGGCCATAAAAGAGTCAATTATTATTTGATTTTCATAAACGTTACACCATGTTATACCTAATGCCATTTGGGATTTCATACAAGTAATGTAAGATTTTCATTATCACCGGAAGTAATGTCATTTTGGCAAAAACTGTATTTTTAGCCTTCAAAACAGATATTTTATTCAAATGAGTCTGTTTTGAAATCTTTTTCAAATTATGGTATTTGATGTCAATCAACAAATAGAATGAAGCCATACGATCATACAGATACCACAAAATGGTTTCTAACTTATACGGTTGCCGACAAATAGCCGGTTTTCTACAAGTCACTTTTCAAGTTTTTTGGTCTTTAAAAGTGGCAATTATTATTCGATTTACATAAAATTTTCACTGTATGATATCGTATGCCATTTCTGATTTCTGACCTACCCACCCAAAAATGGGTGGTGGGTATTGATTAAATATATTTTCAAAACGTTATAAGCATTCGAAATCACAGAATTTTACGAACGAGTGAATTTGACCTGCATTACTGTAACTCTGTGACTATTTGACCTATTTTACTAATTCTTTTTTCTTTGAGTACCCTGACAAAAATCATTTTCAACTGCAGTTTCAGATTTTCGAATTTCGAAAATTCGTCGCTGTGATTTCGAACCGGAAGTTGAAACCAACTTGACAACTTTTTTAATAGTTGTACGATTTTCATGAAATTTAGTATTTAAGTAGATCTTACCGATGAAACTTTAAAGATGTCCTTAGAAATTTTCTAGATTATCTCCCCTTGGTGAAATTAAGGATCAAAGTTTTCAAAAAAATCGAAGAAATATAGGTCAGAATGACCTGATTTTTTTGGGGGATACTAGATAAGTAAATACTGATTCGTACACAAAATATTGAGTTTGTAGATCGAACCGGTAGTGCCGCCATCTTGAAACGTGATAAATCACAAAGGCTTTTGCGATATTTTACTTACAGACATGGGAGTTACATTTTCGGAATCCTTGAAGGAATGCCTAATTTCTATCAGATCAATATTTTGATTTCGGTCACGTGATTGGTCACCATTTCGAACTGAATACGAGAAAAGGTGAAAAATCGACATTAACGAGCATATGAATGAAAGCAATAGGCCGTAGTTTGGAGAATATGTCTCCTATTTCCAAAATGAATACATTTCTGGATAGCCGGGATCAGGGTCGAAATATTGTTATTTGAAAATGTCACATTTTCGAATTTTGTCTTTGATGTTTTTCGTGCCGATAAAGTTGTTTACGATTGAAAAATCATAAAAACATCGCTATCTTTTGACCGATTTTAATGATTTTTTGTTTGTTGATGAGATTATTTACATGACCCATGCCATGTGACAGGAAGTGACTGTTAATATGAAAGCTTTAATATCTGCTTTGCAGATCTAGTTATTATTTATTATTATTATTTACCGCGAGGGCCTAGATCTCCATGATCGAAAACAGATATCGATCTGGAATCAGATTTTCTATTGGGAAACCATGTGGTGGCTACTTGATAAAATATTTTTGAAATTTCGGCGCATACCGGAAGTGACCGAAATTTGTACGTTATCTAAAAATTGAAAATCGGCCATAGTTTCGTCAATTCTTTATCCATTTTCAAACAAATTACATTTTTGGAATCCCTGAATCTTTTCTGAGACAATCTATTCTGAGACATTTTTCAATTTCGAACATTCGTCTATGACTTTTATCGTTTGAAAATTGCAAACATGTTGTTTACGAGACAATTTTTGTTATTTTTCAAAATTTTCAAATTTGACTTACATTTTTGGATACCTGAAGTCCATCCGATTCCAGTAATATAAGTTTCATTCAGAGTTATCGCCCTTTATTTTTCGATTTTTTTCGAATTTTCTTCCCATTTTGTGAGCTCCGGTTTCGGTTTATGGCAGAATTGACGTTTCTGAAACTTCTGGAACATGAAGTTATAGTCCAATACCAACTTATAAAGCAATTTCGACAAGAATCCTTAAACCGGAAGTGGTCGAAATAATGGGCAATATTTTGAAAAAAATGCAAAAAATGGATATTTTGGGGAAAAAACGCGATTTCTCCGCCCGATATCAATGGATTAAAGAAATTAGGGTACCATTGGACTGCACTAGGATTGTACTATCGTATGATACCCAATTCATACGGATACTATGATCAGGAAGCAAAATATGGCACGCTGAAAATCACGAATTTTCTGATTTTTAGCATTTTTGGACGCCTGTATCTCGAAAACTTAACCTACAATTTTTTTTTAATTTTTTCTATCGAGAGTCCTTTTGGAGGTATTTTGCATGAAGCCAACCAATAAGACTTTGAAATGTCTGGAA
This sequence comes from Patella depressa, assembly GCA_948474765.1. Taxonomy (NCBI): domain Eukaryota; kingdom Metazoa; phylum Mollusca; class Gastropoda; family Patellidae; genus Patella; species Patella depressa. Next base: position 6,331,815 of record CAOLEZ010000008.1, on the reverse strand, counting down.
TAGAATAAAAAAGGGACTGAAAATCGAAAAAAGTAGAAAAATCGTGAAATTTTGAAAAATGCTCTACTATTTTTTTATTTTAAGAGATTTTTAAAGATAGGTTGCCAGGCAACGAAACATACGCCCACAGCAGCTAAATCATCCGGGCAGTCAACAAGGGTTGTCGCATATTTTTACTTTTTTCGGTAATGAAACATCTGTAATACACTAAAAACTGATTAAGAGTAACAACTCATTATGTAATTATTAGAAAAATCATTAGAATTTGATTGCTTTTTATAAAGTTTTACCCCACGCTAACAATTAGTATATACATGAAACATTTAATATCATGGATTTAGCTGTTCAGTTATCTAAATTCATTGAAAATCAAAATACTTGTTCGTTTCAACACCTTAAACTCTATGTATCAATCTGAAGTCAATCGGATGGTAACTTTGGCCTCTATAGCGTCACAAGAATTTTTGAAGGGAGATAACTCTGGTAGTAATTATTTGAAATCGCAGAAAATCAATAGGATTCTTCGTCTCATGACCTTAAACACTGTGTGTAAATCTAAAGTCAATCGGATATTAACTTTGGCCTCCAGAGCGTCCACAAGATTTTTTGAGGTGATCAAGGGCCATAACTCTGGCACTAATTAACGGAAATTGCTGAAAATCAATAGGCGTCTTTGTTTTATGACCTTAAAGTTTAAACACTGTGTATAAATTTGAAGTCAATCGGATATTAACTTTGGCCTCTAGAGCGTCCACAAGATTTTTTGAAGTGATCAAGGGCCATAACTCTGGCACTAATTATCGGAAATCGCTGAAAATCAATAGGCTTCTTCGTCTTATGACCTTAAACACTGTGTATAAATTTAAAGTCAATCGGATATTAACTTTGACCTTTAGAGCGTCCACATGATTTTTTAAAGAGATCAAGGGCAATAACTCTGGCATTAATTATCGGAAATCGCCGAAAATCGATAGGCTTCTTCGTCTCATGACCTTAAACACTGTGTATAAATTTAAAGTCAATCGGATATTAACTTTGACCTTTAGAGCGTCCACAAGATGTTTTAAAGAGATCAAGGGCAATAACTCAGGCATTAATTATCGGAAATCGCCGAAAATCGATAGGCTTCTTCGTCTCATGACCTTAAACACTGTGTATAAATCTAAAGTCAATCGGATATTAACTTTGGCCTCTAGAGCGTCCACAAGATTTTTTGAGGTGATCAAGGGCCATAACTCTGGCACTAATTATCGGAAATCGCTGAAAATCAATAGGCGTCTTCGTCTTATGACCTTAAACACTGTGTATAAATTTAAAGTCAATCGGATATTAACTTTGGCCTCTAGAGCATCCACAAGATTTTTTGAAGTGATCAAGGGCCGTAACTCTGGCACTAATTATCGGAAATTGCTGAAAATCAATAGGCTTCTTCGTCTTATGACCTTAAACACTGTGTATAAATTTAAAGTCAATCGGATATTAACTTTGACCTTTAGAGCGTCCACAAGATTTTTTAAAGAGATCAAGGGCCATAACTCTGGCACTAATTATCGGAAATCGCCGAAAATCAATAGGAGTCATTGTCTTATGACCTTAAATGCTGTGTATAAATTTAAAGTCAATTGGATATTAACTTTGGCCTCTAGAGCGTCCACAAGATTTTTTGAAGTGATCAAGGGCCATAACTCTGGTAGTTATTATCGGAAATCGCTGAAAAACAATAGGCTTCTTCGTCTCATGACCTTAAACACTGTGTATAAATTTAAAGTCAATCGAATATTAACTTTGGCCTCTAGAGCGTCCACAAGATTTTTTGAGGTGATCAAGGGCCATAACTCTGGCACTAATTATCGGAAATCGCTGAAAATCAATAGGCGTCTTCGTCTTATGACCTTAAACACTGTGTATAAATTTAAAGTCAATCGGATATTAACTTTGGCCTCTAGAGCATCCACAAGATTTTTTGAAGTGATCAAGGGCCGTAACTCTGGCACTAATTATCGGAAATTGCTGAAAATCAATAGGCTTCTTCGTCTTATGACCTTAAACACTGTGTATAAATTTAAAGTCAATCGGATATTAACTTTGACCTTTAGAGCGTCCACAAGATTTTTTAAAGAGATCAAGGGCCATAACTCTGGCACTAATTATCGGAAATCGCCGAAAATCAATAGGAGTCATTGTCTTATGACCTTAAATGCTGTGTATAAATTTAAAGTCAATTGGATATTAACTTTGGCCTCTAGAGCGTCCACAAGATTTTTTGAAGTGATCAAGGGCCATAACTCTGGTAGTTATTATCGGAAATCGCTGAAAAACAATAGGCCTCTTCGTCTCATGACCTTAAACACTGTGTATAAATTTAAAGTCAATCGAATATTAACTTTAGCCTGTAGAGCGTCCACAAGCAATTGTGGACGCCGGACCGACGGACGGACGGACGGACGGACGGACGGACGGACCGACGGACCGACGGACGGACGGACGGACGGGGGCGACGACAATATACGACCACATTTCAATGTGGGCGTATAAAAAAAGGTTGTATATTCAGATAGCTGACCTAATTACGATTCTAACGATGTATAATATGTATGTAATTATTGAAATTTAATTTTCGATATTTTAAATTTTTTGCATTTTTGGCACTTTTGAACATAGGATTTCTCAATCTGTTTCACAGAGAATTACTTAGGAATTAACTCTGTAACAGATGAGTGTCCATAGCACGTGCGTTGACTGCAGTCATTGGCTCAACGGCTCGTGCAATGTTTACTTAACACCTAACTGCTTCGGGCAAAATGACGCATTATACTCATTTTAATACCCATTTACACTTAATAGGAAATATTTTTTAACTTCAATTACTTCAAACGTCTTTATTTATTTTTCTGTTACCTCAAAAAAATGTTTGAGAATTTAATTTGTCGGAGTAAAAAAGTTAATATACCGTGCTAATTAAGCCTCGCCGATGTCATGCTTATCAGTGATTGTAGCGGCCAAGCGAATATTCACTGCGGGATCAGTTTGAGGATTTCTCAGGGGCATTTTATCTGATCAGATAATGTAATATATCATTACAGAGCCCTGTGGCTATTTTAGCGCCCAAACCGACTATTAAAACTATTCCGACAATAATAACCATACCGGGAGTATTCAAAAAATGAAAAAAAAGGTTAAAAATATTGTCGCACTTGCGAAAAACTTGATTGCTCACTTAGGTAATAGCGGACCAAAAGAACTAAAGTGTCGTTGGATAGCCCTATTAATGGACCATCATATGGTATCTAAATAATACGATTTCGATGGTAAGGAAATAAATTATTGTATGCCAAAAATCTAGTATTTTCCGATTTTTTAACATTCTGAGACGCCCTTTTCTCGAAAATGACGCCTACGATTTTTCTGAAACTTTTCTTACTCATAGTCCTATCGGTTGTCTATATAGTGAATCCAAAATGAAAAGCATTGAAATAATGTAGGTGGTCCAAAAATGACATCAAACTTTGAAAAAAATTGAAAAATCGTAAAATTTTTGTAAACGCTCTTTAATTTATCTTTTTTTCCAAAACTACTCAATGGATGTTTCTGACACTTCTGGTACAGAAAGTTAAGTATCCAAAGAACTTCGTACAGCTATCACGACAACGATCGTAAAACCGGAAGTAGTCGAAAAAATGTCCGATATTTTGATAAAAAATATTTTTTTTACGAAAACCTTTTTTATTTATGAATATTTTTTGATGGTATTTTACACAGGGTTAAAATATCATCCTACTTGACCAGAAATGGGGAAAAAAAATTGTCTCGGTTATTTTCGTTAGCCGCCAACGGCTAATTTAGTTTTTCGTACCCAGAAAAATTATTTATTGTTCGATTTGTATAAAACAAAGTTCATATGCTCCGTGGTCCCAATTGTAATTTTTTTTTTTATGGTGAAATTTTTCTGTCGGCAACGGAAGTGACGTAATATTAACAAAAACTATAATTTTGACAGTTCAGTACTACTTTTTGAAAGCAAATATTATTTTTTTTCAAAACTGATATAACTAAACGGATGCACCCTGCAAAGGTGCACAATATCCTTAGCTCAGATTTTTTAATTTCAATTTCATTTTCGGGCAATTTCGAATAAAATGTAAAATAAAGTGTAAAATTCAGTTGTTTACAATTCATTCAGCGTCTTCATATTTTGAAATATTTATTTGTAATTTTAATAAACTCGTAGCAATAATCCAGAAGAAGAGATTGTATGCGAAAATTAGTTTGTAATATGAGCAGTTGCCGAGGAATATGCAATTTTGCATGCGTCACTTTTCACGTTATTTTGCCTATAAAAGAGTGAATTATTATTCGATTTGCAATATTATTTTTCCATTTGATGCTTAGTGTCAATTTGTTCTAGGTCAAGCCAATTTTACAATTTCACTGTGACCGGAAATGACGTCATTTGGGCAAAAACTGTATTTTAAACCTAAAAAACAGATATTTTATTCAAATGAGTCTGCCTTATAATAATTTTAAAATTATGATATTTGATTCCCATCAACGAATAGAATGAAGCCATACGACCATACAGATACCACAAAATGGTTTCTAACTTGTACGGTTACAGAGAAATAGGCGATCTTCGATAAGTCACTTTTCAAGGTTTTTGGTCTATAAAAGTGTCAATTATTATTCGATTTTTATATTTTTTTTTACCATTTGATGCCTTATGCCATTTATGACTTCTATGAACTAAATTAACACTTTCAATGTCACCGGAAGTAATGTAATTTTTTCAAAAAACGTATTTTTGGCCTTCAAAACAAACATTTTTTTTGAAGTGGTTTATGTTTATTATTCGTTTAACTTTATAACGTCTGACTCTAATGGGCAGTAAGATTGAATCAATACCATCATATTGATATCAAGAAAAGGCTTCTAGCATAATCCCTTGTCGAAAAATAGCCAATTGTCCCAGTGTCACTTTTAAGTTTTTTACCTTCTTAATATCAGTTTATTGGTTATAGGTTAATTATTTATTGCCCGATATGTATAAAACAAAGTTTGTATTTTGTATGTTGCGAATTTTCGACTTATTTTTCACCTTTTATAATTTCTTTCGGCACCGGAAGTGACGTAATTTTGCCATAATTTACAATTTTGAAAGGTCTTTTCGAAAGCAAATATTACTTTTACATATGATAGAGGGTGTCACTGAAGCAAAACAATTAAAGTTTGGTAGCTCAATGGATCGGCTAGGGTATAATAAACTTCCTGTATGATTCCTGAAAGCCGGTTCATTGCTGCTTGCAGGTCTAGTTATTATTATTATTATTTACCGCGAGGGCCTAGATCTCCATGATCGAAAACAGATATCGATCTGGAATTAGCTTTTCTATCGGGAAACCATGTGGTGGCTACTTGATAAAATATTTTTGAAATTTCTGCGCATACCGGAAGTGACCGAACTTTGTACTTTCTCTAAAAATTGAAAATCGGCTATAGTTTCGTCAATTCTTTATCCAATTTCAAACAAATTACATTTTTGGAATCCCTGGATCTTTTCTGAGAAAATGGCTATCTCACATTTTTCAATTTCGAACATTCATCTATGACTTTTATAGTTCGAAAATTGAACACATGTTGTTTACGAGACAATTTTTGTTATTTTTCAAAATTTTCAAATTTGACCTACATTTTTGGATACCTGAAGTCCATCCGATTCCAGTAATATAAGTTTCATTCAGAGTTATCGCCCTTTATTTTTCGATTTTTTTCGAATTTTCTTCCCATTTTGTGAGCTCGGTTTTCGTTTTATGGCAGAATTGACGTTTCTGAAACTTCTGGAACATGAAGTTATAGTCCAATACCAACTTATAAAGCAATTTCGACAAGAATCCTTAAACCGGAAGTGGTCGAAATAATGTGCAATATTTTGAAAAAAATGCAAAAAATGGATATTTTGGGGGAAAACGCTATTTCTCTGTCCGATATCAATGGATTAAACGAATGAAGGTACCGTTTGATGGCACGATTGTTGGACTATCATATGATACCCCATTCATACGGATACTATGAACAGACAGCAAAATATGGCACGCTGAAAATCAAGTATTTTCTGATTTGGAGCGTTTTTGGACGCCAGTATCTCGAAAACTTAACCTGAAATATTTTTTAAATTTTTTCTATCGAGAGTCCTTTTGGAGGTATTTGGCATGAAGCCATCCAATAGGACTTTGAAATGTCTGGAATAGGATAAAAAAGGGACTGAAAATCGAAAAAAGTCGAAAAATAGTGAAATTTTGGAAAATGCTCTACTTTTTTTTTATTTTAAGAGATTTTTAAAAAAAGGTTGTATATTCAGATAGCTGACCTAATTACGATTCTAACGATGTATAATATGTATGTAATTATTGAAATTTAATTTTCGATATTTTAATTTTTTTGCATTTTTGGCACTTTTGAACATAGGATTTCTCAGGGGCATTTTATCTGATCAGATAATGTAATATATCATTACAGAGCCCTGTGGCTATTTTAGTGCCCAAACCGGCTATTAGAACTATTCCGACAATAATAACCATACCGGAAGTATTCAAAAAATGAAAAAAAAGAGTAAAAACATTGTCGCACTTGCAAAAAACTTGATTTCTCCCTTAGGTAATAGCGGACCAAAAGAACTAAAGTGTCGCTGGATAGCCCTATTAATGGACCATCATATGGTATCTAAATAATACGATTTCGATGGTAAGGAAATAAATTATTGTATGCCAAAAATCTAGTATTTTCCAATTTTTTAACATTCTGAGACGCCCTTTTCTCGAAAACGACGCCTACGATTTTTCTTAAACTTTTCTTACTCAAAGTCCTGTCAGTTGTCTATATAGGGAATCCAAAATGAAAAGCATTGAAATAATATAAGTGGTCAAAAAATGGCCTCAAACTTTGAAAAAAATTGAAAAATCGTTAAATTTTTTGAAACGCTCTTTAAAGCCCCAATAACACTCTTGTTGTAACTGAAAAATATGTCCCAATCTTCATTCTGGTCAACAAATTGTATTATTTTAGAATATTCCAATTAAATGGTGATATAAATTTCATTATAACATACCTATTTTGAAAAATTGGAAAAATTCAACCAATTGATTTGAAAAGTCTAACGTAAACCTTTTCAAGTGAGACTTGGATTTTAAAATATTTTCGAACCCTCTTGACAAGTAAAATAGGTTGTAATGGATAATTTACACAACAGGTAGGACACTTAAACATCTAGCACTTAGAATAAGGCTATTATTTATTTTCTGGAGCTACCAAGCCAGCAAGAATGTTATTGTCCCTTTAATTTATCTTTTTTTCCAAAACTACTCAATGGATGTTTCTGACACTTCTGGTACAGAAAGTTAAGTATCCAAAGGACTTCGTAAAGCTATCACAACAACGATCGTAAAACCGGAAGTAGCCGAAAAAATGTCCGATATTTCGAAAAAAAATTAATTTTTTTACGAAAACCTTTTTTATTTATGAATATTTTTTGATGATATTTTACACAGGGTTAAAATATCATCGTACTTGAGCAGAAATGAGAAAAAAAATTGTCTCGGTAATTTGCGTTAGCCGCCATCGGCTAATTTAGTTTTTCGTACCCAGAAAAATTATTTATTGTTCGATTTGTATAAAACAAAGTTCATATGCACCATGGTCCCAATTGTAATTAGGGTTTCACACTGCGAAGCTTGTGTGAAAAACTATTGTTTTTGTTAAAATTATTATTAGGGTTTCACACTGCGAAGCTTGTGTGAAACACTATTGTTTTTGTTAAAATTATTATTCTTATTATTATTATTATTATTCTTCTTTTGTTTTGAGTAGATCTCAGCAACTACGTGTCGCATCGTTACGATTTCTTCGGTTTTACTGGGAAAGTGGGTGTGACTTAGAGGATAAAGCTATTTTGAACGTTCTGCGACAATGCGAAATGTCCGAAATCACCGAAGTTATCGTTTTTACAAATATTGCGGTAATTTTAACAATAATCATGGGATTTTAACTTTCGATACATTTTGGCATAGCTGGAGACAGGGCACATAGCTGCGCTACTTTCGATTTTTGATTTTCGGCAAATCTTCGAAGATATTAGGCGCCAAATTTCGGAAATTTAAAATTTTACAAAAAACTTTTTTGTTTATGAATATTTTTTAGTCGTGTTGTGCACAGAATTAAAGAGTCATCTGACTTGCGCAAAAATGTTAAAAAATTTTGTCTCAGTAATTTTCCTTGGCCTCCATTGGCTAATTCAGTTTTTCAGTCCTAGATTAATTTTTTATTGTTCGATTTGTATAAAACAAAGTTCATATGCTTCGTTGTCTCAATTGTCATTTTTTTTATTACCAAAAGTGTTATCTGTCGGCACCGGAAGTGGCATAATTTTACCAAAAACTACAATTTTGACAGTTAGGTACATTTTTTGAAAACAAATATTATTTTTTTGAAAAATTATATGACTCAAAGAGTGTGTCCTTTAAAGGCGCAAAAAATGTCGGAAGCAGTTTTTTTAATTTCTTTTTCATTTTCTAGCAAATTGGATTAAGAGGTGAAAAAAGGCGTAAAATTGACCTATTTACAACTCATTCAGGCTTTTCAGATTTTAAAATATTTTTACGTAACTTTTATAAACTTGTAGCTATAATCCATACGAAGAGAATGTATGTGAAAATTAGTTTGTAATATAAGCAGTTGCCGAGAAATAGGCAATTTTGCATGAGTCACTTTTCACGTAATTTTGGCTGTAAAAGAATCAATTATTATTCGATTTTCAATTTTCTTTCGCCATTGGATGCCTAATGCCATAGTGGACTATGTCAAACCATTTTACCCCTTGCGCTGCCACCGGAAATGACGTCATTTGCTCAAAACTTAAATTTTAGCCTCCAAAAAACAATATTTTATTCAAATGAGTCGTATTTGTTATTTTTTTCAAATTGTGATATTTGATTCTATTGATCAAATAGATTGAACCCATACGATCATACAGATACCACAAAATGGTTTCTAACTTGTACGGTTGCAGAGAAATTGGCGATTTTCCTTAAGTCACTTTTCAAGGTTTTTGGTCTATAAAAGTGTCAGTTATTATTCGATTTTCATAAAATTTTCACCATATGATATCTTGTGTCATTTATGATTTCATAGAACTAATTTAACATTTTCAGTATCACCGGAAGTAATGTCATTTTGGCAAAAACTGTACTTTTAGCCTTCAAAACAGACATTTTTTTCAAATGAGTCTGATTTGTAACATATTTCAAATTATGATATTTGATTCCAATCAACAAATGGATTGAACCCATACGATCATATAGATACCAAAAGATAGTTTTTATCGTGTACGGTTGCCGAGAAATAGACGATTTTCTACAAGTCACTTTTCAAGGTTTTTGGTCTATAAAAGAGGCAATTCTCATTCGATTTACATACAATTTTCGCCATTATGCTGCCTTATGCCATTTCTGATTTCATAAAACTAATTGAACATTTTCATTATCACCGGAAGTAATGAAATTTTGCCAGGATCACTTACAAGTAACATATATATAAAATGAATTGATATTGCTGGATTTGGTTGATTCTTCGTCCATTTTATTTGATGTTTACAATGCTTATATGGAAACCTGTTTGATGGTTTCATTGGTATCGGAAGTGACATATGTTTAAGGGTAACGTGGCACCGAAAGTGACGTGGCACCAGTGAAACCCGTCATTCCTGCATGCAGGTCTAGTTCTTATTATTAGGGTTTCACACTGCGTAGCTTGTGTGAAACACTATTGTTTTTGTTAAAATTATTAGGGTTTCACACTGCGTAGCTTGTGTGAAACACTATTGTTTTTGTTAAAATTATTATTCTTATTATTATTATTATTATTCAGATTCCAATTTGAATAGATCTCAGCAACTACGTGTCGCATCGTTACGATTTCTTCGGTTTTACTGGGAAAGTGGGTGTGACTTAGAGGATAAAGCTATTTTGAACGTTCTGCGACAATGCGAAATGTCCGAAATCACCGAAGTTGTCGTTTTTGAAAATATTGCAGTAATTTTAACAATAATCATTGGATTTTAACTTTCGATACATTTTGGCATAGCCTGAGACAGTGCACATAGCTACGCTACTTTCGATTTTTGATTTTCGGCAAATCTTCGAAGATATTAGGCGCCAAATTTCAAAAATTTAAAATTTTACAAAAAACTTTTTTATTTATGAATATTTTTTAGTCGTATTGTGCACAGAATTAAAAAGTCATCTGACTAATGCAAAAATGTTAAAAAATTTTGTCTCAGTAATTTTCCTTGGCCGCCATTGGCTAATTCAGTTTTTCAGTCCTAGATTAATTTTTTATTGTTCGATTTGTATAAAACAAAGTTCATATGCTTCGTTGTATCAATTGTCATTTTTTTTATTACCGAAAGTATTATCTGTCGGCACCAGAAGTGGCATAATTTTACCAAAAACTACAATTTTGACAGTTATTTTCCTATTTCGAAAACAAATATTATTTTTTGGAAAAATTATTTGACTCAAAGAGTGTGCCCTTTCAAGGCGCAAAAAATGTAGGAAGCAGTTTTTTTAATTTCGATTTCATTTTCGAGCAAATTCGATTAAGAGGCTAAAAATGGTGTAAAATTGACCTATTTAGAACCTATTCAGGCTGTTCAGATTTTAAAATATTTCTTCGTAACTTTTATAAACTTGTAGCTATAATCCATACGAAGAAAATGTATGTTAAAATTCGTTTGTAATATAAGCAGTTACCAAGAAATGGGCAGTTCTGTACAAGTCACTGTTTTCGTTATTTTGCCTGTAAAATAGTCAATTATTATTGGATTATTATAAAAGTGACATCATTTGATTCAAAAAGCATTTAGCGTCATATCAAGTTGATTACAATTTAAAATTGACACCGGAAGTGACATCATTTGGTCAAAAACTGCATTTTAAACTTTTTAAATCAATGTTTTATTCAACCAAGAATAACTTAATATGTATTAATAATTTTAACTTTTGGTTTAAATTCACATATAGACAAAACTCATATGGTCATATAGATATCATAAAATTGTTTCTAACTTGTTCGGTTGCCGAGAAATAGACGGTTTTCTACAGGTCACTTTTGAAGGTTTCGGGGCCATAAAAGTGTCAATTATTATTCGATTTTCATAAACGTTACACCATGTTATACCTAATGCCATTTGGGATTTCATACAAGTAATTTAAGATTTTAAGTATAACCGGAAGTAACGTCATTTTGGCAAAAACTGTATTTTTAGACTCCAAAACAGATATTTTATTCAAATGAGTCTGTTTTGAAATCTTTTTCAAATTATGGTATTTGATGCCAATCAACAAATAGAATGAACCCATACGATCATAAAGATACCACAAAATGGTTTCTAACTTGTACGGTTGCAGAGAAATAGCAGATTTTCTACAAGTCACTTTTCAAGTTTTTTGGTCTTTAAAAGTGGCAATTATTATTCGATTTACATAAAATTTTCACTATATGATATCGTATGCCATTTCTGATTTCGTGAGAATAATTGAACATTTGCATTAACACCGGGAGTAATTTAATTTTGTCAAGATCATTTACAAGTAACAAATGTATAAAATGAATTGATATTGCTGGATTTTGTTGATTCTGCGTCCATTTTATTTGTGTGCAATGTTAATTTGGAAACCTGTTTAGTGGTTTCGCTGGTACCGGAACTGACATATGTTCAAGGGTAACTTGGCACCGGAAGTGACATGTTTAAGGGTAACATGGCACCAGTGAAACCCGTCATTCCTGCATGCAGGTCTAGTTAGGCTTTCAGACTTTCGTCTGAAAGCCTATTGAGATTACTAAAATTATTATTATTATTATTATTATTATTTACCGCGGGGGCCTAGATCTCCATGATCGAAAACAGATATCGATCTGAAATTAGATTTTCTATTGGGAAACCACGTGGTGGCTACTTGATAAAATATTTTTGAAATTTCTGCGCATACCGGAAGTGACCGAACTTTGCACGTTGTCTAAAAATTGAAAATCGGCCATAGTTTCGTCAATTCTTTATCCATTTTCAAACAAATTACATTTTTGGAATCCCTGAATCTTTTCTGAGACAATGTCTATCTCACATTTTTCAATTTCGAACATTCGTCTATGACTTTTATCGTTCGAAAATTGAAAACATGTTGTTTACGAGACAATTTTTGTCATTTTTCAAAATTTTCAAATTTGACCTACATTTTTGGATACCTGAAGTCCATCCGATTCCAGTAATATAAGTTTCATTCAGAGTTATCGCCCTTTATTTTTCGATTTTTATCGAATTTTCTTCCCATTTTGCAAGCTTCGTTTTATGGTAGAATTGACGTTTCTGAAACTTCTGGAACATGAAGTTATAGTCCAATACCAACTGATAAAGCAATTTCGACACAGATCTTTAAACCGGAAGTGGTCGAAATAATGTTCAATATTTTGAAAAAAATGCAAAAAATGGATATTTTGGGGAAAAACGCGATTTCTCCACCCGATATCAACTGATTAAAGAAATTAGGGTACCATTGGACTGCACTAGGATTGTGCTATCGTATGATACCCCATTCACACGGATACGATGAGCAGGCAGCAAAATATGGCACGCTGAAAATCAAGTATTTTCTGATTTGGAGCGTTTTTGGACGCCTGTATCTCGAAAACTTAACCGCAACTTTTTTTTTAACTTTCTCTATCGAGAGTCCATTCGATAGTCTTGTGAATTATGCCACCCAATAAGACTTTGAAATATCTGGAATAGGTGAAATAACGGACTGAAAATCGAAAAAAGTCGAAAAATCGTGAAATTTTGGAAAATGCTCTGCTATTTTTTTATTTTAAGAGATTTTCAAAAAAAGATTGTATATTCAGATAGCTGACCTAATTACGATTCTAACGATGTATAATATGTATGTAGTTATTGAAATTTAATTTTCGATATTTTAAATTTTTTGCATTTTTGGCACTTTTGAACCTAGGATTTCTCAGGGGCATTTTATCTGATCAGATAATGTAATATATCATTACAGAGCCCTGTGGCTATTTTAGTGCCCAAACCGGTTATCAAAACTATATCGACAATAATAACCATACCGGAAGTATTCAAAAAATGAAAAAAAAAGAGTAAAAACATTGTCGCACTTGCGAAAAACTTGATTTCTCCCTTAGGTAATAGCGGACCAAAAGAACTAAAGTGTCGGTGGATAGCCCTATTAATGGACCATCACATGGTATCTAAATAATACGATATCGATGGTAAGAAAATAAATTATTGTATGCCAAAAATCTAGTATTTTCCGATTTTTTAACATTCTGAGACGCCCTTTTCTCGAAAACGACACCGCAGATTTTTCTTAAACTTTTCTTACTCAAAGTCCTATCGGTTGTCTATATAGTGAATCCAAAATGAAAAGCATTGAAATAATATAGGTGGTCCAAAAATGGCATCAAACTTTGAAAAAAATTGAAAAATCATTAAATTTTTGTAAACGCTCTTTAATTTATCTTTTTTTCCAAAACTACTCAATGGATGTTTCTGACACTTTTGGTACAGAAAGTTAAGTATCGAAAGAACTTCGTAAAGCTATCGCGACAATGATCGTAAAACCGGAAGTAGTCGAACAAATGTCCGATATTTTGAAAAAAAATAATTTTTTTACGAACACCTTTTTTATTTATGAATATATTTTGATGGTATTTTACACAGGGTTAAAATATCATCGTACTTGAGCAGAAATGAGAAAAAAAATTGTCAGGGTAATTTGCGTTAGCCGCCATCGGCTAATTTAGTTTTTCGTACCCAGAAAAATTATTTATTGTTCGATTTGTATAAAACAAAGTTCATATGCTCCGTGGTCCCAATTGTAATTTTTTTTGTTACGGTAAAATTTTTCTGTCGGCAACGAAAGTGACGTAATATTAACTAAAACTACAATTTTGACAGTTCGGTACCACTTTTTGAAAGCAAATATTTTTTTTTTTCAAAACTGATATAACTAAAAGGATGCACCCTGCAAAGATGCACAAAATCCTTAGCTCAGATTTTTTAATTTCAATTTCATTTTCGGGCAATTTCGAATAAAATGTAAAATAAAGTGTAAAATTCAGTTATTTACAATTCATTCAGCGTCTTCATATTTTGAAATATTTATTTGTAATTTTCATCAACTCGTAGCAATAATCCAGACGAAGAGAATGTATGCGAAAATTAGTTTGTAATATGAGCAGTTGCCGAGAAATATGCAATTTTGCATGCATCACTTTTCACGTTATTTTGCCTATAAAAGAGTGAATTATCATTCGATTTGCAATATTTTTTTTCCATTTGATGCCTAATGCCAATTTGGACTAGGTCAAGTCAATTTTACATTTTCACTGTGACCGGAAATGACGTCATTTGGGCAAAAACTGTATTTTTAACCCAAAAAAACAAATATTTTATTCAAATGAGTCTGCCTTATAATATTTTTAAAATTATGATATTTGATTCCCATCAACAAATAGAATGAAGCCATACGACCATACAGATACCACAAAATGGTTTCTAACTTGTATGGTTACAGAGAAATAGGCGATCTTCTATAAGTCACTTTTCAAGGTTTTTCGTCCATAAAAGTGTCAATTATTATACGATTTTAATAATTTTTTTACCATTTGATGCCTTATGCCATTTATGACTTCTGTGAACTAAATTAACATTTTCAATATCACCGGAAGTAATGTAATTTTTGCAAAAAACGTATTTTTAGTCTTCAAAACAAAACATTTATTTGAAGGGATTTATATTTATTATTCAATTAACTTTATAACATCTGAGTCTAATGGGCAGTAAGATTGAATCAATACCATCATATTGATATCAAGAAAAGGCTTCTAGCATGTTCCCTTGTTGAATAATAGCCAATTTTCCCAGGGTCACTTTTAAGTTTTTTACCTTCTTAATTTCAGTTGATGGGTTACAGGTTAGTTATTTATTGCCCGATACGTATAAAACAAAGTTTGTATTTTGTATGTTGCGAATTTTCGACTTATTTTTCACCTATAAGAATTTCTTTCGGCACCGGAAGTGACGTAATTTTGCCATAATTTACAATTTTGACCGGTCTTTTCGCTAGCAAATATTACTTTTACATATGATAGAGGGTGTCACTGAAGCAAAACAATTAAAGTATAGTTTGGTAGCTCAATGGATCGGCTATGGTATAATAAACTTCCTGTATGATTCCTGAAAGCCGGTTCAGTGCTGCTTGCAGGTCTAGTTATTATTATTATTATTTACCGCGGGGGCCTAGATCTCCATGATCGAAAACAGATATCGATCTGGAATTAGATTTTCTATTGGGAAACCATGTGGTGGCTACTTGATAAAATATTTTTGAAATTTCTGCGCATACCGGAAGTGACCGAACTTTGCACGTTGTCTAAAAATTGAAAATCGGCCATAGTTTCGTCAATTCTTTAACCGTTTTCAAACAAATTACATTTTTGGAATCCCTGAATCTTTTCTGAGACAATGGCTATCTCACATTTTTCAATTTCGAACACTCGTCTATGACTTTTATCGTTCGAAAAATGAAAAATGTTGTTTGAGAGACAATTTTTGTTATTTTTCAAAATTTTCAAATTTGACCTACATTTTTGGATACCTGAAGTCCATCCGATTTCAGTAATATAAGTTTCATTCCGAGTTATCGCCCTTTATTTTTCGATTTTTTTCGAATTTTCTTCCCATTTTGTCAGCTCGGGTTTCGTTTTATGGTAGAATTGACGTTTCTGAAACTTCTGGAACATGACGTTATAGTCCAATACCAACGTATAAAGCAATTTCGACAAGAATCCTTAAACCGGAAGTGGTCGAAATAATGTGCAATATTTTGAAAAAAATGCAAAAAATGGATATTTTGGGGAAAAACGCGATTTCTCCGCCCGATATCAATGGATTAAAGAAATTAGGGTACCATTGGACTGCACTAGGATTGTGCTATCGTATGATACCCCATTCATACGGATACGATGAGCAGGCAGCAAAATATGGCACGCTGAAAATCAAGTATTTTGTGATTTGGAGCGTTTTTGGACGCCTGTATCTCGAAAACTTAACCGCAACTTTTTTTGTAATTTTTTCTATCGAGAGTCCTTTCGGAGGTATTTTGCATGAAGCCACCCAATAAGACTTTGAAATATCTGGAATAGGTGAAACAACGGACTGAAAATCGAAAAAAGTCGAAAAATCGTGAAATTTTGGAAAATGCTCTGCTATTTTTTTATTTTAAGAGATTTTCAAAAAAAGATTGTATATTCAGATAGCTGACCTAATTACGATTCTAACGATGTATAATATGTATGTAGTTATTGAAATTTAATTTTCGATATTTTAAATTTTTTGCATTTTTGGCACTTTTGAACCTAGGATTTCTCAGGGGCATGTTATCTGATCAGATAATGTAATATATCATTACAGAGCCCTGTGGCTATTTTAGTGCCCAAACCGGTTATCAAAACTATACCGACAATAATAACCATACCGGAAGTATTCAAAAAATGAAAAAAAAGGTTAAAAACATTGTCGCACTTGCGAAAAACTTGATTTCTCCCTTAGGTAATGGCGGACCAAAAGAACTAAAGTGTCGGTGGATAGCCCTATTAATGGACCATCACATGGTATCTAAATAATACGATATCGATGGTAAGAAAATAAATTATTGTATGCCAAAAATCTAGTATTTTCCGATTTTTTAACATTCTGAGACGCCCTTTTCTCGAAAACGACACCGCAGATATTTCTTAAACTTTTCTTACTCAAAGTCCTATCGGTTGTCTATATAGTGAATCCAAAATGAAAAGCATTGAAATAATATAGGTGGTCCAAAAATGGCATCAAACTTTGAAAAAAATTGAAAAATCATTAAATTTTTGTAAACGCTCTTTAATTTATCTTTTTTTCCAAAACTACTCAATGGATGTTTCTGACACTTCTGGTACAGAAAGTTAAGTATCGAAAGAACTTCGTAAAGCTATCGCGACAATGATCGTAAAACCGGAAGTAGTCGAAAAAATGTCCGATATTTTGAAAACAATTATTTTTTTTACGAATACCTTTTTTATTTATGAATATCTTTTGATGATATTTTACACAGGGTTAAAATATCATCGTACTTGAGCAGAAATGAGAAAAAAAATTGTCTCGGTAATTAGCGTTAGCCGCCATCGGCTAATTTAGTTTTTCGTACCCAGAAAAATTATTTATTGTTCGATTTGTATAAAACAAAGTTCATATGCTACGTGGTCCCAATTGTAATTTTTTTTGTTACTGTGAAATTTTTCTGTCGGCAACGGAAGTGACGTAATATTAACAAAAACTACAATTTTGACAGTTCGGTACCACTTTTTGAAAGCAAATATTATTTTTTTTCAAAACTGATATAACTAAAAGGATGCACCCTGCAAAGGTGCACAAAATCCTTAGCTCATATTTTTTAATTTCAATTTCATTTTCGGGCAATTTCGAATAAAATGTAAAATAAAGTGTAAAATTCAGTTATTTACAATTCATTCAGCGTCTTCATATTTTGAAATATTTATTTGTAATTTTCATAAACTCGTAGCAATAATCCAGACGAAGAGAATGTATGCGAAAATTAGTTTGTAATATGAGCAGTTGCCGAGAAATAAGCAATTTTGCATGCATCACTTTTCACGTTATTTTGCCTATAAAAGAGTGAATTATTATTCGATTTGCAATATTTTATTTCCATTTGATGCCTAATGCCAATTTGGAGTAGGTCAAGCCAATTTTACATTTTCACTGTGACCGGAAATGACGTCATTTGGGCAAAAACTGTATTTTTAACCTAAAAAACAAATATTTTATTCAAATGAGTCTGCCTTATAATATTTTTAAAATTATGATATTTGATTCCCATCAACGAATAGAATGAAGCCATACGACCATACAGATACCACAAAATGGTTTCTAACTTGTACGGTTACAGAGCAATAGGCGATCTTCTATAAGTCACTTTTCAAGGTTTTTGGTCTATAAAAGTGTCAATTATTATTCGATTTTTATAATTTTTTACCATTTGAGGCCTAATGCCATTTATGACTTCTATGAACCAAGTTAACATTTTCAATATCACCGGAAGTAATGTAATTTTTGCAAAAATCGTATTTTTAGCCTTCAAAGCAAACATTTTTTTGAAGGGATTTATATTTATTATTCGTTTAACTTTATAACGTCTGACTCTAATGGGCAGTAAGATTGAATCAATACCATCATATTGATATCAAGAAAAGGCTTCTAGCATGTTCCCTTGTCGAATAATAACCAATTTTCCGAGGGTCACTTTTAAATTTTTTACCTTCTTAATTTCAGTTTATGGGTTATAGGTTAATTATTTATTGCCCGATATGTATAAAACAAAGTTTGTATTTTGTATGTTGCGAATTTTCGACTTATTTTTCACCTATAAAAGTTTCTTTCGGCACCGGAAGTGACGTAATTTTGCCATAATTTACAATTTTGACCGGTCTTTTCGCCAGCAAATATTACTTTTACATATGCTAGAGGGTGTCACTGAATCAAAACAACTAAAGTATAGTTTGGTAGCTCAATGGATCGGCTATGGTATAATAAACCTCCTGTATGATTCCTGAAAGCCGGTTCAGTGCTGCTTGCAGGTCTAGTTATTCTTATTATTATTATTATTATTATTCAGATTCCAATTTGAATAGATCTCAGCAACTACGTGTCGCATCGTTACGATTTCTTCGGTTTTACTGGGAAAGTGGGTGTGACTTAGAGGATAAAGCTATTTTGAACGTTCTGCGACAATGCAAAAAGTCCGAAATCACCGAAGTTATCGTTTTTGAAAATATTGCAGTAATTTTAACAATAATCATTGGATTTTAACTTTCGATACATTTTGGCATAGCCTGAGACAGGGCACATAGCTACGCTACTTTCGATTTTTGATTTTCGGCAAATCTTCGAAGATATTAGGCGCCAAATTTCGAAAATTTAAAATTTTACAAAAAACTTTTTTATTTATGAATAATTTTTAGTCGTATTATGCACAGAATTAAAGAGTCATCTGACTAGTGCAAAAATGTTAAAAAAATTTGTCTCAGTAATTTACCTTGGCCGCCATTGGCTAATTCAGTTTTTCAGTCCTAGATTAATTTTTTATTGTTCGATTTGTATAAAACAAAGTTCATATGCTTCGTTGTATCAATTGTCATTTTTTTTATTACCGAAAGTGTTATCTGTCGGCACCGGAAGTGGCATAATTTTACCAAAAACTACAATTTTGACAGTTATTTTCCTTCTTCGAAAACAAATATTATTTTTTGGAAAAATTATTTGACTCAAAGAGTGTGCCCTTTCAAGGCGCAAAAAATGTAGGAAGCAGTTTTTTTAATTTCGATTTCATTTTCGAGCAAATTCGATTAAGAGGCTAAAAATTGTGTAAAATTGGCCTATTTACAACCTATTCAGGCTTTTCAGATTTTAAAATATTTCTTCGTAACTTTTATAAACTTGTAGCTATAATCCATACGAAGAAAATGTATGTTAAAATTCGTTTGTAATATAAGCAGTTACCAAGAAATGGGCAGTTCTGTACAAGTCACTGTTTTCGTTATTTTGCCTGTAAAATAGTCAATTATGATTGGATTTTTATAAAAGTGACATCATTTGATTCAAAAAGCACGTAGCGTCATATCAAGTTGATTACAATTTAAAATTGACACCGGAAGTGACATCATTTGGTCAAAAAATGCATTTTAAACTTTTTTAAATCAATGTTTTATTCAACCAAGAATAACTTAATATGTATTTATAATTTTAACTTTTGGTTTAAATTCACATATAAACAAAACTCATATGGTCATATAGATATCTTAAAATGGTTTCTAACTTGTTCGGTTGCCGAGAAATAGACGGTTTTCTACAGGTCACTTTTGAAGGTTTCGGGGCCATAAAAGTGTCAATTATTATTCGATTTTCATAAACGTCACACCATGTTATACCTAATGCCATTTGGGATTTCATACAAGTAATTTAAGATTTTCATTATCACCGGAAGTAACGTCATTTTGGCAAAAATTGTATTTTTAGCCTCCAAAACAGATATTTTATTCAAATGAGCCTGTTTTGAAATCTTTTTCAAATTATGGTATTTGATGCCAATCAACAAATAGAATGAACCCATACGATCATACAGATACCACAAAATCGTTTCTAACTTGTACGGTTGCCGAGAAATAGCCGATTTTCTACAAGTCACTTTTCAAGTTTTTTGGTCTTTAAAAGTGGCAATTATTATTCGATTTACATAAAATTTTCACTACATGATATCGTATGCCATTTCTGATTTCATAAAACTAATTGAACATTTGCATTAAAACCGGGAGTAATTTAATTTTGTCAAGATCATTTACAAGTAACAAATGTATAAAATGAATTGATATTGCTGGATTTTGTTGATTCTGCGTCCATTTTATTTGTGTGCAATGTTAATTTGGAAACCTGTTTAGTGGTTTCGCTGGTAACGGAAGTGACATATGTTCAAGGGTAACTTGGCACCGGAAGTGACATGCTTAAGAGTAACTTGGCAACAGTGAAACCCGTCATTCCTGCATGCAGGTCTAGTTATTATTATTATTATTCAGATTCCAATTTGAATAGATCTCAGCAACTACGTGTCGCATCGTTACGATTTCTTCGGTTTTATTGGGAAAGTGGGTGTGACTTAGAGGATAAAGCTATTTTGAACGTTCTGCGCCAATGCGAAATGTCCGAAATCACCGAAGTTATCGTTTTTACAAATATTGCGGTAATTTTAACAATAATCATGGGATTTTAACTTTCGATACATTTTGGCATAGCTGGAGACAGGGCACATAGCTGCGCTACTTTCGATTTTTGATTTTCGGCAAATCTTCGAAGATATTAGGCGCCAAATTTCGGAAATTTAAAATTTTACAAAAAACTTTTTTATTTATGAATATTTTTTAGTCGTGTTGTGCACAGAATTAAAGAGTCATCTGACTTGCGCAAAAATGTTAAAAAATTTTGTCTCAGTAATTTTCCTTGGCCTCCATTGGCTAATTCAGTTTTTCAGTCCTAGATTAATTTTTTATTGTTCGATTTGTATAAAACAAAGTTCATATGCTTCGTTGTCTCAATTGTCATTTTTTTTATTACCAAAAGTGTTATCTGTCGGCACAGGAAGTGGCATAATTTTACCAAAAACTACAATTTTGACAGTTAGGTACATTTTTTGAAAACAAATATTATTTTTTTGAAAAATTATATGACTCAAAGAGTGTGTCCTTTAAAGGCGCAAAAAATGTCGGAAGCAGTTTTTTTAATTTCTTTTTCATTTTCTAGCAAATTGGATTAAGAGGTGAAAAAAGGCGTAAAATTGACCTATTTACAACTCATTCAGGCTTTTCAGATTTTAAAATATTTTTACGTAACTTTTATAAACTTGTAGCTATAATCCATACGAAGAGAATGTATGTGAAAATTAGTTTGTAATATAAGCAGTTGCCGAGAAATAGGCAATTTTGCATGAGTCACTTTTCACGTAATTTTGGCTGTAAAAGAATCAATTATTATTCGATTTTCAATTTTCTTTCGCCATTGGATGCCTAATGCCATAGTGGACTATGTCAAACCATTTTACCCCTTGCGCTGCCACCGGAAATGACGTCATTTGCTCAAAACTTAAATTTTAGCCTTCAAAAAACAATATTTTATTCAAATGAGTCGTATTTGTTATTTTTTTCAAATTGTGATATTTGATTCTATTGATCAAATAGATTGAACCCATACGATCATACAGATACCACAAAATGGTTTCTAACTTGTACGGTTGCAGAGAAATGGGCGATTTTCCTTAAGTCACTTTTCAAGGTTTTTGGTCTATAAAAGTGTCAGTTATTATTCGATTTTCATAAAATTTTCACCATATGATATCTTGTATCATTTATGATTTCATAGATCTAATTTAACATTTTCAGTATCACCGGAAGTAATGTCATTTTGGCAAAAACTGTATTTTTAGCCTTCAAAACAGACATTTTTTTCAAATGAGTCTGATTTGTAATATATTTCAAATTATGATATTTGATTCCAATCAACAAATGGATTGAACCCATACGATTATATAGATACCAAAAGATAGTTTTTATCGTGTACGGTTGCCGAGAAATAGACGATTTTCTACAAGTCACTTTTCAAGGTTTTTGGTCTATAAAAGTGGCAATTCTCATTCGTTTTACATACAATTTTCGCCATTATGCTGCCTTATGCCATTTCTGATTTCATAAAACTAATTGAACATTTTCATTATCACCGGAAGTAATGAAATTTTGCCAGGATCACTTACAAGTAACATATATATAAAATGAATTGATATTGCTGGATTTGGTTGATTCTTCGTCCATTTTATTTGATGTTTACAATGCTTATGTAGAAACCTGTTTGATGGTTTCATTAGTATCGGAAGTGACGTATGTTTAAGGGTAACGTGGCACCGAAAGTGACGTGGCACCAGTGAAACCCGTCATTCCTGCATGCAGGTCTAGTTATTATTATTATTATTATTCAGATTCCAATTTGAATAGATCTCAGCAACTACGTGTCGCATCGTTACGATTTCTTCGGTTTTACTGGGAAAGTGGGTGTGACTTAGAGGATAAAGCTATTTTGAACGTTCTGCGACAATGCGAAATGTCCGAAATCACCGAAGTTATCTTTTTTTAAAATATTGCAGTAATTTTAACAATAATCATTGGATTTTAACTTTCGATACATTTTGGCATAGCCTGAGACAGGGCACATAGCTACGCTACTTTCGATTTTTGATTTTCGGCAAATCTTCGAAGATATTAGGCGCCAAATTTCGAAAATTTAACATTTTACAAAAAACTTTTTTATTTATGAATATTTTTTAGTCGTATTGTGCACAGAATTAAAGAGTCATCTGACTAGTGCAAAAATATTAAAAATTTTTGTCTCAGTAATTTTCCTTGGCCGCCATTGGCTAATTCAGTTTTTCAGTCCTAGATTAATTTTTTATTGTTCGATTTGTATAAAACAAAGTTCATATGCTTCATTGTATCAATTGTCATTTTTTTTATTACCGATAATGTTATCTGTCGGAACCGTAAGTGGCATAATTTTACCAAAAACTACAATTTTGACAGTTATTTTCTTATTTCGAAAACAAATATTATTTTTTTGAAAAATTATATGACTCAAAGAGTGTGCCTTTTCAAGGCGCAAAAAATGTAGGAAGCAGTTTTTTTAATTTCGATTTCATTTTCGAGCAAATTCGATTAAGAGGCTAAAAATGGTGTAAAATTGACCTATTTACAATCTATTCAGGCTTTTCAGATTTTAAAATATTTCTTCGTAACTTTTATAAACTTGTAGCTATAATCCATACGAAGAAAATGTATGTTAAAATTCGTTTGTAATATAAGCAGTTACCAAGCAATGGGCAGTTCTGTACGAGTCACTGTTTTCGTTATTTTGCCTGTAAAATAGTCAATTATTATTGGATTTTTATAAAAGTGACATCATTTGATTCAAAAAGCATGTAGCGTCATATCAAGTTGATTACAATTTAAAATTGACACCGGAAGTGACATCATTTAGTCAAAAAAATGCATTTTAAACTTTTTAAATCAATGTTTTATTCAACCAAGAATAACTTAATATGTATTAATAATTTTAACTTTTGGTTTAAATTCACATATAAACAAAACTCATATGGTCATATAGATATCATAAAATTGTTTCTAACTTGTTCGGTTGCCGAGAAATAGACGGTTTTCTACAGGTCACTTTTGAAGGTTTCGGGGCCATAAAAGTGTCAATTATTATTCGATTTTTATAAACGTTACACCGTGTTATACCTAATGCCATTTGGGATTTCATACAAGTAATTTAAGATTTTCATTATCACCGGAAGTAACGTCATTTTGGCAAAAACTGTATTTTTAGCCTTCAAAACAGATATTTTATTCAAATGAGTCTGTTTTGAAATCTTTTTCAAATTATGGTATTTGATGCTAATCAACAAATAGAATGAACCCATACGATCATACAGATACCACAAAATGGTTTCTAACTTGTACGGTTGCAGAGAAATAGCAGATTTTCTACAAGTCACTTTTCAAGTTTTTTGGTCTTTAAAAGTGGCAATTATTATTCGATTTACATAAAATTTTCACTATATGATATCGTATGCCATTTCTGATTTCATAAGACTAATTGAACATTTTCATTAACACAGGAAGTAATTTAATTTTGTCAAGATCATTAACAAGTAACAAATGTATAATTTTGCTGGATTGATTGGTTGATTCTGCGTCCATTTTATTTATGTGCAATGTTAATTTGGAAACCTGTTTAGTGGTTACGCTGGTACCGGAAGTGACATATGTTCAAGGGTAACTTGGCACCGGAAGTGACATGTTTAAGAGTAACTTGGCACCAGTGAAACCCGTCATTCCTGCATGCAGGTCTAGTTAGGGTTTCACACTGCGAAGCTTGTGTGAAACACTATTGTTTTTGTTAAAATTATTATTCTTATTATTATTATTCTTCTTTTGTTTTGAGTAGATCTCAGCAACTGCTTGTCGCATCGTTACGATTTCTTCGGTTTTACTGGGAAAGTGGGTGTGACTTAGAGGATAAAGCTATTTTGAACGTTCTGCGACAATGCGAAATGTCCGAAATCCCCGAAGTTATCGTTTTTAAAAATATTGCAGTAATTTTAACAATAATCATTGGATTTTAACTTTCGGTACATTTTGGCATAGCCGGAGACATGGCACATAGCTACGCTACTTTCGATTTTTGATTTTTGGCAAATCTTCGAAGATATTAGGCGCCAAATTTCGAAAATTTAAAATTTTACAACAAACTTTTTTATTTATGAATATTTTTTAGTCGTGTTGTGCACAGAATTAAAGAGTCATCTGACTAGCGCAAAAATGTTAAAAATATTTGTCTCAGTAATTTTCCTTGGCCGCCATTGGCTAATTCAGTTTTTCAGTCCTAGATTAATTTTTTATTGTTCGATTTGTATAAAACAAAGTTCATATGCTTTGTTGTCTCAATTGTCATTTTTTTTGTTACCGAAAGTGTTATCTGTCGGCACCGGAAATGGCATAATTTTACCAAAAACTACAATTTTGACAGTTAGGTACCATTTTTCGAAAACAAATATTATTTTTTTGAAAAATTATATGACTCAAAGAGTGTGTCCTATAAATGCGCAAAAAATGTCGGAAGCAGTTTTTTTAATTTCGATTTCATTTTCGAGCAAATTCGATTAATAGGCTAAATATGGTGTAAATTTGACCTATTTACAACCCATTCAGGCTTTTCAGATTTTAAAATATTTCTTCGTAACTTTTATAAACATGTAGCTATAATCCATACGAAGAAAATGTATGTTAAAATTAGTTTGTAATATAAGCAGTTGCCAAGAAATTGTCAGTTCTGCATAAGTCACTGTTTTCGTTATTTTGCGTATAAAATAGTCAATTATTATTGTATTTTTATAAAAGTGACATCATATGATTCAAAAAGCATGTAGCATCATATCAAGTTGATTACAATTTAAAATTGACACCGGAAGTGACGTCATTTGGTCAAAAACTGCATTTTAAACTTTTTAAATCAATGTTTTATTCAACCAAGAATCACTTAATATGTATTAATAATTTTAACTTTTGGTTTTAATTCACATATAAACACAACTCATATGGTCATATAGATGTCATAAAATTGTTTCTAACTTGTTTGGTTGCCGAGAAATAGACGGTTTTCTACAGGTCACTTTTGAAGGTTTTGGGGTCATAAAAGTGTCAATTATTATTCGATTTTCATAAACGTTACACCATGTTATACCTAATGCCATTTGGGATTTCATACAAGTAATTTAAGATTTTCATTATAACCGGAAGTAACGTCATTTTGGCAAAAACTGTATTTTTAGCCTTCAAAACAGATATTTTATTCAAATGAGTCTGTTTTGAAATCTTTTTCAAATTATGGTATTTGATGCCAATCAACAAATAGAATGAACCCATACGATCATACAGATACCACAAAATGGTTTCTAACTTGTAGGGTTGCAGAGAAATAGCCGATTTTCTACAAGTCACTTTTCAAGTTTTTTTGGTCTTTAAAAATGGCAATTATTATTCGATTTGCATAAAATTTTCACTATATGATATCGTATAACGTTTCTGATTTCATAAGACTAATTGCACATTTCCATTAACACCGGAAGTAATTTAATTTTGTCAAGATCATTTACAAGTAACAAATGTATAAAATGAATTGGTATTGCTGGATTTGGTTGATTCTGCGTCCAATTTATTTGTGTGCAATGTTAATTTGGAAACCTGTTTAGTGGTTTCATTGGTACCGGAAGTGACATATGTTCAAGGGTAACTTGGCACCGGAGTGACATGTTTAAGGGTAACGTGGCACCAGTGAAACCCGTTATTCCTGCATGCAGGTCTAGTTCTTATTATTATTATTCTTCTTTTGTTTTGAGTAGATCTCAGCAACTGCTTGTCGCATCGTTACGATTTCTTCGGTTTTACTGGGAAAGTGGGTGTGACTTAGAGGATAAAGCTATTTTGAACGTTCTGCGACAATGCGAAATGTCCGAAATCACCGAAGTTATCGTTTTTGAAAATATTGCAGTAATTTTAACAATAATCATTGGATTTTAACTTTCGATACATTTTGGCATAGCCTGAGACAGGGCACATAGCTACGCTTCTTTCGATTTTTGATTTTCGGCAAATCTTCGAAGATATTAGGCGCCAAATTTCGTAAATTAAAAATTTTACAAAAAACATTTTTATTTATGAATATTTTTTAGTCGTATTGTGCACAGAATTAAAGAGTCATCTGCCTAGTGCAAAAATGTTAAAAAATTTTGTCTCAGTAATTTTCCTTGGTTGCCATTGGCTAATTCAGTTTTTCAGTCCTAGATTAATTTTTTATTGTTCGATTTGTATAAAACAAAGTTCATATGCTTCGTTGTCTCAATTGTCATTTTTTTCATTACCGGAAGTGTTATCTGTCGGCACCGGAAGTGGCATAATTTTACCAAAAACTACAATTTTGACAGTTAGGTACCATTTTTCGAAAACAAATATTATTTTTTGGAAAAATTATTTGACTCAAAGAGTGTGCCCTTTCAAGGCGCAAAAAATGTCGGAAGCAGTTTTTTTAATTTCGATTTCATTTTCGAGCAAATTCGATTAAATGGCTAAAAATGGTGTAAAATTGACCTATTTACAACCCATTCAGGCTTTTCAGATTTTAAAATATTTCTTCGTAACTTTTATAAACTTGTAGCTATAATCCATACGAAGAAAATGTATGTTAAAATTAGTTTGTAATATAAGCAGTTCCCAAGAAATGGGCAGTTCTGTACAAGTCACTGTTTTCGTTATTTTGCCTGTAAAATAGTCAATTATTATTGGATTTTTATAAAAGTGACATCATTTGATTCAAAAAGCATGTAGCGTCATATCAAGTTGATTACAATTTAAAATTGACACCGGAAGTGACGTCATTTGGTCAAAAACTGCATTTTAAACTTTTTAAATCAATGTTTTATTCAACCATGAATAACTTAATATGTATTAATAATTTTAACTTTTGGTTTAAATTCACATATAAATACAACTCATATGGTCATATAGATATCATAAAATTGTTTCTAACTTGTTCGGTTGCCGAGAAATAGACGGTTTTCTACAGGTCACTTTTGAAGGTTTCGGGGCCATAAAAGTGTCAATTATTATTCGATTTTCATAAACGTTACACCATGTTATACCTAATGCCATTTGTGATTTCATACAAGTAATGTAAGATTTTCATTATCACCGGAAGTAACGTCATTTTGGCAAAAACTGAATTTTTAGCCTTCAAAACAGATATTTTATTCAAATGAGTCTGTTTTGAAATCTTTTTCAAATTATGGTATTTGATGCCAATCAACAAATAGAATGAACCCATACGATCATACAGATACCACAAAATGGTTTCTAACTTGTACGGTTGCAGAGAAATAGCAGATTTTCTACAAGTCACTTTTCAAGTTTTTTTGGTCTTTAAAAGTGGCAATTATTATTCGATTTACATAAAATTGTCACTATATGATATCGTATGCCATTTCTGATTTCATAAGACTAATTGAACATTTTCATTAACACCGGAAGTAATTTAATTTTGTCAAGATCATTTACAAGTAACAAATGTATAAAATGACTTGATATTGCTGGATTGATTGGTTGATTCTACGTCCATTTTATTTGTGTGCAATGTTAATTTGGAAACCTGTTTAGTGGTTTCGTTGGTACCGGAAGTGACATATCTTCAAGTGTAACTTGGCACCGAAAGTGACATGTTTAAGAGTAACTTTGCACCAGTGAAACCCGTCATTCCTGCATGCAGGTCTAGTTTTTTTTGTTACGGTGAAATTTTTCTGTCGGCAACGGAAGTGACGTAATATTAACAAAAACTACAATTTTGACAGTTCGGTACCACTTTTTGAAAGCAAATATTATTTTTTTTCAAAACTGATATAACTAAAAGGATGCAACCTGCAAAGGTGCACAAAAACCTTAGCTCATATTTTTTAATTTCAACTTCATTTTCGGGCAATTTCGAATAAAATGTAAAATAAAGTGTAAAATTCAGTTATTTACAATTCATTCAGCGTCTTCATATTTTGAAATATTTATTTGTAATTTTCATAAACTCGTAGCAATAATCCAGACGAAGAGAATGTATGCGAACATTAGTTTGTAATATGAGCAGTTGCCGAGAAATATGCAATTTTGCATGCATCACTTTTCACGTTATTTTGCCTATAAAAGAGTTAATTATTATTCGATTTGCAATATTTTTTTTCCATTTGATGCCTAATGCCAATTTGGACTAGGTCAAGCCAATTTTACATTTTCACTGTGACCGGAAATGACGTCATTTGGGCAAAAAACTGTATTTTTAACTTAAAAAACAAATATTTTATTCAAATGAGTCTGCCTTATAATATTTTTAAAATTATGATATTTGATTCCCATCAACGAATAAAATGAAGCCATACGACCATACAGATACCACAAAATGGTTTCTAACTTGTACGGTTACAGAGAAATAGGCGATTTTCTACAAGTCTTCTATAAGTCACTTTTCAAGGTTTTTGGTCTGTAAAACTGTCAATTATTATTCGATTTTTATAATTTATTTACCATTTCATGCCTTATGCTATTTATGACTTCTGTGAACCAAGTTAAAATTTTCAATATCACCGGAAGTAATGTAATTTTTGCAAAAAACGTATTTTTAGCCTTTAAAACAAACATTTTTTTGAAGGGATTTATATTTATTATTCGTTTAACTTTATAACGTCTGACTCTAATGGGCAGTAAGACTGAATCAATACCATCATATTGATATCAAGAAAAATCTTCTAGCATGTTCCCTTGTCGAATAATAACCAATTTTCCGAGGGTCACTTTTCAGTTTTTTACCTTCTTAATTTCAGTTTATGGGTTATAGGTTAATTATTTATTGTCCGATATTTATAAAAAAAAGTTTGTATTTTGTATGTTGCGAATTTTAGACTTATTTTTCATCTATAAAAATTTCTTTCGGCACCGGAAGTGACATACTTTTGCCATAATTTACAATTTTGACCGGTCTTTTAGCCAGCAAATATTACTTTTACATATGATAGAGGGTGTCACTGAAGCAAAACAACTAGAGTATAGTTTGGTAACTCAATGGGTCGGCTATGGTATAATAAACTTCCTGTATGATTCCTGAAAGCCGGTTCAGTGCTGCTTGCAGGTCTAGTTATTATTATTATTTACCGCGGGAGCCTAGATCACCATGATCGAAAACAGATATCGATCTGGAATTAGATTTTCTGTCGGGAAACCATGTGGTGGCTACTTGATAAAATATTTTTGAAATTTTTGCGCATACCGGAAGTGACCGAACTTTGTATTTTGTCTAAAAATTGAAAATAGGCCATTTTTGGAATTCCTGAATCTTTTCTTAGACAATGGCTATCTCACATTTTTCGATTTCGAACATTCGTCTATGACTTTTAGCGTTCGAAAATTGAAAACATGTTGTTTACGAGACAATTTTTGTTATTTTTCAAAATTTTCAAATTTGACCTATATTTTTGGATACCTGACGTCCATGCGATTCCAGTAATATAAGTTTCATTCAGAGTTATCGCCCTTTATTTTTCGATTTTTTTCGAATTTTCTTCCCATTTTGTGAGCTCGGGTTTCGTTTTATGGCAGAATTAACGTTTCTGAAACTTCTGGAACATGAAGTTATAGTCCAATACCAACGAATAAAGCAATTTCGACAAGAATCCTTAAACCGTAAGTGGTCGAAATAATGTGCAATATTTTGAAAAAAATGGATATTTTTGGGAAAAACGCGATTTCTCCGCCCGATATAAATGGATTAAAGAAATTAGAGTACCATTGGACTGCACTAGGATTGTACTATCGTATGATACCCAATTCATACGGATACTATGAACAGGCAGCAAAATATGGCACGCTGAAAATCAAGTATTTTCTGATTTTTAGTATTTTTGGACGCCTGTATCTCGAAAACTACTGCAGCGATTTTTATGAAACTTTCTCTATCGAGAGACCTTGTGGTAGTCTTGTGTACGAAACATTCCATTACGACTTTGAAATATCTGGAATAGGTGAAATAAATCGAAAAAAGTCGAAAAATCGTGAAATTTTGGAAAATGCTCTACTATTTTTTTATTTTAAGAGATTTTCGAAAAAAGGTTGTATATTCAGATAGCTGACCTAATTACGATTCTAACGATGTATAATATGTATGTAGTTATTGAAAGTTAATTTTCGATATTTTAAATTTTTTACATTTTTCTCACTTTTGGACATAGGATTTCTCAGTGGCATTTTATCTGATCAGTAAATGTAATATATCATTACAGAGCCCTATGGCTATTTTAGTACCCAAACTGGCTATTTAAACTATTCCGACAATAATAACCATACCGGAAGTATTCAAAAAATAAAAAAAAGGTTAAAAACATTGTCGCACTTGCAAAAAACTTGATTTCTCCCTTAGGTAATAGCGGACCAAAAGAACTAAAGTGTCGTTGTATAGCCTATTAATGGACCATCATATGGTATGTAAATAATACGATTTCGATGGCAAGGAAATAAATTATTGCATGCCAAAAATCTAGTATTTTCCGATTTTTTAACATTCTGAGACGCCCTTTTCTCGAAAACGACGCCTACGATTTTTCTCAAACTTTTCTTACTCAAAGTCCTATCGATTGTCTATATAGTGAATCCAAAATGAAAAGCATTGAAATAATATAGGTGGTCCAAAAATAGCATCAAACTTTGAAAAAAATTCAAAAATCGTTAAATTTTTGTAAACGCTCTTTATTTTATCTTTTTTTCCAAAACTACTCAATAGATGTTTCTGGCACTTCTGGTACAGAAAGTTAAGTATCCAAAGAACTTCGTAAAGCTATCACGACAACAATCGAAAACCTTTTTTATTTATGAATATTTTTTGACGATATTTTACACTGGGTTAAAATATCATCCTACTTGAGCAGAAATGAGAAAAAAAATTGTCTCGGTAATTTGCATTAGCCGCCATCGGCTAATTTAGTTTTTCGTACCCAGAAAAATTATTTATTGTTCGATTTGTATAAAACAAAGTTCATAAGCTCCGTGGGTACCAATTGTAATTTTTTTTGTTGCAGTGAAATTTTTCTGTCGGCAACGGAAGTGACGTAATATTAATAAAAACTACAATTTTGACAGTTCGGTACCACTTTTTGAAAGCAAATATTAATTTTTTTCAAAACTGATATAACTAAAAGGATACACCCTGCAAAGGTGCACAATATCCTTAGCTCAGACTTTTTAATTTCAATTTCATTTTCGGGCAATTTCGAATAAAATGTAAAATAAAGTGTAAAATTCAGTTGTTTGCAATTCATTCAGCATCTTCATATTTTGAAATATTTATTTGTAATTTTCATAAACTCGTAGCAATAATCCAGACGAAGAGAATGCATGCGAAAATTAGTTTGTAATGTGAACAGTTGCTAAGAAATATGCAATTTTGCATGCATCACTTTTCACGTTATTTTGCCTATAAAAGAATGAATTATTATTCGATTTGCAATTTTTTTTTTCATTTGATGCTTAATGCCATTTTGGACTAGGTGAAGCCAATTTTACATTTTCATTGTGACCGGAAATAGCGTCATTTGGGCATAAACTGTATTTTTAACCTAAAAAACAAATATTTTATTCAAATGAGTCTGCCTTATAATATTTTTAGAATTATGATATTTGCTTCCCATCAACGAATAGAATCAAGCCATACGACCATACAGATGCCACAAAATGGTTTCTAACTTGTACGGTTACAGAGCAATAGGTGATCTTCTATAAGTCACTTTTCAAGGTTTTTGGTCTATAAAAGTGTCAATTATTATTCGATTTTTATAATATTTTTACCATTTGATGCCTTATGCCATTTATGACTTCAATGAACTAAGTTAACATTTTCAATATCACCGGAAGTAATGTAATTTTTGCAAAAAACGTATTTTTAGCCTTCAAAACAAAACCTTTTTTTGAAAGGATTTACATTTATTATTCAATTAACTTTATAACGTCTGACTCTAATGGGCAGTAAGATTGAATCAATACCATCATATCGATATCAAGAAAAGGCTTCTAGCATGTTCCCTTGTCGAATAATAGCCAATTTTCCCTGGGTCACTTTTAATTTTTTTACCTTCTTAATTTCAGTTGATGGGTTACAGGTTAGTTATTTATTGCCCGATACGTATAAAACAAAGTTTGTATTTTGTATGTTGCGAATTTTCGACTTATTTTTCCCCTATAAAAATTTCTTTCGGCACCGGAAGTGACGTAATTTACAATTTTGGCCCGTCTTTTCGCCAGCAAATATTACTTTTATATATGATAGAAGGTTTCACTGTAGCAAAACAACTAAAGTATAGTTCGGTAGCTCAATGGATCGGCTATGGTATAATAAACTTCTTGTATGATTCCTGAAACCCGGTTCAGTGCTGCTTGCAGGTCTAGTTAGGGTTTCACACTGCGAAGCTTGTGTGAAACACTATTGTTTTTGTTAAATTTAGGGTTTCACACTGCGAAGCTTGTGTGAAACACTATTGTTTTTGTTAAAATTATTATTCTTATTAAGCTTTCATATTACATATGAAAGCTTATTGTTTCTGTTAAGATTATTATTATTATTTTTTTTTTGTGTGTTTTCTGCAAATCGGATTTCTCAGAATCTATCCGTAGGATCTTTCTGAAATTTTGACCTACC
The DNA here is from genome assembly GCA_948474765.1 of Patella depressa. Lineage (NCBI taxonomy): Eukaryota > Metazoa > Mollusca > Gastropoda > Patellidae > Patella > Patella depressa. The sequence continues at coordinate 6,298,286 of CAOLEZ010000008.1, read as the reverse complement.
CCCCCAAAAATGGGGTGCGAACCTTGATTAAATATATTTTCAAAACGTTTTATGAATCCGAAATCACCGAAATTTACGAACGACAAAATGGACAATGCATAGTCGTAACTTTGTTATTTTTTGACCGATTTTACTAATTCTTTTTTCTTTGAATACCTTGAAAAAAATCATTTTCATCTGCAGTTTCACATTTTCGAATTTCGAAAATTCGTCGTTGTGATTTCGAACCGGAAGTTTAGATCAATTTGACAACTTCTTTAATAGTTGTACGATTTTCATGAAATTTAGTATATATGTAGACCTTACCGATGTGACTTCAAAAATATAATTAGAAATTTTCTAAATTATCTCCCCTTGACGAAATTAAGGATCAAAATTTTCAAAAAAATCATCGAAATATAGGTCAGAATGACCTGATTTTTTTTTTTGGATACTAGATAAGTAATAACTGATTTGTACACAAAATATGAAGTTTGTTGATCGAACCGGAAGTGCCACCATCTTGAATCGTAACTGTATCGTAACGTCTGTCATTGAGTCAACGGGCGTCGTTTCGATCTCCAGGTTGCACGTGACATGAAGTATGATGTCCAACCTCGTGGGTTTTCTCCGTGTCCTTTGGTTTCCTCCCAACGGCTAAAGACAAGTAGGTCAATGTCATGATTGAGTTCAAAGATAAGCATGCTGATTTGTTGATTCTTTAGGGCACGATAACTTCGGTTATAATGAAGGGAGGGTGGTGAAACTCTTGTCAATCGAGAGTATAATAGCTAGCCTGTTGTGTGAAATCAGTGTATCATTATTTTTAAATATCGGGGTTAGCAGAAAAAAGAGATCGAAAATCTAAAAAGTCGTACTTTTACGATTTGGAGCATTTTTAAAGGTCCTTTTCTCTTAAACCTAAGAACTCCTCTCCGGTTAAAATCGATCGCCGGCGATCGATAAATTCATCACGTCATATCCGAAAAAATATTCACAGTAAACGAATATCATTTATATCATTCGAAAGCCACGAAGATTCCCCGTAAAATGAGACTAAGAACGGGCGATTATTCAACATAGAAGTCGTGTTATACGAGTCTAGAGTCTAACAAAGATGGGTAACTCTGTGAGCGTAAACAAATGACGTCGTGTTATTTATATTTAGCAGAAGTCCTATTAAGGTGGTTTATTACGTCTAAAAGAGAAATTATTAAACCGAAAATTAAGAATAGAAGTTTTGTTAAGTTTTCCAATGATTAAACACGTGTGATCTTGAATATGTGAGCGATGCCGATGAATTCAAATGAGCAAACATGTGACCTAGATTCGTCCGACGAAGATTTTGTCAACGAGATATCCTGATTAGATTAGATGAGTGAGTTTTGTTTACTAATTTATTTTTTTACACCCGAACAAACGTAAACTTGATGATGATAATTATTTAATTGTAGAATGTGTGCTTATTTCTACCATGAATTATCCATTTAGCATCGAATTATCGGTAAATTAGATCAAATATGTGGGCCTAAAATGTAATACTAATAGTAATAGTACTACAGTAGTATATTTCTCGGTCACGTGCGTATGGCGGAGTACGCACATGGCTGACTTGATGAAAAGGGGATGTTTTCTGTTTCAATTAGACAATTTTGGCATGAAATGCAGAAACCTGCGTATAGTTATTCAAATTTCAAAAAGGCTTGGCCACTAATTATTGTGAGTTTTCGTTTGTTTGCTTTCGTTCCAATTCCAGCGATGATCGAGGGGTTGGACCGTTGTTGGGACTAGGCCTCTAGGCCTTGGGCAAGTAAGGCTAAATCACTTATGATAATTTAGATTTCTATCTCTACCCTTTGGTAAAAATAAATAATAGGCCTACACATGTATATTATAAATGCCAAACAAAAGCGTGTGTGACTATCCTTCTGTGTTTTACATGTACACTATTTAATCAAAGTCTGTTATTTAATTGTTTTCCTAGGCCTTCAGCCTCAGTTGAAGATACTGCACATGGACATGGTAGGCTAATGATAGTCTTAGGCCTTAGGCCGTAGGCCTTATGGTACTGATACAAGCATGGATTGGGATGTGTGAGTTTTGTTTTTTATGTATAATGTATATGTTTTTACATTCAAATTATTCAAAACAAGTATAAACCTAAAATATCTAAATGTTCTACAGCTTTAGATTTTGTGCCTAGATTTACTATAGTATAAAATATTGATTTATGACCTTCCTCTTTCAAATTATTTTACCTAAGGTTACTCAATGTAGAAGTCTTTTGGTTTTTTTTTATTGCACTGAATGCTTTACATTTATTTATTTATATTTGAAGGCCCTTATCTGAAGATGGAAATAGGTAGACCCAATGATATTGTTGTGAAAGTTTGGGTACAACAGTATAACAAAAGTACATGTACCACCAGGTCAAGGGGTCAAGAAACATAGAAGTTTTCCTATGCAGAAGATTCTTGTGAAGAAAATTTACCATTGAAGAGAACACAGCCATCTGCATCCCAGCCTTGTGGTCATCAGAAGATAAGTCATAATATTAGCACAGAAGAATGGAAGCACGGACAGTGTATAGACACAGAGCCCCGTAGGCTATACCGAAGTGTATTCCAAGACATGGAATTGGAGTTTCATGAGTTGGCAGTTGGCACAATGGAATTTAGCCTGTTTGACGGGTGAAAACTAGATAACATAGCAGATTTTTTGTCATTGCTATATTTATTGTTAATAACATAATTATTGATTGTTGCATGATTTCCCTAGGCCTGTGTACATGTATCTACTTGATTGTATGTATTCCTTCTGAATTTTTGTTATCCGCCTTGTGCCTACTTTCATATATCGGTGTAAAAAAGGGCTATTGTCTTTGGGATCGTGTTTACCTTATGGCAAATGCTGTAATATTTTCATAATAGCAGCTGTGGGTATTATTTTAACAACAGAAGTATAAAAAAATTTGGGGGTCGAAAGTCAGTGTGGCAGGTCAAAGGTCAACCCATTGAGTCAAAGGTCAATAGTGGGGTCAAAGGTCAATAATATGTCAAAGGTCATTTGCATAATTACTTAAAGGTCAAGGTCAAAGTTCATGCACGTGGGGTCAACGAAATGATCCCCTATAGAAAGCCCTGCCAATGATCTTATCAGAAACATATAACATTTGGTTCTTCTAAGAATTATTTTTTACCATTTGCCCAGTAACAGATACCAGCGTTAAAACTCCTATTTAGGGGTGAGTGTATAGGGTTAAAGTCAACATAATATTTTGGGGGAACTTCTTCTACAATGAGTCTTATCGGTAGTTTTTTATATGAAACCATCGACCAACAGTCCAAAATATCAGAAGTAGAAGAATAAAAAGATCGAAAATTGAAAACGGCACCCTTTCATTGTTAAGCAAAACATGCAGTGTGGGTGTCTATAATCTGCACATTTAGTCATTGTATAGAGCGTATTCAACAGTATCGAATTCCAACTGCAAAGGGATCTTTTACGTGTACTCCAATGTGTATACGGCGGGGGCGACACGCCAGAAAATCGAGATGAACTTTCTCGGCCAATGCAGGGATCGAACACCCGACCTCCTGGGTAGCAGGCCAACGACTTAGCCACATAGTCTGGACACCCATCGTACATTTCATCCGTCAAATCAAAGCATTTCATTGCATTAGACCAATAATTAATTATTCTTAATTTAAAACTTTATTTTAATATTTGTCTGGCATTATTAAATCCTAATTTTATTAATCTTATTTAAAATTAAACTTTCATTTAACTATGAACAACCCATAACGTGTCTCTTTAACACAAATAAATACTCTAAAACAGTAGCTCAACATTTTGACCTAAACTTTACGATTTTGTTGTGAGCGACTTGTTATTCTCCCTATATGACATATTGCACGTGTCTGATTTCAAAGGGGGGGGGGGTGGCTGAATGGTTAGCACGCGCGCCTGTCATTGAGTTAACTAGCGTGTTTTCGAATGCCCGGTTGTACGTGACAAGGAGTAAGGTCGCCTGTCCAACCTGCCATTTTTAGTTTTTTCCCGCCATTTTCATTTCATTTTCTCATCCGTCTCATTACAGTAATACAAGTTTCAGTTATTTCCCTTTAGTTTTCAGATTATTGTTATGCCTGGGTGCAATGTTTCATACTATATTTAGACTTGTAACTTCGCGAGTTTTTGACCAATTTTGATAATTTTTTTCTTCTTATCCTTTTATTTAGGATACTTGATACAATCGATGACACATGACGTTGAATATGAAAGCTTTCATATCTGCATGGGACAGTAGCAGATCTAGTTATTATTATTATTATTTACCGCGGGGGCCAAGTTCTCCATGATCGAAAGCAGATATCGATCCGAAATCAACTTTTCTTTCGGGAAACCATGTGGTGGCTACTTGATAAAGTATTTTCGAAAATTCTGCGCATACCGGAAGTGGCAGATCTTTGTACGTTGTCAAAAAATTGAAAATTGGCCATAATTTCGTCAATTATTTACCCAATTTCAAACAAATGACATTTCCGGAAACCCTGAATCTTTTTCGAGCCAATAGCAATCTAAGATTTTGTAATTTCGAAACTTCGTCGCTGACTTCTAGCGTTCGAAAATTGAAAAATTTTGCTAAAGAGGTGAAAAAAGGCGTAAAATTGACCTATTTACAACCCATTCAGGCTTTTCAGATTTTAAAATATTTTTACATAACTCTTATAGACTTGTAGCTATAATCAATACGAAGAGAATGTATGTGAAAATTAGTTTGTAAAATAAGCAGTTGCCAAGAAATGGGCAGTTCTGCATAAGTCACTGTTTTCGTTATTTTGCCTGTAAAATAGTCAATTATTATTGGATTTTTATAAAAGTGACATCATTTGATTCAAAAAGCATGTAGCGTCATATCAAGTTGATTACAATTTAAAATTGACACCGGAAGTGACGCCATTTTGTCAAAAACTGCATTTTAAACTTTTTAAATCAATGTTTTATTCAACCAAGAATTACTTAATATGTATTAATAACTTTAACTTTTGGTTTAAATTCACATATAAACACAACTCATATGGTGATATAGATATAATAAAATTGTTTCTACAGGTCACTTTTGAAGGTTTTGGGGCCATAAAAGTGTCAATTATTATTCGATTTTCGTAAACGTTACACCATGTTATACCTAATGCCATTTAGGATTTCATACAAGCAATTTAAGATTTTCATTATCACCGGAAGTAACGTCATTTTGGCAAAAACTGTTTTTTTAGCCTTCAAAACAGATATTTTATTCAAATCAGTCTGTTTTGAAATCTTTTTCAAATTATGGTATTTGATGCCAATCAACAGATAGAATGAACCCATACGATCATACAGATACCACAAAATCGTTTCTAACTTCTACGGTTGCAGAGAAATAGCCGATTTTCTACAAGTCACTTTTCAAGTTTTTTGCTCTTTAAAAGTGGCAATTATTATTCGATTTATATAAAATATTCACTATATGATATCGTATGCCATTTCTGATTTTATAAAACTAATTGAACATTTTCACTAACACCGGAAGTAATTTAATTTTGTCAAGATCATTTACAAGTAACAAATTTATAAAATGAATTGATATTGCTTGGTTGATTCTGCATCCATTTTATTTGTGTGCAATGTTAATTTGGAAACCTGTTTAGTGGTTTCGTTGGTACCGGAATTGACATATGTTCGAGGGTAACTTGGCACCGGAAGTGACATGTTTAAGGGTAACGTGGCACCAGTGAAACCCGTCATTCCTGCATGCAGGTCTAGTTTTTATCATTATTATTCTTTACCGCGGGAGCCTATTTCTCTATGATCGAAAAAAGATACCGATTTGCGGTTCATTTTTCTATTGGGAAACTATGTGGTGGTTACTCAATAAAGCAATTTTTAGACTTCTGCGCAGACCGGAAGTGGCCGAATTTTGAACGTTGGTAAGAAATTAAAAAACGGCTGTGGTTTCGTCAATTCTTTACCTATATTCAAACAAATTACATTTTTAGAAAGCCTGAAGCTTTTCCGAGACAATAGCAATCTCACATTTTGCGATTTCGAAACTTCGTCGGTGACTTCTGTCGTTCGAAAATTGAAAACACGTCGCCTGCGAAACAATTTTTGTTATTTTTGAAAATTTTGAAATTTGACCTATATTTTTGGATACCTCAAGTCAACCCAATTCCAGTAATATAAATTTCATTCAGAGTTATTGCCCTTTATTTTTCGATTTTTTTCGAATTTTCTTACCATTTTGTGAGCTCAGGTTTCGTTTTACGGCAGAATTGACGTTTGTGAAACTTCTGGAACATGAAGTTAAAGTCCAATACCAACAGGTAAAGCAATTTCGATAAGACTCCTTAAACCGGAAGTGGTTGAAATAATGTGCAAAATTTGCAAAAAAACGAAAAAAATGGGTGGTTTTGGGAAAAACGTGATTTCTTCGCCCGATATCAACGGATTAAAGGGATTAAGGTATCGTTGGGTTGCATGAAGAATGGACTATCGTATGATACCCAAATCATACAGATACTATGAAAAGCTAGCAAAATATGGCACACTGAAAATCAAGTATTTTCTGATTTGGAGCGTTTTTGGATGCCTGTATCTCGAAAACTTAACCTACAATTTTTTTTTTTTTTTTTCTATCGAGAGTCCTTTCGGAGGTATTTTGCATGAAACCATCCAATAAGACTTTGAAATGTCTGGAATAGGATAAAAAAGGGACTGAAAATCGAAAAAAGTCAAAAAATCGTGAAATTTTGGAGAATGCTCTACTATTTTTTTTATTTTAAGAGATTTTTTAAAAAAGGTTGTATATTCAGATAGCTGACCTAATTACAATTCTAACGATGTATAATATGTATGTAGTTATTGAAATTTAATTTTCGATATTTTAAATTTTTTGCATTTTTGGCACTTTTGAACATAGGATTTCTCAGGGGCATTTTATCTGATCAGATAATGTAATATATCATTACAGAGCCCTGTGGCCATTTTAGTGCCCAAACCAGCTATTAAAACTATTCCGACAACAATAACCATACCGGAAGTATTCAAAAAATGAAAAAAAAAGAGTAAAAACATTGTCGCACTTGCGAAATACTTGATTTCTCCCTTAGGTAATAGCGGACCAAAATAACTAAAGTGTCGCTTGATAGCCCTATTAATGGACCATCATATGGTATCTAAATAATACGATATCGATGGTAGGGAAATAAATTATTGTATGCCAAAAATCTAGTATTTTCCGATTTTTTAACATTCTGAGACGCCATTTTCTCGAAAACGACGCCTACGATTTTTCTTAAACTTTTCTTATTCAAAGTCCTGTCGGTTGTCTATATAGTGAATCGAAAATGAAAAGCATTGAAATAATAAAAGTGGTACAAAAATGGCCTCAAACTTTGAAAGAAATTGAAAAATCGTTAAATTTTTGGAAATGCTCTTTAATTTATCTATTTTTCCAAAACTACTCAATGGATGTTTCTGACACTTCTGGTACAGAAAGTTAAGTATCCAAAGAACTTCGTAAAGCTATCACAACAACGATCGTAAAACCGGAAGTAGTCGAAAAATTGTCTGATATTTTGAAAAAAATAAATTTTTTTACGAAAACCTTTTTTATTTATGAATATTTTTTGATGATATTTGACAAAGGTTGTCTATATAGCGAATCCAAAATGAAAAGCATTGAAATAATATAGGTTGTCCAAAAATGGCCCCAATCGTTAAATTTTTGTAAATGCTCTTTTATTTGTCTTTTTTTCCAAAACTATGGATATTTGAGACACTTCTGTTACAGGAAGTTAAATATTAAATTACCTAATCAAAGTTATCCTGACAATGATCCCAGAAACGGGAGTAGTCGAAATAATATCCGATATTTTGAAAAAACATCGTAAAAAGTAACAAAATGGTGCTCTTGTGAAAGAAATGGGATTACTATGTCAGATTTCTTCGAATGAAAACAAATAAGGTATCGGGGATAGCGTGGATATTGGTCTATTATATGATATCAGAATCCGATTCCAGTAATATAAGTTTCAATAAGGGTTATCGCCCTTTATTTTCCTATTTTTTTCGAATTTTCTTCCCATTTTGTGAGCGCCCGATATGTATAAAACAAAGTTTGTATTTTGTATGTTGCGAATTTTCGACTTATTTTTCACCTATAAAAATTTCTTTCGGCACCGGAAGTGACGTAATTTTGCCATAATTTACAATTTTGACCGGTCTTTTCGCCAGCAAATATTACTTTTACATATGATAGAGGGTGTCACTGAAGCAAAACAATTAAAATTTGGTAGCTCAATGGATCGGCTATGGTATAATAAGCTTCCTGTGTGATTCCTGAAAGCCGGTTCAGTGCTGCTTGCAGGTCTAGTTATTATTATTATTATATACATTTTTCATTAAAGGTACATTATATAAGATTTAGATAAAGAACTAGCCATTCTATATATTCTTGCTATAATAGTTCAAAAGTAGATAATGTAAAATGAATAATTTGAAAAATTTCATTCAAATTACTCTATTGCAAGCAAAGATATTAGCCTTTGAAGGTTTGACAGACGTGTTCAACAATTTCAACCACTGTACTGTTTGATCAAAGCTAAGTTTCTGTCCTCCATATTTGATTAAATCAAAGTATCGCTGAATCATTTTAATCTATTTAATATCAGAGAAATCTCATGCCATCGAGTGTTGTTGATACTGTATGAGGAAGTATATAAAATTGCATTCATTTCTTATTTTTTAGTACTGTATTTCTTTCTTTAAATAAATGTATACTTATTTGACATCTCTTATTATAATATGTCTTTATTGGTATTTTTTTAAAAACAAGTATAATTGGTGCATGTTCAGGGTTGTTAGGTGAATCATTATTAATATTCTGTTGTATCAGTGGGCTCAGATAGTATTATTTGTTTTGTTTTTTTCTCAACGTTATATATAATTATTATACCGAACCAGTATTTCAATCATGCCAAAAACATTTTCATCTGTATACTATATTTATATTTCTTTTGGATATTGTATTGAAATAAAATGGAAAAAATACTTTTTCCAGGAAATATCACATTCATTGATACAATTTGCTTTTGACCATATTTTTGCCGCAAATCAGGGGCTAGCCGTGTTCACGGTGTCAGCACAACATTTATCTGATGTTATTGTCCCGTAATTCAGGCATATTTGCAGAAAAATTCTCTCATACAAATGTAAACAAGCCAACGTGTTCCGTCTCGTAAAAGGTATTCCCTGGTCTATTTATGGCTATTGACCCCTGACCTAATGACGTTGATTGCTTTTATGGTTTCTGATTGGCTTAGAATATGATTTCTTCACCACATTATGGCTTCACTTGACAAATATAGTCCGAAGCGTAATTCGAGTGTTGGTCTGATTGTTCAAAACATCGCAATAGAAATGTGTACTACAGTGACGACTTACTTGTTTACTTGTGCAGCAAAGCGTCAGATTTTAACCTGGAATTTGCTGAGACAAAATGAAACGATTTTCGTGGCTAAATCACAGCCTAATTGTTGCAACTTTTGTCTAGGTACAGTAATATCTATACAATAATGCCCACTTGATGTTAAATTGACATTAACTGGTTTACCCAACATAAAAACATGGTGATTATTAAGGTCAATAACAGTATTTGCTCTTTTTAAAGATGCTTTACTGAGTAACAAAGGAAGGTTTTTATCAATAACTTCAACATCAATGTATATACGTGTATTATTAATTTGAGCTGGAATTTTAACTAACTGATATGAATATACAGAAACTCCATCTCCAAATTTAAAAGCAGTATGACTTGGCTTATATACAATATCATTTTTAAGAGTGTCATCTAAATTTGCCAAGTAATTGTCTAACCAAGGCCTGCCACAAACAGTTTTTGTACAGGCAGTATCAATGACTGCAGCATTGAATGCCTCCATTGTCAATATTTCATTTGCAGTATACTCAGAAGTTAAAAGGGTTAAATGTACATTGGCTTCATCATTAGTACTACACATGTTAACACCAGATTGTCTACTTGGACAATTCTTATACCAATGATATCTTGAGTCACAGAGTCTACATCTACTTATTACACCATTGAACATTGGATCTAACTTCTGGTCGAGAAAATTATTTGCCTGTCCTCCTAAACGATCACCACGATGATCTACATTTAAACGATTAAATGGGTTGCGTACACTGCGTCTGTTTGTTACTGTCCTAGTAACAAACGCCTGTTCCTGGCTAATGTTCGTATCAACATCACCGATTTTTGATTCACTACATCCAGTTTTACTAAATATTCGATTTAAAGATGATTTCATGTTGTCATATTTAATATCATTACAGGCTGTCAGTGCTAACTGGCGTTCTTTAACTGACAGATTTGCATTATCTAACAGCTTGAAAGCTAACACAGCTTCTGGAAGAGTCATATCATACTTCTTAATACAATTATATTTTTGCTCAAATTCAACAATGTAATCAGACATCAACATGTCTTTCCTATTAAATTTATCAAAGTTACAATATGCACTCTAGACCAAATCAATTTTGTCCTTTTCAAATAATTTATCCAATTCAGTCATAAGAACAGCTACACCATTTTCTACATTTAAATCAGCAGCTGCAATATTCAAGGCTATCTCTCTGGGTTTACCATCCAAGGAAAGTGCCACAATAAGTCCTCTTTTTTTCTTATCTACTTCACATACAATCTGCCACATGTCAACTTCATTTTTCCACTGGCTGTATGTCTTCCCAGCCATAGTAGGAGGATTCTTATAACTACTGGCCATCTTCAAAATGTCCAGCTCTGCTACCAATGTTTCAAGATATTTATTCAGTTTACATTAACAAACTAAAGCACATGTCATGGATCAGACATTCAAGATTGCAGACCTCACCTCCAGGTGATCGCCTACAATGAAGGCCCACCAAAGACTTCCAATCAAGGGAAGTAACCTCCATGTACATATGAGCAAGGGTTCAGACCACAAATATCATACTTAACAGTTTTTGTTTAATGGCTTGAAATATTTGAAGTTCAGATGTTAACTATTTAGATGTATTTATTTTAAGTTAGTTTCATTTCTTTTGAAGAAAGGGAGATGTAAGGATATTATACATTACTATTAAGTTGTCTGACCCCTTTAAGACTAACCATAGTTAGTTTCCTTTAATGTTCAGACCAGAGTTACTTCCCTTATGTAGCAGACGTGTCAACTAACCTGTTTTTTCCGTGAGACTCACAGATTTCGGACCTTTCTCCCTATCTCCTATGCGGGAGGAATTTTCTCACGGAAAATGGCCATATTGCCGATTATATTTTTACTTTCTCAAAGGGAGGTAATTACCCCCACTTACGTTTCATAAATCATTCTGATTGGCTGAATTTGACCGGAAACTCCTAATTTGACTAATGATTATTGAGTACAAGATTAGGCACAATACTAGATCTTTCCGATCTGTGAAATATTTTAAATCGGGTAATAATTGTGACCTCCAGAGGGACCACAAGCTAATAAAGGTGATTTTTCTTACAATCAGGGGCCATAATTCAGGAAGTTACGATCAGATATGCGCAAATATGCAATGGAACCAAGATCTTTAGGTTATACACATATATTTCTAGTTTCATCAAAATCGGTTCAAAATTGTGACCTCTATAGGGTCCACAACCCTGAAATATAACATCTTTTCACACTATTCGCATACAAACGGCAGCCATTTTGTGCGTCAATTTTGGTCCGATATTCACGAAATTCAGACTCAATCATTATTACCATGTAACGGTGATATAATCAAACATTTTTTAAGTCGGACAATAATTTTGTCCTCCAGAGGGACCACAAGCTAAAAAGATAGGCTGGCACTGCCAGGCAGGATACGCCCACATTTTCGAGAGATGGATAGAGAACAAGCAATACCTAAAGTGATTTTTCCTACATCATTAAGTCCTGTATTTCATACTGTATTGGGAGCAGCCATTTTGTTGGTCAGTTCCAGTCTGATATTCATGAAATTCAAAGCCGACAATGATTATGGTGTGACGATACACAACCTAGAAATGTGACTTTTCGGCAAAATCGGATAAGAATTGTGACCTGTAGAGAGTCCACAACCATGATATACCATAACTTTACTCTATTCGATTACAAACGGCGACCATTTTGTCCGGCAATTTTGGTACAATTTTCACGAAATTCGAATAATTCAGGAAGTTACGATCCGATATGCGCAAATACCGAATAGAACCAAGATCTTTGGGTTATAACCATGCATTTCAAGTTTCATCAAAATCAAATTAAAATTGTGACCTATACAGGGTCCACAACCATGATATACCATTTTTTAACAGTATTCGCGTACAAACGGCGGCCATTTTGTCTGTCAATTTTGGTCCGATTTTCCCGAAATTTGATCTCAAACCTTCCTTAAGGTGAAACGGTGATATAATCAAACGTTTTTTTAAATCGGAAAATAATTGTGACTTCCAGAGGGACCACAAGCTAAAAAGGGTGATTTTTCGTACAATCAGGGGCCATAATTCAGGAAGTTATGAATCAATGAGCGCAAATAACGAAAGGAACCAAGATCTTTGGGTTATAAACATGCATGTCAAGTTTCATCAAAATCGGTTCAAAATTGTGATCTCTATAGGGTCCACAACCTTGATATAACATATTTTCACACTATTCGCGTACAAACGTCGGCCATTTTGTCCGTCAATTTTGGTCCGATTTTCACGAAATTTGAACTCAACCTTCATTACCATGTAACGGTAATATAATCAAACGTTTTTTTAAATCGGATAATCATTTTGACCTCCAGAGGGACCACAAGCTAAAAAGGGCGATTTTTCGGACAATCAGGGGCCATAATTCAGGAAGTTACGATCCGATGGGCGCAAATATCGAAAGGAACCAAGATTTTGGGGTTATAGACATGCATGTCAAGTTTCATCACAATCGGTTCAAAATTGTGACCTCTATAGGGTCCACAAGCTAAAAACATGATATTTCGCACAATCAGGGGCCATAATCCATGAAGTTCCGATCCGATACATGCCAATATCGAAAGGAACTGAGATCTTATGGGGATAAACCTATATTTCAAGTTTCGTCAAAATCCGATAGGAATTGTGACCTGTAGAGGGTCCACAAACAAATTGTGGACGGACGGACGTCCGGACAGACGGACGGACGTCCGGACAGACGGACGGACGTCCGGACGGACAGGGGCGACGACATAATACGTCCACATGAAAATGTGGGCGTATAAAAATAGGTTGCCAGGCAACAAAACATACGCTTAGTATAAGAATCATTTAAAATCATAGATTTAGCTGTTCAGTTATCAAAATTCATTGAAAATCAATATACTTGTTCGTCTCAAGACCTTAAACTCTGTGTATCAATGTGAAGTCAATTGGATGATAAGTTTGGCCTCTAGATCGTTACAAAAGATTTTTCAAAGTGATCATGAGAGATAACTCTGGCAGTAATTATCGGAATTCGCTGATAATCGATAGGATTCTTCGTAACATGACCTTTTAAACACTGTGTATAAGTTTCAAGTTAATCGGATTTTAACTTTGGCCTCTAGTTCGTCCACAAGATTTTCTGAGGTGATCAAGGGCCATAATTCTGGCAGCAATTATTGGAAATCGCTGAAAATCAATAGGATTCTCTTCGTCTCATGACCTTAAACACTGTATGTAAATTTAAAGTCAATCGGATATTAACTTTAGCCTAAGAGCATCCACACGATTTTTTGAAGTGATCAAGGGCCATAACTCTGACAGTAATTATCAGAAATTCCTGAAAATCAATAGGCTTCTTCATCTCATGATCTTAAACACTGTGTTTAAATTTAAAGTCAATCAAATATTAACTTTGACCTCTAGAGCATTCACTAGATGTTTAATTGAAGGGATATCGGAAATCGCTGAAAATCAATAAGTTTCTTCGTCTCATGACCTTAAACACTGTGTATAAATTTGAAGTCAATTGGATATTAACTTTAGCCTCTAAAGTCAATCAGGGGCTATAATTCTGGAAGTTACGATCCAAGATCTTTGGGTTATAAACATGCATTTCAAGTTTCATCTGAATCGGTTCAAAATTGTGACCTCTACACTGTTCAAAAGCTAAAGATAGGCTGGCACTGCCAGGCAGGATACACCCACATTTTTGAGAGATGGATAGAGGACAAGCAATACCGAAAGTGATTTTTCCTACATCATTAAGTCCTGTATTTCATACTGTATTGGGAGCAGCCATTTTGTTGGTCAGTTCCAGTCTGATATTCATGAAATTCGAAGCCGACAATGATTATGGTGTGACGGTACATAACCTAGAAATGTTACTTCTCGTCCAAATCGGATAAGAATTGTGACCTGTAGAGAGTCCACAACCATGATATACCATATTTTTACACTATTCGCGTACAAATGGTGACCATTTCGTCCAGCAATTTTGGTACGATTTTCACGAAATTCGAATTAAACCTTCCTTACGGTGCAACAGTAATATAATCAGAGTTTTTTTTTAAATCAGATAATAATTGTTCGAGAGATAGACAGAGAACAAGCAATACCGAAAGTAATTTTTCCTACAATCAAAGGCCATAATTCATTAAGTTACAATTTGATATGCGCAAATATCGAAAAGAATAAAGATCTTTAGGTTATAAACAAGCATTTCAGGTTTCATCAAAATCGAATTAAAATTGTCACCTCTACAGGGTCCACAACTTTGACATAGCATATTTTTACACTGTTCGCGTACAAACGGCGGCCATTTTTTCTGGCAATTATGGTCCAATTTTCTCGAAATTCGAACTCAACCTTCCGTAGGGTGTAACGGTGATAGAGTCAAACGTTTTCAAATCGGATAATAATTGTGACCTCCAGAGGGACCATAGGCGATTTTTCGGACAATCAGGGGCCAAAATTCAGGAAGTTACGATCCGATATGCGCAAATAACGAAAAGAACCAAGATCTTTGGGTTATAACCATGCATTTCAAGTTTTATCAAAATCGAACTAAAATTGTGACCTCTACAGGGTCCACAACCATGATATACAATTTTTTAACAGTATTTGCGTACAAACGGCGGCCATTTTGTATGGCAATTTTTGTGCGATTTTCCCGAAATTCGAACTCAACCTTCCTTACGGTGTAACGGTAATATAATCAACCATTTTATTAAATCGGATAATAATTGTGACCACCAGAGGGACCACAAGCTAAAATAAGGCGATTTTGCGTATAATCAGGGGCCATAATTCAGGAAGTTACGTTCCGATATGCGCAAATATCGAAAGGAACCAAGATCTTTGGGTTATAACCATGAATTTCAAGTTTCATCAAAATCGAATAAAAAATGTGACCTCTACAGGGTCCACAACCTTCATATACCATTTTTTAACAGTATTCGCGTACAAACGACGGCCATTTTGTATGGCAATTTTCGTCCGATTTTCCCGAAATTCGAACTCAACCTTCCTTAGGGTGTAACGGTGATATAATCAAACGGTTTTTCAAATCGGATAATAATTGTGACCTCCAGAGGGACCACAAGCTAAAAAGGGTTATTTTTCGGACAATCAGGGGCCATAATTCAGGAAATTACATTCCGATAGGCGCAAATATCGAAAGGAACCAAGATTTTTGGGTTATAAACATGCATGTCAAGTTTCATCACAATCGGTTCAAAATTGTGACCTCTATAGGGTCCATAAGCTAAAAACGTGATTTTTCGTACAATCAGGGGCCATAATCCATGAAGTTTTGATCCGATACATGCCAATATCGAAAGCAGCCGAGATCATTTGGGGATAAACCTATATTTCAAGTTTCGTCAAAATCGGATAAGAATTGTGACCTGTAGAGAGTCCACAAACAAATTGTGGACGGACGGACGGACAGGGGCGACGACAATATACGTCCACATAAAAATGTGGGCGTATAAAAACAGGATTTTTCGTACAATCAGGAGCCATAACCCAGAAAGAAATAAAAATCATATGTTCATACATGGATAGGGTAACTACAACTTGGAGGGGGCCCCCAATTTGAACATCAACATTTGTAAAATATCACCCCCTAATTTAATCTGTGTATCACCATCAGTTTAACCCCCACTATCTTCAGGGGGTATGTACAGGGGGTGGGGGGTAAAGGTATCAGAAAGAAATAAAGATAGGTTGCCAGGCAACAAAACATACGCCCACAGCAGCTAAATCGTCCGGGCAGTCAACAAGGGTTGTTGCATATTTTTACTTTTTTTGCTAATGAAACATTTGTAATACACTAAAAACTGATTAAGAGTAACGGCTCATTATGTAATTATCAGAAAATCATTAGAATTTGACTGCTTTTTATAAAGTGTTACCCTACACTAACAATTAGTATATACATGAAACATTTAATATCATGGATTTAGCTGTTCAGTTATTAAAATTCATTGAAAATCAAAATACTTGTTCGTTCCAACACCTTAAACTCTGTGTATCAATCTAAAGTCAATCGGATGATAAGTTTAGCCTCTATAGCGTAACAAGATTTTTTGAAGTTATCAAGGGAGATAACTCTGGCAATAATTATTTTAAATCTCTGAAAATCAATAGGCTTCTTCGTCTCATGACCCTAAACACTGTGTGTTAATTTAAAGTCGATCGGATATTAACTTTGGCCTCTAGAGCTTCCACAGGATTTTTTCGAAGTGATCAAGGGCCATAACTCTTGCAGCAATTATTGAAAATCACTGAAAATCGATAGACGACTTAGTCTCATGATTGTAAACACTATGTATAAATTTGAAGTCAATCGGATATTAACTTTGACCTCTAGAGCATCCACTGTGTATAAATTTAAAGTCAATCGGATATTAACTTTGGCCTCTAGAGCGTCCGCAGGATTTTTTGAAGTGATCAAGGGACATAACTCTGGCACTAATTATCGGGAATCACTGAAAATCAATAGGCTTCTTCGTCTCATGACCTTAAACACTGTGTATAAATTTAAAGTCAATCGGATATTAATTTTAGCCTGTAGAGCGTCCACAAGATATTTTAACGTGTTAAAGAGCCATAACTCTGGCACTAATTATCGGAAATCACTGAAAATCAATAGGCTTCTTCGTCTCATGACCTTAAACACTGTGTATAAATTTAAAGTCAATCGGATATTAACTTTGGCCTCTAGAGCGTCCACATAATATTTTGAAGTGATCAAGGGCCATAACTCTGGTAGTTATTATCGAAAATCGCTGAAAAACAATAGGCTTCTTCGTCTCATGACCTTAAACACTGTGTATAAATTTAAAGTCAATCGGATATTAACTTTGGCCTCTAGAGCGTCCACAAGATATTTTGAAGTGATCAAGGGCCATAACTCTGGTAGTTATTATCGGAAATCGCTGAAAATCAATAGGATTCTTCGTCTCATGACCTTAAACACTGTGTATAAATTTAAAGTAAATCGGATATTAACTTTGGCCTCTAGAGCGTCCACAAGATGTTTTGAAGTGATCAAGGGCCATAACTCTGGCACTAATTATCGGAAATCGCTGAAAATCAATAGGCTTCTTCGTCTCATGACCTTAACTTTAGCCTGTAGAGCGTCCACAAGCAATTGTGGACGCCGGACCGACGGACGGACGGGGGCGACGACAATATACGACCACATTTCAATGTGGGCGTATAAAAATCATATGTTCATACATGGACAGTAGGGTAACTACAACTTTTGGAGGGGGCCCCCAATTTGAACATCAACATTTGTAAAATATCACCCACTAATTTAATCTGTGTATCTAAGATATCTAGCACTAATTTTTTTCACATCCGTTTATTTTTAAACAAAGATTGTATATTGAATGAATGTGAAAGAAATACACAAAATTAAATAATACCCAGATTACAGTGTAAGCCTCCATGGATCAACCTAATTTATAGACCAACCTCTAATAATTCCAATTTAGCATTCTCCAATTCTCTATTCAATTTTGTTCTCATTTCTTCTACAGCTTTATCATTAGCTGTTCTATATATATGTTCCTCTTCTTTCAATCTCTCTGCAACTGCTTGACTGCAATTTCGTCAAATATAACTTTTACTGAGAAATTTTTTATTGAGGAATTAAACATAAACATGAAGGATTAGAAAGTATCGTAAAACAGAAACAACTGAATGTAGATCAGGGTATATACATTCAAATAACATTAATTGAGACTTTTAGCAAGTTGGATTTTCCCTATCCGTATCACGTATCTGTATCATATATGTCACACGTTGCGTCAGAGTAGTTTTAGAGTTTTGGCAGATTCTTGCGCTGATCTAAGTTATGTACAGTATGATGGCAGTATGACTTGTGGTTTCTATGGCCATTTTGGACACTGAACACGAATCCGTCGAAATTTTTGACCTAGGATGACCTTTGACCCTGGATAATTCAATTTTTTCAAAATGGCGGCCAAATTTCACGTTTTGGGTCAAATATATCATAAACATACCGTCAAACACCTCTATATATAGGTTTTAGAGGTAGGAAAGAATGAAAAACAACATTTCAAAACAGAATCCGTCGGAATTTTAAACCTAGGATGACTTTTGACACTTGAAAATTCAATTTTATTCAAAATGGCGGCGAAATTTCATGTTTTGGCTCGAGTATACTGTCCAATACCTCCATATAAAGGTTTAAGAGGCAGGGAATCATGAAAAACAACATTTCAGAACAGTTGAGAAATATCTAAGCTTTCAAATTTTCAAAAGCTACGAAAAATCATGAGAAGAGCGTCATTTTGTAGCAAAATTTGACAACTATTTTTAATTCAGTAAGCTACTTTCCAGATTGAAACGGTTGACATATTAAACAAATTTTCACCCAACAGTTCAGTTTATATCGCTAAATACTCCTCTAAGATGTAAATCAATGTCAATAGCAACGTCACTTTCTGGCCATAAAGCGTTCTTTATAGAGTTCCGTAATTCTACCAATTTGAGTTTCTTCATTTTGAAAAGACGTGTTTCGTGGTCTTTCACACGTAGATGTAGTTGTTAACCCCGGGTAGTTGATTTCCTGAATTTATTCTTTTTCGCTAAGACTAACTTTTTAGACAATTTAAGAGTAGCCACAATGTCCTTTAGTTTTCTTGCTGCCCATGTAGCTTCTGGTTTACAGGTCAGGCCCATTGCCACCTCTCTTGCTTTTAGTAGATTCGGCTTTCTAGTTCTTGGGTGAAGAGGAGCGGCAAGAGAGGTGGAAGTGGGCCCATAAGTCGGATGCTCCAGTGGCAACAGGAAAATTGGAGAAAGACATTAGGGCTACTCTGAAATTGATGTAGCAAAATAAAAAAGACGCAATTCAAGACACGATTACTTCAAACGATCGCTTAGTGCAAAGAGCATGGTGGACCACAAACAGTTGACAGTCTTTAACTTGTTGACAGGAACTTGACAACCAGAGGGCTGAGGCTTTCAACTGTATCTGGTATGGTATTAGACAACAGCCACGTGTGAAAGACCACGAAACACGTCTTTTCAAAATGAAGAAATTCAACTTGGTAGAATTACGGAACTCTATAAAGAATTTTTTATGGCCAGAAAGTGACATTGCTATTTACAATGATTAACTTCTGAGAGGAGTATTTGGTGATGTAAACTGAACTATTGGGTGAAATTTTGTTTACCATGTCAAGCATATGAATCTGGAAAGTATTGTTTTAAAAAAATGTCAACTTTGCTGCAAAATGACATTTTTTCTCATGATTTTACGTAGTTTTGATATAGTTTGAAAGATCAGAAGCTTCACAACAGTTCTGAAATGTTGTTTTTCGTGCTTTCCTACCTCTATAACCTACATGTAGAGTTAATGAATCTGGAAAGTATTGATATTAAATATAACTGTCAAATTTTGCTACAAAATGACGCTCTTCTCATGATTTTTCGTAGCTTTTGACAATTTGAAAGCTTAGATACTTCTCAACTGTTCTGAAATGTTGTTTTTCATGATTTCCTGCCTCTTAAACTTATATATGTATTAGACAGTATATTCGACCAAAAGCATGAAATTTGGCCGCCATTTTGAAAAAATTGAATTATCCAGGGTCAAAGGTCATCCTAGGTCAAAAATTCCAACGGATTCTGTTTTGAAATGTTGTTTTTCATTCTTTCCTACCTCTAAAACCTATATATAGAGGTGTTTGACGGTATGTTTATGATATATTTGACCCAAAACGTGAAATTTGGCTGCCATTTTGAAAAAATTGAATTATCCAGGGTCAAAGGTCATCCTAGGTCAAAAATTCCAACGGATTCTGTTTTGAAATGTTGTTTTTCATTCTTTCCTACCTTTAAACCCTATATATAGAGGTGTTTGACGGTATGTTTATATTTGACCCAAAACATAAAATTTGGCCGCCATTTTGAAAAAATTGAATTATCCAGGGTCAAAGGTCATCCTAGGTCAAAAATTTTGACGGATTTGTATTCATTGTCCAAAATGGCCATAGAAACCACAAGTCATGGAAAAAAGTTCATATTTACCCAACCCTACTATGAAGATCAGTATTAGTCAAGTGCCTTGTCTACAATTTCTCGGGAGTGCATTTCTCGCTGAGTTTTTAAAAAAATTAATGTCGCATCTTATAAAAAAAAATCTTTGACTTTGACTCGACAGGAATTTTTGGTTTCACTAATTTATCATTTACATCCCTTTACCATAGAATCACATCATTTACAGATTTGCAAGGTCCCATATCTACCTAAATCTAGCACGTCGATCAGCCAGTGTGCAGACAGAAAGACAGGAAAAGTATGCAAATTCTGAGAAAAAACCATCAAAAATAATGATTAAATTCCAGTCTTTATTATGATTAACTTCACATCAAATATACACCTATTTGTTCTAAGAGACACATAGATTCATAAAAAAACGCTATGATACAACATTTCAACGTCTAAAAAAATGACAATGTTATACAGACCTTCTCCGTATGAAAGTTGTTCGATACGGGCTGCCGTATCCCTTAACATGTATGAACAAGCCAACAGTGAGGCTGATGTCCCCCGCCGAAATCCCAAAATAAATAGATGACACATATTAATTAATCGCACATTTATTTTTTTCAAAAGTATCGACCAATCAAACTGAACACGAAGTGTCATCCAAAAATTGCTTATCTCTGCCTACCGTAAGAAGAAAATGCTCATCTTCGAACTCCATCAAAGCATTGACCTAATAAGCATACACACCAATTTTGAACATTTTAACTCAATTCGAAGGAGAGTTATTGTGTTCCAAAGTCTCGGCAAATCAAATTGCTTATCGCTCTGCTTACCCTGAGCAGAAAATGCTCATAATCGATCATAGTCAAGGTATTACTGTAATGAAACTATACACCAAGTTTCATCACTCTCACTTAATTAGAACTAAAGTTATCGTGTCTCAAAGCATCAACCAATCAAATTGCTTATCTCTGCCTACCCTAAGCGGAAAATGCTCATCTTCAAACTCCATCAAGGCATTGACCTAATAAGTATATACACTAAGTTTGAACATTTTAACTCAATTAGAAGGAGAGTTATTGTGTTCCAAAGTCTCGACCAATCAAATTGCGTATTGCTCTGCTTACCCTGAGCAGAAAATGCTAATTATCGAACTTAGTCAAGGTATTACTGTACACCAAGTTTCATCACTCTCACTTAATTAGAACTAAAGTTATCGTGTCCCAAAGCATAAACCAATCAAATTGCTTATCTCTGCTTACCCTAAGCGGAAATGCTCATCTTCGAACTCCATCAAGGCATTGACCTAATAAGCATATACACCAAGTTTGAACATTTTAACTAAATTAGAAGGAGAGTTATTGTGTTCCAAAGTCTCGACCAATCAAATTGCGTATTGCTCTGCTTACCCTGAGCAGAAAATGCTCATTATCGAACTTAGTCAAGGTATTACTATAATGAAACTATACACCAAGTTTCATCACTCTCACTTAATTAGAACGGATGGACGGACGGACAGACAGACAGACAGACAGACAGACAGACAGACAGACAGACAGACAGACAGACAGACGAACCCATTTTACTAGTCCCCCAACTTTCTTCGAAAGGCGGGGGACAAAAATACACACACATTGATGACGTCACACACAAAATCCATATGGATACGCGATACGCACAAGGAATTTAGGCTTGCCAAAAGTCTCTAATCAATTTCTAGGTGTATATTAGCACCTTTAATAATAAAATTAAATCTTGCATCACTAAATTATTGACCTAATTCCAACCATCCAGCAGTCGGTATTTGCTGGAAAACATGGTACTGTATGATTGAGTTACAGCAACAACAGAAACGACTGAATGTAAATCAGGGTATATACCAGGGATCTTAAAAGGCTGTTTTTTGTCGGCTTTAGCAGATTAATCTTAAATCTAGCCGATTGATAAAACCATGAATCTGCCACTATTATGGTATCATATATCAATCTACTTTTGGTCGATTTACAAAGAGTTAATTATCATGCCGAATGATAAAACAATGAACCGGCCACTATGATGTCATATATCAATCTTTTTTCCGGACGATTACAAAGAGGTAATTATTACTTGTTGATTAATTAACCCATCAAAGAGTCAATCAATGCAATACCATTTTGTAAATCAACAACTTGGTTTAGTTATTTCATGCCAAGTAAAAGAATAACTGAAAATAGCGATGGCGGAGTTAACCTTGAACTTCAAGCAAGCGTGTCATCATAGCATTTGGAAGTTCCATAAGCTGGAGATCTTCCCACGTCCAATATACACTATAAACCCCAGAATGCCTCGTTTGTCATTTCTGTCCAAACGAGGTAAAAAAAAAATGTCTCGGTGTTTGGAGTTCCAAAACGATGTTTTATATATTGCCCTGTTTTTGGAACGAGGCTTGGTAAAAATGCCTCGTTTACTAAACGTGTTTTTTTCAAGATAGTTATTAGCGGTATTTGCTATCAGCGAATTTGTAAACATTAAAAGTTATGTTATCTAATACAAAAATAAAACCAGTTCAAACTATGATATTATAATCAGAGAAATAGACAAGACAAGAATACACGCCATAGGTAGAGGTGTAGAACTATTGCAGCCACACAGCTACCTTGATTAATTTATAACCCCAATCATATGTGTTAAGTAATAACTGTTGTGTTGTGAAAGCTAATTGGGGTTATAAATTCATCAAGGTAGGTGTGTGTCTGCAATATCACAGACAACAAATTAGTGTTCATCTGATCTAAATACAACAAATAATCCATTCTTATTAATCAAAGATAGGCTGGCACTGCCAGGCAGGATACGCCCTCATTTTCGAGAGATGGACAGAGAACTAGCAATACCGAAAGTGATTTTTCCTACATCTTTAAGTCCTGTATTTCATACTGTATTGGGAGCAGCCATTTAGTTGGTCAGTTCCGATATTAATGAAATTCGAAGCCGACAATGATTATGGTGTGACGGTACACAACCTAGAAATGTGACTTTTCATCAAAATCGGATAAGAATTGTGACCTGTAGAGAGTCCACAACCATGATATACCATATTTTTACACTATTCGCATACAAACGGCGACCATTTCGTCCGGCAATTTTAGCACGATTTTCACGAAATTAGAACTCAACCTTCCTCATCAAAATCGAATTAAAATTGTGACCTATACAGGGTCCACAACCATGATATATCATTTTTTTAACAGTATTCGCGTAAAAACGGCGGCCATTTTGTCTGCCAATTTTGGTCCGATTTTCCCGAAATTCAAATTCAACCTTCCTTACAGTGTAACGGTGATATAATCAAACGTTTTTTTAAATTGGATAATAATTGTGACCTCCAGAGGGACCACAAGCTAAAGAAAGGGGGATTTTGCGTATAACCAGGGGCCATAATTCAGGAAGTTACGATCCGATATGCGAAAATATCAAAAAGAACCAAGATCTTTGGGTTATAACCATGAATTTCAAGTTTCATCAAAATCGAATTAAAATTGTGACCTTTACAGGGTCCACAACCTTGATATACCATTTTTTAACAGTATTCGCGTACAAACGGCAGCCATTTTGTATGGCAATTTTGGTCTGATTTTCCCGAAATTCGAACTCAACCTTCCTTACGGTGTAACGGTAATATAATCATGTAATATAATCAAACGTTTTTTTAAATCGGATAATAATTGTGACTTCCAAGGTAAAAAAAAAAAGGCGATTTTGCATATAATCAGGGGCCATAATTCAGGAAGTTACGATCCGATATGCGCAAATATCGAAAGGAAGCAAGATCTTTGGGTTATAACCATGAATTTCAAGTTTCATCAAAATCGAATCAAAATTGTGACCTCCACAGGGTCCACAACCTTGATATATCATTTTTTAACAGTATTCGCGTACAACCGGCGGCCATTTTGTATGGCAATTTTCGTCCGATTTTCCCGAAATTCGAAAACAGCTTTTCCTTAGGGTGTAACGGTGATATAATCAAACGGTTTTTTAAATCGAATAATAATTGTGACCTCCAGAGGGACCACAAGCTAAAAAGGGTGATTTTTCGGACAATCAGGGGCCATAATTCAGGAAATTACATTCCGATAGCCGCAAATATCAAAAGGAACCAAGATCTTTCGGTTACAAACATGCATGTCAAGTTTCATCAAAATCAGTTCAAAATTGTGACCTCTATAGGGTCCACAAGCTAAAGATAGGCTGGCACTGCCAGGCAGGATACGCCCACATTTTCGAGAGATGGATAGAGAACAAACAATACGGAAAGTGATTTTTCCTACATCATTAAGTCCTGTATTTCATACTGTATTGGGAGCAGCCATTTTGTTGGTCAGTTCCAGTCTGATATTCATGAAATTCGAAGTCGACAATGATTATGGTGTGACGGTACACAACCTAGAAATGTGACTTTTCGTCAAAATCGGATAAGAATTGTGACCTGTACAGAGTCAACAACCATGATATACCATATCTTTACACTATTCGCGTACAAACGGCGACCATTTCATCCGGCAATTTTGGTACCATTTTCACGCAATTCGAATAATTCAGGAAGTTACGATCCGATATGCGCAAATACCGAAAGGAACCAAGATCTTTGGGTTATAACCATGCATTTCAAGTTTCATCAAAATCGAATTAAAATTGTGACCTTTACAGGGTCCACAACCTTGATATACCATTTTTTAACAGTATTCACGTACAAACGGTGGCCATTTTGTATGGCAATTTTGGTCTGATTTTCCCGAAATTCGAACTCAACCTTCCTTACGGTGTAACGGTAATATAATCAAACGTTTTTTTAAATCCGATAATAATTGTGACCTCCAAGCTAAAAAAAAAAGGCGATTTTGCGTATAATCAGGGGCCATAATTCAGGAAGTTACGATCCGATATGCGCAAATATCGAAAGGAAGCGAGATCTTTGGGTTATAACCATGAATTTCAAGTTTCATCAAAATCGAATCAAAATTGTGACCTCCACAGGGTCCACAACCTTGATGTACCATTTTTTAACAGTATTCGCGTACTAACGGCGGCCATTTTGTATGGCAAGCTAAATTGAATCAAAACTATTTTTTTACGGATTACACTGAAAATAAAACTAATCTGAATCACAATTGACGCAACTTTTCGCACGAATGGCACGGAAAATAATTTGTGCTGCTTTGTTATATTATTGACGTGCTTATATACTATGTTATTTTGATGTGCTTATATACTTTGTTATTTCTATTTTTACTGAGCGCCATAGAAAACGCATCACTTAGTTTTTCGTATAACAAAATGATCCTGTAAACATTAAAGATGTTATGAATTTATGTTCACTCTGAATTTCATTCACCAATTGGCAACTAATGATTAAAATGATGCAGGGGGACAGAAACCACCAAGGAAGAGGCATAATACCAAAATCCAAAGCCAGCTCCAGGAATTAAAAGGAAGACACGAGGAAGAAGAATTGAACTTAATCGAGTATTTAGACAGTGTGTCTTATTTGGCGAAATTAAACTAATTTGTTATAGTATAGTTATGGTTTTTATTTACTTGGCGAAGTTTGTTTTAGTATTGTTATGTTTTTATTTGTTATAGTATACACGGTAACATGCATAGTGTGTAGAAATGTCGTCAGAGCTTTTAGTATTGGGCTTATGCGTTAGAAAATCCTCTGAGCAAGTAGTAAAGCTTAATTATGGTTACTATTAATGAAAACTAGTGAGAAATATACGTGTTGTCAGTTGTCGCTTAAACCCGTCAGTACTTGTACCGTACGTCAGTATTTCTGTTATTGGTCAGTAATAATCATACGGTGAGTATGTAAGTTAATTGGTTAGTATTCCTTACTTCTGTCAGTATGTAAAAATAATGTGAGTAATTAAACAAACATATCACTAGTGAGGCACATGCGGGAGAAATTGACGAAAGCGTGACTAATTAAGAAAACGTCACTATTTGAGCTACCGCTTACTATCTGAGTATAACTGCCTGTTACCTTTGATGTGCGTTAGTAATTGGACACGGCGCCAGTAGAGCGTGAAATCGTTAACTATATACATTTCTGGTGAGTATTGTTATTATAGGTAATTGTAACTTCCTGTTAAATTGTCGCTACCTTCTGAATAAAATATTAATTAGGGTTTCACACTGCGTAGCTTGTGTGAAACACTATTGTTTTTGTTAAATTTCTTCTTCTCATTATTATTTTTTTTTTTTCCCATTTGCTTATATCTCAGGAACTACTTGTCGGATTGATCCAATTTTTTCGGTTTTACCGGGAAAGTGGGTGTGACTTAGAGATTAAATCTATTTCAAACGTTCTGCGAAAATGCGAAATGTCCGAAATCACCGAAGTTGTTGTTTTTTGAAATATTACCGTAATATTAACAACAATTGTTGGATTTTATCGTTTGATAGTTTTTGACATAGCCAGAGTCGTCTGATTAGGGCAAAAATGTGAACATTTTTTTTCTGGATAATTTTCCTTGGTCGCTATTGGCTAATTCAGTTTATCAGTTCTATATAAATTATTTATTGTCCGATTTGTATAAAACAAAGTTTATATGCTCCATGGTCCAAAATGTCATTTTTTTTGTTACCGGCAAAGTTTCCTGTCGGCACCGTAAGTGATGTAAATGTAGCAAAAACTACAATTTTAACAGTTCGGTACCACTTTTTGAAAGTAAAAATTATTTTTTTCAAATCTAATATGGCTGAAAAGATGTGCCATATAAAGGCGCACAAAACATCGGGCTCAGTTTTTTAAATTTCGATTTCGTTTTCGGGCAATTTGGATTAAAGGGTGAAAAAAGGTGTCAAAATAAGCTATTTACAACCCATCCAGCGTCTTCATATCAAAAAATATATTTTCGTAACATTCATAATCTCGTAGCAATAACCCATACGAAGAGAATGTATGTGAAAATTAATTTGTAATATGCGCAGTTGCCGAGAAAAAGTCAATTTTGCATGAGTCACTTTTCACGTTATTTTAGCTGTAAAAGAATAAATTATGTGATTTTCAATTTTCTTTCACCATTGGATGCCTAATGCCGTAGTGGACAAGGTCAAACCATTCTACCTCATACGCTGCCACTGGAAATGACGTCATTTGCTCAAAACTTAATCTTTAGCATTAAAAAACAATATTTTATTTTATTTGATTCTATTCATCAAATAGAATGAACCCATACGATCATACAGATATCACAAAACGGTTTCTAACTTGTACGGTTGCAAAGAAATGGGCGATTTTCCATAAGCCATTTGTAATATGCGCAGTTGCCGAGAAAAAGTCAATTTTGCATGAGTCACTTTTCACGTTATTTTAGCTGTAAAAGAATAAATTATGTGATTTTCAATTTTCTTTCACCATTGGATGCCTAATGCCGTAGTGGACAAGGTCAAACCATTCTACCTCATACGCTGCCACTGGAAATGACGTCATTTGCTCAAAACTTAATCTTTAGCATTAAAAAACAATATTTTATTTTATGGTTCGTACATATTATTTTTTTCAAATTATGATATTTGATTCTATTCATCAAATAGAATGAACCCATACGATCATACAGATATCACAAAACGGTTTCTAACTTGTACGGTTGCAAAGAAATGGGCGATTTTCCATAAGTCACTTTTCGAGGATTTTGGTCTATAAAAGTGTCGGTTATCATTCGATTTTTATAAAATTTTCACCATATGATATCTTATGTCATTTATGATTTCCTAGAACTAATTTATCATTTTCAGTATCACCGGAAGTAATTATATTTTGGCAAAAACTGTATTTTTAGCCTTCAAAACAGATATTTTTTTTCAAACGAGTCTGATTTGTAAAAAATTTAAAATTATGATATTTAGTTCGCATCAACTAATAGAATGAACCCATGCGATCATTCAGATACCACAAAATGGTTTATCACTTGTATGGTTGCAGAGAAATAAACGATTTCCTACAAGTCACTTTCCAAGGTTTGGGGTCTATAAAAGTGGCAATTCCTATTCGATTTACATAAAATTTTCACCATGTGATTATCATTTCTGATTTTAAGAAACTAATTTAATATTGACTTGAGCAAAAATGAGAATTTTTTTTGTCTCGGTTATTTTCCATGGCCGCCATTGGCTAATTCAGTTTTTTTAACCCTAGATTAATTATTTATTGTTCGATTTGTATAAAACAAAGTTCATATGCTTCGTTGTCTCAATCGTCATCTTTTTTGTTACCAATAGTGTTATCTGTCGGCAACGGAAGTGGCGTAAATTTACCAAAAACTACAATATTGACAGTTAGATACCATTTTTCAAAAGAAAATATTATTTTATTTAAAAACTGATGTAACTAAAAGTGTGTGCCCTTTAAAAGCGCAAAAAAGTGTGAGCTCAGTTTTTTTAATTTCGGTTTCATTTTCGAGCAAATTGGATTAAGAGGTGAAAAAAGCTGTAAACTGACCTATTTACAACCCATTCAGGCTTTTCAGATTTTAAAATATTTTTACATAACTTTTATAAACTTGTAGCTATAATCCATACGAAGAGAATGTATGTGAAAATTAGTTTGTAATATAAGCAGTTACCGAGAAATAGGCAGTTTTGCGTAAGTCACTGTTTTTGTAATTTGCCTGTAAAATAGTTAATTATTAAAGGATATTCACAAAAGTGACACCATTTGATTCAAAAAGCAAGCCTGCGTCATATCAAGTCGATTACAATTTAAAATTGACACCAGAAGTGACGCCATTTGGTCAAAAACTGCATTTTAACTTTTAAAATCAATACTTTTTTTCAACCAATAATTATTTAATATGTAATAATAAAATTAACTTTTGAATTAAATTCACATATTAACAAAACTCATACGGTCATATAGATATCATAAAATTGTTTCCAAATTGTTCATTTGCCGAGATATAAGCGGTTTTCTAAAAGTCTAAAAGTCACTTTTGAAGGTTTTTGGCACATAAAAGTGTCAATTATTTTTCGATTTTCATAAAATTTTCACCCTTTGATGCCTAATGTCATAGTCAGTGTTATAAAACTAATTTAACGTTTTTGGTATCACAGGAAGTAATGTTATTTTGGCAAAAACTGTATTTTCAGCCTTCAAAACATATATTTTATTCATATGATTCTAATTTGTAATGTTTTTAAAATTATGATATTTGATTCCAATCAACAAATAGACTGAACCCATACGATCATATAGATACCCAAAAATAGTTTCTAACTTGTACGGTTGCCGAGAAATAGACGATTTTCTACAAGTCACTTTTCAAGGTTTTTGGTTTATAAAAGTGGCAATTATTATTCGAATTACATAAAATTCTCACCATATGATATGTTATGCCATTTCCGATTTCACAAAACTAATTGAACATTTTCATTATCACCAGAAGTAATGTAATTTTGCCAGGATCACTTACAAGTAACCAGGGCTCGAAATTCGTTTTTTCGATCGAAAGCCAACATTGGCCTACGATAGGCCAAAGTGCAACCTTGATCGTAGGCCAAAAATTAAAAATCCAAGGCCAAGTCATAAATTATTATATTATCAGCTTAATCTGTTTATTGTAGTGTAGATCTTTTTTCTCAGTCAAATGGTTGTTACAGGTTGTTATTTATTACTTTTACAAAAATAATGCATCCTTACAGTTTAGGGGGGGGGGGATAAAACTCTTATCGTACCGTTTTTAGTGCGATTTTTTATTTAAAAAATCGGCATTTTTATAAGGATTTGAAAGTATTACTATATCATCGGTAGAGCTTCGTAAAATATCAATACAAATCGATAGTATTGATAAGATATGCCAAAAAGCACTCTCAAGTATCGTTCTCTTCGTCTATTTTTCGTGCGTGCGTCGGGGGCTGAGGAGTCGACTCGATGTTTTCCGTAACTTAATCCTTCGTATATAATAATACAATAGCCTACTTCGGTCACTTTATATTTATATTTCAAAGTCTCAATCCAATCTCAATGAACAATTTATGATAACAAGCTCTTTAGCCTTACTTTAGACAATTCATTTTTCCATAGTTTTTGCACGCGAATCGACAACGAATTATCCGCCATGTTGGTATTTGTCGCGCTCACGTACGCAATGCTTTGAGTCGAATCGTGCTCATTTTATTTTGGTTCCTCCACATACATCGGCATATCAACGGTTTTTCGTCATTCAGAACCACGGCTACATTATTTAAAAATTAAATACAATTTATACGTAATATGAGAAGTTTATTATTAACTAGACGAACAAAAAACAACTATCGCAAAACATCGTATGGTTTTGATTTTTAAACACGTAATCCAGTCTTGATTACGACCGTGAATAGATGATTGTTTCGATATTATCAATCGACACTTCAATGCCGACTATCGATAGTAAGAATAACTATCGATACCAAACTCTAATCGGCAGCCATACATGGCCGTGGATAATTGAAAATCGGCCACGAATCTGCGGCCAAATTCTAAAATTCGGAGGCCATGGCCGCCGTGGCTGCCGGCAGTGTCGAGCCCTGCAAGTAACATATATATAAAATGAATTGATATTGCTGGATTTGGTTGATTCTGCGTCCATTTTATTTGATGTGTGCAAACCTGTTATTATTGGTTTCTTTGGTATCGGAAGTGACATATGTTCAAGGGTAACTTGGCACCAAAAGTGACACAAGTTCAAAGGTAACAAGGCACCAGTGAAACCCATCATAGCTGCATGCAGGTCTAGTTAATTATTTATTATTATTCTCGAATCAGAAAATGTTGGGTTTTTTAAAACAATAATGGATGGTACTGAACAGGAGTATTTTTCGGTTACCGCCGTAGTTTGCAGAATGTTTTTAAACAATAACGGGTGTATTTTTCGGCAATTTCCATAACCGCTGTAGTTTGCAGAATACAGGGCAATGTGTAGTTTGCAGAATACTGGGCAATGTGTAGTTTGCAGAATACGGGGCAATGTGTATAGTGTTATTTAATTTACAATTTATATTTATTCTCATTCATGCAGATTGGCACTTGTTTTGGGACGTGTGACGCTTTAATATCTGTATGGTTTAAATTCGAATCACAACTAATAGTTAAAAAAAGATCATCAACACAAATCTGTTTTCACTAATTTTATTGAAACAGACAACATGATAGATAACAGAAATAATGAATTTCAAACATAGACATACAAGCTGAAATTCTTAGCACTGAAGAATCGTGTGCATACCGGGCTGGTATGAGGCATCGCACATCTTGTGTTGTCGCTTATCGTGAAATAGTTCCAAATCTTACTACTTCACGTTAGTTTTATCATAGAACTAGAATACTAACGGGAACGCCCACGGTGTGACGTCACTATTTTATGTGACGGCCGGTCTCTGGTGCTGATATCGGGCACAGCGTACTTCCGGTTTATGCAGACGCCAGCAAAATGCCGGGCGCTAATTGTGTTTTGTACGGATGTTCCGCCTGTAACAAAAGAAATTGTGGCTTATCTTTTCATCGTTTACCAAACAACAACCCTGAGTGGAAGGAGAAGCTTTTAAGAATAATATGATCTACCAGATCAGACCCGATAAATGAAATGACATTGACAGTATCAGTTCAAGTTCAAGACACTTCGAGCCTGATAGTGATTGTTTCGTTGAAAGTAAGTAAGTAAAGTCTCAAAAGAAATTAAATGTAGCCAAGTTGACAGTTCACCCTTACAACCTACACAAAAATTATAATAAACCCATACTAGCTGAGTGTCTGTATAATCTCATGACTGCTCGTTAATTTTATCTTTTATCTCACCAAAGTTGCAGGCAGGTTTGTTTACATCTGTTTCGTTTCGATATAACTTTAGGTCTAGGAAGGCTACTTGCAGTTTGTTTTGAAATTTGTAGATCAATCCAGGGATTTCCCGGTGGTCAATATAGGCCCTATGCGAAAGCATTACTTTTCTCTCTTACTGAATACTATTATCTTATTTTATTTTAATTTCACGAATTACTGATTCAATTTTTTTAAAAGTCCAATAAGGATGTGTGGTCAAAATTTTAACAAGAGCAGCCCCATAAAATTGTTCATCTGACCTTGACCTGTCAAATCCCGAAAGGGGTATTGAATGTGTGTCTTGTGTTATGATTGTCATATTGTTTTTATTTTATGTACATGTTTATATAGACTGGCCCAGTCTCTTCTATTTATTTTACATTTCGATTTATATAAAAAGTAGTAATTTTTAGTAAACCAACACTTTCGTTTCCATTTGTATAAAAAAAAAAATTTGAGTAAACCTGTAACCAGCACCAGAGACTGGACAATTTGCGAGCTTCACAATAAAATGGGCGTTTCTTGTCCTGTTTTACGTTGTTCCTTATTTGGAATGATTGACAGTTGTCAAGCAAGCCACGAGTCACGTGACACGAATTTGTAAATGTGATGTCTAAGATAAATTAAGTTCGATATTTACCTTCATGAATCATGCGTCTCGAATGGAGTGCAAAGCAGTCATGCTGAAACCGTCTGCGGGCTGATGTCACGTTTCTGTTTCCATTCGCCATTCGGCTTCGTCCCGATACGCATGAACTGGCTTCGTTAAGTTGTTATAATGATGTCGTGTGTAATTATTTATGTTCATTCACCTCATCCCATACGTTGTATCCGTTCATTCGACAGATATTGTCCGTCAACAAAATTCTTAGATCGTTAAAGTATCACTAAATAACAATAACTGTTATCCACAACAAACATCTCGCACCTACACCAGTTTGCCAGTGCAAATGCAGTAATCCCGTGCACGACGTCACACGACCTACATAATGCAGATTGACCTACTAGATGAGAATGAAGGTCTATTTGCCCAGTCTCTAGAGATTACGTTTTTTTTGGGGGGGGGGGTTGAGAGGACTGGCCAATTTTTGGTGTGTGGAGAAGACTGGCCACCAGTCTAATGTTTATATTGTATGCTGTCCTCAATGGATGTTTCGATACAATAAATATCTTATCTTATCTTTCCCCCAAACACTTTTACATTCAAAATAATCTTGCTCCCCATATTATTAATCTACATGAAAAAAACCCAACAATTGTGCCTGAACCTTTTTGTTTTGTTTTAGTGAACCTTTTTATTTTGATACTATGAATTTTTCAGATGTTTACAAAAAATCTGGCTCTACGTATAGAAGATTAAAAGAAGGAAGTTTACCAACCTTAAATCTTCCACAGAAAAGCATAACGACAAAGAAATTGGATCCAAGAAGCCACCGGTAACTTAATTTTCTATTAATAATACTAGATTGATTTTCATTAGATTGGGAGGACCATAGTGTCCATAGTAATGAATCTTTTTTATTTGAAATAAAACTTATTTTGGTGAAAATCATTTTCGCAATGTTGGTCCCACCCATGATCCCCTCTTCCATATTAATTATAAATGCTTCCTTATTAAACATACATTATGTAAGATTTAGATAAAGTGCTAGCCATTCTTACTATAATATAATAGTTAGAAAGTAGATAATGTAAAATGAATAAATTGAAAATATCATTCAAATTAAGGGCCTACTCTATTGCAAGTCAAGATATTAGCCTTTGACGGCTTGACAAGACGTGTGCAAGAATTTCAACCAAGGTACGTCGTACTGGTTGTTTGAAGCTAAGTCTCGCCCTTCCATTTTTAGCTTAAATAAAAATATTCCTGAACTGTTCCAATCTATTTAATATCAGAAAAATCTGATGCCAACGATTATGAGTTGATCATGGCCTTGATATTGATAATTAATTAATAAATGTCTAACTCTAATTTATAATTAAGAAAACATTTCAGGCCTAAAGAAAGGCCTGCAATAGGCAGATTTAGCTCTTGCATAATGTATGTTTAAATATCTATATATGAAATGCAATTCTTACATTATTAATTATACTACCATGAACATCACATTCTTCTTATATACTTTTCTAAATTTTCAATTATTTTTCTTGTTTTAGTTTAAATGAATTTTTTCTATTTCATTCAGAATCCTAGGAAAACCGAAGAACAACAATGTGTAAAAGTAACGTTTCAGATGTTGCAGCAATCATCTTTAGGTTAAATGCCTGCTTCGTTGCTATGTCAGTCTACAAATGATTATATTCACCTATTTAAAAGTGAAGATAACAGAATAAAATAAAATTTAACCATTGACAAGGACTTGAACTGTGAAGTACGATATAAATTTTGTTTCCTATTGGGTCAAATCAGAAATCGGTCAACTTGGGCGTCAATTTTTTAAATAAAACCTACAATAATTTTGTTAGGCCGTGATGTGAAATTTCTAGCAAGCTTATTTCTGTTTCTCCATTCCGACCATTTTCAGGTGGAAAACAAACTACATCATCTAATTCTTCTAGTATTACTTTGTACTTCCACACAACTTTTCTTTCATCAATTCTTTGACGTTTGACAGAAAATGTAAAAAGATAGGTTGGCACTGCCAGGCAGGATACGCCCACATTTTCGAGAGATGGATAGAGAACAAGCAATACCGAAAGTGATTTTTCCTACATCATTAAGCTGTGTTAGTGGCTAATGCATGAAAAGTTGTTTGTACCGTATACTAATCTTGGTATGTAGTCTAAAGATGTAACATTTTGAAGCTAGCAGCAAGTGCTAATAATATTCAAAACATCCAGCAGAAATTTGAAGATATTAACTTCCAGTGATTTATTACAAATATCAAGTGCTATATTGAGTTGTTGCCTTGTTTCTCCTGCCACCACTTTGGCCAACGTGCGTAAGCACAACAATTACGCACAACACAAAGTATGTTTCAAAACACAAAGAGTTCTAGCATGTTATTATATACCATCGTTTACTTATATAATCTTAATAAGTCAAAATAACACTTTACTTTGAATTTAGGCCCCACATGTATAAGACAAAGAAAATATTTATCTTCAATAAATTTTAATAACTAAAATTTGATACAGAGTGGATTCTTGTTTAAGATTTAAAATTATAAAATAACCATACCTTGATGGAGTGAATTCACAGTGAATTTTATAGCAACATATATATAGGCCTACATTTATTTTCAGTTGTTCTATTGTCTACATACATAATTAGACGGCTATCCTGTCACATTAATGTGACCGAATTCTATTGACAAGCAACACCATGAATATTGTACTTGTAGCTCGAATTGAAAGGCGCAAAACTCTTTGTATTTCAACATTTTAAAAAAAAATAGGTTGCCAGGCAACAAAACATACGCCCACACAGCAGCCAAATCGTCCAGGCAGTCAACAAGAGTTGTTGCATATTAAGGAATTATCAGAAAATCATTAGAATTTGTTTGGTTTTCATAAACAAACGTTTTTTTTTTTAAATCAGATAATAATTGTGACCTCCAGAGGCACAACAAGCTAAAAAGGGTGATTTTTCATACAATCAGGGGACATAATTCAGGAGTAATGACCCGATGGGCGCAAATATCGAAAGGAACCAAGATCTTTGGGTTATAAACATACATGTCAAGTTTCATCAAAATCGATTCAAAATTGTGACCTCTATAGGGTCCACAACCTTGATATAACATATTTTCACACTATTCGTGTACAAATGGCGGCCATTTTGTCCGTCAATTCTAGTCCGATTTTCATGTAATTCAAACTCTCTCTTCATTACCATGTAACGATGATTTAGTTAAACGTTTTTTTAAATCGGATAATAATTTTGACCTCCAGAGGGACCAAGAGGGACCAAAAGCGATTTTTCGGACAATCCGGGGACATAATTCAGGAAGTTATGATCCAATGGGCGCAAATATCGAAAGGAACCAAGATCTTTGGGTTATAAACATACATGTCAAGTTTCATCAAAATCGGTTCAAAATTGTGACCTCTATAAAGTCCACAACCTTTATATAAGATATTTTCACATTATTCGCGTACAAATGGTGGCCATTATGGTGGCCATTTTGTCCGTCAATTTTGGTCCGATTTTCACAAAATTTATGCTCAACCTTCATAACCATGAAATGGTGATATAATCAAACGGTTTTTTAAATCGGATAACAATTTTGACCTCCAGAGGGACCACAAGCTAATAATTCAGGAAGTTACGATCCGATGGGCGCAAATATCGAAAGGAACCAAGATCTTTGGGTTATAAACATACATGTCAAGTTTCATCAAAACTGGTTCAAAATTGTGACCTGTATAAGGTCCACAACCTTGATATAACGATAACATATTTTCACACTATTCGCGTACAAATGGCGGCCATTTTGTCCGACAATTTTGGTCCGATTTTCACGAAATTCGAAATCAACCTTCATAACCATGTAACGGTGATATAATCAAACGTTTTTTAAATCGGATAACAATTTTGACCTCCAGAGGGACCACAAGCTAAAAAGGGCAATTTTTCGGACGATCAGGGGCCATAATTCAGGAAGTTACGGTCCGATGGGCGCAAATATCGAAAGGAACCAAGATCTTTCGGTTATAAAAATACATGTCTCGTTTCATCCAAATCGGTTCAAAATTGTGACCTCTATATGGTCCACAACCTTGATATAACATATTTTCACACTATTCGCGTACAAATGGCGGCCATTTTGTCCGTCAATTTTGGTCCGATTTTCACGAAATTCGAACTCAACCTTCATAACCATGGAACGGTGATATAATCAAACGTTTTTTTAAATCGGATAACAATTTTGACCTCCAGAGGGACCACAATCTAAAAAGGGCGATTTTTCGGACAATCAGGCGCCATAATTCAGGAAGTTACGATCCAATTGGCGCAAATATCGAAATGAACCAAGATCTTTGGGTTATAAACATGCATTTCAAGTTTCATCCAAATCGGTTCAAAATTGTGACCTCTACACTGTTCACAAGCTAAAAAACGTGATTTTTCGTACAATCAGGGGCCATAACCCATGAAGTTACCGTCCGATACATGCCAATATCGAAAGGAACCGAGATCTTAGGGTGATAAACCTATATTTTAAGTTTCATTGAAATCGGATAAAAATTGTGACCTGTAGACTGTTCACAAACAATTGTGGACGGACGGACGAACAGGGGCGACGACAATATACGTCCACATGAAAATGTGGGCGTATAAAAATCCAAAAAATAAAGTTTATTTAGGCCTAGTGGAAAATTTAATAAAATTAGTAAACAATAAAGTGGGGGACCCTTCGGGACTACATCTTATCGTTAATGCCATCCGGTGCGAAAGTTCTTAAAGTATGAATCCATTTGAATTCATTTGCTTTTCTTAAGGCATCGTTTTTGCCATTATCTGGATCAGTCTTAAAAAGCTCTATAATTTTAATCATGACATTCCTACACGAATGACCGTCTATTAATTGAAATGTAGAGCGACCGGCTTTGGTCTATTGTGTCTAATATCTGCATAGTGTTCCTTAATTTGTTTTGAAAAGGCACGTTTACTTTCCCCTACGTATTGTTTTTTTTACAAAGGGAGCATGTTAGTAAGTAAACTATGTTTCTACTTAAACAGTTACAGCCGCTACGGCAAGGATATTTCTTACCAGTTTTTCCACTAAAAAAGTGCGTATTTTGGTCTAATTTGTTGCAGATATCACAGTCTTTCTTGATACATGTTTCGAATAGGTTTTGAACCGTGGTTCCGCTAGTTTGCGGATTCCGTGGTGGATAAATAAGTCTCGCTTTCATCAGCGTGTCTTTTAAATTAGGATTTCTCCTAAAAGCCGTGATTGGTTTTGTGTTTGAGATAGGACGGCACATATCCGATCCGGTTAAAAAATGCCGTTTCTCTTTTAAGAGCATGTTAACTTGAACAGCTGTAGGGTGATAAAAACGAGTGACTTCCGTTTTTTCAGTGGAGTAGCCGTAGTCGGGCTTAACAGGTCTTTTCTGGCTAGAGATTTTGCCCTGTTTTTATTATCCGACACTACTTTGTGTGGGTAGCCTCTTTTAAGATAAAAATTTATCTGTTTCTCTCTAAGCACGTCTGGTGGTAGTCGATTTGGATTCCCAGGCGGCTGATTTTGCTGCTTAAGTTACAGAGTATTTTGTACTCCGGTATTATTGCTGATGGCAGAACTAACGATTTCTGGATGGCAAAGGGGTTAGGAGCTTTGAGTCAATGCAAATATGCATATCCATTACGGCATCTTTAAGCCGGTAAATCTTTGCACATTTTTCGGAATAATCGACTCCGGTGCCAAAGATTGACTCCGGTCCACCTGTGACATCACATGTGCTCCGGTGCCCACCAAGCCTATATATAGAGGGCAACCGCACATTCCCATTTCAAGCCTGACGAGTTCAAACACGAACGAAACTAGTAGCTGAGAGAAATCTGGAAAGGCTGTTCGCCCATCTACAGATTTTTTACTTTAATAAAATTAAATAAATTGGGCTCTAGAGTATTTTTTAAACAGAATGTTTTGCGTAATATAGTCGGAATGTGAGAATGAAATTCCAGGGGGGCGTGACATGTCCTCCACAGTCGTACGTAATACAAACACGTAGATAAAAAGGTGCGAATCAAAGTTGTGTTTTGATATTCAATTACGAATATTTTAGAATCTGAAATCAACACATTTCTCAACGTCTTTAATTTAAATAAGAATTTGATTTGAGTACCTGTTTTACGTGGAGGAATCCACGTGAATTCAAGTCATGAATCTTCTTCGCTGAACTGACACTGACAGCCATTGAAGCAGATTCGGTTCGCTGAACTGACAGCCAAAGCAGATTCGAAATTCGGGAGAATTTCTCGTCATACCGATGTCGAAGAAATAAAACTATTTAATGTCAGGACCAAAACAATTTAAGAATTGTGTACATATGGATAATGGATTAGTTGTTGAAGCGAAAAGTATCGGAGAATGCGACAGCTATAGCCATTTTGTAAATCGTGCGTAATTCAGTACACGAGATATGATTGGACAATACATGAAAAATATGAAAATTTCAGCCAATGAAAAAAATAGGTTGCCAGGCAACGAAACATACGCCCACACAGCAGCCAAATCGTCCGGGCAGTCAACAAGAGTTGTCGCATATTAAGGAATTATCAGAAAATCATTAGAATTTGTTTGGTTTTTATAATCAAACATTTTTTTTTAAATCAGATAATAATTGTGAACTCCACAACCTTTATATAACATATTTTCACACTATTCGCATACAAACGGCGGCCATTTTGTCCGTCAATTTTGGTCCGATTTTCCCAAATTCAAACTCAGCCTTCATTACCATGTAACGGTGATATAATCGAACGTTTTTTTAAATCAGATAACAATTTTGACCTCCAGAGGGACCACAAGCTAAAAAGGGCGATTTTTCGGACAATCAG
This sequence comes from Patella depressa, assembly GCA_948474765.1. Taxonomy (NCBI): domain Eukaryota; kingdom Metazoa; phylum Mollusca; class Gastropoda; family Patellidae; genus Patella; species Patella depressa. The sequence continues at coordinate 6,258,395 of CAOLEZ010000008.1, read as the reverse complement.
GGACCATAATTCAGGAAGTTACGATCCGATGGGCGCAAATATCGAAAGGAACCAAGATCTTTGGGTTATAAACATACATGTCAAGTTTCATCAAAATTGGTTCAAAATTGTGACCTCTATAAGGTCCACAACCTTGATATAACATATTTTCACACTATTCGCGTACAAACGGCGGCCATTTTGTCCGTCAATTTTGGTCCGATTTTCATGAAATTCGAACTCAACCTTCATAACCATGGAACGGTGATATAATCAAACGTTTTTTTAAATCCGATAACAATTTTGACCTCCAGAGGGACCACAAGCTAAAAAGGGCAATTTTTCGGACAATCAGGGGCCATAATTCAGGAAGTTACGATCCGATGGGCACAAATATCGAAAGGAACCAAGATCTTTGGGTTATAAACATACATGTCAAGTTTCATCAAAATCGGTTCAAAATTGTGACCTCTATAAGGTCCAAAACCTTGATATAACATATTTTCACACTATTCGCGTTCAAACGGCGGCCATTTTGTCCGTTAATTTTGGTCCGATTTTCACGAAATTCGAACTCAACCTTCATAACCATGCAACGGTGATATAATCAAACGGTTTTTATACGCCCACATTTTTATGTGGACGTATATTGTCGTCGCCCCTGTTCGTCCGTCCGGACGTCCGTCCGTCCACAATTGTTTGTGAACAGTCTACAGGTCACAATTTTTATCCGATTTCAATGAAACTTAAAACATAGGTTTATCACCCTAAGATCTCGGTTCCTTTCGATATTGGCATGTATCGGACTGTAACTTCATGGGTTATGGCCCCTGATTGTACGAAAAATCACGTTTTTTAGCTTGTGAACAGTGTAGAGGTCACAATTTTGAACCGATTTGGATGAAACTTGAAATGCATGTTTATAACCCAAAGATCTTGGTTCCTTTCGATATTTGCGCCAATCGGATCGTAACTTCCTGAATTATGGTCCCTGATTGTCCGAAAAATCGCCCTTTTTAGCTTGTGGTCCCTCTGGAGGTCAAAATTGTTATCCGATTTAAAAAAACGTTTGATTATATCACCGTTCCATGGTTATGAAGGTCGAGTTCGAATTTCGTGAAAATCGGACCAAAATTGACGGACAAAATGGCCGCCATTTGTACGCGAAAAGTGTAAAAATATGGTATGTCAAGGTTGTGAACACTGTAGGGGTCACAATTTGGAACCGAATTTGATGAAACTTGAAATGCATGTCTATAACTCAAAGATTTTGGTTCCTGATATTTGCGCCCATCGGATCTTAACTTCCTGAATTATGGCCCCTGTTTGTCCGAAAAATCACCCTTTTTAGATTGTGGTCCTTCTGAAGGTCAAAATTATTAATATTATCCGATTTAAAAAAACGTTTGATGATATCACCGTTGCTTGGTAATGAAGGTTGAGTTCGAATTTCATGAAAATCAGACTAAAATTGACAGACAAAATTGCCGTCGTTTGTAAAGATATGTTATATAAAGGTTATGGACCCTATAGAGGTCACAATTTTAATTCGATTTTGATAAAACTTAAAATACGTATTTATAACCTAAAGGTCTTGGTTACATATTTGCGCAGATCGGAGTGTAACTTCCTGAATTATGGCTCCTGATTGTCCGAAAAATCGCCTTTTATTGCTTGTGGTCCCCCAGGAGGTCGCAATTATTATCCAATTTAAAAAAACCCATTTGATTATATCACTGTTACACTGCTGCTTGTACGCGAATAGTGTAACAATATTGTATATCAAGTGGACCTGTAGAGGTCACAATTTTAATTTTATTTTGATGAAACTTGAAACAGAGTTTAAGGTCTTGAGACCAACAAATATATTGATTTTCAATGAATTTTTGATAATTGTACAGCTAAATCCATAATATTAAATGTTTCGTATACTAGACATTAGCATGGGCCAGAACTTTATAAAAAACCAAACAAATTCTAATGATTTTTGATAATTACTTAATATGCGACAACTCTTGTTGACTGCCCGGACGATTTAGCTGCTGGTGGGCGTATGTTTCGTTGCCTGGCAACCTATTTTTTAAATCGGATAACAATTGTGACCTCCAGAGGGACCACAAGTTAAAAAGGGCGATTTTTCGGACAATCAGGGGCCATAATTCAGGAAGTTACTATCCGATGGGCGCAAATATCGAAAGGAACCAAGATCTTTGGGTTATAAACATACATGTCAAGTTTCATCCAAATCGGTTCAAAATTGTGACCTCTACGCTGTTCACAAGCTAAAAAATAGGTTGCCAGGCAAAGAAACATACGCCCACACAGCAGCCAAATCGTCCGGGCAGTCAACAAGAATTGTCGCATATTAAGGAATTATCAGAAAATCATTAGAATTTGTTTGGTTTTTATAATCAAACTTTTTTTTTTAAATCATATAATAATTGTGACCTCCAGAGGCACCACAAGCTAAAAAGGGTGATTTTTCGTACAATCAGGGGACATAATTCAGGAAGTAATGACCCGATGGGCGCAAATATTGAAAGGAACCAAGATCTTTGGGTTTAAAACATACCTGTCAAGTTTCATCAAAATCGATTAAAAATTGTGACCTCTATAGGGTCCACAACCTCGATATAACATATTTTCACACTATTCGTGTACAAACGGCGGCCATTTTGACCGTCAATTCTAGTCCGGTTTTCACGTAATTCAAACTCTCTCTTCATTACCATGTAACGGTGATATAGTCAAACGTTTTTTTAAATCGGATAATAAATTTGACCTCCAGAGGGACCAAAAGCGAACAAAAGCGATTTTTCGGACAATCCGGGGACATAATTCAGGAAGTTATGATCCAATGGGCGCAAATATCGAAAGGAACCAAGATCTTTGGGTTATAAACATACATGTCAAGTTTCATCAAAATCGGTTCAAAATTGTGACCTCTATAAGGTCCACAACCTTTATATAACATATTTTCACAATATTCGTGTACAAACGGCGGCCATTTTGTCCGTCAATTTTGGTCCGATTTTCACAAAATTCATACTCAACCTTCATAACCATGGAACGGTGATATAATCAAACATTTTTTTAAATCGGATAACAATTTTGACCTCCAGAGGGACCACAAGCTAAAAAGGGCAATTCTTCGGACAATCAGGGGCCATAATTCAGGAAGTTACGATCCGATTGGCGCAAATATCGAAAGGAATCAAGATCTTTGGGTTATAAACATGCATTTCAAGTTTCATCCAAATCGGTTCAAAATTGTGTCCTCTACACTGTTCACAACCTTGATATAACATATTTTCACACTATTCGCGTACAAATGGCGGCCATTTTGTCCGTCAATTTTGGTCCGATTTTCACGAAATTTGAACTCGACCTTCATAACCATGGAACAATGATATAATCAAACGTTTTTTTAAATCGGATAACAATTTTGACCTCCATAGGGACCACAAGCTAAAAAGGGCAATTTTTCGGACAATCAGGGGCCATAATTCAGGAAGTTACGATCCGATTGGCGCAAATATCGAAAGGAACCAAGATCTTTGGGTTATAAACATGCATTTCAAGTTTCATCCAAATCGGTTCAAAATTGTGTCCTCTACACTGTTCACAACCTTGATTTAACATATTTTCACACTATTCGTGTACAAATGGCGGCCATTTTGTCCGTCAATTTTGGTCCGATTTTCACGAAATTCGAACTCGACCTTCATAACCAAGGAACGGTGATATAATCAAACGGTTTTTTAAATCGGATAACAATTTTGACCTCCAGAGGGACCACAAGCTAAAAAGGGCAATTTTTCGGACAATCAGGGGCCATAATTCAGGAAGTTACGATCCGATTGGCGCAAATATCGAAAGGAACCAAGATCTTTGGGTTATAAACATGCATTTCAAGTTTCATCCAAATCGGTTCAAAATTGTGTCCTCTACACTGTTCACAACCTTGATTTAACATATTTTCACACTATTCGCGTACAAATGGCGGCCATTTTGTCCGTCAATTTTGGTCCGATTTTCACGAAATTCGAACTCGACCTTCATAACCATGAGACGGTGATATAATCAAACGGTTTTTTAAATCGGATAACAATTTTGACCTCCAGAGGGACCACAAGCTAAAAAGGGCGATTTTTCTGACAATCAGGGGCCATAATTCAGGAAGTTACGATCCGATTGGCGCAAATATCGAAAGGAACCAAGATCTTTGGGTTATAAACATACATTTCAAGTTTCATCCAAATCGGTTCAAAATTGTGACCTCTAAACTGTTCACAAGCTAAAAAACGTGATTTTTCGTACAATCAGGGGCCATAACCCATGAAGTTACAGTCCGATACATGCCAATATCGAAAGGAACCGAGATCTTAGGGTGATAAACCTATGTTTTAAGTTTCATTGAAATCGGATAAAAATTGTGACCTGTAGACTGTTCACAAACAATTGTGGACGGACGGACGGACGGACGGACGAACAGGGGCGATGACAATATACGTCCACATGAAAATGTGGGCGTATAAAAACGTGATTTTTCGTACATTCAGGGGCCATAACCCATGAAGTTACAGTCCGATACATGCCAATATCGAAAGGAACCGAGATCTTATGGTGATAAACCTATATTTTAAGTTTAATTGAAATCGGATAAAAATTGTGACCTGTAGACTGTTCACAAAAAAAATACGGACGGACGGACGGACGGACAGGGGCGACGACAATATACGTCCACATAAAAATGTGGGCGTATAAAAATGATTACTAATACTAATGGGCACAGTACGATACTGCCCGTCTAACATTATTTTAGCAAATAGACTTAAGCAAATAGATACCGCCCGTCTAACATTATTTTAGCAAATAGACTTAAGCACGTAGACGGGCGGTATCGTACTGTGCCCATTAGTATTAGTAATCATTTTGTGGTTAAAAGGCTAGCGCACGGTGGAGAAACAAGGCACCAACAACACCACATGGCCTTTTCGCCAAAGTGGCGACTTTTTATCAAAAATTATCGCCACAGACGCTGAAAAATCGTCATTGGCGAAGTGGCGAGTGGCTAGCGCTCACACTGCATTAAGTCCTGTATTTCATACTGTATTGGGAGCAGCCATTTAGTTGGACAGTTCCAGTCTGATATTCATGAAATTCGAAGCCGACAATGATTATGGTGTGACGGTACACAACCTAGAAATGTGACTTTTCATTCATCAAAATCGGATAAGAATTGTGACCTGTAGAGAGTTCACAACCATGATATACCATATTTTTACACTATTCGCGTACAAACGGCGACCATTTCGTCCAGCAATTTTGGTACGATTTTCACGAAATTAGAACTCAACCTTCCTCATCAAAATCGAATTAAAATTGTGACCTATACAGGGTCCACAACCATGATATACCATTTTTTTTTAAACAGTATTCGCGTACAAACGGCAGCCATTTTGTCTGTCAATTTTGGTCCGATTTTCCCGAAATTCACACTCAACCTTCCTTACGGTGTAACGGTAATATAATCAAACGTTTTTTTAAATCGAATAATAATTGTGACCTCCAGAGGGACCACAAGCTAAAGAAAGGGGGATTTTGCGTATAACCAGGGGCCATAATTCAGGAAGTTACGATCCGATATGCGCAAATATCGAAAAGAACCAAGATCTTTGGGTTATAACCAGAAATTTCAAGTTTCATTAAAATCGAATTAAAATTGTGACCTTTACAGGGTCCACAACCTTGATATATCATTTTTTAGCAGTATTCGCGTACAAACAGCGGCCATTTTGTCTGTCAATTTTGGTCCGATTTTCCCGAAATTCAAACTCAACCTTCCTTACGGTGTAACGGTAATATAATCAAACGTTTTTTTAAATCGAATAATAATTGTGACCTCCAGAGGGACCACAAGCTAAAAGGGGTGATTTTTCGGACAATCAGGGGCCATAATTCAGGAAATTACATTCCGATAGCCGCAAATATCAAAAGGAACCAAGATCTTTGGGTTATAAACATGCATGTCAAGTTTCATCAAAATCAGTTCAAAATTGTGACCTCTATAGGGTCCACAAGCTAAAAACGTGATTTTTCGTACAATCAGGGGCCATAATCCATGAAGTTTTGACCCGATAAGTGCCAATATCGAAAGCAGCCGAGATCTTTTGGGGATAAACCTATATTTCAAGTTTCGTCAAAATCGGATAAGAATTGTGACCTGTAGAGAGTCCACAAACAAATTGTGGACGGACGGACGGACGGACAGGGGCGACGACATAATACGTCCACATGAAAATGTGGGCGTATAAAAATGGTTTAATTAGAACCATAATTTAATTTAATGGTACAGCGTTTGATATCTCCGAGGGGGATTTAAAAATGGACGAACCGTTGAATTATGTAATGCGTTTGATTACTAGACATCGCTTTAATTTCCGAACTGCCGATTAATTTATTAAGTGTTTAAATATTAGACAAAAAATTTATTTGCTCGCGAGTCGTTTTTCCGATCGGTTCATTTTGATTACGATTATTTACATATGAAATGAAGTATGAATAAAAAGGGTGAATATAAAAAAAATGCACACAAAGATATGCTAAACTTACTGTGGTCGTAGTATTATTATCCATTAAAAATAATGATTCCACGGTACCATTGACAAATAATTAAAAATCGGTACGTCCATTGTTATTATACCATCGGAAATCGGTAGAGCACATCCCCGATAATGTATTTTTCTTTAAATCACAAATGAATGAACATAGCTTTCCACGTGTACACGTGACTAGAAGACCTGGCAATGATTCCACCATTGACAAATATATCAACAATCGGTAAATCACGTCCAATGTTATTATATCATTGGAAATCGGTAAAGCAAATTCCAGGGAAAGTATTTTCTTTAAATCACAAATGAATGAACACAGCTTTTCATCTGCACATGTGGTCGTGTGATAATCTCGCGAGACTTGTATACTGGCGCCAAACGTCGCTATTCGTCGATCTCCATAGACGAGCTGTCGCTCAGGGGGGTGCGGGCCTGTCCAGACTGGTGAGCAAATGGTGATAATTAATAAAACAATAGCTTTCGACCAATCTCAGGATTAATCCATATTGTACTAACATACATGTATATTGAAAATAAGTGTTTCATATGGCACCCAGGATTTGAAAAACCTAAGCATTCGTCCAAACAGATAATCAATCTACACTTATAACGGACATTTATGACTCCACCGTATTTTCAGCTGGCCAAAAGGTGACTAGCTCAGCATACCGTGTATACACAGACCATTTTTGTAATTAATGTACATGGGGATATATATTAAGAGGTTTGCATGCCGCTAGTTCTTGCAAACGTTATTCATATGTATAAACCATGATTTTCCAATGTTCGATTTCTTTTTAATGTGCATGCTGCAAATAAATGTCTTTAAAACGTTCTTTATAATAATATGTATAAACTAGTGATTGCATGCAGCAATTATTTTTTTGAATTGTTCTTTATATGTGATTGTTTTCCAATTTTATATCTGTCTTTTCCAGTATTTTAAGAGTTAATTGTTATTTTTTAGTGTTTATTTTTTAGTGTTTATCTTATATTTTAGTGACGTGGATTCCACTAAGTAAAAACACGTGTCCCAAATCATGCTTTAAATTTAATGTATAAGTCTATGACACTGCCGTTGAGGAAAGGCGTAGAATTCGGATTCTAATATATCGGTATAAAATTGAATATCAAACACGACGTCGCGCCTGTACATGACACTATTCTAATCACGTGCAGAGGACAGCTGGTCGTTCCCCTTGGAATTCCTTTCTCCCATTCCGACTAATTTGCGATAAAAATTATACATGTGAAATTGTATGTGAAAGAATGATATTACAGAAGAGCAATGAAGACATAGATCAGTAATTAATTTTAATTGTTAGGTTATCTGGCTTCTTACTTAAATGTGTGAATACAACTCAACCCTCGCCGCATGTTTTTATTACTAATCCAAAACAAATAATTACGTGTTATTAAGTAATAAATAAAAAAATAGGTTGCCAGGCAACGAAAAATACGCCCACACAGCAGCCAAATCGTCCGGGCAGTCAACAAGAGTTGTCGCATATTAAGGAATTATCAGAAAATCATTAGAATTTGTTTGGTTTTTATAATCAAACATTTTTTTTTATAAATCAGATAATAATTGTGACCTCCAGAGGCACAACAAGCTGAAAAGGGCGATTTTTTTGGACAATCAGGGGCCATAATTCAGGAAGTTACGATCCGATGGGTGCAAATATCGAAAGGAACCAAGATCTTTGGGTTATAAACATACATGTCAAGTTTCATCAAAATTGGTTCAAAATTGTGACCTCTATAAGGTCCACAACCTTGATATAACATATTTTCACACTATTCGCGTACAAACAGCGTCTATTTTGTCCGACAATTTTGGTCCGATTTTCACGAAATTCGAATTCAACCTTCATAATCATGGAACTGTGATATAATCAAACGTTTTTTTAAATCAGATAACAATTTTGACCTACAGAGGGACCACAAGCTAAAAAGTGCGATTTTTTGGACAATCAGGGGCCATAATTCAGGAAGTTACGATCCGATGGGCGCAAATATCGAAAGGAACCAAGATCTTTGGGTTATAAACATACATGTCAAGTTTCATCAAAATTATGACCTCTATAAGGTCCACAACATTGATATAACATATTTTCACACTATTTGCGTACAAACGGCGGCCATTTTGTCCGTCAATTTTGGTCCGATTTTCACGAAATTCGAATTCAACATTCATAACCATGGAACGGTAATATAATCAAACGTTTTTTTAAATCGGATAACAATTTTGACCTCCAGAGGGACCACAAGCTAAAAAGGGCGATTTTTCGGACAATCAGGGGCCATAATTCAGGAAGTTACGAACCGATGGGCGCAAATATCGAAAGGAACCAAGATCTTTGGGTTATAAACATACATGTCAAGTTTCATCAAAATTGTGACCTCTATAAGGTCCACAACATTGATATAACATATTTTCACACTATTCGCGTACAAACGGCGGCCATTTTGTCCGTCAATTTTGGTCCGATTTTCACGAAATTCAAATTCAACCTTCATAACCATAGAACGGGGATATGATCAAACGTTTTTTTAAATCGGATAACAATTTTGACCTCCAGAGGTACCACAAGCTAAAAAGGGCGATTTTTCGGACAATCAGGGGCCATAATTCAGGAAGTTACGATCCGATTGGCGCAAATATCGAAAGGAACCAAGATCTTTGGGTTATAAACATGCATTTCGAGTTTCATCCAAATCGGTTCAAAATTGTGACCTCTACACTGTTCACAACCTTGATATAACATATTTTCACACTATTCGCGTACAAATGGCGGCCATTTTGTCCGTCAATTTTGGTCCGATTTTCACGAAATTCGAATTCAACCTTCATAACCATAGAACGGTGATATAATCAAACGTTTTTTTAAATCGGATAACAATTTTAACCTCCAGAGGTACCACAAGCTAAAAAGGGCGATTTTTCGGACAATCAGGGGCCATAATTCAGGAAGTTACGATCCGATTGGCGCAAATATCGAAAGGAACCAAGATCTTTGGGTTATAAACATGCATTTTAAGTTTCATCCAAATCGGTTCAAAATTGTGACCTCTACACTGTTCACAACCTTGATATAACATATTTTCACACTATTCGCGTACAAATGGCGGCCATTTTGTCCGTCAATTTTGGTCCGATTTTCACGAAATTCGAACTCAACCTTCATAACCATGGAACGGTGATATAATCAGACGGTTTTTTAAATCGGATAACAATTTTGACCTCCAGAGGGACCACAAGCTAAAAAGGGCGATTTTTCGGACAATCAGGGGCCATAATTCAGGAAGTTACGATCCAATTGGCGCAAATATCGAAAGGAACCAAGATCTTTGGTTTATGGACATGCATTTCAAGTTTCATCCAAATCGGTTCAAAATTGTGACCTCTACACTGTTCACAAGCTAAAAAACGTGATTTTTCGTACAATCAGGGGCCATAACCCATGAAGTTACGGTCCGATACATGCCAATATCGAAAGGAACCGAGATCTTAGGGTGATAAACCTATATTTTAAGTTTCATTGAAATCGGATAAAAATTGTGACCTGTAGACTGTTCACAAACAATTGTGGACGGACGGACGGACGAACAGGGGCGACGACAATATACGTCCACATGAAAATGTGGGCGTATAAAAAATACACGTTTGTTTAACTATAAGTAAGTGCTTAACAGTTTATTTAACAATAAGTACAGCTTAGTTAATTAACTGCTATTGTAATAACCAACTAACAAGGGCGGTGGGGGGTGGGGTGTGAAACATCCCGGGATGAATAGATTACTTGTCATTTCGAACCCGCGTCATTTCGGAGTCAAGAATAAAACCTTGACGTTTCAGACTCGGGTAAGTGACATTTCTGACTTGGGTAGGTGAAGCTTCTGACTCGGGGAATAAGTTTAAAGGAAAGGTTTAACACAACTGTCAAATCAATTTATAATAAGCCCCCCCCCCCGCCCAAATAACATGCAGGTTAAATTATATAATTTACACCTCGCCATCAAGTACAGCACCTGGAGTTGTGCATAACGAACCTACGGCAAAATTTCAAATGTTGAATGTTTACCAAAAGAGCGTTTTTTTTTATTTTTATATATGGGTCATTCCATGAAGTTGACACTTTGTTACCAACGATAATTAATGTGATGATAAAACACTCAAGAAACAGAATTCAATAAATGAATTGTTGATAATTATTTTGGGGATCTGATGTAAAGATAATATTTAAATGTCATTTTGTGAAATTCAAAGAATTCACTTGAAAAAAAGACGTGTCAAATGCATTTTCTGCAGTTTGACATGCACTAAAAGTGTGACATTTTTATACTCCTGAACTTTGATTTGCTCCACACTTTTTATTATGTGTTTAAATCTTCTATCCGAGGTGCAGTTGCAAAGATTTAATGTTCAATTTTTCAAATACTGCACAACAAGCGAACCGATTTGGCTATTTGTTCAGATATCGTCACCCAAAAATAAAGAAAAAATCGTAACTCTGTCGGTCAACCAAGTTACGTACACTAATAGTAAGTCCAGGGGGACCGCACTACACGAAAAACAAAAAACCTATAAGATTAACCTGCGGAAAACATGAAATCAAGTGAATGGATCCGGGGGCCAGCCGTAAGCGTCCACTGCGCTGTACAGTCCCGGGCCTGTTTTGGTACAGGCTTCACTAAAAATGATTTGATAAAAAAAAAGAGGTAACAGAAATAATGCGACCGATCTTTACAATGGTCGTCTCTTCAATGGCGATAGTCTGCCAGTTGACGTCAGATGTTAAAACATCAAACAATTTCAACAATAAGGGCGATAATCCGGATAGAATCGCGGAAAAAGCCAAAATAATAAGTGTAGCGAGCAAACAGGAGCAAAGCCCGACAACGAGAACATTCTACAGTACGAAGGGCTAAAACTCTGCTCTAATAGTAAGTGCAGGGGGACCGCACTACACGAAAAACAAAAAACCTGTAAGATTAACCTGCTGAAAACATCAAATCAAGTGAATGGATCCGGGGGCCAGCCGTAAGCGTCCACTGCGCTGTACAGTCCCGGGCCTGTTATGGTACAGGCTTCACTAAAAATGATTTGATAAAAAAAAGAGGTAACAGAAATAATGCGACCGATCTTTACAATGGTCGTCTCTTCAATGGCGATAGTCTGCCAGTTGACGTCAGATGTTAAAACGTCAAACAATTTCAACAATAAGGGCGATAATCCGGATAGAATCTCGGAAAACGCCAAAATAATAAGTGTAGCGAGCAAACAGGAGCAAAGCCCGACAACGAGAACATTCTACAGTACGAAGGGCTAAAACTCTACTCTAATAGTAAGTGCAGGGGGACCGCACTACACGAAAAACAAAAAACCTATAAGATTAACCTGCGGAAAACATCAAATCAAGTGAAAGACCGAGCGCTAGCATGTGATCAACTTAAATAATGTCGTAAAATGTAACCACCCTTATTTCATCTTGGAAAAGGCAAAATGTTTATTGGGAATATCTTTGAAATGTTTTAAACTGAAGTCAATATGAAAAGAGTTGCGTGTCTGTCAATATTACGTTCGCACGATTTCCTTCTCTTTTTACGCCGTCGAGAGTGATCGAAAATTTAACGACACCATACAACGTATTTACAGCATAGACGACTTGTTAACGGCAACATGGCCGCAAAAACAATGGAAAGTATGGATTTCGGTAAGGAAAATGGAATTTGTCAATTAGTTATGTACATTTGAATCGCTTGTGTCAAGTTACGAACAACATATGAATACTTATTCAATATGAATGTTCCTTTTCTTTATATACATAAGTATAAAATACTGTTACGCAAACTTTTTGTCTGCAAAACACAAATGGTTGTCATCGCCGATCTCGGGAACAAATCGGGATTGCATTGGTTGGTAACTTGACACGGTTAAGCTTTCAGTTGAATGTCAACAACCTCTGTCTGGCACATTTATTTAATTATTTGTTAGATCTTTACAAAAGCTTATCTTTTGAAATAGTTCATGGTTCTATAAATGGCATTACGACTTCGTGGTCATCCTTATGTACCTACACCTGTTCAAGACTGTTGATGAAAATGATAGTGACTGTTGGTAAATGACCAAACAACTGCCCTTGAGAAATTTTTGTTACCAACACAGTTATTATGCAGATTTTATGCAATAATGGATGCACTTATTTAATTTGCATGTACTGAACACGTTGTAGGCTATTTAACACTGAATTGCAAAATAGTATAGAATTAACCTTGTGTTTAAATTAATTTCTTTCTAGGTTGTTGGTTGTTTGTGTGTCAAGTACTACAAACCCGCAGAGAATTTTTGGTTGGAAAGTGAACTGTTATTTGAATCTCTAATAGGAATAGCAGTCCAAAATTGATTTGATTTTGTTGACAACTTGAAAAAGCTGCTCCCTATGTAAACAAGCCTTCCGTCATCTTTGTTTCGCAAAATATGATGACCAAAAGAGCCTTTTGTCATCTTTGTTTCACATTTAATCTGATTGAATCTATGCAGGGAAATTATCTAGTGCTGATGTTTTGATGTCTTAGTTATACTATTAAGTCAGTCAATGTTGAGTTTCAGCATTGGTTATGAAGAAGAAAATATTTTCTGAAAAATGCAAATCCCATGTCGTTACTTGAATTAAATCAGTATTGATGCTTTATCAGTCCAATTTAATTGAATAGTATTGATGCTTTATCTGTCCAATTTAATTAAATCAGTATTGATGCTTTATCTGTCCATTTTAATTAAATAAGTATTGAGACTTTATCCATCCAATTATTTTACCATTATTGTAATGTCATTTACATTAAACCCTATTTTATTTGTAATGTCATGTTTATTTTGTCTTTGTTTATGAAATATTAAATCATATTTCCAAAGTCGTTACTTATTTAATGATGGTTGTTCCAGAAAGATGAACTTTAACAGTCACTTGACTCTAGGTTATTTCAACAAGTGGCTTGTGAGGGCTTTAGCAGTGGGGGTAAATGATAGTCCTTGGCAAAACTCACAAGGCACAAGGTTAGACAAATGACCCTTGTGCTTGTCACATTAATGACTAAAATCAACGTTATCATTTGTATTTGAAGGCCATAGCTCCAAAGGAATTTGATGTGGTCAATGTTACCAACTCTTTTTACCCAGGATATGTAGTGGTTTTTATTTTTAGATGGTAAAATCATCAGGTCAAAAACTGTACAAGGCAAATAGATATACAATATTAGGAATAGGGCTGGGTATCGATAGTGATTTTTACTATCGATAATTGGCAATGAAATGTCGGTCGATAATCGATAGCATCGAAAACAAACTTATTTTCACGGTCGTCATCAAGACTGGATACAGTGTAAGTTCAAAGTTCAACACCATACGAAGTTGCGAAAGATCGTTTGCTCCTGTGCTTCCACACAACACTTTTAGCTTTGCCGGTAAAATAAACAGGCGTTTTGACGTCCATGTGTACTATTTATTGTACCGGGTACTCTATTACTGAGGCACACGTACAGAAATAGTGAACTGTTCAGACGAATTCTGAAGCTTGCAAAGGGAAATAACGCTAACTTTATTTACACATCCGGGTATCTCCGATTTAGCGATATTCAACTATAATTTCTTCAAAACTGAAGTAACGTTTCAATGAGAGTGAATTTATGAAAACGGCTGTTCAATAAGCAGTCACAATTTTGTTATGTGTTACATGTACATTGAATACTTCACTTGATAGTAATTTAAAAGTGAGTGGTGTATTATGATTAACTGAAAGAAGCCACTGACATTTCAGACGCAAGAAAAATAGACGAAGAGCAATAATCGATAGTAACCCACCGCTATCGATAGTGCTTTTCAGGGCCGTCCAATCGATACTATCAATTTATATCGATATTTTACCCAGCCCTAATTAGGAATGGTTTTCCCTTTTTTTTATGAGTATTGTTTTATAGAACTTAAACGTGTGTTTTTGGTCATCGTTACCCGCAGACTCATTTTGTGTCTAAGTTCTTGGATTTACATTCTTAAATTTTGGATCTGTGTATACCTTTAAGTTTCAAGATCAGCATAGGGATAAAATTGTCCCCCAAAAATTGTGTTTTGAAGTGGAATTTGAAACCAAACAACTTGTGATCTTGATTTAGTTGAAGCCTTGAATTCCCTTGATTTTCACTCAGAGGATTAATTAGATTTTGATTTAGTTGAAGACTTGAATTACCTTGACTATCACTCAGAGTATTAATCAGATTTCAAGCTGATTGATGTATTTTGGTGTTTACATGTTCTCATTGTATCATGGTTTGATCATCATGATCACCTACTCACAAGCACAACTCATGGACTTACAACAATCATCAACTATAAGAACACTATCTCACAATGATTTTGTATGTCTTAAAGAAATTGGTATTCTTAAAAAATTTAGAGGGAAGCGTTCTGGCGCTCAGAAGCAAAATGAATCTTACTCTCAGGCTCTTCCAGGGTCTTTGAAAATAGGTCTGTGGAATGCTCAGTCTGTTAGAAACAAAACCCTTGAAACATTTGATTGTATAACCGATTGTGAATTTGATGTCTTCTTAATAACTGAAACATGGTTGTCTCAGAGTGGTGACGAAGCCAGGTGTGCTGAAATGAAACCACTGGGTTTTATGTGTGTTCACGCTCCACGAATAACTGGTAGGGGAGGGGGTATAGCTGTTATTTTCAAGGAACACTTGCGGCTACAGAGGCTTCAAACACTGAAAACGTACACATCTTTTGAACATTTATCATTTATCATAAAATCTGCATCAAAAAACCTAAAGATAATCTGTATCTACAGACCACCCCTTCAAGAAAAAATAAGTCTACCGATTCAGACTTCGTAACTGATTTCAATAATCTGTGAAGATCTTGATTGCAATGATAACATCCTAATTGCTGGAGATTTTAACGTGCATTTTGATTCTTCTAATAACAAATTTACAAAACGTATCTGCGAGCTTCTGGATATTCACGGCTTGGTGCAGACCATTACTCAACCGACACATTGTTCAGGACACACCTTGGACTGGGTTGCTTGCCGTAATCATGAACTTATTCATAATGCGGATGTCATTGACAAGCTAATGTCTGATTATTTTGTTATATCCTTTAATTTTAATTTCTCAAATACTTCACGTAAAAACTGGAAAATATGCTATAGGAACTTCAAATCCATTAATATTGAAGAATTTAATATCGATCTTCTAGACAGCACTCTATTCACACAATGTTCTAATGATGTTGACCATATGGTAGCTTTACTCGATAAAACATTACTTGACCTCCTTGATAAACATGCACCCATCCAAACCAAAACCATCAACCATTTGAAGAAAACACCATGGTATGATGCGTCTGTAAATGATGCTAAGTTGTTTTTACAAAAAAAACAAAACAATCATCCAACACGTTGGCAGTTTAATTTCTACTTGAGCATACCTCAGAAACTACTTGTTGGATCGATCCAATATCTTTGATATTACTGAAAAGTCGGCATGACTAAATGCATCCATTCTTGACCTGGACATCAATATAATTAACGATAAATTTAATGTCGGTATATTCGATAAAACGGACAAATTTGGTTTTAAAGTAGTAAGTGCACGGCCAAAGGCGGAACACAATTACGCATTTTTAAAGAAATTTCAAAACTTCCATTTCTTCAACATAATAGATTTGACATTTCTTATAAATATATTACTGACTACATATTGGATAATGATTCAATATAAATTTTATCTTCTATAAAAGTCTAGTCCTGTCTGGATTATCGCCCTTATTATTATGCCTTTGTGAATACACCGATAATCTACGATTTCTTCAGCATTCCTGTTTTGCGTTTTTTACGTGGGGTATTATATGATATTTATGCTATGGTTTGTAAAATTACATGGTCTCAAAAACTGATAGTTTTTTAGTCTTTAACGTTATTACATCTGGATTATCGCCCTTTTTTATCGGGAAATTGCACCTTCTAAGCGACGACGTCATAACAGCTATAACGACAGATTCATGTCACGCCATTCAGTCAGCAGACGACTGTCTCCCTAGACGGTCTACATTCCTTTGCTTCCATGTATTCAGTTTTGTTTGTTTCTGTGACGGTTGTATGTATGTCCTAAATGCATTCAATATACTTTAATCCTCTTCTTTATTGATTTAGTGCATTTAGTTTTTGGAACTAGGCCTACTTCTTTGATACATTTAACGGTGTGGTTACTTGTATGACAGAATTTATACAACAATATGCTTGCATTGTAATTCTTGCAACATATGACAGATCATGACTCATACTGACATTATATAATTATTTCCTTGGGTTTTATTCCCAAATTGTTTTAAAATATGAGTGAAGTCTGTGTCACCACAGGCAGGGACTGTACAGCGCAGTGGACGCTTACGGCTAGCCCCCGGGTCCATTCACTCTTTTTGAATTGTTTATGTTTGTGGTCTCTGAGTATGATGTCTTGTCTGTATATTTGTTTTTGTGTAGAATTGTGTGTGGTGCAGTCCCCCTGCACTTACTATTAGAGTTTAAATCTTTTTCGAACATTCTGCGGAAATGCGAAATGTCGGAAATCACCGAAGTTGTCATTTTTTAAAATTTTGCCGTAATATTTACAATAATCAGAGAATTTAACATTTGGTACATTTTGACATAGCCAGGGACATGTCAAATAGCTGTCGTACTTTTGGTTTTGACCCCTCTGACTTTGTATCGCTGATTACAGATCAAACATCCATACGTGAACAAATGTGTTGTTATTGATGTGTTCCCATTTGAATATTGTTCACAATAAGAAGTAAAATAAATAAGATATACGAAAAACTAAGTGATGCGTTTTCTATGGCGCTCAGTATATATTGGTAAGCCATTACATATAAATTATTTTAAAACAAACTTATTGTATTTACTTCTGGTTTTTATTTGTACTAAATTATCATGCAAGTTGCTGAAATTTGACTATAAATTTCGATATTATTATCGATATTTGAAAACAAGTATGTAATTACAACAAAGGTTTTGTTTAATCAAAATATGTTATTATTCGGAATATGTTATGTATTATTCGGATTACGTTATGCAATTATTCATGTGAATAAAGTATGCATAAACCAACATGTCTGTTGTTGAAAATACGACCATCCGTTAGGCCTACCCGTGGCTGTTTTATTTCAAAATGGATTAAGAACCCTGGTATATACTTTCATATAACATTATTATGAGTTGGTACCCATTTGTGTCAATTTCTTGGTCCCAAATGTTAGCAATTTAGCTCCTTTAATACTAAAATTAAATCTTGCATCACTAAATTATTGACCTAATTCCAACCATCTACCAGTCGGTATTTGCTGGAAACCATGGTTAATTTCGAGCACTGACTGTATGATTGAGATTTTGGTTATCGGCGCCTCAAATATTGGCAAAAAAACTGTGTATCTACTGATACTGATTTCTATTAATAGGCCACTATAAGGAAAATTTAAAATCTTAATTAATGAAGTACATTTTTCAAATTGTTGAGAAAAGTTTGAGAAAGTTTATACATTAAACTAGACCAAATGAACATGTACCTCTGCATGAATTTTGCATCATAGGCTTAGAAGTTAACAAGTCACAGTGTACTTAACGGTTTCCTTCTTAAAATGTTCCCCTCTTCCTTTGATAATATCTCTGTGGATATCTATATATCAAACAAATATTTTCCCAAACTATTAGTATTACTATAGTGGAGCTTTTGTATCTATCAATGACTGAGTTATATATCAGTAAATGAAGTTCTTACTTTTGATTCTACAATTACGTGTAAGTCATGAGTGTTATGTTAGACTTACCTTTCAGCAGCATTTGCCCATTTTTCAGATAGACTAATTCTGTTATCATCTACCAATGGACTGATTTTACCAGCGTCATCACCTCTAGCTGTTGATTTCAATGATAATGTACCTTCCAGGTCTTTCTCCCATGATCCTCTCAATTCAGGCTCTAATTCTCTTATTCGGTCAGATAAATTCTTATCAATACCAAAATCCTACAACACAAACATTATTTTTTTGTATAATTAAAACAGCATGCACATAAAACCCCAAACTGCTGCAGTTATATAAGCAGATGAGATAGTGCTATCATAAAGAAATTAATAACAGTTGGTTAGTCATTTTCACCATGCCACTGTAGTATAATAGGCCCCCCTACTCTTCGAAAAACAATTTGACTGTAGATGATTACTTGTCTGACTTCAGAACATTACTCGAAGATTCGATTTCTCTGCCTGTTCACCTTCTTATCGGTGGAGATTTCAACTTCCACTTTGAAACAGAGAAACCATTTAAAGTTAATGGATCTTATCTCATCTTTTGGCCTGGTTCAACGTGTAAGTGGGGCTACCCACTACAAGGGCCACACCTTTGATTTGCTGCTCACACGAGAAACAGACGATTTTATCAGATCTATTGACATTGGCTGTGGTCTTCCCTCCGACCACAGTGAACTTCTGAACAATTTGAGGATCACAAAGCCTTCATGTACTAAGAAAACTGTGCAGCGTAGAAATCTTGTGACTTTAGACCACAATAATTTCAGAGAAACTTTGGTTTCGTCACTTGGCACAGTATTTCCAATCAACACCAACTCTATGGCCGATTATTATGATTCAGCGCTCAAAAGAACATTGGATATCCTTGCTCCTTCATCATCTAAAACTGTAACTGATAAACCAAAGGCACCTTGGTTAAATGACAATATTTCTGAAGCTCAGAAAACTTCCAAAAAAGCTGAAAGACGATTTATTTCAAGTGGCCGTCTTGAGATTGACCAAGAAATTCTTAACTCTGAGAAAAAGAAATACAGTGAATTTGTTGAAAAGACCAAAGTTGTACACCATAGATATCAGATTGAAAATGCTGACTCAAAGGGTCTTTTCAAGATTGTTGATGACATGATTGGTCAGAAACTGCTGTGAAAAATGTCATCCCTGAATCTGCAACTTCAAAGCAAGCCGCAGCCGACATGTTGTCCAACATTTTCATAGAAAATGTAGATAGATTATCCGAAAAGTTTACATCCTCTGTGTCTGCTCAACAAGAGAAGACTTGTTCATCTACACTTGACACTTTTGAACCAGTTTCTGTAGACATGGTAAGGAAGTTAATCAATAACGCCCCAAACAAGTCTTGTGGTCTTGACCCGGCTCCTACACAACCAGTGAAGAAACATGTGGACTGTATCACCCCCTACATTACTGATCTCATAAATGAATCACTCAAAACTTGGGAAGTGCCGGACGCCTTCTGTAATGTCCAAAATATTGTTTGTATGTTGTGTATGTGTGAAGTCGTTTGTCTTTTAGTATTGAGTGACTGGGTGATCGTGTCTGTAGTGTTATGAGTTTGTATGAAAGCGACCTTGTAATCTTGACTTAAAACTTCCTGTGGCCTTGTTATGAGGTTGTTGAGTAATGGCGTGTGTTGATACCGTTTTTCACCGCATCGCGGTTAGAGTTTGGTAACTACGTTTAGGACGATTGTGATATACGACCAAATAATGGTAAACTGTGCGTGAATAAACATAGAAACTAAATATGTTTGTGTTGTGATGTGACAAACGTGACTCTTTTTGTAATTCCTCCGGGAAGGTGAACTTTCTTATATTGTGAAACCCCATGTCCTTAAACATGGCGGATTACCGTGAATCGTGAACTCTCATCAGTGAACTCTGTGAACTGTGAACCGTGACCTCTGCGACCAGTGAACTCTGTGAACTGTGAACCGTGAACCCTCATCCGTGAACTCTAGCTGTGAACAATGAACTCTGTGTTATTGAATTAGTGTCAACAAAGAAAATTGTCAGCTTGTTTACATAAATGTTTTGTGCTGTAACTACTGTTCTCTGTATATAATATTTATTTACATAAATATTCATTAACATTATCATTTCAAGTGTTGTCTCGTGATTCAAGTGATGTCCAATGTCCTGTCAACTTAGTTTTCCAGCCCACCCCGAATAACACGTCATGTGGAAAGGGTCAGCATCTTCTCTTACTCACAACATTCTCTAGTGAAAAACGCATCATGAGTGAACAGTGAACACTGAAAATTAGAGACACTGTAACTATGTGAACAGTTTATAGACACTGTGAAAATATTTCAAGCTATGAAAATAGTAAGTCATCTTTTGACTCTTGTTTTGTTCCTGTTGTTGACAAGCTTTACACAGCGGACAAAATGTATTACCCAGCTAACACACGATGTACATTTAACATTATTAGTAGATACAATATATGATACAAATATGTCAGAACTTGAAAACGGCAACCCATACGGGGCCGGAGATGTGGTCAATGACAATGTCAACGACAATGTGAATACAGATAATGTGAACAATGTGAATAATGAACCAATAGTGAATTAAGAGGTGAATGATAATTTACTTGAGGCTTCCGAAAACGGTGTGAATAATGAGCCGACAGTGAACCCAGAGGATAGTGTGTCTCATGTTTCAACGACTTCAAGTATAAGACTTAAAAATAAGCAGAAATAGAACTAGACCTGCATGCAGGAATGACGGGTTTCACTGGTGCCACGTTACCCTTGAACATGTCACTTCCGGTGCCAAGTTACCCTTCATGAAAATGTTCAATTACTTTTATGAAATCAGAAATGGCATAAGGCCACACATGGTGAAAATTTTATGCAAATCGAATAATATATGCCACTTTTATAGACCAAAACGATGAAAAATGACTTGTAGAAAATCGGCTATTTCTCGGCAACCGCACGAGTTAGAAATGATTTTGTGGCATCTGTATGATCATATGGGTCCATTCTATTTGTTGATTGGCATCAAATATCATAATTGTAAAAACATTACAAATCAGACTCATTTGAATAAAATATCTGTTTTGAAGGCTCAAAATACAGTTTTTGCCAAAATGACATTACTTCCGGTGATACTTAAAACATAAAATTAGTTTTATAACATCGGCTATGACAGTAGGCTTTAAAATACAGTTTTTGCCAAAATGACATTACTTCGAGTGATACTAAAAACATAAAATTAGTTTTATAACATCGGCTATGACAGTAGGCTTCAAAGGGTGAAAATTTTATGAAAATCGAATAATAATTGACACTTTTATGTGCCAAAAACTTTCAAAAGTGACTTTTAGAAAACCACCTATATCTCGGCAACTGAACAAGTTAGAAAGAATTTAATGATATCTATATGACCGTATGAGTTTTGTTAGTATGTGAATTTAAACCAAAAGTTAATATTATTATTATATATTAAATATTTCTTGGTTGAAAAAATATCGATTTTAAAAGTTAAAAAGGCAGTTTTTGACCAAATGGCGTCACTTCCGGTGGTAATTGTAAATTGTAATCAACTTGATATGACGCATACTTGCTTTTTGAATCAAATGATGTCACTTTTGCGAATATCTATTAATAATTGACTATTTTACAGACAAAATTACGAATACAGTGACTTATGCAAAACTGCCCTTTTCTCGGCAACTGCTTATATTACAAACTAATTTTCACATACATTCTCTTCGTATGGATTATAGCTACAAGTTTATAAAAATTATGTAAAATTATTTTAAAATCTGAAAAGCCTGAATGGGATGTAAATAGGTCAATTTTACGCCTTTTTTCACCTCTTAATCCAATTTGCTAGAAAATGAAAAAGAAATTAAAAGATAGGTTGCCAGGCAACGAAACATACGCCCACAGCAGCTAAATCGTCCGGGCAGTCAACAAGGGTTGTCACATATTTTTACTTTTTTCGGTAATGAAACATTTGTAATACTCTAAAAACTGATTAAGAGTAACAACTCATTATGTAATTATCAGAAAATCATTAGAATTTGATTGCTTTTTATAAAATTTTACCCCACGCTAACAATTGAATTAGTATATATACATGAAACATTTAAAATCATGGATTTAGCTGTTCAGTTATCAAAATTCATTGAAAATCAATATACTTGTTCGTTTCAACACCTTAAACTCTGTGTATCAATCTAAAGCCAATCGAATATTAAATTCGGCCTTTAAAGCGTCCACAAGATTTTTTGAAGTGATCAAGGACCATAACTCTGGCACTAATTATCGGAAATCGCTGAAAATCAATAGGCTTCTTCGTCTCATGACTGTAAACACTGTGTATAAATTTAAAGCCAATCGGATATTAACTTTGGCCTCTATAGCGTCCACAAGATTTTTTGAAGTGATCAAGGGCCATAACTCTGGCACTAATTATCGGAAATCGATGAAAATCAATAGGCTTCTTCGTTTCATGACCTTAAACACTGTGTATAAATTTAAAGCCAATCGGATATTAACTTTGGCCTCTAGAGCGTCCACAAGATTTTTTGAAGTGATCAAGGACCATAACTCTGGCACTAATTATCGGAAATCGATGAAAATCAATAGGCTTCTTCGTTTCATGACCTTAAACACTGTGTATAAATTTAAAGCCAATCGGATATTAACTTCGGCCTCTAGAGCGTCCACAAGATTTTTTGAAGTGATCAAGGGCCATAACTCTGGTAGTTATTATCGGAAATCGCTGAAAAACAATAGGCTTCTTGGTCTCATGACCTTAAACACTGTGTATAAATTTAAAGTCAATCGGATATTAACTTTAGCCTCTAGAGCGTCCACAAGCAATTGTGGACGCCGGACCGACGGACCGACGGACCGACGGACGGACGGACGGACGGACGGACGGGGGCGACGACAATATACGACCACATTTCAATGTGGGCGTATAAAAAACTGCTTCCAACATTTTTTGCGCCTTTAAAGGACACACTTTTTTAGTTACATCAGTTTTAAAATAAAATAATATTTTCTTTTGAAAAATGGTACCTAACTGTCAAAATTGTAGTTTTTGGTAAATTTACGCCACTTCCGTTGCCGACAGATAACATTATTGGTAACAAAAAAAATGACAATTGAGACAACACAGCATATGAACTTTGTTTTAAACAAATCGAACAATAAATAATTAATCTAGGGCTGAAAAACTGAATTAGCCAATGGCAGTCACGGAGAATTACTGAGACAAAAAAAATTAACATTTTCGTGCAAGTCAGATGACTCTTTAATTCTGTGTACAACACGACTAAAAAATATTCATAAATAAAAAATTTTTTGTAAAATTTTAAATTTTCGAAATTTGGCGCCTAATATCTTCGAAGATTTGCCGAAAATCAAAAATCGAAAGTAGCGTAGCTATGTGCCCTGTCTCCGGCTATGCCAAAATGTATCGAAAGTTAAAATCCAATGATTATTGTTAAAATTACTGCCATATTTTTAGAAACGATAACTTCGGTGATTTCGGACATTTCGCATTGTCGCAGAACGTTCAAAACAGCTTTATCCTCTAAGTCACACCCACTTTCCCAGTAAAGCCGAACAAATTGTAACGATGCTGAGATCTATTCAAATTGGAAACTGAATAATAATAATAATAATAACTAGACCTGCAGACCTGCAGTGCTGAACCGGCTTTCAGGAATCAGACAGGAAGTGCAACATACAATAGCCGATCCATCGAGCTACCAAACGATACTGTAGTTGTTATAATTCAGTGACACCCTCTATCAGATTTGTAATAAATATTTGCTTGCGAATACACCAGTCAAAATTGTAAAATCGGGCAAAATTACTTCACTTCCGGTGCCAAAAGAAATCATTATCGGTAACAAATAAGTTGAGAATTCGCAATTGAGAATTGTTTTATACACACCAGGCAATAAATAATAAACTTGGAACCCATAAACTGAAATTAAAAAGGTAAAAAACTTAAAGGGAGACAAAATATATCTCAAATTAACCGGCACTACCGAGATGAGAGAAATGGGGTTTAACGTCGACTAGACACAAACCATGTCATTGCGGGACTAGCATGGTTTAATTTTATAGCAATAATTCCTGTGTAAAATATCATCAAAAAATATTCATAAATAAAAAAGGTTTTCGTAAAAGAATTAATTTTTTTCAAAATATCGGACATTTTTTCGACTACTTCCGGTTTTACGATCGTTGTTGTGACAGCTTTACGAAGTTCTTTGGATACTTAACTTTCTGTAACAGAAGTGTCAGAAACATCCATTGGGTAGTTTTGGAAAAAAAGATAAATTAAAGAGCGTTTCCAAAAATTTAACGATTTTTCAATTTTTTTCAAAGTTTGAGGCCATTTTTGGACCACTTATATTATTTCAACGGTTTTCATTTTGGATTCACTATATAGACAACCGATAGGACTTTGAGTAAGAAAAGTTTAAGAAAAATCTGTGGCGTCGTTTTTGAGAAAAGGGCGTCTCAGAATGTTAAAAAATCGGAAAATACTAGATTTTTGGCATACAATAATTTATTTCCTTACCATCGAAATCGTATTTTTCAGATATCATATGGTGGTCTATTACTAGGGCTATCCAGCGACACTTTAGTTCTTTTGGTCCGCTATTACCTAAAGGAGAAGACAAGTTTTTCGCAAGTGCGACAATGTTTTTAACCATTTTTTTTTATTTTTTGAATACTTCCGGTATGGTTATTATTGTCGGAATAGTTTTAATAGCCAGTTTGGGCACTGAAATAGCAACATGGCTCTGTAATGATATATTACATTATCTGATCGATCAGATAAAATGCCCCTGAGAAATCCTATGTTCAAAAGTGCCAAAAATGCAAAAAATTTAAAATATCGAAAATTAAATTTCAATAACTACATGCATATTATATATCGTTAGAATCGTAATTAGGTCAGCTATGTGAATATACAACATTTTTTTGAAAATCTCTTAAAATAAACAAAAATGTAGAGCATTTTCCAAAATTTCACGATTTTTCGACTTTTTTTTGATTTTCAGTCCGTTATTTCACCTATTCCAGATATTTCAAAGTCGTACTGGAATGTTTCGTACACAAGACTACCGCAA
Organism: Patella depressa; assembly: GCA_948474765.1. NCBI lineage: Eukaryota > Metazoa > Mollusca > Gastropoda > Patellidae > Patella > Patella depressa. Next base: position 6,232,800 of record CAOLEZ010000008.1, on the reverse strand, counting down.
GGTTTCTCGATAGTGAAAGTTTCATAAAAAACTGTGGCGCAGTTTCGAGATACAGGCATCTAAAAACGCTCCAGTCCAAATCAGAAAATACTTGATTTTCAGCGTGCCATATTTTGCTTCCTGCTCATTGTATCCGTACGAATTGGGTATCATTCAGTGGTCCAATCACCGCCCGACCCGATGATACCTTAATTTGTTTAATTCGTTGATATCGGACGGAGAAATCGTGTTTTTACCTAAAACACCCATTTTTCACGTTTTTTTCAAAATATCGCATATTATTTCGACTACTTCCGGTTTACGGATTGTTGTTGAAATTGCTTTAAACGGTGGTTTGACCATATAGCTTTATGTTCCAGGAATGTCAGAAATGTCGATCCAGCCGTAAAACGAAACTTAAGCTCACAAAATGTGAAGAAAATTCGAAAAAAATCGAAAAATAAAGGGCGATAACTCTGGATGAAACTATATTACTGGAACCGGATTGCCTTCAGGTATCCAAAAATGTAGGTCAAATTTGAAAAATAACAAAAAATGTGTCTTAAACAACATATTTTCATTTTTCGAACGCTAGAAGTCAGCGGCGAAGTTTTGAAATTGCAAAATTTTCAACTGCTATCGTCCGAGAAAAGACTCAAGGTTTCCGAAAATGTAATTTGTATGAAAATAGGTACAGAATTGACGATTCTACAGCCGTTTTTTAATTTTTTGGCACCGCACGAAATTCTGCCACTTCCGGTCTGCGCAGAAGTTTCAAATACAGTCGATCAGGTGGCCACCATATGGTTTCCTGATAGAAAATTATGTCCCAGATCTGTATCTGTTACAGACACTGAGTAATAGGCTCCCCCGAAAAATAAAATAATAATAACTAGATCTGCTACTGTCCCATGCAGATATGAAAGCTTTCATATTCACAGTCACTTCATGTCACATTTCATATGAATAATCCGAACAAGAAAAAATAAATCATTAAAATCGGTCACAAATCTAGCGAAATTAATGTGATTTTTCACTCGTAAACAACTTTGTCAGCACGAAAAACATCAAAGGTGAAATTCGAATTTTTGAAATATTCAAATACCGAAAATTCGACCCGTATCCCGGCTATCCTGAAATGTATTAAATTTTAGACAAAGGAGATGCACTGAACATACTATGTCCTATTGTGTTGGATTACAAGTCCGTAAATGTCGATTTTTCACTATGTTTCATATTGACTTCAAAATGGCGTCCATCAGCTGACCTAAATCAAAATCCTACTCTGAAGTTTTTTTTTTTAGGTTTTCCTTCAAGGATTCAGAAAATAAAAACTCCAATGTCTGTAAGTGCAATATCTCAAAAGTTCTATTGTTTTTTTCACGTTTCAAGATGGTGGCACTTCCGGTTCGATCGATAAACTCCATGTTTTGTGTACAAATCAGTAATTACTTGTCTAGTATCGAATATAAAAATTAGGTCATTCTGATCTTTATTTCGACGATTTATTCGAAAAATTTGATTATTAATTTCGTCAAGGGGAGATAATTTAGAAAATTTCTAATTATATTTTTGAAGTCACATCGGTAAGATCTACTTATATACTAAATTTCATGAAAATCGTACAACTATTAATTTCGTCAAGGGGAGATAATTTAGAAAATTTCTAATTATATTTTGAAGTCACATCGGTAAGATCTACTTATATACTAAATTTCATGAAAATCTTACAACTATTAAAGAAGTTGTCAAATTGGTCTAAACTTCCGGTTCGAAATCACAGCGACTAATTTTCGAAATTGTGAAAATGTGAAACCGCAGATGAAAATGATTTTTTTCAAGGTATTCAAAGAAAAAAGAATTAGTAAAATCGGTCAAAAAATAACAAAGTTACAACTATGCATTGTCATTTTTTTCGTTCGTAAAATTCGGTGATTTCGGATTCGTAAAACGTTTTGAAAATATATTTAATCAAGGTTCGCACCCCATTTTTGGGGGGGGTAGGTCAAAATTTCAGAAAGATCCTATGGATAGATTCTGAGAAATCCGATTTGCAGAAAACACACACAAAAAAAAAATAATAATAATAACTTTAACAGAAACAATAAGCTTTCATATGTAATACATATGAAAGCTTAATAAATAATAATAATTTTAGTAATCACAAGCCTGAAAGCCTAAAAGCCTAATAACTAGACCTGCATGCAGGAATGACGGGTTTCACTGGTGCCACGTTACCTTTCAACTTGTGTCACTTTCGGTGCCACAGATCCCTTGAACATGTGTCACTTCCGGTACCAAAGAAACCAATAAACTGGTTTCCACATAAGCATTGCACACATCAAATAAAATGGACGCAGAATCAACCAAATCCAGCAATATCAATTCATTTTATACATTTGTTGCATGTAAGTGTACAGTACTTCCGGTGATAATGAAAATGTTTAATTACTTTTATGAAATCAGAAATGGCAAAAGGCATCACATGGTGAAAATTTTATGCAAATCGAATAATATATGCCACTTTTAAAGACCCAAAACCTTTAAAAGTGACTTGTAGAAAATTGGCTATTTCTCCGCAACCGTACAAGTTAGAAACGATTTTGTGGCATCTGTATGATCATATTGGTCCATTCTATTTGTTGATTGGCATCAAATATCATAATTTTAAAAAACATCACAAATCAGACTCATTTGAATAAAATATCTTTTTTGAAGGCTAAAAATACAGTTTTTGCCAAAATGACATTACTTCCAGTGACACTAAAATCGTTAAATTAGTTTTATAACATCGTCTATGACATTGGGCTTCAAAGGGTTAAAATTTTATGAAAATCGAATAATAATTGACACTTTTATGGGCCAAAAACCTTCAAAAGTGACTTTTAGAAAACCACCTTTATCTCGGCAACCGAACAAGTTGAAAACAATTTTATCATATCTATATGACCGTATGAGTTTTGTTAGTATGTGAATTTATACCAAAAGTTAATATTACTATTACATATTAAATAATTCTTGGTTGAAAAAATATCGATTTTAGTTAAAAATGCAGTTTTTGACCAAATGGTGTCACTTTCGGTGTCAATTTTAAATTGTAATCAACTTGATATGACGCATACTTGCTTTTTGAATCAAATGATGTCACTTTTGCGAATATCCATTAATAATTGACTATTTTACATGCAAAATTACGAAAACAGTGACTTATGCAAAACTGCCCTTTTCTCGGCAACTGCTTATATTACAAACTAATTTTCACATACATGTACATTCTCTTCGTATGGATTATAGCTACAAGTTTATAAAAGTTATGTAAAAATATTTTAAAATCTGAAAAGCCTGAATGGGTTGTAAATAGGTCAATTTTACGCCTTTTTTCACCTCTTAATCCAATTTGCTAGAAAATGAAATAGAAATTAAAAAAACTGCTTCTGACATTTTTTGCGCCTCAAAAGGACACACTCTTTGAAAAATATAATTTTTAAAAAAAAATAATATTTGTTTTCGAAAAATGGTACCTAACTGTCAAAATTGTAGTTTTTGGTAAAATTATGCCACTTCTGGTGCCGACAGATAACACTATCAGTAACAAAAAGATAGGTTGCCAGGCAACGAAACATACGCCCACAACAGCTAAGTCGTCCGGGCAGTCAACAAGGGTTGTCGCATATTGTTTCTTTTATCAGTCAGGAGAACATTTACTATTTACAACACATGATAATCTTATTACGAGTAATAGCCCATTAAATAATTATCAGAAATGATTAGAATAGTTTTGATGGTTTGTCTCAAGGCCTTTGTCCACAAGATATTTCAAAGTGATCAAGTGCCAGAAATTATCAGATATCACTGAAAATCAAATAGGATTCTTCGTCTCATGACCCTAAACACTGTGTACAAATTTAAAGTCAATCGGATATTAACTTTAGCCTCTAGAGCGTTTACAAGATTTTTCAAAGTGATAAAGGGTCATAACTCTGGTAGTAATTATCGGATATCACCGAAAATCAATAGGCTTCTTCGTCTCATGACCTTAAACACTGTGTATAAATTTAAAGTCAATCGGATATTAACTATAGCCTCTAGAGCGTTCACAAGATTTTTCAAAGTGATCAAGGGTCATAACTCTGGTAGTAATTATCGGATATCGCTGAAAATCAATAGGATTCTTTGTATCATGACTTTAAACACCGTGTATAAATTTAAATTCAATCGGATATTAACTTTAGCCTCTAGAGCGTTCACAAGATTTTTCAAAGTGATCAAGGGTCATAACTCGGGCAGGAATTATCGGATATTGCTGAAAATCAACAGGCTTCTTCCTATCATGACCTTACATACTGTGTATAAATTTAAAGTCAATCGGATATTAACTATAGCCTCTAAAGCGTTCACAAGATTTTTCAAAGTGATCAAGGGTCATAACTCTGGCAGTAATTATCAGATATCGCTGAAATTCAATAGGATTCTTCATCTCACGACCTTAAACACCGTGTATAAATTTAAAGTCAATCGGATATTAACTTTAGCTTCTAAAGTGTTCACAAGATTTTTCAAAGTGATCAAGGGTCATAACTCTGGCAGTAATTATCAGATATCACCGAAAATCAATAGGCTTCTTCATCTCACGACCTTAAACACTGTGTATAAATTTAAAGTCAATCGGATATTAACTATAGCCTCTAGAGCGTTCACAAGATTTTTCAAAGTGATCAAGGGTCATAACTCTGGTAGTAATTATCGGATATCGCTGAAAATCAATAGGATTCTTCGTCTCACGACCTTTAACACCGTGTATAAATTTAAAGTCAATCGGATATTAACTATAGCCTCTAGAGCGTTCACAAGATTTTTCAAAGTGATCAAGGGTCATAACTCTGGTAGTAATTATCGGATATCGCTGAAAATCAATAGGATTCTTCGTCTCACGACCTTTAACACCGTGTATAAATTTCAAGTCAATCGGAGATTAACTTTAGCCTCTAGAGCGTTCACAAGAAATTGTGGACGATGGACGGACGGACGGACGGACGGACGGACCGACGGACGGACGGACGGACGGACCGACAGACGGACGGACGGGGGCGACGGCAATATACGACCACATTTCCATGTGGGCGTATAAAAAATGACAATTGAGACAACGAAGCATATGAACTTTGTTTTATACAAATCGAAGAATAAAAAAATAATCTAGGACTGAAAAATTGGTTTAGCCAATGGCGGCCATGGAAAATTACTGAGACAAAAAATTTTAACATTTTTGCGGAAGACAGATGACTCTTTAATTCTGTGTACAACACGACTAAAAAATATTCATAAATAAAAAAGTTTTTTGTAAAATTTTAAATTTTCAAAATTTGGCGCCTAATATCCTCGAAGATTTGCCGAAAATCAAAAATCAAAAGTAGCGTAGCTATGTGCCCTGTCTCCGGCTATGCCAAAATGTATCGAAAGTTAAAATCCCATGATTATTGTTAAAATTACTGTAATATTTTTAAAAACGATAACTTCAGTGATTTCGGACATTTCGCATTGTTCAAAATAGCTTTCCCAGTAAAACCGAAGAAATCGTAACGATGCGACAAGTAGTTGCTGAGATCTATTCAAATTGGAATCTGAATAATAATAATAAGAAGAAGAAGAATAATTTTAACAAAAATAGGTTGCCAGGCAACGAAACATACGCCCACACAGCAGCCAAATCGTCCGGGCAGTCAACAAGAGTTGTCGCATATTAAGGAATTATCAGAAAATCATTAGAATTTGTTTGGTTTTTATAATCAAACGTTTTTTTTTAAATCAGATAATAATTGTGACCTCCAGAGGCACCACAAGCTAAAAAGGGTGATTTTTCGTACAATCAGGGGACATAATTCAGGAAGTAATGACCCGATGGGCGCAAATATCGAAAGGAACCAAGATATTTGGGTTATAAACATACCTGTCAAGTTTCATCAAAATCGATTCAAAATTGTGACCTCTATAGGGTCCACAACCTTGATATAACATATTTTCACACTATTCGTGTACAAACGGCGGCCATTTTGTCCGTCAATTCTAGTCCGGTTTTCACGTAATTCAATCTCTCTCTTCATTACCATGTAACAGTGATATAGTCAAACGTTTTTTTAAATCGGATAATAATTTTGACCTCCAGAGGGACCAAAAGCAAACAAAAACGATTTTTCGGACAATCCGGGGACATAATTCAGGAAGTTACGATCCAATGGGCGCAAATATCGAAAGGAACCAAGATCTTTGGGTTATAAACATACATGTCAAGTTTCATCAAAATCGGTTCAAAATTGTGACCTCTATAAGGTCCACAACCTTTATATAACATATTTTCACAATATTCGCGTACAAACAACGGCCATTTTGTCTGTCAATTTTGGTCCGATTTTCACAAAAATTCATACTCAAACCTTCACAACCATGGAACGGTGATATAATCAAACGGTTTTTTAAATCCGATAACAATTTTGACCTCCAGAGGGACCACAAGCTAAAAAGGGCAATTTTTCGGACAATCAGGGGCCATAATTCAGGAAGTTACGATCCGATTGGTGCAAATATCGAAAGGAACCAAGATCTTTGGGTTATAAACATGCATTTCAAGTTTCATCCAAATCGGTTCAAAATTGTGTCCTCTACACTGTTCACAACCTTAATATAACATATTTTCACACTATTCGCGTACAAATGGCTGCCATTTTGTCCATCAATTTTGGTCCGATTTTCACGAAACTCAAACTCGACCTTCATAACCATGGAACAATGATATAATCAAACGTTTTTTTAAATCGGATAACAATTTTGACCTCCAGAGGGACCACAAGCTAAAAAGGGCAATTTTTCGGACAATCTGGGGCCATAATTCAGGAAGTTACGATCCGATTGGCGCAAATATCGAAAGGAACCAAGATCTTTGGGTTATAAACATGCATTTCAAGTTTCATCCAAATCGGTTCAACATTGTGTCCTCTACACTGTTCACAACCTTGATATAACATATTTTCACACTATTCGCGTACAAATGGCGGCCATTTTGTCCGTCAATTTTGGTCCGATTTTCACGAAATTCGACCTCGACCTTCATAACCATGGAACGGTGATATAATCAAACGTTTTTTTAAATCGGATAACAATTTTGACCTCCAGAGGGACCACAAACTAAAAAGGGCGATTTTTCGGACAATCAGGGGCCATAATTCAGGAAGTTACGATCCGATTGACGCAAATATCGAAAGGAACCAAGATCTTTGGGTTATAAACATGCATTTCAAGTTTCATCCAAATCGGTTGAAAATTGTGACCTCTACACTGTTCACAAGCTAAAAAACGTGATTTTTCGTACAATCAGGGGCCATAACCCATGAAGTTACAGTCCGATACATGCCAATATCGAAAGGAACCGAGATCTTAGGGTGATAAACCTATGTTTTAAGTTTCATTGAAATCGGATAAAAATTGTGACCTGTAGACTATTCACAAACAATTGTGGACGGACGGACGGACGGACGAACAGGGGCGACGACAATATACGTCCACATGAAAATGTGGGCGTATAAAAACAATAGTGTTTCACACAAGCTACGCAGTGTGAAACCCTAACTAGATCTGCTAAGCAGATATTAAAGCTTTCATATTCACGATCAGTTTCTGTCGCATCTCATGAGTTATATAAAGAATCTTAAAAAGGAAAAAGAATTAATAAAAATCTGCCAAAAACTCACCGAGTTATAACGAGAAACAATTCAACCAGTTCAAATTCTACCTTAATTAAAAACAGAGTTGTTATGTTCCAATGTGATGTGATCAGTCAAATTGCTTATTGCTCCTAAGTCTACGCAGAAATTCTCAACATCAAACTTAGTCAAGGTAATGACATAATGAATCTATGTTTGGAATTTTGTCACTCTCACTTCATTATAACCAAAGTTATCGTGCCCCAAATTATCAACCAATCAGATTGCTTATCTCTGCTTACTGTAAGCAGACAATGCTCATCTTCGCACTCCATGTCATTGACCTAATGAACGCCTTCACCAAGATTGAACATTCTGCCCCAATTAGAAGGAGAGTTATTTTGTTTCAAATTCTCGACCAATCAAATTGCTCATTGCCCTGCTTATCTATGGCAGACAATGCTCATTGTCGAACGTATTCAAGGTATTGATTAATTAAACTATACACCAAGTTTCATCACTCTGACTTAATTAGAACTGAAGTGAAAGTGTCCGAAATCATCAACCAATCAAATTGCTTATTTCTGCTTACCCTAAGCATAAAATGCTCATCTTCGAACTCCATCAAAGCATTGACCTAATAAAGACCTACGCCAAATTTGAATGTTCTAGCCGAATAACAATGTGTTTCAATGTCTCGACCAATCAATTTGCGTATCGCTCTGCTTATCCTGAGCAGAAAATGCTCATTGTCGAACTTAGTCAAGGTAGTGATTTAATGAAACTATACACCAAGTTTCATCACTATCACTTAATTAGAACTAATGTTATTGTGTGTCGAATCATCAACTAATCAAATTGCTCATCTCTGCTTACCCAACGCCGAAAATTCTGATATTCGAACTTCATCAAGACATTGACCTAGTGAATGCTTATACCAAGTTTACATTGTACCCCAATTAGAAGAAGAGTTATTGTATTCCAGAGTCATCAAGGTATTGGCCTAATAAACACCTACACCAGGTCTAGCTGAATTAGAAAGAGAGTTATTGAGTCCCAAACTAGATCATTTCGGGACTAACATATAGTTCGATTTTATTTCAATATTTCGCTTGCGCGTAGAGGTCTTTAGCAGTGGAAGGAAACCGGAGGAAATGAAGAAAACCCACCAAGTTGGACAGGCGACCCTACTCCTTGTCAGGTACAACCGGAGATTCGAAAACACGCTAGTTGACCCAATGACAGGTTTTATGATACAGCGCGCGCATGCTAACCATTCAGCCACCCAACTCACCTTTGAAATCAGACACGTGCAATATGTCATATAAGAAGAATAACAAGTCGCTCACATACAAAATGGTAAATTAATGAGCTTAGGTCCAAAGGTTGAGCTACTGTTTTAATTGTTTTAGAGTATTTAATTGTTTTTAAGAGAGACGTTAAGGGTTGTTCATAGTTAAATGAAAGTTTAATTTTAAATAAGACGAACGTCTACCAATAAAATTAGGATTTAATAATATTAAAATAAAGTTTTAAATCAAGAATAATTAATTATTGGTCTGATGGCAATGCAATGTTTTGATTTGACGGATGAAATGTACGATGGGTGTCCACACTAAGTGGCTAAGGCGTTGGCCTGATAGCCAAGAGGTCGGGTGTTTGATCCCTGCATTGGCATAGAAAGTTCATCTTGATTTTCTGGCCTACCCCCCACCCCCGTGTACACATTGGAGTGCACGTAAAAGATCCCTTAGCAGTTTGAATTCGATACTGTTGAATAAGCTCTATACGATGACTAAATGTGCAGATTGTAGCCACCCACACTGCATGATTTTCTTAACAATGAAAGGGTGCCGTTTTCAATTTTCGATCCTTTTATTCTTATACTCCAGATATTTTGGACTGTTGATTGATGGTTAAGAGAAAAGGACCTTTAAAAAAGCTCCAAATTGTAAAAATACGACTTTTTGGATTTTCGATCTCTTTTTTTCTGCTATCCCTGATATTTAAAAAAATGATACAATGATTTCACACAACAGGCTAGCTATTAAACTCTCTATTGACAAGAGTTTCACCGCCCTCCCTTCATTATAACCGAAGTTATCATGCCCAAAATAATCAACATGCTTATCTCTGATTACCCTAGGCAGAAAATGCTCATCTTTGAACTCAATCATGACATTGACCTAGTGAACGTCTACACCAAGTTTGAACATTCTAGCTTAATTAGAAGGAGAGTTATTGTGTTCCAAAGTCCCAGCCCTTCAAATTGCTTCTATTTTTCATTTTCAATTAAAAATGGTGACCATCACATGACCGAAATCAAAATTCTGATCAGATAGATTTTTAGGCATTCCTTCAAGGATTCCGAAAATATAACTCCCGAGTCTGTAAGTAAAATAGCAAAAAAGCCTTACTGAAAATTTGCTTTTTACAGTGTAAATTGTTATGTTTTAGAATGCGCTATATAAGAATGTATTATTATTATTATTACAACATTCAATTGGTCCCTTGACTAGGTTTTTCTGTATATTAGAGGATGATGTCTGCTGTCAAGTTTAACTTAGTTTAACCAATCAGGTGGCAAGTTACATTCAATATACACCAGTATCCTTAGTACAGTAACCTACTGTTTAATCACGATAATGAAGTGTAATGTAGAGATAAACAACACATCTGTATTAAAAATACTAACAGTAGTAGTATTTCAAGTTGTGTCAATAAACAGAATAGACATGTTTATGTTTATTGAATTTGATATAGCCCTCATTATTGCATCTTTGATTCGGGTTATATGTTAAAAGTTCGCTAAGGTAATCTGGAGCATTATTGTTCAACCATTTATATACCAGTAGTAAGGTTTTATATTCAGCACGGACATGTATTGGGAGAAAATGGAGTTGTTTTAGGCCACCCATTTTTGATTATTAGGTTCACGGATCCACCGACGACAGTTCAAAACAGCCGCTGGGAAAATAAAAAATGTGTGTGTTTTTTTATTTTCATTTAAACCGCCGAAGCATATAACGAAACGTGATTCTGAAAAAAATTGCTCACAATTACATCGAAGCTTCTTTTTGTTTTAAAATACCGCCGTACCGGAGTTTTGGCAGATTAATCATGGCAGTCACTTTCTGGTAATATTTTACAAGCACGGCGGGCCGAGCATGGCTCAGGTGGGAATTAACCAATTTGCAACTTACGGGCATGCCGATTTCCGTTACCTCATGGTGACACGAAAAATCTGATCAACAATAACATTGAAGATGTAGCTATGTGACAATTCTGGCTTCTCGACAGTGCAAAATTTGTGAACAGCCTCATTTTTGTTTGGACTGCCCGAACTTCACCGTTGGTATACCCCCCCTCATAAAATCGGTGTTTCGGTGTTTATTTACATTACTGGGGGGTCTACACACATTTTGCTGACGTAGATAACAAGCCCGCTATTATGCTCGTCTTGATTTTTTTCCGATTGGATTTGTAGAAGTTTAATACGAAGATCGACATTTTCTGCGATTTTTCAAGTCATCAAAATCACTTCGCTTTACTAGAAAATAATTAAAATATTTTTTAAAACTATGATAATATTTTACTGTGGTTATCTAACGATCTACTTGCCAAATTTCAGGCAAATCTATTGACTCCCATGGAGTGAATTTGTCCGCGCAGTTATTTCGCCTCCGGTATTTCATTGGGGTTTGTTGGTCACGTGACCCATTTCCCCGCACACCCGTTGGCTGAATTGTTTGGCACAAGAAATACTATGCCCATCATATTTAATAATAAATACAACTGATATTGACCTGTGCAATTAATCATGTTTTAGACGTGTGGGGCTTTTGTTGTGCTTTCCAATGATACCAAGTCACAGGGACTTGAAGGGATTAAAATAAAACTTCTTGATTTTGGTGTCATTGTAATGGCCTGCCAAAGGGCTTTCTAATAGTGGTATTTTCATGGCAATCCATTGACTTATTTTTTTTTGTCACATAGCTATGCGGTCGTGTTGGTTAGAGATTTCGTCTGTATATATATATATATATGATCTGGTAAAATTAATCATTAGTCGAAAAATTATTTTTTTTATTATAGCCCGACATCAAAATTTTACTCTTTAAAAAATAAAAAAAATAAGACACTGACATCTTTTTTTTATTTTTATTTCAACCGACATCATCAATTCTATGTCCTAAAAATCCGTGAACCTAATAATCAAAAATGGGTGGCCTTAATGGAATGTTAATGTATCTAAACGGTTTTCAAAATCGGAAAAAAAAAAATTGTGACCTATAGAGAATCCACAAGCTATAAATGCGGGCCATAATCCAGGAAGTTACGTTTGGATATGTGTGATTATCAAAAGGAACCAAGATCTTAATGATAAAAACATACATTTAAAGTTTCATCAAAATCAGAAAAAAAAAACCCAAGCCAACAGTGAGGCTGATGTCCTCCGCCGTAATCAGAAAATAAACAGATGATACACATTAATTAGTTGCACCTTGATTATTTTCAAAAGTATTGAGCAATCAAATTATTCACTAAGTTTCATCACTCACTATCAGATAGAATCAAATATATTTTGTCCCAAAGCATCGAACAATTAAATTGCTTAGCTTTAGCTCAAAATGTTAATCATTGAACTCAGTCAAGACATTCACCTAATGAACATCTACATCAAGTTTGCTCCAATGTCTTGACCAATCAAATTGCTTGTTGCTCCTCAGTCTAAGCAGAAAGGTAATGATATAATAAATATAAAATAGTGTCCAAAAGAAAAGATACCACCTGTTTGCAACGACAGAAAAGAAAAACTAAACAAAGCGGAAGTTTAGGATTAGTGTTAATCTTTTGAGAAATCCTTTCACAACATCTGTACACAAAATCATTTCAATCAAATCTGTACAATCAATATGACAAGCCGTTAAAGATAGGTGGGGTTGAAAAATAAACATTTCGTTAAAACACTGATAACAGAAACAACGGGAAATGACACACCACATGTCTAAAAGTCAAGTCAGTATAGGGTATGCCCACCTTGAGCATCAAAACTTCTTACTACTGCTTGACTATAATAGTATAGTATTAGTAATGTATATAATAAAGGGATGTCAGACGCCATCTTTGTTATGACTTTTTTTATGATATATCGTCTGCTGTCATCTCACTAGTTCTAACAGTTCATGTCATTTTTATTGCCAACAAGAATTTATTTGATCATTATTCACCGTACGATGTAATTAAATTGTTCCTTTTACAGCGTTATTTATAACAAATAGAGCCTATGAAGCGAGGCCGATGTTGAGCGAGACTTGGTCACCCAGTTCCTATGCACATATCGAGTAATGATAGGTTTATAAAGGGATTGGGTGATACAGACTTCTTTTGACCTTATTTCGGGTTACTTCCGGGCTTGTGAAGTTGTATATCGACAAGTGATAGCTTTTTAAGTTTGATTTGTTATTATATACTAATACTATACTATTATAGTCAAGCAGTAGTAAGAAGTTTTATTTTAATCCCTTCAAGTCCCTGTGTACCAAGTTTATTGAAATTGAACAATAATTGAGAAAGTGACAAAACATTTAGTGAGGTGTTAAAATGAGTCACAACACAAAGTTATTTCGCGAGCGCTATTGTTTCTTACAAAATTAATTGATGCGTTAATGACTTATTATGCAACATTTAAATTGCCCTAACTTTCTTGCTATTTATTGCAGAAAGGTGATTTTGGTGTCATTGTAATGGTCTGCCAAAGGACTTTCTAATAGTGGTATTTTCATTGCAATCCATTGACTTATTTCTTTTTTGTCACATAGCTATGCAGTCGTGTTGGTTAGAGATTTCGTCTGTATATATATATATATATGATCTGGTAAAATTAATCATTAGTCGAAAAATTATTTTTATATTATAGCCCGACATCAAAATTTTACTCTTTAAAAAATAAAAAAAATAAGACAGGGTGTCAGATGAACTGGAGAATTTGGATTGTCCAAGAATCATTTTGATCATAAGGTTTTGAGCTTGTTGAAGTGGGGCAAGTGATTTTTTTGGTTAATTCACAAAAAGGCTGTTACAGTAGTCTAAATGTTAAAATATCAGAGCGTTGGCCAGCTTTAAACACGTCGGTCTGTCCAAATAGAGTCTTATTTTCTGAATAGCAATAGCAAGGCAGCATGTGTCTTGGCTGCGATATGGGACTTCAGGGTTAGATTTTGATCCATGGTAACTCCAAGAACTCTAACTGATGTTGATCTGGGTACAAATACCCATGAGCCTATTCATCATCATCCACTGTTTTATGTCGTCCATTGTTGCTAACAAATCCAAAATGGTTTGCCCTTCGGACACATGATCACCAGCTTTAAAACAATCGTAGATGTTGTGATCGTCAGCATAACCAACCAAAGTTTGATCTTGATCCACAAAGTACTGTAAAGTGCTGGAATAGCACGTAAAAAAGATAGGGCCATTTATGCTACCCTGGGGCACGGAATAACTGATATTCACTGGATCTGATTACGTTTCTTCAATCTGATACACCTTCTGGAAGTGGATTCAATTTTGTAGTACCGAGAAGACGTGAAACTGTTTCAAACATGCGTTTAGAATTGTTTCTACAGTCATCGATTATGTTCCGAATAAAGCAGGTCTTAGAGCGCGAAACAAATGGTGAGAGTATGTATTACGGATAGTCCGACAAAAATAAACCATAAAGACAAACTTTCACTGTGAAGTAGTAATGGTATAAGTTGTACGTTTTAGGTATAGATAACTACCAACCATGGTAAATTTGTATGGTTATCGGTGAAATTCTAATTATGGCAATAAATCTAATAGGAAGAGGTTAAACTCTGTAGATACGGTGTGTTAATTAACAGGGGTGAGAAACTGACAAAGGGTGATTGAAAATCTCTGCGACAGTGTGTTAATTAACGGACAGGTAAAAAACGACTGACATAATGTATATTCTACGTTTGGTGAGTTTTCTCGAAAGCGTTTTATAACTGCATCAAAAGTGTCTTATCAAGGACTAGCAGGCTAAATCTGACACGTAGGTGTCAAATCTAATTTACCGTGGGATTTCATAATCGACAGTGTGTTTTACATTTCTTATACTGCGTACCATTGTCTTGATACATTTATTTATATTTCTGGTCTTTTTGTGTGTTTCATTTGTTAACATTAACATGGTACTTCTTAACTATAAATGCATGTGTCTTGAAATCGGTCACACGCAATATCTTTATTTACCGATATCCGGTCCAACCTCAATTTTATTATCCGATGTATTCTAATCTCTATTGATATCAGATGCTCTAATCTATTTCCACATATATAACAAATATTAATTCACATATCAAATAACACTAATGAAAATAGGGACATTACCCTGCGGTGATATTGCTTAGTCAAACTTAGTGTAATCAGCTTGTCATTGACCTTATATCTTTGACACGTGTCCATATAGTCGCTTGTGATTCAATCAAACGTTGTGTGCAAAATACAGACCTCTAACTTAATATGGAAATAGGGGCTTTATAAGAACGGCTGAATTTAAACACATGTTAATATTTTTATTGTTTACAATTGTATGGCATAGCTTTATTATTTTTCTCCCGGTACTAATAAACTACGGGGCGAGTGGATCCAATTGTTATTATGTAATTTAGCATGTATATAGAAATATGTGATGACAGATCGAGAGCACAGGCTCCTTTGTCGCCAACTTGTTCCATTTATTGATAATATCCATTTTCAATATCTTCGCTCAATCAGACAAACTGGTAGTTGTGATGCGGTTCTTTGTTGACTAAAAAGGTCATGTTACATGATTCGACCAATTACACGCTGTTTAAGTTGAAGATGACGGCCTCCATGGACAAAGTTTAAGATGGAAAAAAGTAAAAACAAGTAAAAAGAAGTAGAGAATGTATTATTCATGTCAAATCCATATCAGTGGAAGGGGCGCAAAAATAAGCTTTTACCCAATTCTGATGGGACAAATTAAGAACATGCGCTGCAGAATGACTGACATTAGACGGAGCTGAAAAAATTAGTGACTGAAACTCTGTCAGGATTTATTGTCCGATGATTTTGAAGATGTAAGATAATCTCGGAAACTAACTGATAAATCAAAGCTTCTACTAGCTCCAACGAGAGTTGAAAAGAAAGCTGTTAAACCGCTGTAGCGAAGAGAAAAAACTGTGAATATCACCAAAAAAATTAAGGACACATGTTCAAAAGAGGTTCATTATCAACATGTAAAAAGCCCGCATATAGTTCAACAAAAAGTAAGTCTGTTTTACCAGAATTATGCATTATTTGTAAGATGAATTAGTACTGACTAAAACTTAGCAGGCCTAGGCTTCAGTAAAAAAAACCAAAACAATTGTTTAAATCATGGACCTTTTAATATCCATCTTAATTTTGTTTTATTTAACTTTGGAATCCACGGTGGTTCAGTATGTGATGTGTTGGTTCACTAACCGGAC
The DNA here is from genome assembly GCA_948474765.1 of Patella depressa. NCBI lineage: Eukaryota > Metazoa > Mollusca > Gastropoda > Patellidae > Patella > Patella depressa. Next base: position 6,216,626 of record CAOLEZ010000008.1, on the reverse strand, counting down.
TCATTGGCTGAGAGAAAGTTCCTGGTCATTTATCAATTACATGTAGTTCCCCAGCTAGATGATTTGCACATAAAAGAACCCTTGACAGTTGGAATTTAATTGCTGTCAGACAAAATTTCCACTCATGGCACATTGCAATTGTTTGCCTTCATTTCATTCAATTGTTAAAAATTGTATCAATGAAAGTATTCTTAATTTAATTTTTCAGGTCAGTTACGTAGCTGCAGAAGTGAAAGGTGATGAAGAAGATATTTTATTACACATTAGAGGAAAGACTGTGGCTATTGAGGTTTGCTACCATGCAACATGTCACAGAAGTTACCTAAACGGAAAGCACAGCGGTCAATGGCACAAAGTATAAGCTCTTTTGTTCTTCATGATCATCGGAGCAGAGTTTACCTCCAATAATAGATGATCTAGCTACACATTTTGAGAGAGCTAACTACCAAGCTGCCATCTACATGTACAAACGTTGTCTCAATCAGTGGATAACTCCTCCATCTCCAGTTTATTGGTGGGAAAGAAGCCAGCCCCAGAGGCAGTTTTGGAAAGTTTACAATGTGGATGTAAAACCATGAAATGCTCATCTTTTAAATCTTAACTAAAGTGTACTTAGTCACTGTTCGAATTGTCAAAGCCTTGTGGAGCACGACAATCCTTATGTAAACTGTGACAGTGACGATGGTGATATTGTGATATAAACATTTCCTCCTTTTCGATTATGGTTTTCATTTGTGCTTTTACATTCGTATGTATTTTACATCTTAAATTCTATTCTAGATTGGAAAATGGAAGTTAAATGTACTAGTCATATAGTGACAATGATATTGTGATATACATGTAAACGATTATGGTTTTATTTTGCTTATTAAATTCTATCTTTATTTCATCAAGTTTAGTCCTCTCATCTGCAGTATGTACAAAATAGATTTGATTGAGGAGATTAACATTCTACTCCGGAAGCCTTCATGTATGACCGCAAGTCCTCTGACTGTCAGAAAAGCCTGGACACCGTTGGAACTAAGACCATAAATTGCCCACATCTAATCATAGAATTAAAATAAAATTGTGGTCCACTAAAAGAACCTACCTACATGTAGGTAATAAAGTGGCAAATAAACCTATTTCATTTACATCACTGACTAAAAGCATAAACATATGTAATTTTAGGAATGGAAGTTCTGTTATTTACAATGAATCTTGCACAACGACATATAATTCTGGGTTGAAAGATAAAGAATGGGGTACAACATCCTACTTTTCTGTACCAATGTGAAGGAAGCTTTGCTCAGACAGCAGCTCTACAACCTACATTCCAATTCTCAAAAGGTTCTTTCACATGCACACAAATTTTTAGATCCATCCTAATAATAAACCAGGACCTCCACCCTTTACGACTCAAAAAGAGAAACGACCATAGAAAATCATTAATAATTTTTTTTGCAATCTATCCAACATAGGATTTGAACTCAAATCTCCAAGTCAGTGAGCACGCATAAATGTCTTTGTGGGAGAAAAATTTATGGACTTGGAGGGGTCGGGGGAGATGGTTAGCACATGCGCGCTGTATTATAAGGTCTATCGCATTGAGTCAACTGACATGATTTCTAGTGATTGTGATTCCCCCTCTCCTGTTGTACCTGACAATTTGATTATATTCCCAAAAAGAGTTAATAACAGTTTGCATACCAGTTATAAAGTCCTCCAATATAGAATTATATGGTCATTAAACCGATTATTACAGTCACAGACTTTCTTGCCACAGAAATTGGGGGGAGGGGGGTGTGTCTAGTGGATTAACTTGTGCGCATGAAATCATAAGGTCTGTCATTGGATCAAATGGCATAGTTTTGATTATTCCTCACTGGTACATAAGGAGTAGGGTTACATGTTCAGCCCCATAGGTTTTCTCTTGGTCCTCTTGTTTCTTCCCGCTGCTAAAGACCCCTACTCACAGGGGAATTATTAAATTAAAACTGAGCCTAAAATTGAGCCATGTGTTAGTCCCCAACGACCTAGTTTGTGTTGAGTGGATGTTAAACCCCATATCTCTCTTTCTCATGTAAGATCTTAATATATCCCCACAACCTTACTATACTGAAATAAAATTTTGAAACATAGACAATAAGTGCAAATTGGGTAAAGCTTCCGGCCCCACCACCCCACCCCAATTACCAGAAGTAACAGAATCTAAATGTATCATATAGAGATTTGTACTTCAAATGCAAACGATGACAATGGTCTCCTTGATAAAATTGGGTCAAATTTATTTATCAGGTGATACCTGCAACACCCATATTTTTGTCCCCCGCCTTTCGAAGAAAGTTGGGGGACTATAAAAATGGGTTCGTCCGTCTGTCTGGTCTGTCCGTCACACTTTTTGGGACACAATAACTCTCTTCCTAATTGAGCTAGAATGTTCAAACTTGGTGTATGTGTTTATTAGGTCAATGCCTTGATGGAGTTCGAAGATGAGCATTTTCCGCTTAGGGTAAGCAGAGATAAGCAATTTGATTGGTTGATGTTTTGGGACACGATAACTTTAGTTCTAATTAAGTGAGATTAATGAAACTTGGTGTATAGTTTCATTACAGTAATACCTTCACTAAGTTTGATAATGAGCATTTTCTGCTCAGGGTAAGCAGAGCGATACACAATTTGATTGGTCGATACTTTGGAACACAATAACTCTCCTTCTAATTGAGTTAAAATGTTCAAACTTGGTGTATATGCTTATTAGGTCAATGCCTTGATGGAGTTCGAAGATGAGCATTTTCTGCTAAGGGTAAGCAGAGATAAGCAATTTGATTGGTTGATGCTTTGGGACATGATAACTTTAGTTCTAATTAAGTGAGAGTGATGAAACTTGGTGTATAGTTTCATTACAGTAATACCTTGACTAAGATCAATAATGAGCATTTTTCTGTTCAGGGTAAGCAGAGCGATAAGCAATTTGATTTGCCGAGACTTTGGAACACAATAACTCTCCTTCTAATTGAGTTAAAATGTTCAAACTTGGTGTATATGCTTATTAGGTCAATGCCTTGATGGAGTTCGAAGATGAGCATTTTCCGCTTAGGGTAAGCAGAGATAAGCAATTTGATTGGTTGATGCTTTGGGACACGATAACTTTAGTTCTAATTAAGTGAAAGTGATGAAACTTGGTGTATAATTTCATTACAGTAATACCTTGACTAAGATCGATAATGAGCATTTTTCTGTTCAGGGTAAGCAGAGCGATAAGCAATTTGATTTGCCGAGACTTTGGAACACAATAGCTCTCCTTCGAATTGAGTTAAAATGTTCAAAATTGGTGTGTATGCTTATTAGGTCAATTCCTTGATGGAGTTCGAAGATGAGCATTTTCTTCTTAGGGTAGGCAGAGATAAGCAATTTGATTGGTTGATACTTTGGGACACGATAACTTAGGTTCATCTTGATTGATGATTTTTATGCCAATACAATGACTGCATTCTCATTCAGTAATGGATTCGACAGTAACAGTGTATAGAAACGATTGACTCGGACACGAGGGCCCTTTCCCTTGGCCAGAGGGGCCCTTTTAATTAATGTGCGATTAATTAATATGTGTCATCTATTTATTTTGGGATTTCGGTGGGGGACATCAGCCTTACTGTTGGCTTGTATGATTTAAACTATAGTTCTACACATACAATGTAAATGAGATAAAACTGTGGCTAGTTTAGTTCTTATTTAACTTGGAAGACCGATAGAGCTTGCGTTGTGAGGTTTTATTTATCATGAAATGTTCCCATACTGTAAATAAGTGTTCTTACATCTGCACACATTCGATATATTGTAAATAAAAACCACAAGTTACTTTTCGTTTACATACTAACGATTGGCTAATTAAACACACATGACAATATCTAAGTCCAAACATGGTTAAAAAGTAGCATTACGCAGCAAATAGTCCACCAGTTTCTGATCGCTACATAAAAATACTGCAGGGTTCGAACGCCAGAACGCTCCGCATTTTTATTCAGAATATAGATCCTTATTAGTTAAAGGAAAGATCTTTTACATTTCCTGACCCTGGAGCAAAATGTTTCTTCTGGTGACATTTTTAGGTGTTGGCTACTGGCCTAAGTGCCAGAGTAATCAGAGGTCGGATGTGACAGAGTCCACTGTATTGTAATATGAGAATTTATCAGTCAAAAGAATGTGCCTGGAATTCTTCCCTTTACCAAAATGCCATTTTCCACAAGCCTGTCCTATGTCACAAAAAATACAAATGATGGAATGCAAGTTATGTTTAAATAATAAAATTTTGTAATAAATAATAATAAAATGAATGTATTGTTTACTTTACCAAATACACAAAAATTAGCTTATTTATGTGTACTAGCTTATAAGCTATAACTTCAGGAAAGTGTGTCCCACTATGAATGTAAACCAGGATCTTGACTTGCTATTTTAAGTTAGTAATTATCTTACAGCACTGCCCCCTTGTCAAACGACATATGTTAACACAATAGAGGTTATTGTTTTTAACATATTTCTTTCAAATTTAGTATGAAGCATTGAGGATGATCAGTACTGCTATTCAGCATTCCAGAACCTTATGTCACAGATTTATTTCAAATTTTGCGTGAAGCATTTGGTTCATGACGGACAACCATCGATATTCAGCATTCCTTGGCCGTCCGTTCTGGAGTTATCTCCCTTTTCCACAGACTTTGTGAACGCTATAGAGGCTATAGTTTTCTAAAATATTTTTTTTCATATTAGATGTGAAGCATTAAGACAATGAGAGGATGAGTCCTATCTTTCACGAAATATGGGTGTCTGTTGCATGGCAACCACTTGTTCATAAACGATACATCTACTGACTAACATTTACTGCGAAGGAAAACCATATAAATTTTAATCGTCAATAATGTATGTATTGCTTTCAATTAATCATTTAATGTATTTTAAAATATTCTACCAATAGTGGGCAGCATCCCATTATTGGGATGAGATTAAGAATGAGAAAATTATCCCCATATTAACAATATTCTGCAATATACTTCAAAATCAGAATAATTTGCAATTACAACCATTAAAGGGTTAATCACTATAAATATATTGCACAATGTTGTCTTATTTACCTGGTACTTTACATAAAAAAAGATAACCAATATAAAGTAAAGTTATCTTCCTGGAAAAGTATATTATTATAGACTGGTGTGACATGTAAGTATATTCATTATTATTAGCTGATGGTTTATAGTAAACTTACCACATCTTTTCCATAATCTTCACTATCAGTATCTGATTCGATTCTGATCCGAGCTGGTTCCTTTACATCATCCGACTCCTACATAAAAGATATATGGTATGTGTAAAACTTTGAACTATAGAAATGACAACATTTGAAATAACAGTTTTCACAGTCAATCTAAATAGCAATGTTATTAAGACAAGGATTTAAGTTGAAACATGAACTCAATTGATAAGTGGAGTTTTATAAAATCTATTTTGATATACATATATGTATTTAACAAATACTCTACATTTACTTCTGTTTTTGGGACTGTAAGCTTTCATTGACTAGCACACTACATTGGCTCATAAATTCAAGGGTTCAATTGTCCGAGTAACAGATTTTGTAATAAAATAATTATCATGTATTAAAATAATTATAACCCATCATGTATTATACATAGTGATGGTTCGATAATCGGTTTCAATATCGGTAATTTTGCCGATACCTGAGTTGCCGATATCTGTTCAAAACGACTCGGTAAATACCTTTAAAATATTATCTTAGTTGTGAACAAATCATTATTTTGTTTGACACAGAGTGCATCTAAATAAATAGTCACGCGCGACTGTAATATGTTCAATTACTAAATGCCAATCGAAGAAGATATCGAGAAATAGTTCCAAATTGGCATTTTTTTTATTTCGTTTTATCTAGTTCATTGCTAGTATTGTTTGTAACTATCATAATGTGTAGAACTTTTGGAAAATGTAGGAAAATATCACTGGTTTGCTCGTGATTGAAATGAAGGATGAAAGGGGGATATTCATTTGATGTCACATGATTACTGTCTAACATTCCGGCTTCTAGATGCCGATAAAAATTTAGAAATAATTTAGCGACAATTTTTACATAATTTGTGTCAACAAATAAAAAAAATAATGATCAGACATTATTATTAAATAATATTATCAGCAAATCAGTTCCCCATGTTTTATTTTTAACAATAGTTCTAGAAATGGTGGGAGAATGTCACGTGATAGCCATTGTTAACAGATAGGTCAGGAAGCTATCATTTCATTACTGCATTACAAATGCACATATAGACATACAGATGCTGTGCCAATTACTGTAAGGAATTATATCGTAATCAAAACTTAAATATGAAAATCTCGACCATTAATGATACAGCAAATAATTAAGTTCATAATAGATGGTGTGTATTTTTGGGAAGCGTGCCCAAATTGTTTCTTCAAAAACAAAGGGTTCGTGTTTGATTCGTGCAGTAAAATAGTACCATGCATTTCCCGAGTAATGGACAAATATCTACATAATCAAGCCATATAAGACATTTTAATATGTAATAGTTTTATATCCACCATTATCGGTAATTTATCGTAAGGGCCGATAAATTTCACTTTCAATATCTGATATCGGTAAAACCGATAGGTGCCATATTGGATCATCACTAATTATAGATTTTTTCTTCATTTCTCACATCATCTTAAATAATTATACCCCTGTTTATTGTTCTTACATTAACAGAAAATGTTGAGGTCATGACAATCAAGCTGGAATGTTAAAACTGGTTAATTTGGTTTAACCTTTTGGAAGAGAATGGAGTTTAATGTGCTCAATACCGAGGGCAACATTTTTACCCGGGCAGCAGTGATTCTGTACACGGTTGACCTCTGTTTTCCATTCTTATGGCTCTTCTCGGCCCACAATTTGTATCACCACATTCTACGCAAGATGCCATAACCTTTTGGATAAACAGCAGTGATGTACATATTACAAAATTTTTACCTCATTTTCATATTCTGTAGAGTAAACGGGTATACTGATACTACTGGTCATATTCATACTTTTATTGGACTCGTATGTACCAGATGTATTTATACTTCCTTTCTTTAACTGTGAAATAAATAAATAATATTCAAAAATTAGTATAAAAAATAATTGTTTTCTATTTAGTCATGGTTGACATTCTCTTTCTCAAAAGATAGGTTGCCAGGCAACGAAACATACGCCCACAGAAGTTAAATCATCCGGGCAGTCAACAAGAGTTGTTGCATATTCTTAACTTTTTCGATAATGAAATCTGAATAAGATTAACAAATCAACAAGTAATTATCAGAAAATCATTAAAATTAGAATTTGTTGGGTTTTTATAAAGTTCTTCCCCATGCAAAATTTGAGTATACATGAACATTTAATATCATGGATTTAGCTGTTCATTTATCAAAATTCATTGAAAATCAACATACTTGTTCATAAGACCTTAAACACTGTGTATCAATCTGAAGTCAATTGGATATTAACTTTGGCCTCTGGAGCGTCCACAAGATTTTTCAAAAGTGATCAAGGGAGATAACTCTGGCAGTAATTATTGGAATATGTTGAAAATCAATAGGATTCTTCATCTCATGACCTTAAACACGGTGTATAAATTTAAAGTCAATCGGATATTAACTTTGGCCTCTAGAGCATCCACAAGATTTTCTGAGGCCTCTAGAGCGTCCACAAGATTTTTTGAAGTGATCAAGGGCCATAACTCTTGCAGTAATTATTGGAAATTGCTGAAAATCAATAGGCTTCTTCGTTTCATGACCTTATACACTGTGTATAAATTTAAAGTCAATCGGATATTAACTTTGGCCTCTAGAGCGTCCACAAGATTTTTTCTAAGTGATCAAGGGCCATAACTCTGGCAGTAATTATCAGAAATTGCTGAAAATCAATAGGTTTTTCCTCTCATGACATTAAACACTGTGTATAAATTTAAAGTCAATTGGACATTAACTTTGGCCTCTAGAGCGTCCACAAGATTTTTTGAAGTGATCAAGGGCTATTACGGACGGACGGGGGCGACGACAATATACAACCACATTTCAATGTGGGCGTATAAAAAGCAAACCAGGGGCTGCCAGGCAGGGTACGCCCAAATTTTGTAAGAATGGATAGAGAACAAGCTAAAAACAACACTGATTTTGTACAATCCCAGAAAATAATCCAGAAAGTTATGGTCTGAAATGTGCAACTATAAAAGGGACTGAGTTTCTTGGAAATAAAAAGATGTTTAAAATTTCATCAAAATCGGATAAAAATTGTGACCTCTGGAGGGTCCATAACCTTCGTATCACATACTTTTACACAATTTGCCTACAAAGAGCGGCCATTTTCTCAGACAGTTTAACTATGATATTTCCGAAATTTGAATTCTACCTTTATTATGTTAGGCCACCCATTTTTGATTATTAGGTTCACGGATCCGCCGACGACAGTTCAAAACTGCCGCTGGGAAAATAAAAAATGTGTGTGTTTTTTTATTTTTATTTAAACCGCCGAAGCATATAACGAAACGTGATTCTGAAAAAAATTGCTCACAATTACATCGAAGCTTCTTTTTGTTTTAAAATACCGCCGTACCAGAGTTTTGGCAGATTAATCACGGCAGTCACTTTCTGGTAATATTTTACGAGCATGGCGGGCAGAGCATGGCTCAGGCCGGAATTAACCAATTTGCAACTTACGGGCATGCCGATTTCCGTTACCTCGTGGTGACACGAAAAATCGAATCAACAATAACATTGAAGATGTAGCTATGTGACAATTCTGGCTTCTCGACAGTGCAAACTTTGTGAACAGCCTCGTTTTCGTTTGGACTGCCCGAACTTCAGCGTTGGTACACCCCCCACCTTATAAAATCGGTGTTTATTTACATTACTGGGGGGTCTACACACATTTTGCTGACGTAGATAACAAGCCCGCTATTAGGCTCGTCTTGATTTTTTTCCGATTGGATTTGTAGAAGTTTAATACGAAGATCGACATTTTCTGCCATTTTTCAAGTCATCAAAATCACTTCGCTTTACTAGAAAATAATTAAAATATTTTTTAAAACTATGATAATATTTTACTGTGGTTATCTGACGATCTACTTGCCAAATTTCAGGCAAATCTATCGACTCCCATGGAGTGAATTTGTCCGCGCAGTTATTTCGTCTCCGGTATTTCATTGGGGTTTGTTGGTCACGTGACCCATTTCCTTGCACACCCGTTGGCTGAATTGTTTGGCACAAGAAATCCTATGCCCATCATATTTAATAATAAATACAACTGATATTGACCTGTGCAACAAGCCAACAGTGAGGCTGATGTCCCCCGCCGAAATCCGAAAATAAATAGAAGACACATATTAATTAATCGCACATTTATTTTTTTCAATGTATCGAGCAATCAAACTGTACACGAAGTGTCATCCAAAAGTGTTTTATAAAGAAAAATGCTAAAACCGACGAGAAAAATGAAAATGTACCCTAGTTAGGGGGACCCTAAAGGCAGACAAAAGGGCCCCTCTGGCCAAGGAAAGGGCCCTCGTGTCCAAGTCAATCGTTTCTATACACTGTTACTGTCGAATCGATTACTAAATGAGAATGCAGTCATTGTATTGGCATAAAAATCATCAATCAAGATGAACCTAAGTTATCTTGTCCCAAAGTATCAACCAATCAAATTGCTTATCTCTGCTTACCCTAAGCGGAAAATGCTCATCTTCGAACTCCATCAAGGCATTGACCTAATAAGCATATACACCAAGTTTGAACATTTTAACTCAATTAGAAGGAGAGTTATTGTGTTCCAAAGTCTCGACTACTCTCGACCAATCAAATTGCGTATCGCTCTGCTTACCTTGAGCAGAAAATGCTCATTATCGAACTTAGTCAAGGTATTACTGTAATGAAGCTATACACCAAGTTTCATCAATCTCACTTAATTAGAACTAAAGTTATCGTGTCCCAAAGCATCAACCAATCAAATTGCTTATCTCTGCTTACCCTAAGTGGAAAATGCTCATCTTCAAACTCCATCAAGGCATTGACCTTATAAGTATATACACCAAGTTTGAACATTTTTACTCAATTAGAAGAAGAGTTATTGTGTTCCAAAGTCTCGACCAATCAAATTGCGTATCGCTCTGCTTACCCTAAGCGGAAAATGCTCATCTCCGAACTCCATCAAGGCATTGACCTAATAAGCATATACACCAAGTTTGAACATTTTAACTCAATTAGAAGGAAAGTTATTGTGTTCCAAAGTCTCGACCAATCAAATTGCTCTGCTTACCCTGAGCGGAAAATGCTCATTATCGAACTTAGTCAAGGTATTACTGTAATGAAACTATACACCAAGTTTCATCACTCTCACTTAATTAGAACTAAAGTTATCGTGTTCCAAAGCAATCAACCAATCAAATTGCTTATCTCTGCTTACCCTAAGCGGAAAATGCTCATCTTTGAACTCCATCAAGGCATTGACCTAATAAACACATACACCAAGTTTGAACATTCTAGCTCAATTAGGAAGAGAGTTATTGTGTCCCAAAAAGTGTGACGGACAGACGGACAGACAGACAGACAGACAGACAGACAGACAGACAGACGGACGGACGAACCCATTTTAATAGTCCCCCAACTTTCTTCGAAAGGCGGGGGACAATTAATCATGTTTTAGACGTGTGGGGCTTTTGTTGTGCTTTCCAATGATACCAAGTCACAGGGACTTGAAGGGATTAAAATAAAACTTCTTACTACTGCTTGACTATAATAGTATAGTATTAGTAATGTATATAATAAAGGGATGTCAGACGCCATCTTTGTTATGACTTTTTTTATGATATATCGTCTGCTGTCATCTCACTAGTTCTAACAGTTCATGTCATTTTTATTGCCAACAAGAATTTATTTGATCATTATTCACCGTACGATGTAATTAAATTGTTCCTTTTACAGCGTTATTTATAACAAATAGAGCCTATGAAGCGAGGCCGATGTTGAGCGAGACTTGGTCACCCAGTTCCTATGCACATATCGAGTAATGATAGGTTTATAAAGGGATTGGGTGATACAGACTTCTTTTGACCTTATTTCGGGTTACTTCCGGGCTTGTGAAGTTGTATATCGACAAGTGATAGCTTTTTAAGTTTGATTTGTTATTATATACTAATACTATACTATTATAGTCAAGCAGTAGTAAGAAGTTTTATTTTAATCCCTTCAAGTCCCTGTGTACCAAGTTTATTGAAATTGAACAATAATTGAGAAAGTGACAAAACATTTAGTGAGGTGTTAAAATGAGTCACAACACAAAGTTATTTCGCGAGCGCTATTGTTTCTTACAAAATTAATTGATGCGTTAATGACTTATTATGCAACATTTAAATTGCCCTAACTTTCTTGCTATTTATTGCAGAAAGGTGATTTTGGTGTCATTGTAATGGTCTGCCAAAGGACTTTCTAATAGTGGTATTTTCATTGCAATCCATTGACTTATTTCTTTTTTGTCACATAGCTATGCAGTCGTGTTGGTTAGAGATTTCGTCTGTATATATATATATATATATGATCTGGTAAAATTAATCATTAGTCGAAAAATTATTTTTTTTATTATAGCCCGACATCAAAATTTTACTCTTTAAAAAATAAAAAAAATAAGACACTGACATCTTTTTTTTATTTTTATTTCAACCGACATCATCAATTCTATGTCCTAAAAATCCGTGAACCTAATAATCAAAAATGGGTGGCCTTAATGGAATGTTAATGTATCTAAACGGTTTTCAAAATCGGAAAAAAAAAATTGTGACCTATAGAGAATCCACAAGCTATAAATGCGGGCCATAATCCAGGAAGTTACGTTTGGATATGTGTGATTATCAAAAGGAACCAAGATCTTAATGATAAAAACATACATTTAAAGTTTCATCAAAATCAGAAAAAAAAACCCAAGCCAACAGTGAGGCTGATGTCCTCCGCCGTAATCAGAAAATAAACAGATGATACACATTAATTAGTTGCACCTTGATTATTTTCAAAAGTATTGAGCAATCAAATTATTCACTAAGTTTCATCACTCACTATCAGATAGAATCAAATATATTTTGTCCCAAAGCATCGAACAATTAAATTGCTTAGCTTTAGCTCAAAATGTTAATCATTGAACTCAGTCAAGCCATTCACCTAATGAACATCTACATCAAGTTTGCTCCAATGTCTTGACCAATCAAATTGCTTGTTGCTCCTCAGTCTAAGCAGAAAGGTAATGATATAATAAATATAAAATAGTGTCCAAAAGAAAAGATACCACCTGTTTGCAACGACAGAAAAGAAAAACTAAACAAAGCAGAAGTTTAGGATTAGTGTTAATCTTTTGAGAAATCCTTTCACAACATCTGTACACAAAATCATTTCAATCAAATCTGTACAATCAATATGACAAGCCGTTAAAGATAGGTGGGGTTGAAAAATAAACATTTCGTTAAAACACTGATAACAGAAACAACGGGAAATGACACACCACATGTCTAAAAGTCAAGTCAGTATAGGGTATGCCCACCTTGAGCATCAAAACATGCCAGAACACGCCTGCGGACTGATGGCGTCAAACGTCTGATGACATTGGGAGTGATTTGTTGCCATTCCTCAATGAGACATCGTTCCATGTTCTGCACGTTGACTGGAGGCACAAGGCGACGTCGCATTTGCCGATCGAGGCGGTCTCATAAGTGCTTGATGGGATTATAGTGGGCTTGAAAAATAAACATTTCGTTAAAACACTGATCACAGAAACAACGGGAAATGACACACCACATGTCTAAAAGTCAAGTCAGTATAGGGTATGCCCACCTTGAGCATCAATACATGCCAGAACACGCCTGCGGACTGATGGTGTCAAACGTCTGATGATGTTGGGAGTGATTTGTTGCCATTCCTCAATGAGACATCGTTCCAAGTCCTGCACGTTGACTGGAGGCATAAGGCGACGTCGCATTTGCCGATCGAGGTGGTCTCATAAGTGCTTGATGGGATTATAGTCCGGTGAACATGCGGGCCATGGCAAAACGATTTCACAAGGCTGATGCTGCAGAGGGGGGTTGGGATGGCCTAGTGGACTAGAGTGCCGCGCTTCGACCTCTAGCTGGCCGGTCACCACTGGCTTGCGGCTGTGGTTTCGAGCCCTCGTGTGAGCGTATGTGGCATGGAGATAGGGGCGCCTTCTCAACCTCGTGGGTTTCCTCCGGTTTCCTCTCACTGCTAAAGACCCCTACGCGCAAACGAATTATTGAAATAAAATTAAACCATATGTTATTCCCGAAATGACCTAGTTTGTGTTGAGTGGACGTTAAACCCCATTTCTCTCTCTCTCTTTTTTGCTGCAGAAAGGGCACCACAACAGACCGTAAGATGTCATCATGATAACGCTGTGCATTCAGGTTTCCACGAATTACGACACGCCTAGTTGGGACGTCACCACATATGCCACCCCAAACCATTAACCCTCCACCTCCAAATGGCCGGACCTGTAGGACACTCTTCGGTATACAAGCTGCCGTCTATCGTTTCGGAACATGAGGAATCTGCTCTCATCAGAGAACATAACATGTGCTCAGTCCCGCTGTTGCCAACGTCGAACTCGCCTGGCACATATCAGTCTGTCGTGCCAGTGTCAAGGCGTCAGGTGCGGTCCGCGGTAGGGATGACGTGGCCGGATACCATACTGCCGTAGTCTCCTGTAGATGGTTTGTCGACTGATCCTGTGTCCCAGTGTTGTCGCCGCCGTGGATGTAGCTGTTACCCCTTTAATTAAGAAGTCTACACTGGATCCTAATATTTTTAAAAATTACAGACCTGTCTCTAACTTAAGTTTTATTTCTAAAATATTAGAGAAATGTATTGCTTCTCAGATAAAGGCCCATCTAGATGATAACTGTTTGCATGAACGATTTCAAAGTGCTTATAAACAATTTCACAGTACCAAAACAGCCTTAACCCAGGTTTCAAATAATATTTTGATGGAAATTGATAATAGAAAATGTACATTTTTAATTTTATTGGATTTATCAGCTGCTTTCGACACAGTGGACCATTCCATTCTTCTACATAGACTACAGTTTAAATTTGGTATTTGTGGCTCTGCATTAAATCTATTAGAAAGCTATCTTGTGGGTAGAAAACATTGTATTTTAGTTAATTGTAAATCATCGTCTGAATCTGTTTTGTCATCTGGGGTTCCTCTGGGTTCTGTTCTTGGATCGATTTCATTTACCCTCTATACGTCACCATTAAGTGACATTGTTAGAAAATATGGTCTCAGCTTTCATTTGTATGCCGATGATACTTAATTATATATTTCATTTAAACCTAATTGTCCATCCTCTTTCAATTTATCAAAATTGCAACTTGAGAACTGTATTAGTGAAATTAGAAAATGGATGTCAAAGAACTTTCTAAAATTAAATGATGATATAACCAAATATTTGTTATTAGGCTCAAGGCATCACTTAAGGAAATTTGCACATGAGAACCCCCCCCCCTCCCTGTTGTAATAAGTAAATGAACGATTGTGATATATTTTCATCTGATTCTGCTCGTAATATTGGCGCAATCTTTGATAGTTTTATGCTTATGGGAGCTCAAATAAATAATATTTGTAAATTGTGCTATTTTAATATTAGAAATATAGGTAAAATACGTAAATTTGTAACTGAGGAGGTCACTAAGTCACTTGTTAATTCTCTTGTCACTTCTCGATTAGATAACTTTAATTCACTTTTAGTTGGTTTAGTTAGCCCGGGACTGTACAGCGCAGTGGACGCTTACGGCTGGCCCCCGGATCTATTCACTTGATTTGATATTTTCCGCAGGTTAATCTTCTAGGTTTTTGTTTTTCGTGTAGTGCGGTCCTCCTGCACTTACTATTAGAGTAGAGTTTTAACCCTTCGTACTGCAGAATGTTCTCGTTGTCGGGTTTTGCTCCCGATTGCTAACAACACTTATTATTTTAGCGTTTTCCGAGATTCTATCCGGATTATCGCCCTTATTGTTGAAATTGTTTGACGTTCTAACATCTGACGTCAACAGCAGACTATCGCCATTGAAGAGACGACCATTGTCACAATCGGTCGCATTATTTCTGTTACCTCTTTTTTTTTTTTTCAAATCATTTTTAGTGAAGCCTGTACCATAACAGGCCCGGGACTGTACAGCGCAGTGGCCACTTACGGCTGGCCCCCGGATCCATTCACTTGATTTGATATTTTCCGCAGGTTAATCTTATAGGTTTTTGTTTTTCGTGTAGTGCGGTCCTCCTGCACTTACTATTAAAGCTTATAGATAAATTACAACAAGTACAGAATACTGCTGCTAGACTTGTTACTTCAACTAAGAAATGTGACCACATAACTCCTGTTTTATACAATTTACACTGGTTACCTGTTAAATATCGAATTGATTTTAAGATTTTACTACTTACTTTTAGTTTTAAATGCTTAAATAATCTAGCTCCTGTTTACCTCTCAGATCTTTTAAAACTTTATACACCTGGCCGAACATTACGTACATCAGATCAGATAAACTACTTTTAAAGCCCAAAACTATTCAACTAGTCTCTTATGGTCAGCGCTATTTTAGTTATCAAGCACCTGTTTTATGGAATAATCTACCATTTAGTTTTAGTTTAAGATGTTGTACATCTCTATATTCTTTTAAAAAAACAACTTAAAACATATTTATTTGATCAGGGCCCGGTTTCACAAAAACTTAAATCTCCTTAAAATCGTCTTAAAGTAAAATTTCATCCTAACTTAAGACAGATGAGTTTCACAAAACGATTAACATCCCCTAAAACAATATTTTAAGTTAAAATCTAATCTTAACTTAAAATAATGGCATTTCACAAACCCATTTTAAGGACAATTTTAACTAAAATCAATTTTAACTTAGGATAGCCGTCACCCTGTCCTAACTTAAATCAAGACATTAACAAACATTGATTAGAGCTACATTGTTACATATATTACGACATATAGATATAATTGGAATACTGATAATATTGTGAACGGCCCGGGTCACATAATTTTAATATTCCAACCACCATTCACAAAAACAATTCTCATTCAAATTCTTTTCACCCGTTTATTTTATTGTAAGTCAATTTAAGCATTTGGATGGAGCTCCATATTAGAACTCCAAGAAAAAAAAACACTTAAAACCCCAGTAAACTAAACACTAGAAGATAATCATTTATTCATATCCAATGTCTTGAAAAGAAGAGTCCTCTTGTCTATAAAGAAAATATGTTCGTGTACAATGGTTTAATATGGCCCATTTCTTGGTTATAGGTGGCCTAAAGGCCTATAATACTAGGCAAACCATATGTAGTAGTATTTACGCATACTTTTGGGGGTTATGACGATATGTAAAGATATAAATCAATAATCTCAAATGTGTTTATTGAAAAATGTTATAGGCCTATTTGAAATTAAATTTTAATATAAATTCATTATTATTTCTTAATGAAGTCTTACGTTAATAAAACAACAAAAATAACTGTCATTTTAGGAGCCAAAGCTATTTTATCTTTGGGAAAAAATCATTTAATTGACTAAGTATCATTTTCAAAGTATCATTGAAAGGGTGAGTCTATGAGAATGAAATGTCAAATCTAGTCATCGGAACATTGGCTATTTGGTGTAGGCCTATTAATTTCAAAGTTCATAAATACTTTTAAAATGCAACGAAAAATTACAACCTAGATAGCCGTTTGAGTCACAAATATCATAATGTTTGTGACAATTTTCCATAAAACTACAAATCCATGCGATTTGGCATATGGATACACTTTATTTCCATTGAAGCTTGTGAGTAAATCAAATTCCCATGTCACGAATCAAATGCCAAGTTCAAGGCCAACCAACTGATACTTTTCGAATCACATATTACGTAGTACAATCATTTGTTTCACCTCTCTACGAATGTCTGACCGTGTGCAAACATTGCTTCAACGTATGAAACTCTCCCCATTGCTATTGCAACCGTTAATTCAACCTGTCAACAGTTTTCAGTTTCGAAAGCGCATTTGCTTTCACCGTATGTACCCGCAGCGGAAGCGATTTCAACTAAAATCTATTAAAATCGCATTTTAAGTTACAATCAATCTTCGTGAAACGTATAAAATTTAAAATTTCATTTTGATTTTAGTTAAAATCTATTTTAGTGATTTTAGCTCAAGTTTTTGTGAAACAGGGCCCAGGCTTTTAACTGACTGTATGCAATCGTTAACATATCCATTATGTAGCACCATGAGTCTTTCCGTCTGACGTGGAGAGCGTGCGTTGTCGGTCCGGTCGCCACATCCTACGTATGACCCATGCATCTTGTTTCTTGCTACATATTACTGTTAGCCTTGTGATCGTCTAGAATTTGTCTCTAGCTGTCTTTGCTTCTCCTTCACATTGTGTTTACTTCTTACTGGTTTCTTAAGACGTTTGTCTTCTTCAGTTATAACAATGCAACAGTTCGTTTTTACCTTTTATGTAGCATAAGTATACATACAAGCATATTACAATTACAGTCAATGCTACCTAAACTCTTCTCAACTCTTCTAGGACTCTTAGATGGTAACCCTCTGGAATCTAATCGAAGTCTGATTTAAAGACATACTATAGCTTCCTTTTAGCCGCAATGGTATCACGCAGACCCATGCGTGTTCATGACCATGAACCTGTGCAATCCACGTAATGATTGGTTAAATTAAGCCAAATGATGCAATAGGAATATTTCAACTCACATGTATTTTGTTGAAAGATATAACCAGTATGTTTTGTCTCTATAACCCTTTTTCATATACCAATATGTCAATCAAATGTTAGTTGATATCAGTACACACCTGCATATATGTGAATATGTTTAGAAACATCAAACTATATCTTATCTCCTCATCCCTTGTCTATAATCTCTAAAACAATGTTACCACGACTATATTGCTACAATAATCCTGTTGTTTATTTACATGATTACATTGTCACTTTGTAAAGTACCCCTGAACATGTTATATGAAAGGGTGCACTATAAATATGCTGTAATAATAATAGTAACTAGACCTGCATGCAGGAATGACGGGTTTCACTGGTGCCATGTTACCCTTAAACATGTCACTTCCGGTGCCAAGTTACCCTTGAACATATGTCACTTCCGGTACCAGCGAAACCACTAAACAGGTTTCCAAATTAACATTGCACACAAATAAAATGGACGCAGAATCAACAAAATCCAGCAATATCAATTCATTTTATACATTTGTTACTTGTAAATGATCTTGACAAAATTAAATTACTCCCGGTGTTAATGCAATTGTTCAATTAGTCTTATGAAATCAGAAATGGCATACGATATCATATAGTGAAAATTTTATGTAAATCGAATAATAATTGCCACTTTTAAAGACCAAAAAACTTGAAAAGTGACTTGTAGAAAATCGGCTATTTCTCTGCAACCGTACAAGTTAGAAACCATTTTGTGGTATCTGTATGATCGTATGGGTTCATTCTATTTGTTGATTGGCATCAAATACCATAATTTGAAAAAGATTTCAAAACAGACTCATTTGAATAAAATATCTGTTTAGGAGGCTAAAAATACAGTTTTTGCCAAAATGACGTAACTTCCGGTGATAATGAAAATCTTAAATTACTTGTATGAAGTCCCAAATGGCATTAGGTATAACATGGTGTGACGTTTATGAAAATCGAATAATAATTGACCCTTTTATGGCCCCGAAACCTTCAAAAGTGACCTGTAGAAAACCGTCTATTTCTCGGCAACCGAATAAGTTAGAAACCATTTTATGATATCTATATGACCATATGAGTTTTGTTTATATGTGAATTTAAACCAAAAGTTAAAATTATTAATACATATTAAGTTATTCTTGGTTGAATAAAACATTGATTTAAAAAGTTTAAAATGCATTTTTTGACCAAATGATGTCACTTCCGGTGTCAATTTTAAATTGTAATCAACTTGATATGACGCTACGTGCTTTTTGAATCAAATGATGTCACTTTTATAAAAATCCAATCATAATTGACTATTTTACAGGCAAAATAACGAAAACAGTGACTTGTACAGAACTGCCCATTTCTTGGTAACTGCTTATATTACAAACGAATTTTAACATACATTTTCTTCGTATGGATTACAGCTACAAGTTTATAAAAGTTACGAAGAAATATTTTAAAATCTGAAAAGCCTGAATAGGTTGTAAATAGGCCAATTTTACACCATTTTTAGCCTCTTAATCGAATTTGCTCGAAAATGAAATCGAAATTAAAAAAACTGCTTCCTACATTTTTTGCGCCTTGAAAAGACACACTCTTTGAGTCATATAATTTTTCAAAAAAATAATATTTGTTTTCGAAATAGGAAAATAACTGTCAAAATTGTAGTTTTTGGTAAAAATATGCCACTACCAGCCCGACAGATAACATTATTGGTAACAAAAAAAATGACAATTGAGACAACGAAGCATATGAACTTTGTTTTATACAAATCGAACAATAAAAAATTAATCTAGGACTGAAAAACTGAATTAGCCAATGGCGGCCAAGGAAAATTACTGAGACAAAATTTTTTAACATTTTTGCATTAGTCAGATGACTTTTTAATTCTGTGCACAATACGACTAAAAAATATTCATAAATAAAAAAGTTTTTTGTAAAATTTTAAATTTTCGAAATTTGGCGCCTAATATCTTCGAAGATTTGCCGAAAATAAAAAATCGAAAGTAGCGTAGCTATGTGCCCTGTCTCAGGCTATGCCAAAATGTATCGATAGTTAAAATCCAATGATTATTGTTAAAATTACTGCAATATTTTCAAAAACGATAACTTCGGTGATTTCGGACATTTCGCATTGTCGCAGAACGTTCAAAATAGCTTTATCCTCTAAGTCACACCCACTTTCCCAGTAAAACCGAAGAAATCGTAACGATGCGACACGTAGTTGCTGAGATCTATTCAAATTGGAATCTGAATAATAATAATAATAATAACTAGACCTGCAAGCAGCACTGAACCGGCTTTCAGGAATCATACAGGAAGTTTATTATACCATAGCCGATCCATTGAGCTACCAAACTTTAATTGTTTTACTTCAGTGACACCGTCTATCATACGTAAAAGTAATATTTGCTGGCGAAAAGACCGGTCAAAATTGTAAATTATGGCAAAATTACGTCACTTCCGGTGTTGAAAGAAATTTTCATAGGTGAAAAGTAAGTCGAAAATTCGCAACATACAAAATACAAACTTTGTTTTATACATATCGGGCAATAAATAATTAACCTATAACCAATAAAGTGAAATTAAGAAGGTAAAAAACTTAAAAGTGACCCTGGGACAATTGGCTATTCTTCGACAAGGGAACATGCTAGAAGCCTTTTCTTGATATCAATATGATGGTATTGATTCAATCTTACTGCCCATGAGAGTCAGACATTATAAAGTTAAACGAATAATAAACATAAATCACTTCAAAAAAATGTTTGTTTTGAAGGCCAAAAATACATTTTTTGAAAAAATTACATTACTTCCGGTGACATTGAAAGTGTTAATTTAGTTCATAGAAGTCATAAATGGCATAAGGCATCAAATGGTAAAAAAAATATAAAAATCGAATAATAATTGACACTTTTATAGACCAAAAACCTTGAAAAGTGACTTATCGAAGATCGCCTATTTCTCTGTAACCGTACAAGTTCGAAACCATTTTGTGGTATCTGTATGGTCGTATGGCTTCATTCTATTCGTTGATGGGAATCAAATATCATAATTTTAAAATTATTATAAGGCAGACTCATTTGAATAAAATATTTGTTTTTTAGGTTTAAAATACAGTTTTTGCCCAAATGACGTCATTTCCGGTCACAGTGAAACTGTAAAATTGGCTTGACCTAGTCCAAATTGACATTAAGCATCAAATGGAAAAAAATATTGCAAATCGAATAATAATTCACTCTTTTATAGGCAAAATAACGTGAAAAGTGATGCATGCAAAATTGCATATTCCTCGGCAACTGCTCATATTACAAACTAATTTTTGCATACAATCTCTCCTTCTGGATTATTGCTACGAGTTTATTAAAATTACAAATAAATATTTCAAAATATGAAGACGCTGAATGAATTGTAAACAACTGAATTTTACACTTTATTTTACATTTTATTCGAAATTGCCCGAAAATGAAATTGAAATTAAAAAATCTGAGCTAAGGATATTGTGCACCTTTGCAGGGTGCATAATTTTAGTTATATCAGTTTTGAAAAAAAATAATATTTGCTTTCAAAAAGTAGTACCGAACTGTCAAAATTATAGTTTTTGTTAATATTACGCCACTTCCGTTGCCGACAGAAAAATTTCACCATAACAAAAAAAATTACAATTGGGACCACGGAGCATATGAACTTTGTTTTATACAAATCGAACAATAAATAATTTTTCTGGGTACGAAAAACTAAATTAGCCGTTGGCGGCTAACGCAAATAACCGAGACAATTTTCTTTCCCATTTCTGCTCAAGTAAGATGATATTTTAACCCTGTGTAAAATACCATCAAAAAATATTGATAAATAAAAAAGGTTTTCGTAAAAAATTTTTTTTTTTTAAAATATCCGACATTTTTTCGACTACTTCCGGTTTTACGATCGTTGTTGTGATAGCTTTACGAAGTTCTTTGGATACTTAACTTTCTGTACCAGAAGTGTCAGAAACATCCATTGAGTAGTTTTGGAAAAAAAGATAAATTAAAGAGCGTTTACAAAAATTTAACGATTTTTCAATTTTTTTCAAAGTTTGATGTCATTTTTGGACCACCTATATTATTTCAATGCTTTTCATTTTGGATTCACTATATAGACAACCAATAGGACTATGAGTAAGAAAAGTTTCAGAAAAATCGTAGGCATCGTTTTCGAGAAAAGGGCGTCTCAGAATGTTAAAAGATAGGTTGCCAGGCAACGAAACATACGCCCACAGCAGCTAAATCGTCCGGGCAGTCAACAAGGGTTGTCGCATATTTTTACTTTTTTCGGTAATGAAACATTTGTAATACACTAAAAACTGATTAAGAGTAACAACTCATTATGTAATTATCAGAAAATCATTAGAATTTGATTGCTTTTTATAAAGTTTTACCCCAAGCTAACCATTAGTATATACATGAAACATTTAATATCATGGATTTAGCTGTTCAGTTATCTAAATTCATTGAAAATCAAAATACTTGTTCATTTCAACACCTTAAACTCTATGTATCAATCTGAAGTCAATCGGATGGTAACTTTGGCCTCTATAGCGTCACAAGAATTTTTGAAGTTATCAAGGGAGATAACTCTGGCAGTAATTATTTGAAATCGCTGAAAATCAATAGGCGTCTTCGTCTTATAACCTTAAACACTGTGTATAAATTTAAAGTCAATCGGATATTAACTTTGGCCTCTAGAGCGTCCACAAGTTTTTTTGAAGTGATCAAGGGCCATAACTCTGGCACTAATTATCGGAAATCGCTGAAAATCAATAGGCTTCTTCGTCTTATGACCTTAAACACTGTGTATGAATTTAAAGTCAATCGGATATTAACTTTGACCTTAAGAGCGTCCACAAGATTTTTAAAAGAGATCAAGGGCCATAACTCTGGCACTAATTATCGGAAATCGCCGAAAATCAATAGGCTTCATTGTCTTATGACCTTAAACGCTGTGTATAAATTTAAAGTCAATCGGATATTAACTTTGGCCTCTAGAGCGTCCACAAGATTTTTTGAAGTGATCAAGGGCCATAACTCTGGTAGTTATTATCGGAAATCGCTGAAAAACAATAGGCTTCTTCGTCTCATGACCTTAAACACTGTGTATAAATCTAAAGTCAATCGGATATTAACTTTAGCCTGTAGAGCGTCCACAAGCAATTGTGGACGCCGGACCGACGGACGGACGGACGGACGGACGGACGGACGGGGGCGACGACAATATACGACCACATTTCAATGTGGGCGTATAAAAATCGGAAAATACTAGATTTTTGGCATACAATAATTTATTTTCTTATCATCGAAATCGTATTATTTAGATACCATATGATGGTCCATTAATAGGGCTATCTAACGACACTTTAGTTCTTTTGGTCCGCTATTACCTAAGTGAGCAATCAAGTTTTTCGCAAGTGCGACAATATTTTTAAACTTTTTTTTCATTTTTTGAATACTTCCGGAATGGTTATTATTGTCGGAATAGTTTTAATAGCCGGTTTGGGCGCTAAAATAGCCAAAGGGCTCTGTAATGATATATTACATTATCTGATCAGATAAAATGCCCCTGAGAAATCCTATGTTCAAAAGTGCCAAAAATGCAAAAAAATTAAAATATCGAAAATTAAATTTCAATAATTACATACATATTATACATCGTTAGAATCGTAATTAGGTCAGCTATCTGAATATACAACCTTTTTCTAAAAATCTCTTTAAATAAAAAAATAGTAGAGCATTTTTCAAAATTTCACGATTTTTCGACTTTTTTCGATTTTCAGTCCCTTTTTTTTTCTACTCCAGACATTTCAAAGTCTTATTGGTTGGCTTCATGCAAAGTACCTCCAAAAGGACTCTCGATAGAAAAAATTAAAAAAAAATTGTAGGTTAAGTTTTCGAGATACAGTCGTCCAAAAATGCTAAAAATCAGAAAATTCTTGATTTTCAGCGTGTCATATTTTGCTTCCTGATCATAGTATCCGTATGAATTGGGTATCATACGATAGTACAATCCTAGTGCAGTCCAATGGTACCCTAATTTGTTTAATCCATTGATATCGGGCGGAGAAATCGCATTTTTCCCCAAAATATCCGTTTTTTTGCATTTTTTTCAAAATATTGCACATTATTTCGACCACTTCCGGTTGAAGGATTCTTGTCGAAATTGCTTTATAAGTTGGTATTGGACTATAACTTCATGTTCCAGAAGTTTCAGAAACGTCAATTCTGCCATAAAACGAAACCCGAGCTCACAAAATGGGAAGAAAATTCGAAAAAAATCGAAAAATAAAGGGCGATAACTCTGAATGAAACTTATATTACTGGAATCGGATGGACTTCAGGTATCCAAAAATGTAGGTCAAATTTGAAAATTTTGAAAAATAACAAAAATTGTCTCGTAAACAACATGTTTTCAATTTTCGAACGATAAAAGTAATAGACGAATGTTCGAAATTGAAAAATGTGAGATAGCCATTGTCTCAGAAAAGATTCAGGGATTCCGAAAATGTAATTTGTTTGAAAATGGATAAAGAATTTACGAAACTATGGCCGATTTTCAATTTTCAGACAACGTACAAAGTTCGGTCACTTCCGGTATGCGCAGAAACTTAAAAATATTTTATCAAGTAGCCACCACATGGTTTCCCGATAGAAAATCTAATTCCAGATCGATATCTGTTTTCATCATGGAGATCTAGGCTCCCGCGGTAAATAATAATAATAATAATAATTTTAGTAATCTCAATAGGCTTTCAGACGAAAGTCTGAAAGCCTAATAATAATAAGAATAATAATTTTAACAAAAACAATAGTGTTTCACACAAGCTACGCAGTGTGAAACCCTAATAATAATAGTAACTAGACCTGCATAGCAGTGCTGAATCGGCTTTCAGGGTCCTTTAGATCATTGCCATGCTTTTAAATTTACCTTTATACCCTAAACGACCGATAGGACTCGGGGTAACAGAAGTTGAAGAAGTGAAATAGAAGTAGTTTTCGAGATAAACGAGTTTGAAAAGGCTCCAAAAAAAGAGGAAAATACTATATTTTCGGCATCTCATAATCTATTGCCTAACCATCGAATTTGTATCATTCTGATATCATATAAAAGTCCAAAAAGGAAAATACTAGATCTTCAGCGTCCCGTAATATTTGTCATTGAACACGCCATCTTGAGTCGGATCGCGCAAAATCTAATTTTGGAGTAAAATTTTATTTTGAAGTCTAAAAATACGGTTTTTGCAAATATAACATTACTTACGGTGATAATGGAAATGTTGAATCAGATCATTGCAATCATAAATGGCATAAGGCATCACATGGTGAAAATTGTATGAAAATTGAATAATAATTGACACTTTTATAGACCAAAAAGCTTGAAAAGTGAATTGTAGAAAATCGTCTATTTCTCGGCAACCGTACAAGTTAGAAACTTTTTTGTGGTATCTGTATGATGGTATGGGTTCATGCTATTCGGTGATGGGATTCAAATATCATAATTTCAAAAATATTATAAACAAGACTCATTTGAATAAAATATTTGTTTTCTAGGTTAAAAATACAGTTTTTGCCAAAATGACGTCATTTTCGGTCACAGTGAAACTGTAAAATTGGCTTAACCTAGTCCAAATTGGCATTAGGCATCGAATGAAAAAAAATTATTGAAAATCGGATAATAATTTACTATTTTACAGGCAAAAAAACGTGAAAAGTGATGCATGCAAAATTGCATATTTCTCGGCAACTGCTCATGTTACAAACTATTTTTCGCATACATTCCCTTCGTCTGGATTATGGCTACGAGTTTATGAAAGTTACGAATAAATAGTTTAAAATATAAAGACGTTGAATGGGTTGTAATAACTGAATTTTACCCTTTTTTTTACATTTTATTCGAAATTGCCCGAAAATGAAATTGAAATTTAAGAATCCCAGCCAAACACTTTATGCGCCTTTACAGGGCGCATACTTTTTGTTATATCAGTTTTCGAAAAAAAAAATATTTGCTGTCAAAAAGTGGTACTTAACTCTCAAAATTGTAGTTTTTGTTAATTTTACGCCACTTCCGTTGCGTGCAGAAAAATGTCACCGTAACAAAAAATATTACAATTGACATTACGAATCATATGCACTTTGTTTTATACAAATCGAACAATAAATAATTAATCTAGGTACGAAAAACTAAATTAGCCAATGGCGACTAAAGAAAATTACTGAGACAAAATTCTTTCTCACTTATGCTCAAGTAGGGTGATACTTTAACTCTGTGTAAACTACCATCAAAAAATATTCATAAATAAAAAAGTTTTCTGTAAAAATGTAAAAAAAAATCAATATATCGGATATTTTTTCGACTACTTCCGGTTTTTCGATCATTGTCGGAATTGCTTTAACAAGTTGATTAGATACTTAACTTCCTGTAGCAGAAATATCAGAAACATTCATTAAGTAATTTTTGAAAAAAAGATAAATAAAAGAGCATTTTCAATAATTTAATGATTTTTCAACTTTTTTCAAAGATTGAGGTCAATTTTGGACCGCCTATAATATTGCAACGCTTTTATTATTAAATGCACACGCTAGGCCACCGATAGGACTATGAGTAAAAAATGTTTAAGAAAAATCGTAGGCGTCGTTTACGAGAAAAAGGCGCCTCAGAATGCTCCAAAACGGAAAATACTTAGTTTTCGGCGTACCATAATTTATTTCCTAAGAATCAAATTCGTGTTATTTAGATGTTATACGATCGTCTATTAATGGAACTATCCAAAGACACTTTCATTGTTTTGGTCCGCTAATATGTGACGGAGAATTCGAACTTTTGGCAAGAGCTCCAATTTTCATCTTTTTTACATTTTTCTTTGTTTTTTGAACTACTTCCGGTATACGAATCATTGTCGAGTAGTTTTCACATCCAGTTTTGGAGTTTGCATGGGAACAGGGCTCTCTAATGATATACGACACTATACGATCAAATAAAATACTTCTGAGAAATCCCATGTTCAAAAGTGTTAAAAATGTCAAAATGTCAAAATATTGAAAATTAAATTTCAATAACTGCATACATATTATACATCATTAGAATCGTAATTAGGTCAGCTTTTTAAATATATATCTTTTTTTTGAAAATCTCTTAAAATAAAAAAATAGTAGAGCATTTTCCCAAATTTCACGATTTTTCGACTTTTTTCGATTTTCAGTCCCTTTTTTGTCTTATTCCAATTATATAATAGTCTTAATGGATGGATCCATGCTAAAGACTACCGGAAGGACCATCGATAGATAAAGTTTAAGAAAAATCGCTGGAGCAGTTTTCGAAATACAGGCGTCCAAAAACGCTCCAAATCAGAAAATACTTGATTTTCAGCGTGCCATATTTTGCTTCCAGCTCATCGTATCCGTACGAATTGGGTATCATTCAGTGGTCCAATCACCGCTAGACCAAATGATACCTTAATTTGTTTAATCCGTTGACATCGGACGGAGAAATCGTGTTTTTACCCAAGACACCAATTTTTCACGATTTTTTCAAAATATCGCATATTATTTCGACTACTTCCGGTTTACGGATTGTTGTTGAAATTGCTTTAAACGGTGGTTTGACAATATTGCTTCATGTATCAGGAATTTGAGAAACGTTGATCCGGCCGTAAAACGAAACTTAAGCTCACAAAATGTGAAGAAAATTCGAAAAAAATCGAAAAATAAAGGGCGATAACTCGGAATGAAACTTATATTACTGGAACCAGATTGCCTTCAGGTATCCAAAAATGTAGGTCAAATTTGAAAATTTTGAAAAATAACAAAAATTGTCTCTCAAATAAAATTTTTCATTTTTCGATCGCAAGAAGTCAGCGATGAAGTTTCGAAATATCGAAATTTTCAACTGCTATCGTCCGAGAAAAGACTCAAGGTTTCCGAAAATGTCATTTGTATGAAAATAGGTACAGAATTGACGAATCTACGGCCGTTTTTTAATTTTTTGACAGAGCACGAAATTCGACCACTTCCGGTCTGCGCAGAAGTTTCAAAAATAGTTTATCAAGTAGCCAACACATGGTTTCCCTATAAAGAATTAGGTCCCAGATCGGTATCTGTTACAGGCGCTGAGAAATAGGCTCCCCCGAAAAATAAAATAATAATAATAAATAACTAGATCTGCTACTGTCCCATGCAGATATGAAAGCTTTCATATTCATCGTCACGTGTCATCGATTATATCAAGTATCTCAGATAAAAGGATAAGAATAACAAACTATCAAAATTGGTCAAAAACTCGCGAAGTTAGAAGTCTAAATATATGAAACATTGAGTAATCTGAAAACTAAAGGGAAATAACTGATACTTGTGTTGCTGTAATCGGGATGACTTCCAGAAAAATGAAATGAAAATGGTAAGAAAACATCGAAAAATTAAATGAGATAACTTTGAACAAAACTAAAACTTTTTGAATCAGGTTGAACTCAACTGTTTGAATATGTACGTTAAATATGTAGATTTGGAAAATTATAAAGACATAATATCAAAATCGGTCAAAAACTCACAAAGTTACAAATTTAAATGTAGTGAGAAACATTGCACCCGGGCAAAAAAATAATCTTTAAACTAAAGGGAAATAACTGAAACTTGTATAGCTGTAATCGGGCTTCCAAGATATGTTATATAATTATGGTTTCCAATATGTTTGGTTATAAGTAGGAAATCGTGACGACTTCTTAAGCATGTTTTAAACAAAGGGTCATAGACTGCTATATACTAGAATGGCACTCTGCAATAAAAAAAAAACTGGCCAGAGATTTCTATGCAGAAATTAAATAATTGCTAGAACCAGAAAAATATTTATCCACTATAATAAATATGCAACATAGAGAAAATGAAATGAAATTGAATGGGGTTTAACGACCTACTGTTCTGCTCCTACAATGGGCTAATGAAGACGGGCATACCCCATAAAGTGTGCAATTAGGGAAAATTTTACCCGGGCAGCGGCGTTACGGCCTACGAGGTTGGTAAGGCGACCATACTCCTTGTCACGTACAACCAAGAAATCGAAACAAGGCCAGTTGACTCAATGACAGACGTTATGATACAGAGCGCACGTGCTAACCATTCAGCCACGCAACCTCCCTAAAATCGGCAAATTGCTGACCTACAGCGAGAAACATTTCAACCGGGCCAAATTTTCTATTTTAACAGTTTAATTTGCACGGTACCTTTAGTTATCAACCGAATACTACAAAACTTTTAAAAATAAGCTCCCTCTGACCAGCTTAATCGTTCGCAATAAACGTTTGCCCCTTAAAATCGACAAATTGCTGACTTTAAAGTGAGAAACATTACAACCGGGCCAAATTTTCTGTTTTATCACTTTAACAGTACCTTTGATTACCAACCGATTATTACAAAACTTTAAAAAGAGAAAGAGAGAAATGCGGCCTAACGTCCATTCGACACAAACTAGGTCATTTCGGGACTAACATATGTTTTTTAATTTTATTTAAAAACTCCCCTTGCACGTACTGGTCTTTGCGTTGGGAGGAAACCGAAGAACACGGAGAAAACCCACGAGTTTGGACATCATACACCATGTCACGTGCAACCTGGAGATAGAAACGACGCCCGTTGACTCAATGACAAACGTTACGATACAGCGAGCACATGCTAACCATTCAGCCATCCAGCCTCCCTGAATTCGGAAAATTGCTGACTTATAGCAAGAAACATTTCAACCGGGCGAATTTTTCTGTTTTAACAGTTTAATGTGCACGGTACTTTAATTACAAACCGATTATTACAAAACTTTTGAAAATAAGCTTCAACTGACCAGCTTAATCGTATGCAATAAACGTTTTGCCTGAATTGAAAGTTCTGCACGGAAAAAGTTCATCTCGATTTCCCGGCGTGGTTCCCCTTGTCAGTGAGGCAGAACGGAGGGACTGACAAGCACAGCTGTCTAGTCCTTCGGATGGGACGAAAAACCAAGGTCCCGTGTACACATTGGAGTGCATGTAAAATATCCCTAAGCAGTTGGAATTCGATACTGTTGAATAAACTCTATACGATGACTAAATGCGTAGATTGTAGTCACCCACACTGCATGTTTCGCTTAACAATGAAAGGGTGCCGTTTTCAATGTTCGATCCTTTTGTTCTTCTACTCCTGATATGTTGGACTGTTGATCGATGGTTTCATATAAAAGACTACCAATAAGACTCTTTGTAGAAGAATTTCCCAACAAATATTATGTTGACTTTACGAGAAAGACCTCTAAACATACTCCAAATTGTAAAAATACGACTTTTTGGATTTTCAATCTTTTTTTTTCGGCTATCCCTGATATTTAAAAAAATGATACAATGATTTCACACAACAGGCTAGCTATTAGACTCTCTATTGACAAAAGTTTCACCGCCCTCCCTTCATTATAACCGAAGTTATCGTGCCCTAAAGAATCAACAAATCAACATGCTTATCTCTGCTTACCCTAAGCAAAAAATGCTCATCTTTCAACTCCATCATAACATTGACCTAGTGAACGTCTACACCAAGTTTGATCATTCTAGCTTAATTAGAATGAGAGTTATTGTGCCCCAAAGTCTCGGCCCTTCAAATTGCTTCTATTTTTCATTTTCAATTCAAAATGATGACTCCCGGTTGACCTAAATCAAAATTCTATTCGCGACATTTTTTAGGCCTTCCTACAAGGATTCAGAAAATATAACTCCCGAGTCTGTAAGTAAAATAGCAAAAAAGCCTTATTGATTTTTCACGTTTCAAGATGATGGCACTTCCGGTTCGATTGACAAACTCCATATTTTGTGTACGAATCAGTAATTCCTTGTCTAGTATCGAAAAAAAAAATTAGGTCATTCTGACCTATATTTCGACGATTTTTTTGAAAACTTTGATCCTTAATTTCACCAAGGGGAGATAATTTAGAACATTTCTAATTATATTTTTGAAGTCACATCGGTAGGATCTACTTATATACTAAATTGAATGAAAATCGCAAAACTATTAAAGAAGTTGTCAAATTGGTCTAAACTTCCGGTTCGAAATCACAGCGACGAATTTTCGAAATTCGAAAATGTGAAACTGCTGATGAAAATGATTTTTTTCAAGGTATTCAAAGAAAAAAGATTTAGTAAGATCGGTCAAAAAACAATAAAGTTACGACTATGCATTGTCCATTTTGTCGTTCGTAAATTTCGGTGATTTCGGATTCGTAAAACGTTTTGAAAATATATTTAATCAACAGCTACCACCCATTTTTGGGGGGATAGGTAAAAGTTTCATAAAGATACTGTGGTTAGATTCTGAGAAATCCGATTTGTGGATAAAACACAAAAAAAAAAATAACAATAATAATCTTAACAGAAACAATAAGCTTTCATATGTAATATGAAAGCTTAATAATAATTTTAGTAAAAACAATAGTCTTTCAGACGAAAGTCTGAAAGCCTAATAATAAATAATAATAATTTTAGTAAAAACAATAGTCTTTCAGACGAAAGTCTGAAAGCCTAATAATAATAAAGTTGACTAACTCTCCTGCAAACATCCATTGCATATTTGAATTGAAGAACATATAAATACAACGTCAGTCTCAAATCTAGCTTACAGATTTTCATTAATAAATTAAGTTCTTCCTTTCCCCATACCCTACCTCAGTTTATGGTAATAAAACCCACCTGATGACTGGAACCAGCTGATCCTCTCATTGGTGCTAACTGATCTAATGATGCTAACTGAGCAGATGATGTCAACTTTCCTGACTGTCCCAGACTTTCAGATGTTTTAATAGGATTTAACGCACCACCTCTATGCAGAGCTGGAGTTCCTGAACTCTGTTCTGCTTTCAAAGGTCCCCCATACTATAAATGTAAAGGAAATCAATTATTATGTAATGAGTCACATGGAAACATATAAAAAGTGTGACCAACCATATATAATGAGTCGCAATGAGGAAATTTTGAAAATTGAGTTATCAGTATTTTCACATTCTCCAACTAAATATTTTCAATTTGATGTACAGTTTTGTAAAACAAAAATAATGATCGGTTGAGAGGCAACAAAACATACGCCCACAGCACCTAAACCGCCCTGGTAGTCAACAGTTTATAATACTAAAATCTAATTAAGAGTAACAACTCATTAAGTAACTTAAAGTTACATTATGGGAGACAAGATAAAGAGATGGAAGTTCTAACTATAGTTAAAGATAGGCTGGCACTGCGAGGCAGGATACGCCCACATTTTCGAGAGATGGATAGAGAACAAGCAATACCAAAAGTGATTTTTCCTACATCATTAAGTCCTGTATTTCATACTGTATTGGGAGCAGCCATTTAGTTGGTCAGTTCCAGTCTGATATTCATGAAATTCGAAGCTGACAATGATTATGGTGTGACGGTACACAACCTAGAAATGTGACCTGTAGAGAGTTCACAACTATGATATACCATATTT
Source organism: Patella depressa (assembly GCA_948474765.1). Lineage (NCBI taxonomy): Eukaryota > Metazoa > Mollusca > Gastropoda > Patellidae > Patella > Patella depressa. Next base: position 6,184,306 of record CAOLEZ010000008.1, on the reverse strand, counting down.
TTACACTATTCGCATACAAACGGCGACCATTTCGTCCGGCAATTTTGGTACGATTTTCATGAAATTAGAACTCAACCTTCCTCATCAAAATCGAATTAAAATTGTGACCTATACAGGGTCCACAACCATGATATACCATTTTTTTTAACAGTTTTCGTGTACAAACGGCGGCCATTTTGTCTGTCAATTTTGGTCCAATTTTCCCGAAATTCAACTCAACCTTCCTTACGGTGTAAAGGTGATATAATCAAACGTTTTTTTAAATCGGATAATAACTGTGACCTCCAGACACTGAGAACTGCTAAGGAGTTAAAAGGTGCACAGCCCGTATAGAAATCTTAATCCTGGTTGTTATTTCTACGTATGTCGGAAGATAATTAATTTTCAGACTATTACTCGGTATTACCGGTTTAAAACTGTAAAAAGGTGTGTTAATTAACGAGGGAGAAAAACGGTCCGAGAGGTGGGTTAATTAACGCGAGGTGCGTTTTCTGTAGAGGTGTGTTTATTAACCGACCGGTAAAAAATGAATGTCAATGTTGTGTATTGTTTAATTGGCGTGTTTTCTCGCTAGTTGCGATAACTGCACCAAAAGGAGTATAATCAAGGACCAACATGCTTTATCTGACACGTACGTGTTAAATCAAAATTTGAGAAGTAAAACTGTTTAACCGTGCGATTAATCATTCCTTCGTGTGTTTTACGCAGGTCTTTGTAAAATAATGAGGTCTTTAGATAGGCGTGTGTGCTCGCTATGATCTACGTTTCTCTTATGTCTATTGTAGGCCTATTACGTACCATATATATAAAGTTGCATTTTATGAAATAAAAATATGAATTAATCTATCGTATACGGAAAGGCGAATGTAATGTCATTTATAAATACCAAGCAGTCAACGTGAAATAGAGAGTAAATCCAGCAAAAACGGGCCACAATGCGTAAATTGTGCATCTTACCTTCAATAGCAATATCCATCAAACAGAAATCTCCTTGTTGATAAATATTACGACACAACAACCAACCGAACAGTGGTAATTCCCACGCAAATGGTATTTAAACTGAAATTATTTTAGCTTTTCACTAAATTTACATTGCATCAATCCAACGATCCTCATTCCAGAACTAAACTTGTAACTTTACCGTATGTAAAAATACATATTCTCGTAAATATACTTCCGACAAGTTATTATTTGTGTTCATGATCAAAAAAAAATAATATAATTCAATTCAATGTTAACCCATCCATTGGCATTTCAGACTTCACGTCTCCCCGGTTCATGCATTGTCCGTGCAGATTCGACAATCTCAATTACGTCTCCTTGATCAAAGCAACACTTCTGTTTATATTTATTGAGGCGTGTACGAGCTTATTCGCACATATTAGAAAACCGTTCGGTTGCTTTATTTGAGAAGATATTAATAATAAACTATAACATTTGGCAATTTTTCTTTGAAAATTCTGATAAATTGGTAGCTCTTCGGGAAGCGCTGATCATATAGCTTACCCTGTTTGTGTGTGTTGTAAGTTTTTATAATAGCTAGCAAATAATTTAGGATATCTGAATACTTTCTGAATGAACATATATCTCGTTATCAGTTTTTAAAAGACTTTTTTTTCTGATAGTCGGATATCATTCTCAGATATCAAATATAAATCAAAATAGATAGACCATGATTAGTCCAATGCAGATTTGAAACAAACAGCATTGTAATTTTATGCAAAAATACATTTACCTGTTTCCTAATTCGATTTAATATTTGATTTAAACTTCACAGTCCAATTAGACCTTAGACAATTATGTTTCCAACAGGCACGGAAAAATAATTCAACTCAAATTTATTATCAACATCGGGGAGATGTTTTGCAAATAACGGGAACAAATTAATAATAATACTATAAATCGAAATTTTGTTACTGTTAATACATAACAGTGTATGAAAGTTTAAGAACGGATATTGATACACTGCACTAAATAATCAATCGAATCAAATCCTAGTCAAACTTACCCAAATAGATGGTGTTGAAACAACTCCAGTAGTGGGTGTCGAATCCGCTCGATGTCGAAACAACTTGTTCCCGTAAGTTTACATATTGACTTACGATTGATAGTATGCATTTAAGGCCGAGTCGTTGGGGCCAACATGAAAAATAGAAATCAGCATGGTATTGTATCTGTCGCGTTAATCCAGCAAAAATTATAAATCTGCTCCCGATAGAACTAGACGATATTAATATTTGGGATGTGTTGCGAACATTTAAATAGTTCATCAATAACACCGCCTATATTTCTTACCGTTTTCTAAAATACAATATTAAAGCACTTGTATCTTGTATATACAGTCAAACTGGGGGAAAGTATTGTCATCTTTTTGTTTTGGTTGATTGATCAGAATGTTTGAAAACGTTGACCTACATAGGTGTTGCGTAACACTTGATTGGTGTCATAAAGTAATAAACTAATCAACAAGCTACATGGATTATTTACTTCAACTAAAATGTGTATTAGAATTTGCTGTCTGAATTACAGGTGTTAATTTTGTTTATAGATTTATTAATTAAATGTTTGCGATAACTTAAAAGATCGTGCAAAATAAAAAAACAAGGTAATTTATGGTTAAAACTGTTATGGCATGTAAATAGAATACATATATAGAAGCATGTATTGTAAAAATTACTGCAACCAGTAACTAACTCTCTCTTGATACAGGTGTATCTGTTTTATGGAATGATCTACCATTTACTTAGTTTAAGATGTTGCAAATATCTTTATTCTCTAAATAAAAGGATATTTAAAACAAATTAATTATATTGGCTTTTAATATATTTTTTACATGATTAAATTGTCACTTTGTAAAGCGTCCCTAAACAAGTTATGAAGAGCTCTTTATCTTATCTCCCATAATGTAACTTTAAGTGTAAGTCTTAATATGGATTTATACATGGTGTATAGGCCTACATGTAGTTACATATATGCGTTCTTATACGCATTTCATTTCTTGATGAATACAACATGTTTTATACTTAGTTCCAATTTAATTATCTGATATACTCCAATCTCCATTGTCAAATCTCAGAGCCTGCTAAGAAACCATAGGTTTCTATGATTGTGAATCCAGCCTTTGTTTTACAATACTGTCGATTCATGCACGCTTTTCACACGGAATTGCCCTTTGATTTTGTCAGACAACACACAGTTAGCTCTGCTCTTTGATGTTGACACGAGGCACAGTTAAATCGTCCACTTACGGACTAGCTGATATAATTGGTTAGAATTTGGCAATTGTTACAGTTTATTCCAATAAGTGAGGCGTTGAAATGTTTGTAAACTTTTAGAATTATTTTTTTACTTGTCACTTGGTCATTTCAAGTTGTCACCTTTGATTTTCGTTTTTAACTTTAATAATTAATTTTTTTTAATAAACTCAGCGTTCACCTGAGCACATTTTGGCGGAAGTAATGAAACAAATGACCACCGTTTTCTCACTCGAGAATCTTCGCTATTCCGACTCGTTCATTGTACACACGTTTCCGACCCATTCCATGGTCATGCCGATAATATATAATTTCAATTAATATCGTTATTGGTTGTATATTTTACATTCCAAATGAACCACAGTAGACGGGAATTCAACAATCAAAATATTAAATTCTCTTGCATTTCGTGCGATAGATTAGGGTCAATATTTTTATTTTATTAAATGCAACTTTATCTATAAGTAGTGTGACTTACTATATTGGGTCTTTGAAAAATTGTTGGTTCAAATCCGACGTACTAAAAAAGCGGACATGTTTATATGTAAAACAATGGTGATATTTTGGTAAAATATCCATACAATTCAATCTGTTTATGATATATGCTTCGGTAGACCAAAAAAGGCAATATTCTCCCCCTGGTCTTGGGGAAATGGGGTGGTTTATTCCATTTGGCCTGGAAATGAAAGTCAAGGTCAGCCTATAGGACGTGCAGAAAAAAAGGGGGTTATAAAAGAGGGTGTTGAGCGAGACTGATAAGAGCTCAACAGGTATTCCGAGCAGCTATCATTTATGGAGAACGAGGGTTCTTCGAATCCAATCCAGCTTAATAACGTAGTTGTAGAAACGAACTGGCCTGTAGTTTTATATGTTACGATCACGAAGAAAACATAACCAGGAAATCCAATATTACGAAAAATGATTACGTGTCAACTCGGGCGTATGTGTTTCTTCTGTAATTGCATAAAAACGGCTATTGAAAGTTACGAGTTCTGGAATGATGCAATGTAAATTTAGTGAAAAGCTAAAATAATTTCAGTTTAAATACCATTTGCGTGGGAATTACCACTGTTCGGTTGGTTGTTGTGTCGTAATCAGGGTTCTTAATCCATTTTGAAATGAACCGGCCACGGGCACTCCCAACGGATAGTCGTCTTTTGAACAACAGACATGTTGGTTTATGCATACTTTATTCACGTCAATAATTGCATAACGTTACGGTATTCCGTGTAATATTATAATAATAACTTCTAATAAACTAAGCCTGTGTTATTATTCCATACTAGTATTCATATATCCATACATTATCGAAATTTATAGTCAAATTTTGGCAACTTGCATAATGCATAATCTACTTTTGCTTTCATCCAAACAAACGGAAGTTAGAATTATTTAGTAAAAAGAAAAACTACAAGCAAATACAAATACGTTCGTTTTTTAATTGTTTTATACGTAAACATTTGTCAATATATAAAAGTATATTTGTAATAATAAAACAATGTAGCACAAATTATTTTCCGTGAATAGTCGGGGCTAGGAAATATGCCGTACGGGCGAAAGTGTTACCGGTTCTCGCAAAAAGTAGATTTTAATAACCTATATGAGACAAAACATTTTCTGTGAATTTTTATCAAACGAAAGACGTCTGAAAGGAGCTAACTATTCGGATCTAAAATATCTTCTAGTCTTCAACTTTGGCAAACTGATCCCGCAGTGAATATTCGCATGGCCGCTACACTGAAAAGCATGACATCGACGAGGCTTAATGAGTACGGCATATTAACTTTTTTACTCCGAGAAATTAAATTCTCAAACATTTTTTTGAGGTAAAAGAAAAATAAATAAAGACGTTTGAAGTATTTGTAGTTAAAAAATATTTCCTATTTAGTATAAATGGGTATTAAAATGAGTAAAATGCATCATTTTGCCCGAAGCAGTTCGGTGTTAAGTAAACATTGCACGAGCCGTTGAGCCAATGACTACGAGGCGTGCAGTCAACGCACGTGTTTTGGACAGGCATCCGTTACAGAGATAATTCGAAAGTAATTCTCTGTGAAACAGATTGCAACTTTGGGTGACCTATATTGGACGTGGGAGGATCTCAAGCTTTTGGAACTTCCAAATACAATGCCTCCGTGCATGCTTGAAGTTCAAGGTCAACGCCGCCATTATTTTCGGCTATTCTTTTACCGTACTTGGCATGAATTAACTCAACGAAGTTGTTTATTTACGAAATGAGCCGAGAAGGATTGACACTGAAGGTATTCATTGCATTGATCGACTCTTAAGATGGGTTAATTAATCCACGAGTAATAATGACCTCTTTGTAATCGGTCGAAAATAGATTGATATATGACACCGTAGGCGTAGTGGCTTGTTGTTCATTATTTTATCAATCAGCATGATAATTAACTCTTTGTAAATCGGCCGAAAGTTGATTGGTATATGATACCATAGTGGCCGATTCATTGTTTTACGATTCGGCTAGATTAAAGATCAATCGGCTAAAGCCGACAAAAAACAGCCGATTAAGATCCCTGGTCGTAATATTTATCAACAAGGAGATTTCAGTTTGATGGATATTGCTATTGAAGGTAAGATGCACGTTACGCATTGTGGACCGTTTTTGCTGGATTTACTCTCTATTTCACGTTGACTGCTTGGTATTTATAAATGACATTACATTCGCCTTTCCGTATACGATAGATTAATCCATATTTTTATTTCATAAAATGCAACTTTATATATATGGTACGTAATAGGCCTACAATAGACATAAGAGAAACGTAGATCATAGCGAGCACACACGCCTATCTAAAGACCTCATTATTTTACAAAGACCTGCGTAAAACACACGGCCGAATGATTAATCGCACGGTTAAACAGTTTTACTTCTCAAATTTTGATTTAACACGTACGTGTCAGATAAAGCATGTTGGTCCTTGATTATACTCCTTTTGGTGCAGTTATCGCAACTAGCGAGAAAACACGCCAATTAAACAATACACAACATTGACATTCATTTTTTACCGGTCGGTTAATTAACACACCTCTACAGAAAACGCACCTAGCGTTAATTAACCCACCTCTCTGACCGTTTTTCACCCTTGTTAATTAACACACCTTTTTACAGTTTTAAACCGGTAATACCGAGTAATAGTCTGAAAATTAATTATCTTCCGACATACGTAGAAATAACAACCAGGATTAAGATTTCTATACGGGCTGTGCACCTTTTAACTCCTTAGCAGTTCTCAGTGAGAGGGACCACAAGCTAAAAAAAAAGGCAATTTTGCGTATAATCAGGGGCCATAATTCAGGTAGTTACGATCCGATATGCGCAAATATCGAAAGGAACCAAGATCTTTGGGTTATAACCATGAATTTCAAGTTTCATCAAAATTGAATTAAAATTGTGACCTCCACAGGGTCCAAAACCTTGATATACCATTTCAAACTGATCCCACAGTGAATATTCGCTTGGCCGCTACAATCACTGATAAGCATGACATCGACGAGGCTTAATGAGTACGGCATATTAACTTTTTAACTCCGACAAATTAAATTCTCAAACATTTTTTTGAGGTAAAAGAAAAATAAATAATGACGTTTGAAGTATTTGGAGTTTAAAAATATTTCCTATTTGGTGTAAATGGGTATTAAAACGAGTAAAATGCATCATTTTGCCCAAAGCAGTTAGGTGTTAAGTAAACATTGCACGAGCCGTTGAGCCAATGACTAACGGCGCGTGCAGTCAACGCACCTGTTGTGAACTGTCGTCTGTTACAGAGATATTTCGTAAGTAATTCTCTGTGAAACAGATTGATACCATTTTTTTAACAGTATTCGCGTAAAAACGGCGTCCATTTTGTACGGCAATTTTGGTCCGATTTTCCCGAAATTCGAACTCAACCTTCCTTAGGGTGTAACGGTGATATAATCAAACGTTTTTTTTAAATCGAATACTAATTGTGACCTCCAGAGGGACCACAAGCTAAAAAGGGTGATTTTTCGGACAATCAGGGGCCATAATTCAGGAAATTACATTCCGATAGCCGCAAATATCGAAAGGAACCAAGATCTTTGGGTTACAAACATGCATGTCAAGTTTCATCAAAATCTGTTCAAAATTGTGACCTCAATAGGGTCCACAAGCTAAAAACGTGATTTTTCGTACAATCAGGGGCCATAATCCATGAAGTTTTGATCCGATACATGCCTATATCGAAAGCAGCCAAGATCTTTTGGGGATAAACCTATATTTCAAGTTTCATCAAAACGGATAAGAATTGTGACCTGTAGAGAGTCCACAAACAAATTGTGGACGGACAGACGTCCGGACGGACAGGGGCGACGACATAATACGTCCACATGAAAATGTGGGCGTATAAAAACTAGATAGTGTAAAGGTAATTTGCTGAAAATTTCAGTCAATTTGATCAACTATTAGCCGAGAAAAAAGCGTTTGAAATATTCACATAGCCTCGGTCATCATTACTCAAATCATTAATATAAACAGCATAGTCTCGATTATCCACTTGATTGATTTAATTATCAACGGCCATTAAGCGGCATATATGAATTTAATCCCACTAAGAAGTAGCTATAGTGTGATTTGTACGTATAGAGCATATATAACAACCAATTTGGTTTAATTTGTACGAAACTCGGTAAAATTCTAATTATGGCAATATATCTAATAGAAAGAGGTTAAACTCTGTAGATATGGTGTGTTAATTAACAGGGGTGAGAAATTGACTAAGGATGATTCAATTATCGCTAGGAGTGAAAATCTCAGCGACGGTGTGTTATCTGTACTGGGTGTGTTAATTAACGGACGGGTTAAAAACAATTGACACGGTGTGTATTCTACGTTTGGTGAGTTTTCTCGAAAGCGTGTTATAACTGCACCAAAAGGGTCTTATCAAGGACTAGCCCGCTAAATCTGATGTGTAAGTGTCGAATCTAATTTACTGTGCGATTTCTTAATCGACCGTATGATTTACGCAGATCGGTCTTTGTTAAGGGTCGGTCTTTATACATGGATTTATACGTGCTGTAGTTACATGTCTGCCCTCTTTAGTCTATGCGCATTTCATTTGTTGATGAATACTACATTTCTTATACTGCATACCATTGTCTTGCTACAGTTATTTATATTTCTTGTCTTTTTGTGTGTTTCATTTGTTAACATTATCGTGGTACTACTCAACTATAAATGCATGTGTCTTAAAATCGGTCGCACGCAATAACGTTATTTACTGATATCCGGTCCAACCTCAATTTGATTATACGATGTATTTTAATCTCTATTGATATCAGATGCTCTAATCTATTTCCACATATATAACAAACGATAATTCACACTAATGCAAATAGGGACACGGACCTGTGGTGATATTGCATTGTCGAACTCGGTGTAATCAGCTTGTCGTTGCATGAAAATACTGTGCTATGTATGACCTTATGACCATATATCTTTGACACGTGTCCATATAGCCGCTTGTGATTCAATCAAACGTTGTGTCACAAAGTCGTCTTTGCGTGCAAAATAGAGACCTCTAACTTAATATGGAAGTAGGGGCTTAATTTAATAAGAACAACTAAATTTAAACATGTGTTAATATTTCTACTGTTTACGATTTATGGCATGGCTTTATTATTTTTCTCCTGGTACTAATAAACTACGAGGCGAGTGGATCCAATTGTAATTTAGCGTGTATAGAAATATGTGATGACAGATCGAGAGCACGGGCTGCATGTGTCGCCAACTTGTTCTATTTATAAAAGCATGCAATCACTTTTAGGCCAGATTCTGACATCGATTATCGTGTCACCCTTGCTCCGACAACTGGAACGTTAAGAATTTAGAAAACAAATAACTTTATTAACGTATATTGAAGCCTCACGAAAAAGTTCCTAGGTAACGGCGCAGCAGTTATTGCTAAATAAATGGTTTAATTTTGATATTGTTGGTGTTGATTAAACTGGTCATGTGACACGGTCAAAGGTGACTAAAGGGACCATGTGACACATCTTGACCAATAATAAATCAACAATAACGAAAGTGGCAGCCCCCAGTAAATATTGTTTTGCTATCATTCAAAGCTTATGTTTTACGTTGTAACCTGCAACAAATTTCATGTGTACAGCAAAACGAGGGAGTGGAGTGAAGAAAGGAAATGTCGACAACGGTTAAAAGAAAGTGTCTTATGCGTTAATGATTTTAAATAATAATCCAATATTTGACATGTACACTTAGGTTTTCTGTTTCACTCATATTTTGGGGCTCAAAGACCGGGTTTCGGTGCAATTTTTTTCTGTATGTTTCAATTATATTGTATGAACACTTTTTTGGCATTAGATTTTAAATGTTTTAAGTATGTTTCTTTTTAAAATAATGTGTATTAAAACCCTCTAAGTGAAAAACATGATACTGAGCAGACAGACGTACATGTATGTAGTTCTTAAAGATAGGTTGCCAGGCAACGAAACATACGCCCACAACAGCTAAGTCGTCCGGGCAGTCAACAAGGATTGTCGCATATTGTTTCTTTTATCAGTAAGGAGAACATTTACAACACATGATAATCTTATTACGAGTAATAGCCCATTAAATAATTATCAGAAATGATTAGAATAGTTTTGATGGTTTGTCTCAAGGCCTTTGTCCACAAGATATTTCAAAGTGATCAAGTGCCAGAAATTATCAGATATCACTGAAAATCAAAAAGGATTTTTCGTCTCATCACCCTAAACACTATGTACAAATTTAAAGTCAATCGGATATTAACTTTAGCCTTTAGAGCATTCACAGGGTTTTTCAAAGTGATCGAGGGTCATAACTCTGGCAGTAATTATCGGATATCGCTGAAAATAAATAGGCTATTTTGTATCATGACCGTAAATAGTGTGTATAAATTTAAAGTCAATCGGATATTAACTTTAGATTTTTCAAAGTGATCAAGGGTCATAACTCTGGCAGTAATTATCGGATATTGCTGAAAATCAATAGGCTTCTTTGTATCATGACTTTAAACACCGTGTATAAATTTAAATTCAATCGGATATTAACTTTAGCCTCTAGAGCATTCACAAGATTTTTCAAAGTGATCAAGGGTCATAACTCGGGCAGGAATTATCAGATATTGCTGAAAATCAACAGGCTTCTTCATATCATGACCTTAAACACTGTGTATAAATTTAAAGTCAATCGGATATTAACTTTAGCCTCTAGAGCGTTCACAAGATTTTTCAAAGTGATCAAGGGTCATAACTCTGGTAGTAATTATCGGATATCACCGAAAATCAATAGGCTTCTTCGTCTCATGCCCTTAAACACTGTGTATAAATTTAAAGTCAATCGGATATTAACTTTAGCCTCTAAAGCGTTCACAAGATTTTTCAAAGTGATCAAGGGTCATAACTCTGGCAGTAATTATCAGATATCACCGAAAATCAATAGGCTTCTTCGTCTCATGACCTTAAACACTGTGTATAAATTTAAAGTCAATCGGATATCAACTATAGCCTCTAGAGCGTTCACAAGATTTTTCAAAGTGATCAAGGGTCATAACTCTGGTAGTAATTATCGGATATCGCTGAAAATCAATAGGCTTCTTCATCTCACGACCTTAAACACCGTGTATAAATTTAAAGTCAATCGGATATTAACTTTAGCCTCTAGAGCGTTCACAAGAAATTGTGGACGATGGACGGACGGACGGACGGACGGACGGACGGACGGACGGACCGACGGACGGACGGGGGCGACGGCAATATACGACCACATTTCCATGTGGGCGTATAAAAAAGCACACAATTTAAACCCTTTTCTTACCAGACCGCTGCTACCTAGCCAATCTGTCAAACCCTTGTCTAAACTTGGAAGTACAATTTAGACAATTGTATTGTAAAGGAGGAAAGGAAGTGGAAATTGATTTTGGTGCTTGGGTTAGAGGGGGCTGGAGGAACATAATTTGGTGTCTTTCTGCAAATTCATTTTGGTATTAATAATTAACCGGAGCTGCAGTGGGAAGTTAAACACACTACAGTGCAATCAGTCAATTATAAAGTGTGGTATGGGGGTGGGGAGGGGTGTATGATTTTATTCATTTTCATTTTTTTTTCTTGTTAATAATTACAAGTTTAAAGTATGGAAATAGGCCATTCAATACTTTAAACATGTAGTTATTTTTCAAGGAAACATATGAAAATGAAAAGTGTAATTATTTGTTTTGAGATAAATAATACAAAAGCAATGGTCGAAGTATGTGTATTGGAGTATGAACATGTGTAATTTCTGTCATAAGATAATATTACAAAAGCATTTGCCTAATATGTGTAATGACATGGAGTAACATGTGGGAATAGGAGAGTGGTGTAATATGTATTATGAGATAATTAATACAAAAGCATTTGCCAAAATCTATGGAGTAACATATGGGAAAGAGGGAGGCCAAAGGGGTGTTATTTGTGTTATGAAATAAGTAATACTGAAGCACTGGCCAAGTATATGTGTATCGGACTAGGGAGTAAAGTGTGCAAAAAAAAAAAAAAGTATACTAGTAGGGCTACTGTTTGTACTTGTAACTAATGACCCCAGTTTCAAACGTAGCATAGTAATTATAAATAGATTGTAGTTCAATGCAGAGTGAAATTTAATTTGATTTAACAAGATCCGTTTTAATAAAGACTAAACTGGGAAAGTTATTTTATTGACAACTAAAAATAAGTGAGTATTTGTCAAGGAAACACGTTCAGCCGTGCGCTATTCTCCGGCGAGTTTGGGAGTTGGATTTAATTACCGCGTAACTATTAATTTACAAAACTTGAATGAAAAATATTATCAAACTATGTAAAATTGATATTTACGCTATCAAGGTACAATTAAGATCATGTTAGAATCGAAGTTTTCATACGTTTAAATTTAATTAAAGTGTGTCGTGTAGTTTTGTTTACCGTAGTGTCTACAACATCTCACGCAGTTCGTGGAAAAGACCACGTGTTTTAAGTGTTTACTTGCCGGTGATTGGCTACTTAAGAATACTACGTAACACGCTAGTCTAAATATAGTATAAAAGCAACTCTTCGCGCAACAAACAAATATGATCAAAGAACTAATTTACTGCTTCTGTCCCATCTAGGAACTTTTGATATAATGTTCAGAACATTTAGTTCTATCATTTAAAGCAAAAATATCTTAAAGTTCCAAAGTCGGAGCAAACTTGGTTTTCTGTTAATATATATCGATCACAGATACTGTCCTATTTTGGAAATCAGTTAGTTTCCAGTCTAAAACGACTTTATAATTTCTTTTGTTATTTCGGTCGCTTTATTTGAAAAGATTTTCATAATGTGCCATAGTAATTTGTGATTTTGTTTTTATGGTTAATTTGGTTTAATTGTGAACATTTCTAAATCTAAATATTGGACGAAAAACATTAATCATGGATATGCGTTCAGAATAGTGTTATAGAATGATTTATTTGTTAATGGTCTGTTAGTACCGTATAATATGAACATCTGACATGCAAAATTGTGTTAAAGAATTAGACTACTGTCTCTATAGGGACTGATTTCTGCAACAACTATTTATTGCTGTAGTGATCAATTGTAACTTTTTCACTCTACGTGTATCTTAAAGTCAGTTTTAAACTTATATAGCTTCATTTGCGATATTTAGAACCGTGCATAGAACACATTATGTCCAGAATTTGACGGTAACAGCTTAACTGATAAATTTAATAAAAGAAAACTATTTCAGAACAACGATAATTTCTAGTACACCTTTGGTGTAATTAAAATAGAGGCGGCATTTGTTTGTTTGACAAATTATGGTTTTGAAATAGGATACACAACACAAATATATTAACTTTACAGGGTCATTTTTTGAATTTTAATAAACCATGTTAATTCAAGAAAATTATTGTTGTCTTCTAATTAAGATAAAATCGTGAAACAGGTCATAGGTTTATAATACACATTCACTAAAATTGTTGAGCTGCGGTGATGATCAATTTTATTACCCTAATAAAGTCTGGCAATTAACAGTTGTTATATAACATCTAGGTCAACGTTGATTCAAATGGTGTTCAGCGAAGCGTAATTCCTGCTGATGGCAGTTTGTGTGGTAATATGTGACTTGGAAATACGTTTAGTAATATAAAAAATTCAAGAAGAACAACCAAAGGCATCAAATTACAGAAACATACAGAAATCGTCCTACCTCGACGCCAAAACTGAGTTAGCTAAATTTGCTGATGACAGGACAATATGGATGAAAGGGAGGAACTTCAGTGAACTACAAAAGAACATGCAAAAGGCCTTGGACAAATTCATGACATGGGCAAACGACTGGGGATTTAAAGTCTCAGAGAAGAAAACGGTCGGCATGCTTGTGAGCAGGGATAGTGGGATAAGCAGAATGACTCTGTGTATGAACGGGAAAACCATTGAGTTTATTTAAAGACCAAACCAAGTTCCTTGGCGTAATCTTTGACCGAAGGCTGACCTGGAAACCGCACATCGACTTGACTGTATATAGGTGTTCCAAAATCCTAAACTTAATGAGAAAAATAATGGGTATAGCACATGGGGTGCCAATAGAGTTACATTAATGATGGTGTATGGTGCTTAAATACGCTCTGTATTAGACTACGGCTCTTTGGCCTTCATGAACTCTTAAGTAAGCTTGACACCATCCAATACAAAGCTCTGTGTATTGCAACCCTGCCAAACGGGGAACAGGGAATAAGCAGGAAACTGCCCAATAACTGTTTGGTATACACTGCAGAGCTTGTGGCCATTCGTGATGCTATATCATGGATCTCCCATCAAAAGACTAGTAAGTTCGTCATCCCAAGCAACTCTCTGAGCAGTCTGATTTCAATCCAAAATGACAACTCGGACTCAAGACCAGAAGTCATTTTGGAAATCAGGCAGCTGTACCAGAGGGTCCTAGAGAAGGGAAGCAAAATAGAGCTCGTGTGGATTCCATCACATGTCAACATTAGAGGAAACAAGGAGGCAGATCGACTCGCCAACGAAGGTCTCAAGGACACAGCACCACTCCGCACTCTAGACTACAGCACCACGGAAATCTACAGTATGGTTAAAAGACAGGTCAATTCAATCTGGGAATTAAAACTCGTTGAACTTGACACATACAGATTCCGGCTGGACGACAAGATCTACACAAAGACAGCGATCAATCACTCTAGAAGAGATATATGGAGACTCATATCGAAACTAAGGGTGAAAGAGCGGCTGCGAGACTACAAACACCAAGTCATCGTCTGTGAGTGCGGAGAAGAATATACTACCAACCATGTCCTGGTAGACTGCGAGGTATACAAGGAGGAGAGAAGGGAACTAGTGAGAATGATGGAGACCAACAACATACCATTCAACACTAAGAACTTACTCTTCCCGAGACCAGATCTGAACTGCAAATCTTCGAACAAATCCACGCCCTAATGGACACAGTTGGACTAAGTACAATAGTGAAGTAAGAGGGGGCCACGGTTAGACGGGCTTGGCATCTAAACACTAAACTACATAGGGGATTTATACCAAACTGGCAGGATAGTGCAGTAAGGGAGAGTCTCGATCAGACGGACTCGGCATCTAAACATTATTCCGTCAAAAAACAGACACCAAACCTACAGAGTGGGACAGTGGAGTAAGGGGAAGTCACGATAAGATGGGCCTGGCACATAAACACAAATCCCACAAAGTTGACATCTACCAAACTAGCAGGATATTGGAGTAAGGGGGAGTTACGGTCAGACGGACTCTGCACCTAAACACTATTCCGCAAATGAAGCAGATACCAAACCCATAGACAAGCCTTGAAATAACTGCTAAGGTTCAGCCTGACATCATGTCAGGCTGAACTCATTTTCGGCCGGACATTTCAGATTTTCAGCCTGACAAATACCATTATTCCATGCAGTGGAAAATTCCCTCATATAATTCATATTTTTAAAATACTTTATATAGAGTTCACAATTTAATGTAGTCACAAAACCATCGTCTTCTTCGTATGTTAACCACACGTCAGCATTGCATTTTGCTACGTCAGGTTTGATCCACTTTTCTACGGTTCTTATTGTATGTAATTTTCGAACTAGTGACGGCGATGGCCCCCGTTTAGAAGTGTCATTTTGAGAGACATTAAACACAGTACCAGTTTTAAATTATTCTGGAACGGTCCCACTAGCCGGGATATCCCGTGCCCGCGGGTTTATTCGACATGTTTTCAACGCTCGTCTATTTACATTCACATTGATGATCGGAAGTGTCCAACAAAGTGAGATATTTTAATTTTCGTATAAAAAGTCTCTCCCTAATTACACCCATAGTCAACTTGAACATTTTCTTGTAACATTTTAAATATCATTACTTTTATTACTAATAATTTGTATAATTACATGTCATGTTATGTGTGATTTGGAGCTAATCATATACGAAAGTAACGCATCTAGCTACTACACGTAGACTCGAATAACCAGCGGAAAAGAGCCGATTCTCAATATTATTCATTATTTTATCTTCACGCGGCCAAGATACATGTATGTAAATAGTGATATTTTAACTATGACTCGGGTCGTTGATATAACCAGCGAAAAAGAGCCTATTCTAAAAAAAATAGTAATATTTTTACTATGACTCGGTTCGTTGATATAACCAGCGGAAGAAAGGCGATTCTAATAATTATTGATTATTTTATCCGCACGCGGCAGAGATATAAATAGTAACATTTTCACTATGACTCGGGTCGCTGATATTTTTGGGCCTGGATTTTGAGCCGATTCTATAAAAAAAATAGCAATATTTTTACTAGGACTCGGGTCGTTGATATAACCAGCGTAAAAAAGCCGATTCTAAAAATAATTGATTATTTTATCTGCACGCTGCCGAGATATAGATAGTAACATTTTCACTATGACTCGGATCGTTGATATTTTTGTGTCTGGATTTTCGAGTCTAGTAATAATTAGCGATCGACTCGAATTCGCGAATGAAATAACTATTTTTGGCTTACTGTTTTACCCAAAATCGGTCGGACATTTATGTCCGGACGAAAGGCAATTCGGTCTGTCAAAGGGGGTCAATTCGCCCGGACATTGTCCGTGTCCGGCCCCTTATTTCAGCGCTTGCCCATAGAGTGGGATAGTGGAGTAAAGGGAGGCCACGATAAGACGGGCCTGGCACCTAAACACTATTCCCAAACGGTGACATCTACCAATCCAGAAGCAGAAGAGATCATCTACCAAACGATATGTTTTATATTAAATAAAGGGAAGAACTTCCCACTAAACCCAATCCATGGCCTAAGGCCAAAATGGAAAGATTGCAAAATCATATTCTAACAAGCCAACAGTGAGGCTGATGTCCCCCGCCGAAATCCCAAAATAAATAGAAGACACATATTAATTAATCGCAAATTTATTTTTTTTCAATGTATCGAGTAATCAAACTGTACACGAAGTTTCATCCAAAAGTGTTTTATAAAGAAAAATGCTAAAACCGACGAGAAAAATGAAAATGTACCCTAGTTAGGGGGACCCTAAAGACAGACAAAAGGGCCCCTCTGGCCAAGGGAAAGGGCCCTCGTGTCCGAGTCAATCGTTTCTATACATTTTTACAGTCAAATCCATTACTAAATGAGAATGCAGTCATTGTATTGGCATAAAAATCATCAATCAAGATGAACCTAAGTTATCTTGTCCCAAAGTATCAGCCAATCAAATTGCTTATCTCTGCTTACCCTAAGCGGAAAATGCTCATTTTCGAACTCCATCAAGGCATTGACCTAATAAGCATATACACCAAGTTTGAACATTTTAACTCAATTAGAAGGGGAGTTATTGTGTTCCAAAGTCTGGACCAATCAAATTGCGTATCGCTCTGCTTACCCTGAGCAGAAAATGCTCATTATCGAACTTAGTCAAGGTATTACTGTAATGAAACTATACACTAAGTTTCATCAATCTCACTTAATTAGAACTAAAGTTATCGTGTCCCAAAGCATCAACCAATCAAATTGCTTTTCTCTGCGTACCTTAAGCAGAAAATGCTCATCTTCGAACTCCATCAAGGCATTGACCTAATAAACACATACAACAAGTTTGAACATACTAGTTCAATTAGGAAGAGAGTTATTGTATCCCAAAAAGTGTGACGGACAGACGGACAGACAGACAGACAGACGGACGAACCCATTTTAATAGTCCCCCAACTTTCTTCGAAAGGCGGGGGACAAAAAACAGGAATCAGCTTCGGCTCTCCTACGTCTTGTCTGCAATATCACTTATGTGGAAGCAGACGTTAAACACCAAGAAGATAGATAGACATTCAAAGAATATAATATCTAAATTGTAATGACGAGCATTTATGACTGTATATTCCAAGCGATGGTGGCCTTATTCGTAGACTGAAATCCATCATAGGTATTTGTGGTTTGTTTGTTTTTTTTGTCAAAATACTGTCGTACAGTAAGCTTCTTACATAAAATGGAATCAAACGCCATTTATATGTACGTGTAAGGTTTACCGACCGATGCCAGAAATCGATATTTACAAAAACTTTGATATAGTATCATATAAGAAAGATACAACAACTTATTACTAGACCCGGAATTGGCTGTATGAATTTGAGGAAAACAAGTGGAGGAGTGATCCGTGCTGATCGCCCAAACAAGAATTTTATTTTGGTCAAGTTTATTACGAGCAAACGGATGTTATATATTAATTACAGCTTAGTACATGCGAGGTTATCGTCTTCTTTAGCGTTGCATGCTATCCTACACAAAACTATAAATAGTATGTAAGCAATATGCAAATAAGGTTGTTTATGCGTGCTGTTAGCCAATAGTTACTGTAAATTTACCCGCATTTCTAGGCGGGGGACAAAAAACAGGAATCAGCTTCGGCTCTCCTACGTCTTGTCTGCAATATCACTTATGTGGAAGCAGACGTTAAACACCAAGAAGATAGATAGACATTCAAAGAATATAATATCTAAATTGTAATGACGAGCATTTATGACTGTATATTCCAAGCGATGGTGGCCTTATTCGTAGACTGAAATCCATCATAGGTATTTGTGGTTTGTTTGTTTTTTTTGTCAAAATACTGTCGTACAGTAAGCTTCTTACATAAAATGGAATCAAACGCCATTTATATGTACGTGTAAGGTTTACCGACCGATGCCAGAAATCGATATTTACAAAAACTTTGATATAGTATCATATAAGAAAGATACAACAACTTATTACTAGACCCGGAATTGGCTGTATGAATTTGAGGAAAACAAGTGGAGGAGTGATCCGTGCTGATCGCCCAAACAAGAATTTTATTTTGGTCAAGTTTATTACGAGCAAACGGATGTTATATATTAATTACAGCTTAGTACATGCGAGGTTATCGTCTTCTTTAGCGTTGCATGCTATCCTACACAAAACTATAAATAGTATGTAAGCAATATGCAAATAAGGTTGTTTATGCGTGCTGTTAGCCAATAGTTACTGTAAATTTACCCGCATTTCTAGACGGATGTAACCAATGAAAAATTATCGTTGTCTAGTGCACGTAGTAATACTTCAGCCATTTTTATAAAATTTCCTCTTGATGGAATATGAATAACAGAAATAATAAAACGATGACTAAGTTGAAATCGTGAATATCTTAAAAATCTTTTTTTCTATTAATTGTAACCACGTAGACGGCTCTCGGTAAAGTGGTAATTTGGCGATAAATCTGAACGCCTTGTGTTATCTCGACAACGTCTGGGAAAAAAATGATGTGTTTAAAAACTAAACCCCTTTCAAATCTAAATGTTAGTGTTCATTTTTAAAAACATGCCACGAAACGGAACGGTCATAAAGTAGACGATCGAGGTCAAAACTTAATGACGTTTCTAAATCTACACGGTAGCACAAACTGGGCGTATTTTGATGAACCTTGACGGCAATTTATTGACTGGATACGTGTATTAGATTCTAGACGTAGTTTCTTTCCTTTTTTCGTAAAGTCTGGACGATACCCAGTCCCTCGTGATAAGCAATGTCACTTGCATCTGAAAAGGCGTGTATTTGGTAAAACGTGATCTTACCAAAATCATCTGGTTTATAAGTTCGTGAAATGTCAAATCTCTCTAGGTAGCCTAAATTATTCAAAAATAACTGCCATCTCTGAAGCTCTTTATCAGATAAAACGTCATCCCAACCAAGATTAAGTTGACATAGTGCTGTAATAATAACTAGCATAAAAGGAGAAATAGTTGGGTACGAGACCTAAAATCCGTGACCAATTTGCGGGAAGTTGTTTTGAAGGTGGTTTCCATAAGAAAAAAACCTGATGAAGCGATTAAACTTGGGTGCCTCTCTCTAAAATGCTGGCGGAAGCCGCTAGAGGGCCAAATTCAAAATGGTGGTCAGATGTGGCGGGAAAATATAAAATTATGTTATATAGGCTTCTGATGTGTCTATTCGTATGTTTTAAGGGTCTCTGAATCGAAATATTGTAATCAAAAATCCACCCAGCCACTAGTTTTGCCAATATGGCCGAAAAATCCAAGATGGCCACCATTTTTGGCCTGGTAAATAGTTTCGGGGTTGATGTCTTCAATTTTGATGAATTTGTGTCGAAAGATGGCAACCAGCAATAATACTCATCTGATATACTCTGTAGTTCACTGATTTTGATTTTAATTTAATCAACGCTTAATAATGGAGCCATGTAATATTTAATCACGCATGATAATCAACATCACCAACTTATCCAGTCAAAGTCAAAGTTTTACTAAACAGAATCCGATTCAAGGTCCAGTTTTGATTGTTCAGATTCAGAAGTTGCAGTTTCAACGGCGGAATCTTCATCACTTGCACTATCACTGCAGTTCACTGATTTTGATTTTAATTTAATCAACGCTTAATAATGAAGCCATGTAATATTTAATCACGCATGATAATCAACATCACCAACTTATCCAGTCAAAGTCAAAGTTTTACTAATCAGAATCCGATTCAAGGTCCAGTTTTGATTGTTCAGATTCAGAAGTTGCAGTTTCATCGGAATCTTCATCACTTGCACTATCACTGCAGTGAACAAGTAAGTCACTTAAACGTCCTGGTAATGCTGGGTTCACATATCTAATTGAGCCGCACTGTCCATTATGGAGCCGTTTCTAACCATTACCAACAGAAGAGTGTGTGATCTCAGACTTTCAGTAATTAAGCATTAAATAAGCCTGAAAATAAAATAAAGACAAGACACAACTATCGTTATGTGAACAGTTGTTTTATTGATAGCTTGACGATGAACTTAACTACTGAAAATCGGAAGGATGAGGAGGATGCCGCTATTGCATTTATTTTCCTTGCTGGTGCTCATCTCAGAAGACAACATTGTCACGGTTGTATTTCATTATAGTATCACTATCGGTCACCCAAACTCTGCTGCGTGGCTCGTCTAAACTAATTACCTGTAATATATTAAGGCTCGCCCAAACTTTCTACCTGCAATGCACGTGCATACAGGTAGTATATAAGCCGGCCAATAGGGCTTGTTGGGAGATGAATTATGACAGGGGTACTGAGGACTCGATACTGCCACCAGGTACTTGGGTGAGTGAAATTATACTTTTAACTTTGTTGTCTTAGGTTCCTCTGTGCAGGATTCGTATGTTCTACTCATTGTTGTATATTTTAGTATGAGTAAATAAGTTAGTATGAGTAAATTTATGTACAAATGTTGACTAATTTTACAGGTCCCCTTTGGATACCAACTGATTGTTCCTGGAATGGTATCATCTAAGAATAGTCGCCGATAAATGGTATCATCGTTGAATAGTCGCCGATACATGGTATCATCGTTGAATAGTCGCTGATACATGGTATCGTCGTTGAATAGTAGCCGATACATGGTATCGTCGTTGAATAGTAGCCGATACATGGTATCGTCGTTGAATAGTAGCAGATACATGGTATTGTCAATGAATAGTAGCCGATACATTGTATCGTTGTTGAATTGTAGCCGATACATGGTATTGTCATTGAATAGTAGTCAATACAATAACATGGTATCGTCGTTGAATTGTAGCCGATAAATGGTATCGTCATAGTATGGTCTTGTCGATGAGTGGACAGTTTCTTCTTAGAATGGTATCATCTAAAATTAGTCGCCGATAAATGGTATCGTCGAAGTATGGTCTTGCCGATGGGTGGACATTGCGCACTCGTGAAAGAATTGTTATGTTGTATATTTATGTTGTTCTATATAAACTGAATTCTTTTTTATCTTAGTTTTCTTTATTCCCCAAAACGGTCACGCTTCGCCCATCCTGTGACAAACATGTCTTCAGACAACGCCCACGGTGATGGGTCCGGCCAATTTTAGAACTCGCAATGAACTGGCCTTGAAACAGACCGGGAGATGCATCTCCATACAATATCGTACTGATAATTGCGTGTTCTCTCTTGTGCATCTGCAAAAGAATAGACATGTTCATTGTCTGTGTTCCCGGTCACAAGACCACATGTTCCCTGGGTACAACCTATTTGAACAGGCACATTAAAAAACAAAGGTTCATTGTCCTTGTGGCGCGTCACAAGGTCACAAGGGAACACGCCACAAGTGAAAAGCCTATGGGTACAGGGCCTTACATGAGTCCATTATTAAGCGTTGATTAAATTAAAATCGAAATCAGTTGACTATCAGATGATAAATATCGGTAAGTATTATTGTTGGTTGCCATCTATCGACACAAATTCATCAAAATTGAAGACATTTTCGGAGGCCATCTTGGATTTTTCGGCCGTATTGGCAAAACTTGTGGCTGGATTGATTTTTGATTACAATATTTCGATTCAGGGACCCTTAAAACTTACGAATAGACACATCAGAAGCCTATATTACATAATTTTATATTTTACCGCCACATCTGACCACCATTTTGAATTTGGCCCTCTAGCGGCTTCCGCCAGCATTTTAGAGAGAGGCACCCAAACTTAATCGCTTCGCATTGAATGACAGTAAAACCGAAATAGTTCGGTTCTCATCACGCAGCAAAGACGCAAGTCTGCGAGTAGTCGGGGGTGGTGTGCGCATTGGAGAGGTAATTATATCTCCGTCGGCAACTGTCCGAGATCTGGGGGTGATGATGAACTCAGCGGGACTTATGGACGAGCAGATCAAGAGTGTATGTGGTAGGGCGTCTCACTCACTATGGCGCATTGGTAAAATTAGACATCTTTTAGATCAAGTCGGCACCGAGAAATTAGTGCACGCTTTTGTGACATCGAAACTTGATTATTGCAATAGTTTGTTCTATGGTCTTCCAACCTACAAAATCAAAAAAATACAGCATATTCAGAATTCTGCAGCCAGGCTGGTCACCAGATGGAAGCTAGATCGTCATGCAGATATGACGCCTATTTTAAAAGAGCTACACTGGCTTCCAGTCGAGCAGCAAATTATTTTTAAAATTGTCTGCATCATTTTCAAAATTATACGCCATAGTGAGTCAGCGCCTTACTACCTCACCGATATTATAAACGTTTGGCAACCGGCATATTGTACTAGGAGTAGCACTGGGGTGAAGCTGTTGCCCTTCTCTTCCAAAGATCATGGGAAGAAAACCTCCAAACAATACGGTGACCGTGCCCTAAGTGTGGCAGCACCTAAACTGTGGAACAGTCTTCCACTTGATCTGAGAGCTATCACAAAACTTTCTCTGTTCAAATCAAACCTGAAAACCCATATCTTTCGACAACATTTTTGCTCCTGAAAACTATTTTATATTTATATTTATGTTATTATTTTCATGATTTTATGTTTTATTTATTTCCATTAAAATGATCGTTCATATAACTATGTACAGACTGTTGAGACATTTGTGTAATGGTCTATAAACAATAAATATTATTATTATTATTAGCAGTTTTTTTTCAAATAGAAACTTCCCCGCAAATTGGTTGCGGATTTTAGGTCTCGTACCCAACTAAAACTAATCCCAACGAATCATATGCAGAACTTGCAGCTGATAAAATTCTGCTCCTTGTTGCAGGTAGGGTGCAATGTTCACACTGAATTTCAACACATCAGTTTCAACAACCCAGTTGATACCTAAAGCACACTCTAAGTGTCTTGCAATATTAGTTCAATTAATTGATATCTTTGGCTCTTTCATTAATGGATATCGAGTTCAGGATATTCCGTGTATTGCTGATCTGTTTAGTGAGGCGAAAACCACCATTTTTACAAATACTACAAAATCAATAGCATCATCAGTCTGCTACAAAATCAATAGCATCATCAGTCTGCTACAAAATCAATAGCATCATCAGTCGCTTTAAGAGGTTTCAAAACATCGTCCACGTAAAAGTTCTTGAGATTTGATGTGACCACAGCTTTATCAAATAGATGTGCATTATCGATTGCAGTCTGACGTAAGGCTAGATGAGTGCATGATGGTGACGAAACTGCGCCGAAAAGATGGACGACCATTCTATACATTACAGGATTACAATTCAAATTACCATTTGGCCACCAAAGGAGGCGCAAAAAGTCCCAATCACATTTAGGAACGCAGACCTGATAAAACATTTTTTCAATGTCACCCATTACAGTGATGTTTTTCTGACGAAAGCGAATTAATACATATATGAAACCGTTCGCCATATCGGGTCCCCATATATAGTAACTGTTGATTTAGGGATATACCAGAGTACAAATCAGACAGTCAAATACCACACAAATTTCATTAGTTTTTTTCGCATGATAATCCCCATGATGTGGGATGTATCACACATTACCATCATTACAATCTAACTGATGTTCTGGTAATTGTTTTGCGTATCCTTTGGGCTATGACCTTATCCATAAACTCAGTATAATTCTGATAATAAAGGAGATTTCTTTGTTAAGACAATGTTAAGACAACATTGTGCATGCGATTTGTCATTGGGTAATGAAACTTGATCTTTTCTAAAGGAAATATAAATTGTGTAGTGTCCATCTTCAAACTTCAAGGTTTTCTTTACTTTCTTAATAAAGGAGTTTGTTATCTTGGGAGTTCTTTTTGACATCATCAATTGCTCTTTCGGGGAAATCTCAAAAAGCAGTCTGTTACCATTTGATGTAGATTCTCCAAATCTTGAAAGGCTTGAATTTTTGCACTATTTACAGTAGGCCTCAATCTAGACAAATCTCTAACCAAGTTCCATATGATCCAACAAAGTGCAGATCTGACACCGTGGGGGCTTCCTGGGGGCCCAGTTTTGATCTCCAGTGGTGAGTATGCATCTGGAACGTCATTGTCAATTTAAAAACTGGGATAACACATGCCGGTTCCTATGCAGATATAACTATACATGTCGGTTCTTCATACTTTAACTAAACACAAAACATGCGGTCCCTTGCCGCTGGTAACAATACACACAGATACGAAACAATGTCTCGATACGAAACCATAAACCGGAAGTAACAAGGGAGATAAATCATGTTATCAATCTCCCCTCTTATCTTAAAAGTAAATAAAATAAAAATTAGTATGATGAAAGAACACCGGTTTCTAAAGCAATAAGTACCGTTGATGCTCCATTTTTGGTCAGACAGTTTGCTAATTGCCTTTTTGTATCTGACCATACAATTTGTTTAATTTGACCTAATTTTAACAAATCTTTTATATTAGTAATTTCTAATCTTAATCTCTTTTCTGATACATATTTATTAGACTTGACTGCTTCACATAAAGATTTATTATCAGTTATACAAGTAATTGGCAAGTTTAGTGGATTTGGATCTCCAGTGGTCAATTCTGCAAATAAAGTGCTAATGAAAATAGCATTATCAATCCCATCTGCTAAAGCTAAAGTTTCACAAGATAGAGTACTTTTACTACTCTTCTAATTCTTTTAGAATTCCAGTGGATAGGAGAAAACACTCCATCTCCTCCTTTTAATAAAATTAAATGACCACCTTGAGATCCTCCATCACTCAAATTACCAAGAGAAGCGTCACTAAAAACTAACAACGAAAGGTAGTATGAAGTGGCTGAACCTTTAGTGTTAATTTTTCAGATTTTAACCTTTTAATAACTTTATTAGCAGTTATTTAGGGTTTCACACTGCGCAGCTTGTGTGAAACACTATTGTTTTTGTTAAAATTCTTCTTATTATTATTCTTATTTTTTTTTTCCAATTTGCTTATATCTCAGCAACTACTTGTCGGATCGATGCAATGTCTTGAGTTTTACTGCGAAAATGGGTGTGACTTAGAGATTAAAGCTATTTCCGGCATTCTGCGAGAATGCGAAATGTCCGAAATCACCTAAGTTGTTGTTTTTTGAAATATTGCCGTAATATTAACAACAATTGTTGGATTTTATCGTTTGATATAGCCAGAGACATAGCCAGAGACATGGCACATAGCTACGGGTCTTTAGATTTCTAAATTTCGCCGAATCTTCGGAACAATAAGGCGGCAAATTTTGAAAATTTAAATTTTGACAAAAACTTTTTTATTAATGAATATTTTTTAATGACCTTTCACCAAAGGTTAAAGGGTCATCTGATTTAGGCAAAAATGTGAACATTTTTTTTCTGGATAATTTTCCTTGGTCACTATTGGCTAATTAAGTTTATCGGTTCTATATAAATTATTAATTGTCCAATTTGTATAAAACAAAGTTTATATGCTCCATGGTCCAAAATGTCATTTTTTTTGTTACCGGCAAAGTTTCCTGTTGGCACCGTAAGTGACGTAAATTTAGCAAAAACTACAATTTTAACAGTTCGGTACCACTTTTTAAAAGCAAAAATTATTTTTTTCAAATCTAATATGACTGAAAAGATGTGCCATATAAAGGCGCACAAAACATCGGGCTCAGTTTTTTTAATTTCTATTTCGTTTTCGGGAAATTTGACAGATACCACAAAATGGTTTCTAACTTGTACAGTTGCAGAGAAATAGCCGATTTTCTACAAATCACTTTTCAAGTTTTTTGGTCAATAAAAGTGGCAATTATTATTCGATTTACCTAAAATTTTCACTATATGATATCTTATGCCATTTCTGATTTCATGAAACTAACTGAACATTTTCATTATCACCGGAAGTACTGTAATTTTATCAGGATCAATTACATGTTACAAATATATAAAATGAATTGATATTGCTGGATTTTTGTAGATTCTGTTTCCCTTTTATTTGATATGTGCAATGTTTATGTGGAAATCTGTTTATCGGGGCCATTGGCAAGGGCTACATGGGAGCGAAAGTGACATAAGTTTAAAGTTAACGTGGAACCAGTGAAACCCGTCATTCCTGCATGCAGGTCTAGTAAATCTTTTATTTTTGCATTTTTAATCTTACTAGATAAATCACTGGCATCAAAGATGACATTTGGGCGACTTTGATAACCAATCCACAGTATTTGGCCTATTTTTGATTGCAAAGTTTTTCTTTCAGATTCAGTTAAATCAGAGTTTTTGTTTTGTAACCTTGATTTTACAATATTAATAAAAGATATACTATGAGCATAGTTGTTTTGATCTAAATAAATCTTATTATCATCACAAGTCAAGTCAATACCCAAAAAACGAAAAGCAGAAAATTCCTCTTTGCCAACCTTGAATTGCTCACGTATCTTATCAGTCACCTGTTTTACAAACAATTGATCATCACCCCATTCAAAGTCATCCACGTGGTATGCAAGAATACCCATAACTGTTCCATTTGGTCTTGTCCAATAAAATACAGCTGGGTCAAGGCTTTGACCTAATAAGCATATACACCAAGTTTGAACATTTTAACTCAATTAGAAGGAGAGTTATTGTGTTCCAAAGTCTCGACCAATCAAATTGCGTATCGCTCTGCTTACCCTGAGCAGAAAATGCTCATTATCGAACTTAGTCAAGGTATTACTGTAATGAAACTATACACCAAGTTTCATCACTCTCACTTAATTAGAACTAAAGTTATCGTGTCCCAAAGCATCAACCAATCAAATTGCTTATCTCTGCTTACCCTAAGCGGAAAATGCTCATCTTCGAACTCCATCAAGGCATTGACCTAATAAACACATACACCAAGTTTGAACATTCTAGCTCAATTAGGAAGAGAGTTATTGTGTCCCAAAAAGTGTGACGGACAGACAGACAGACGGACGAACCCATTTTAATAGTCCCCCAACTTTACCTGGATTTTTTTTATTTGCATACTTAGAAAAGACCCTGCAGAGATAACATATGCTAAATTAAAGTGTTTCTTTAAAAGTCTAGATGATAAATTGTCTTTGTCCATCACTAATTTCCCACATTTTGTGAAAAAATTTCAGTAAATCTGAATGCAGCACTGACTGATAATCGAATTACACGTTTAACTTTTAATTCAAAGATAGGCTGGCACTGCCAGGCAGGATACGCCCACATTTTCGAGAGATGGACAGAGAACAAGCAATACCGAAAGTGATTTTTCCTACATCATTAAGTCCTGTATTTCATACTGTATTGGGAGCAGCCATTTAGTTGGTCAGTTCCAGTCTGATATTAATGAAATTCGAAACTGACAATGATTATGGTGTGACGGTACACAACCTAGAAATGTGACTTTTCATCAAAATCGGATAAGAATTGTGACCTGTAGAGAGTCCACAACCATGATATACCATATTTTTACACTATTTGCGTACAAACGGCGACCATTTCGTCCGGCAATTTTGGTACGATTTTCACGAAATTAGAACTCAACCTTCCTCATCAAAATCGAACTAAAATTGTGACCTATACAGGGTCCACAACCATGATATATCATTTTTTTAACAGTATTCGCGTAGAAACGGCGGCCATTTTGTCTGTCAATTTTGGTCCGATTTTCCCGAAATCCAAACTCAACCTTCCTTACAGTGCAACGGTGATATAATCAAACGTTTTTTTAAATTGGATAATAATTGTGACCTCCAGAGGGACCACAAGCTAAAGAAAGGGGGATTTTGCGTATAACCAGGGGCCATAATTCAGGAAGTTACGATCCGATATGCGCAAATATCGAAAAGAACCAAGATCTTTGGGTTATAACCATGAATTTCAAGTTTCATCAAAATCGAATTAAAATTGTGACCTTTACAGGGTCCACAACCTTGATATACCATTTTTTAACAGTATTGCGTACAAACGGTGGCCATTTTGTATGGCAATTTTGGTCTGATTTTCCCGAAATTCGAAATCAACCTTCCTTACGGTGTAACGGTAATATAATCAAACGTTTTTTTAAATCGGATAATAATTGTGACCTCCAAGCTAAAAAAAAAGGCGATTTTGCGTATAATCAGGGGCCATAATTCAGGAAGTTACGATCCGATATGCGCAAATATCGAAAGGAAGCAAGATCTTTGGGTTATAACCATGAATTTCAAGTTTCATCAAAATCAAATCAAAATTTTGACCTCCACAGGGTCCACAACCTTGATATACCATTTTTTAACAGTATTCGCGTACAAACGGCGGCCATTTTGTATGACAATTTTCGTCCGATTTTCCCGAAATTCGAACTCAACCTTCCTTAGGGTGTAACGGTGATATAATCAAACGGTTTTTTAAATCGAATAATAATTGTGACCTCTTGGTGTCCAATTCCTTGGTGTCCAATTCCGTTACGTACGTTCTCCGACGGTTTAGTTCTCAACGGTCGGTTGAATGAAGCGGGGGGTCATGTCGTAAAATGCGTACGATATCCACGCTTTTTGTAACCGCGAAGAGGGTGATGATATATTTCATTTTCAGTTATTTCTGGGTGTCAACTCATCAGTACTTGATTTCGTGTCCAATATCAAGTTACGTGCGTAAACACTGACAAAAGCTTTATAATTAACACGACTTAATATTTACGACAATTGGAGACTCGAATAAACAATACAGACCTAATTGCGACTATCAGATCAATTTACGGCACAATCGCGGGGAACATTGAAACAGGTGAGTCGTTAAAAAGTTTTGTCCCTATATGTCCGAAATGTTACGTGCCCACTATCAAAAATGGTCCGATTACGCACATTCTCAGATACATTAACCATGAAGGAAATAATTTTTAATAATCACGGTTGCTTTTCAAATACAAAAACGTATTTCCGAAGACATTCATCTGAACGATTGGTGCGAAAATATTCATTCTGGTTCAGCAGAACAGTACGCAGGTAACCAGGACAAGTTATGGTCTTCTGTACTTGCATTTTCTTACGAAATTCCCAGAGACATTAGAGCAGATTAGACAGTCCTTTCCTCGGATTGAATTTTTAAAGGATATTTTGTTGACATTTGTACAGAAACTTAGGTGGTTTTCTGAAATTAGGCGAATTTTAGGATGTATAATAATAATAATGTATGTAACTAGACAGTGTGCAACAAGACAAATGATTTTTTTTTTATGGTCTAAGTTACATTTATACCTCTCGTCTTGGGGACCTTAGGCTTATAATATGTCTAAACAACATCAATATTGATTAAAAGGGACCAATATTAATTCTGAATATTGTGGATAATTTTGAGCTAGAGATTCAGTTCTTTTAATTAAATAGTGAATTCTTATATTTTTCAGATCACTTCAGTGGAGCCGCTTGGAGTTACTATTTCAAGAAATTCAACCAGGGTTTTTATATTCCTGAAGATGTTGATTACTACATATGTACAGATGACATTCTATCGACTATTAAAAGTCCTGAGCTCCAACTTTGGATCACGCATTTTTAATAAATTCTGTTGTTGAAGTCGATACATTAACAATGTTTTGTTTGACAAGATAGTGTTGATTGTCAAGTACCATTGTTAATTAATATATTCAATTGGCATTCTATCAATCATTAAAAGTCCCAGGTTCCATCTTTGTGGATCGTGCATTTTTTATTTTTATAAGTTTTGTTTTTCAAGTCGATACATTAACAAAATTTATAAGCCAACAGCAATGGTGGTTTAAAAAATTTGTAATTGGCAGATAAGTTGCCTTTCGGAAGAAATCGGTATCGACTGATGCCAAGCCATTTGGTCGAAACTGAAGTCACCGATATTTGTTCAAAAAGACTTGGTAAATAATTCTTAATATCATTTTAATTGTAAACTTATTAAATCATTAATTTGCTTGACACTAGGTACAATTATTTTTTTTAAATCCACACATTGTTTGAGAGTTCAGGTGTCTTGATGCGTTTTTATACGCCCACATTTTCATGTGGACGTATATTGTCGCCCCTGTTCGTCCGTCCACAATTGTTTGTGAACAGTCTACAGGTCACAATTTTTATCCGATTTCAATGAAACTTAAAACATAGGTTTATCACCCTAAGAGCTCGGTTCCTTTCGATATTGGCATGTATCGGACTGTAACATCATGGGTTATGGCCCCTGATTGTACGAAAAATCACGTTTTTAGCCTGTGAACAGTGTAGAGGTCACAATTTTGAACCGATTTGGATGAAACTTGAAATGCATACATGTTTATAACCCAAAGATCTTGGTTCCTTTCGATATTTGCGCCAATCGGATCATAACTTCCTGAATTATGGCCCCTGATTGTCCGAAAAATCGCCCTTTTTAGCTTGTGGTCCCTCTGGAGGTCAAAATTGTTATCGGATTTAAAAAACCGTTTGATTATATCACCGTTCCATGGTTATGAAGGTTGAGTACCAATTTCGTGAAAATCGGACCAAAATTGACGGACAAAATGGCCGACGTTTGTATGCGAATAGTGTGAATATATGTTATATCAAGGTTGTGGACCTAATAGAGGTCACAATTTTGAACAGATTTTGATGAAACTTGACATGTATGTTTATAACCCAAAGATCTTGGTTCCTATCGATATTTGCGCTCATCGGATCGTAACTTTCTGAATTATGTCCCCTGATTGTCCGAAAAATCGCCTTTTTTAGCTTGTGGTCTCTCTGGAGGTTAAAATTGTTAACCGATTTTAAAAAACGTTTGATTATATCACCACTACATGGTTATGGATGTTGATCATGAAATTCGTGAAAATCGGACCAAAATTGACAGACAAAATGGCCGCCGTTTGTACGCGAATAGTGTGAAAATATGTTGTATATCAAGCTTGTGGACCCTATAGAGATCACAATTTTTAACCGATTTCGATGAAACTTGACATGTATGTTTATAACCCAAAGATCTTGTTTCCTTTCAATATTTGCGCCCATCGTATTGTAACTTCTTGAATTATGTCCCCTGATTGTGCGAAATATCGCTTTTTTAGCTTGTGGTCCCTCTGGAGGTCAAAATTTTTATCCCATTTAAAAAAACGTTTGATTATATAACTGTTACATGGTTATGGAGGTTGAGTCCAAATTTCGTCAAAATCGGACCAAAATTGACAGACAAAATGGCCGCCGTGAAAATGGTGTGAAAATATTTTATATCAACGTTGTGGACCTTACAGAGGTCACAATTTGGAACCGATTTTGATGAAGCTGGAAATGAATATTACTAATCCAAAGATGTTGGTTCCTTTCGATATTTACACATCAGATTGTAACTTCCTGAATTATGGCCCCTGATTGTATGAAAAATCATCTTTTTTTAGTTTGTGGTCACTCTTGAGGTCACAATTATTATTTTATTTATAAAACCGTCTGATTATATCACCGTTACACCGTAATGAAGGTTGAGTTCGAATTTCGTAAAAATCAGACCAAAACTGCAGGACAAAATGGCCGCTGCTTGTACACGAATAGTGTAAAAATATGATATATCAAGGTTTATGGACCCCGTAGAGGTCACAATTTTAATTCAATTTTGATGAAACTTAAGAAGCATGTTTATAATCCAAGGATCATTGTTCCTTTCGATATTTGCGCATATAGGATTTTAACTTCCTGAATTTTAGCCCCTGATTATACGAAAAATCAACTTTTTTTTAGCTTGTGTCATTTAAGAGGTTACAATTATTATCCGATTGAAAAAAAACTGTTTGATTATATCACCGTTACCCTGTAATGAAGGTTGAGGTCGAATTTTATAGAAATTGGACCAAAACTTTCGGACAGAATGGCTGCCGCTTCTACGCAATAGTGTAGAAGTACGATATATCAAGTTTGTGGACTTGTAGTGGTCACAAATTTAATCCGATTTTGATGGAACCTAAAAATTCATGTTCGTTATCCAAAGACCATGGTTTCTTTCCATTTTTACGCATATGAGATTGTAACTTCCTGAATTATGGTGCCTGATTGTAAGGAAAATAGTGTTATTAGCTTGTGGACAAAATTCTTATCTGATTTAAAAAAACAAAAACATCCCAAGGTATCACTGTTAGGCCTACATTCTAAGGATGATTCAGTTCCAATTGTGTGAAAATTGGACTGAAACTGCTTGACAAAATGACTGTGGCTCATTCGCAAATAGTGCCTTTTATTGCATGCTTCTCCTGGAAAGCATGTCGAGGTTCACTTTACATTTGATCATTTAAAGTGGTAGAGACTTTGAATAACTATGTGATGTGTGTTGTGTAATATTATCAAACTTTATCACTATAGACCTAGCCTATAATACTACTGCAATATTTCTTTTTTATTATATTACTTTGTGGAAATCTCTAAGATTATAACTGGACACTAACCAGGCGCGGATCCAGAGGAGGGGTTTGGGGGGTCCCCCCCCCCCTGCTCAGCTACATAAGAAAAAATAATGCCTTGCATCAATGAAATTACATCACAAAGTGATCCTACATCAGTATAAAAATGATTTCTCTGTTTAAAAAGCTCAATTTGTATGTATGCCTGTGTAATTTAGAGACGATGATGGCAGATTTCCGCAACAGAAACCTGGCAAACCCCCTCCTGCAAAAATTCCTGGATCCGCCCCTGCTAACGTTTATCATTTGGTAGAGTCTTTTTAATAATAGAGTCTTTTTAATAATAAGGTGTTTCCTGTTCATGTTTTCTTACTGTATTGAGTTGACCTATTTTAAATAAATTCATCAGCTATTTTTTTATTAACACAAATCTTTACTTTTAAGTAACCAATATATATAATGATGACATAAAAAGTTATGGAGAGAAATATGTTGAGCAAATGTGAGCACACAAAAGTGAACCTGAATAATGACAATAATTCATATCAATCACTTGACATGACATGTACATAAGTAATGAAACATATCAATACACTGCACAACACAACACAGACTTTTGAACCAAAGTTGCCAACGCAATTCATATAATAACATCATGCAATACTTCATAATTGTTTTCTAAACTCCTAACCTTAGTCCGGGTCCGAATAGGCCTAGTTGTCTTCCATCTTAGTCCGAGTCGTTTGTTTAGATTATCAGGGTTGAAAGGTCAGAATAAGTGTTTTGATTGGTCAGCTATTCAACACTTCATTCATAACTGACATTTGGCGCTCGGCTTTCAAGCTGTCCAGTAAGCTAACATGCCTTTGTATTTTATACTAAAACAGTGGAGGGGTTTCCAATCATAGTCGTGTGTTTTAGGTCATAAAGTATGTGATAGAGTTAAAAGGTGTGGTTTCAATCCCAACCTTGTATTGTACGCAGGCCCCTTCTGGCTTATCTTGTCTTATTTAAATTTATTATTTGTACCGTGTTGAATTGATTCCTTGTTTCTCATTTTCCACGAGCTGATTTCGAGGCCCACGAATTAATGATCGCACTTTTTTTCAAAACAAAAAACAAACGTTAAAACTGATAAAAAAAAAAAAATATATATAAGAATGCATTATAGGCATAAAAGTGTTTATTAATTATACACAAGATATCGTACTGTGACCCCGAGTGGATAGGAAATATTTTTCAACTACAAATACTTCAAACGTCTTTATTTATTTTTCTTATACTTCAAAAAATGTTTGAGAATTTAATTTGTCGGAGTAAAAAAGTTAATATACCGAACTCATTAAGTCTCGTTGATGTCAAGCTTATTAGTGATTGTAGCGGCCAAGCGAATATTCACTGCGGGATCAGTTTGGTATCACGTATGAGAAATACACAGACATTGTTGATGTGACACACAAAATCTATACAGATACGCGATACGGACCAGAAATTTACGCTTGCCAAAAGTCTCTGATGGTTCAAGAGGACAGGAGAGTGTATCCCTGCGCAAGTAGCCTATTCCAGGAGCGATAATCCCCCAAAATTTATCTGTCGTTTGATTAGTTCTTCTATATTGAAATAACCCGGATTCACCAATGAAGTGAGTCGTAGCAGTGGAAATCCCGGGTCGCGTGACGTCAGAGCGGTATTTTCCCACGAGCGTCTCATGTAAATAAACGGTAATTTCGCTTGCATTTCAATATATTTTTAGTCTGAATCTTTGCAGATATTTTGATTGATGTTAAACTATTACAATACAAATACAATTGCTTGTAATAAATTTACATTAAATAGTAATTCAGAAACGTAGATTGAAGTGAGCTATATTTAAACCGCTGACTGTCTGAGTTTACGCCAGTCTCGTGACTTAAAACCTCTTTCATCGACATCGGGACTTAGCAAGCGCAAATTATTATACCTGGATCGCGTATCCGTATCGATTTTGCGTGTGACATCAACAATGCATGTGTATTTCTCATACGTGATGTGGCGGCACACGGATACGGCAACATGCATTTAACAACTATCATAAATTCATACGGAAAAGGTCCGAATAATATCGTCGTCTTTTTACCGCATTTTGTGCTACTTTAGACGTTGAAATGTTATGCCGTTAGCGTTTTTATGAATCTTTGTGTATATTATACTAGAACATGACATGAATGTGTCATAAACCATTCAACATATCTTTCTGAAATTTTGTACACACATCAACGTATTACAGTAGTTGTGCCTTTTGCTATTTAGGAATTTCTGGGATTTATGTTTCCAAGGAAACAAATTTGACTTAGTTTTTGGTGTACAGTTTTGTTTCCAGAGTATATTTCATAAACCATACAAGATATCTTCATGAAACTTTGTACATACATCAACCTATTACTGTTGTTGTGCCTCATAAGCTCATTCAATTAGTCATCATTAATTTTTAAAAATCTTGCTTGCAATCAATTATCTACATACATTTAGTGTTGCAGAGAGAACGAAACATGAATAAATATGAGGATTGAACTAAATCATTTACATGATAGCGTAAATGTCTGCAGTACAATCCTAATGATAAATTATAGTATATATGATGATTGTTCTAGGTTATTTGGGTATTTGCAATTGTACTATTCTTTCATTGATTGGCACAAAATTTTGTAACAATACAAACAGCTTTACATCACATAAAAATCATACTCATACATACATACAGATTTTTTTTATTTTGAGCTCCACTCATCTATTGCAAAATATCTCTATTTGCTGTGTAGTCATGTCTAATTTTTTAAACCATAGCTTAATGACATAAATTATCTCAAATCTTCTAGTAAATAGCAATCAGTCATTAGTTTTCAGAAATACAATAAAGGGCAATATCTACTAAAGAGGTCAACAATATTAGCAAAATCTGATATATTTTTATTTTGATTATCAAAAGCATAAAGAAGTAATTTTTGCTTATTTCTTCCAAACAAGTGCAAGGGCGCGGGATGTTTTTTCAATTGAATCCGCACAACATATTATGTCTTTCTTCAATGTGTTATTCTTTTCAATTGTTTTCCCATGATTTGCACCTTTCTTCGATAGGTTATTCTTATTCTTTATAATCGTATCCCCAACCACAGGTGCCTTTCTTCCACTGCATCCACACATATCTTTTATCGACATTGCCTTTTGACATTTTGTTCTTTTCGATCAAAAGAGTACATTGTCTTTCTGCAATATGGTTTTCTTTTCGATCAAATCCCCACCATGTGTACTACCGCACATCATTGCAACAGTGGCAACAGAAACAATGAATCAATCCAACATGGCCCTAAAGTCACAAGGACCATGGACCTTATAACACATGGACTGGTTACGAGAAGCAATACCGCTAAATGTCTGACACGCGAGACTGCACGGGAAGACAACTCTGTTTGGGAGATGTCTTCGCTAATTAGCAACAATCACCCGTTTTCATCGATCCGTTGTGTGTCCTGAATTTACCAAAAAATGCTAAAATAAACTTTTGTTTGACAAGGTAAGTCATTAACTATAATTCCGTTGCATATGTAAACATTTTATTTGTAAACAACTTTGTAATTACCATAAGTATACGTGGACTGCATCTCCGAAACAAAGACGCCGCCATTGTTTGTTATTTTATTAACAATCGAAAACACGCGTCGGGATTTTTGCTTGCAATCAAAATGTATTTATTATTTCCTATTTTTCTGAGATAATTCGAATACACAGAAATCTAAAGCATTGATTGGAAAAAAAATATCAATTTTTAAAAAAGTGAAATATAATTAATTACTTCCTAAAGACAACGAAAGTAAATCTTTTGACAAACATTAACAAATGTAACATAATTTTTGGGAAAAATACGTGATTTTATTTTTGCTTTTTCTCAGTGAAGCATTTATTTTTGGAATAAATGATCCCTTTCTCCATCAACTTGGATATCTTATCTACTGTTATGAGCAAATTTCTTTTTTTTAAAAGAAATATTAACATTTTTAAAAAATTATTTTGTTTTGTGATATTTTCAAGTACCGATGCATGTACTGTACAACAATCATGAATAAACATGTATTTGATTTGAACCAAATTACCCCACAGTTTTGCCCAGTTTCTTTACATAGTAAAAGTGAGAAATTTTGTTTAA
The DNA here is from genome assembly GCA_948474765.1 of Patella depressa. Taxonomy (NCBI): domain Eukaryota; kingdom Metazoa; phylum Mollusca; class Gastropoda; family Patellidae; genus Patella; species Patella depressa. The sequence continues at coordinate 6,147,293 of CAOLEZ010000008.1, read as the reverse complement.
AACAAGTTTAATTTTATTGACATATTATTCATTTATTTTTTTTAATATAGGCCCTAGATCATGCCTAGAAGGAAAAAGTCTTCCTTAACTCCTAAAATAAAATATCATTACATGCAAGAGGTAAACCTTTCAAGTCATAACAATGAAGAACACCCATATGACAAACCAACTCAAAATAATACAGAGTAAGTTTCATTTTTTATATCATTTTACATAAAATATCATTTATGAAATACATATATGTGTATGCAGATGTACATGTATGGTAGATGGAAAAATTATCACATATTTGACATATAATTGAAAAACATGTACACGATTACTGCAACATGGATCGATCATTCTGTACAGGTTATAGTAAGATTATGGAATATTAGTTTAAAATAAACATACGGATATGTGCTTGTTTGTACATGAATGGGTTTGTTTTTACATGAATGGTTATTTTAATTTTTTTAGATTTATTGAAAGATGGACTGAAGCTATGAAAGGTTTTTGTTCCACATTTGATGTGGAGACAGAACTCTCGGGAATGGAGTTAGTGCAAATTCATTCTATGTCATCTTAGATCGAGTTTATGATTATAGCCCTAATGAAGATTTAGATGCTTTTGTGAAAAATATTTTAATATCATCTACGTCAGCATATCAGGAGTGCGACATGGGAGCCTTTGAAGGTGATATGAAATATACATCAACTGTTCGGTCAGTCCAATGTGAGTTTTTTGTGTCAAGTGGATTAAGATGCAAAAAATGTTCGATATACAGATCAACTCTCTGCAAAACAAAGTATAAAAAAATTGGTTGTTGACAAAACATTAAATGGTTCCCCCAGAAAAGCACATGAAGGCCACTACTGTCGCTTTTGTGATTATGGTCTTTATGGTTCTTCTTGAATTCCTAACCACTAATTTATTGACGCATTGTAATACAAATAGAGATATGTAGCTAACGCCACTGACTTCACCTACCGCAGACAATGATAAGAAGTTGAAAACCAAAAATATCAGTATTAATTCATTTATTTCTCTGCTAAGTGGTTTAATTTTCCAAATACTATTTAATAATTTTATCATACAGCATTGTTATTTCACATCCATCTCCAATTGAAATTTTATTGTCAATATTTGCTATTTAAATTGTTGTATTTTTTGGTTCAATTTCAAAAATCCTAATAAATACATGATAAACCTAAAAACCCTGTTTTGTTTTTTTTAGTCCATACACATTACTAAAAAGCACTCCATTTATCATTTACTTTTTAGTGCCATTCTGCTAATTGAACTGTACAGAGCATACTGATTACCGTACATAATTTAATTGACCCCAATTTCGGATTTCAAAATTCAATAACTTTGGATCTAATTTGAATATTTTGATGAAATAAAGTTTTTGGGGTCGCATAATTTGATGTGTATTTTCATAAAATATTTCTGATCATTTCTAATCCCAGGTCTGAGGATAGGATTAACATGTATGTATATTCGTCTGAATGTCTGTCCCCCACCCTTTCATCGTCATGCTCAGTGAATTCGCCCAACAGATCCTCTAAGTCTAAGTCCATATCGGAATCATCCCAGCGGATATAATCAGCGTTCATTTTGCATTGAGTTGTATATTTACAGTAAATATAAACATCCGAGGGCTGGCATAAGCCGTTATACTCATAACGAAGCAGTACGCATGCCCGGTAACTACAGACGCCGCTAAGGGACATAACCCGTCAACAATTTTCGTTTGGTCATGATTGACACGTCTCAAATTACAGCGTGACACACATCGCTGGTTGGGTTATTAAGCCGTTGCCAGTCCATGTATTATAAGGTCCATGCAAGGACTAAGTGGTTGCGACTTCGTGATTTTTATCCTCACTGGTAAGGACCCCTACATTCAATCCAATTATTAAGATAAAATTGTACCATTAGTCCCGAGATGACACAGTTTGTGTCATTGAAGCTCCTGTCCCCTCCCTCAACTCACATACATTTTACATACATTGTGTTTAAGGGAAACATACTGATGGAAAGTAGTAACAACCTTTCGCGTTGGTACGAATACAAAGACGTCATCAATTCGTGTGTACTTGTGATGTCAACTAGTAATGTGTGTTCGGCCAGTGAAAAACGTTACGCATATGGAGCTGGATTCACATACATATGCAAACAAACATTTTTCTTGTCTCATATACATGTATTGAATTTTCCACAATTTTTTGAGGCCTTGTGTATATTGTTGGTTGTGTACAGTTTGTTAAATGTGCCCAAATGCAGTATTCTGCTTTATTTGTTGTACAACTGTTAAAAACTAATTGAACATTTTTCCTGGACCTAGAAGTTTACAGAGTGGAAATTAACGCTATCTAGCTATCATCATGCGACGGTTTGCAAAACTGTGTGTTAGACGATACAAAAACATAAGTGAACATATGTGTTCGATTTCGTACCAATGCGAAAGGTCCCAAATATTTCACATCACCCCAACTTTCACAGAACCTTTATACTATGGAAGGGTATCGCTACCAATATTGAATGCTCTGCTAAAGTGAGATGCTACAGAACACAAATGTAAAATGGTATAAGGGAAATGTAAAATGCACATACGCCACAAAACAACCCTTTCCAATAAAACATTTGTCATTTGACACATTACATTTAATGTTTTGCATTTAACTTTGGCCTTAGATGTATTTTGACTTCATCATAACAGGTTTCAGGACTTTGTACATTGTATTATTTTTTACATATAAATAATAGAAAAAACATTTGAGCACAGCATTTAATATTGGCAGCGATACCCTTCCATATTATATTGTTGGTTCTCATTGTACCGTTAATTTGTTTATTTTATAATTTTTACAATGTTTAGAAAAGACAGATAAAGGGAATTATTGTCGTTCGTTATGTGCTTGCAGTTTGCCCTGACGTTCCCATAAAAACACCAATGGAAATTGCTGAAATGTTTTTCTTGTTTTTGTGCCTGCTAGGCCTATAAGAATAACATGTAAAATATCTTCTTAAATTGGCTAGACCCCGGAATTTAGATAATTAAATAAGGGTAGAACAATTTATAGTCATTTGACACATTACATTTAATGTTTTGCATTTAACTTTGGCCTTAGATGTATTTTGACTTCATCATAACAGGTTTCAGGACTTTGTACATTGTATTATTTTTTACATATAAATAATAGAAAAAACATTTGAGCACAGCATTTAATATTGGCAGCGATACCCTTCCATATTATATTGTTGGTTCTCATTGTACCGTTAATTTGTTTATTTTATAATTTTTACAATGTTTAGAAAAGACAGATAAAGGGAATTATTGTCGTTCGTTATGTGCTTGCAGTTTGCCCTGACGTTCCCATAAAAACACCAATGGAAATTGCTGAAATGTTTTTCTTGTTTTTGTGCCTGCTAGGCCTATAAGAATAACATGTAAAATATCTTCTTAAATTGGCTAGACCCCGGAATTTAGATAATTAAATAAGGGTAGAACAATTTATAGTTGAAAAAAGGAGTAACCCTACTAAAATGCCCCCTACTCTCCAAAATTTACAGTTTATTGTTTAATAAATGAAATATTATTAAACATGCTTAATAAAATTTTTTTTTGTTCATCTCAGATGCCAAGATTAAAAAAACAGTCCGAAGATGTAAAGAAAAAAGAAAGAAATATATGATGAGGAGTAGATCCATATCTACTCCTGAAGTAGAAAGTAGCATTCACACGGGCTCTTATCGATCTGATATTAGCCCATTTGTGGATATTGATGATGATAATCACACAGGGTCGTATTGCTCTGATATTGACCCGAGTGTGGATAGTAATGAAAAGAAAGATAAGAAAAACTTAACGCAAGTAGAAGTACTTATACAACTAGTGCTACTGTTGAAAAACATGTGGCATATGGTTGCATTAGTACAAATGACGATTTTGAAATGAAGGAAAAGCTGAATGCAAGTAAAAGTACTTATACAACTAGTGCTACTGTTGAAGAAAATGTGGCACATGGTTGTATTAGTACAAATGATGATTTTGAAATTGAAGAATACAGTGGGGTGGTAAAGCCTTCTGTTACTGAAAGTATAATGTAGCACTGAGTTTTGTAGGTCGAGATAATAATATAAAAAATCTAACTTTGTTACAGCTTGACAAATATTTTGATTTTCAAAACGAACAGAATTTATTGAAACGAAAAACAGCTCATGCTGGCAGAAGTGAATATTGGAAGTCTTATAAGCAGGTAAAACGAAAAAATTCTCAGTATAAGGCAAATGAGAGGCAGCGAGAAACTGAACTTAGAAAGGTAAAGAGATTAAACCCTGGGTACAGGGTATCAGAAAAGATGAGGGAAACCTCTGATAAAAAGGTAAAGCGATTAAACCCAGGGTACAGGGAATCAGAAAAGATGAGGGAAACCTCTGATAGAAAGGTAAAGAGATTAAACCCTGCGTACAGAGAATCAGAAAAGATGAGGGAAACCTCTGATAGAAAGGTAAAGAGACTAAACCCTGGGTACAGGGAATCAGAAAAGACGAGGGAAATCTCTGATAGAAAGGTAAAGAGATTAAACCCTGCATACAGAGAATCAGAAAAGATGAGGGAAACCTCTGATAGAAAGGTAAAGAGATTAAACCCTGCGTACAGAGAATCAGAAAAGATGAGGGAAACCTCTGATAGAAAGGTAAAGAGATTAGATCCTGACTATGGTTCTAGAGATAAGCAAAAACACTCTGATTTCCTGAAAAGGAAACGTCTAGATCCCGAGTACATGGAATCGGAGAAGATGAAGGAAACTACTGATAGGAAGGTGAAGAGATTAAACCCTGGGTACAGGAAATCAGAAAAGATGAGGGAAACTTCTGATAGAAAGGTAAAGAGATTAAACCCTGGGTACAGGGAATCAGAAAAAATGAGGGAAACCTCAGATCGAAAGGTAAAGAGATTAAACCCTGAGTACAGGAAATCAGAAAAGACGAGGGAAACCTCTGATAGAAAGGTAAAGAGACTAAACCCTGGGTACAGGGAATCAGAAAAGACGAGGGAAATCTCTGATAGAAAGGTAAAGAGATTAAACCCTGCATACAGAGAATCAGAAAAAATGAGGGAAACCTCAGATCGAAAGGTCAAGAGATTAAACCCTGGGTACAGGGAATCAGAAAAAATGAGGGAAAGGAAATTGAAAAAATTAAAGAGATTGAATTCTGACACTAGAATTAGTCACAATAGAAAGGCCGCCATTAGTAGGCACAAGAAAAGGGCTAAATTAAAATCGTTGGACACTAACGAATTAATTTCTCTGTTCCATCAGAAGGTAAGCAATGGGCCAACCTACACCTGTGAAAGCTGTCACCAGTTATGGTACAAACACAGTGTAAAACAGTCCACAGCAGTAAGTAAGTTGAATGATTCTGCTATTAACTGTTTAACAGAAAATGGCAGTGGATGGATATGTGGCACTTGTGAAAAGTATATCAAGAAAGATAGGATTCCACCGCTATCTATCTATAATGGTAATGCTTTCCCAGAGCTAGACGAAGAGTTGAAGCTTTTTCCATTAGAGTGGAGACTGTTATCACCTAGAATCCCTTTCATGAAGGTGTATGCAGCTCCACGGGGTGGACAAAAGAAAATCAGAGGAAATGTTGTAAATGTTGTTGCTAATGTGTGTAGTACCATCAGTTCTCTTCCCAGAGCTCCAGATGAAAACTTCACAATAGCTGCTAAATTGAAACGGCAACTTAAGTATAGCCATGCTGTTATGACTGAAAATATCAGACCATATAAGATTATGGAAGCTGTAGCATGGTTGAAAGCAAATGGTGACCTCTTCCACAAGGAAGGGGTTCACTTTGATGAAGCAACTATACCAAATAATGCAAATGATGAAGACATGGTCATACATGTTGACTTGTGATGAAAGTAGTGAAATATTCCCAGAAGGAAGAGGTGTAAATAACATTCATGTTGACAAATCTAACGAAACGAATGTTTTATCGGAGGATGAGAAAAGGAACAAAGAAAGATGTGTCACCGAGAATGATAACTCCGGTAAGGAAGCTACTTCTTCAGGGAAACCTGAAGTCGATACTTTTGATGATTGGAGTGAGGATGAAGGTGAACAAACTCGTGGATCTAAGGATACATTGTTGACTTCCCCTGACTTCATTGAAGATAATGAGAAGGAAAAGGTGTACTCTTTTGCTCCGGGACAGGGTAATATTCCATTAAGTATCTTTATGGACAAATACTCTGAAGAGCTGTCATTTCCACAAATATTTGCAGGAAAGGCAAGAGTAGATGCAAAGGAAAGGAAAGCAAAAGTTTACTACAGTGAACTTTGCAAGTCTGAGTTAAGACGTAACGATAGAAGAGCTGCAAATTGTGTTGACAATATCTTTTTCAAATTGAAAAAGCTGCAAATGAAAACTATGATTGGTCAAGCAAACATAGCTGTTAGAAAAAATAAAACTACTGGTAAAAATTTGACGGCTGGTGATCTCCGGACCCCTGGTCGTTTGGAGAAATTGGTGCAATTCGATGATGGTTATATGGTGTTGAAAACACTGAGAGGTTCGCCACCATACTTTAAAAAAGCTAAATCCGATCTTTTCGGGATGATAAGAATGTTGGGAGAGGCCACCTACTTTTGTAGTTTAAGTGCCGCTGAAACAAAGTGGAAGCATTTGCTTAAAATATTAGGCAAGTTGCAAGATGATGAGGACTATACTGATGAGGAAATAGATAAAATGGACTGGGAGAAAAAGTGTAAGCTTATTTCGTCAGACCCAGTTGCATGTGTTAGACAGTTTGATTACCAGGTCAATCTGTTGTTCAGAGATGTACTGAAAGTAGAGAACTCACCCTTGGGAAAAATAACTGATTTTTTTTATAGGGTTGAGTTCCAGCACAGAGGCTCGCCTCACATTCATGCTTTGTTGTGGGTTGATGGGGCTCCTAAATACAAGTGCAGTGAAAATGAAGAAATTGTTGAGTACATTGATAGCAAGATATCATGTAGAAGAATTGTGGATGATGATGATTTACAGCCACTAGTGAATTATCAGAAACATAAACATTCTCATACATGTAGAAGGAAGAACCGAAAGATTTGCAGGTTTGGTTTCCCAAAACCACCAATGCCAAACACTGTAATTCTAGAACCGCTGGATGCAACGGTTGGTGAGAATGTCATCAATTCACATAAAAGTGATTATGACAAAGTGAAAGTAGTTTTAGATGAAATGAAAGAGGGTGAAGACATTTCTTTTGAAGATTTCTTAGGAAAGGTCTCCCTCACTTATGAAAAGTATATTATGGCAGTACGTTCATCAATTAGATCAGCAACTGTCTTTTTGAAAAGAACACCAAATGAATTGAGGATTAATTCCTATAATCCTCTTCTTCTGAAGGCATGGAGAGCAAATCTCGATATCCAATTTGTGCTTGATGTATATGCTTGTGCTATGTATATAGCGTCATACATTGCCAAGTCACAAAGAGGTATTAGTGATTTGCTAAGGCAAGCAATCAAAGAAGTAAGAAACGGTAATTATGGCATCAGAGACCAAGTTAAGGTAATTGGCAACAAGTTTCTGAATAATGTAGAAGTTAGTGCCCAGGAAGCTGCATATATCATACTGCAACTCCCTATGAGAAAAGCATCGAGAGAGGTTGTGTTTATTAACACATCTCCTCCGAGTGAAAGGGTATATCTGTTGAAATCACAAGATCAACTAGATAACCTTGATGATGAAGACGAAAATATCCAATCGAGTAATTATCTTGAAAGGTATAGGAACCGTTCAAAGCAGTTAGAAAATGTAAGTCTGGCTGATTTCATTGCTTGGTACGATAGGAAAAATACCTATGTTAAACGATCTAAGCAACTAGAAAACGACCAGACATTAGTTGAAGACCAAATGGAGCACAACTCTGATTGGGACGATGAAGACTTGAGAGAGAAATCTTCTCAAGCAAAGAAAACAAATAAAAAATCTATGATAAAGAAAAGGGCAGTGGCAAGAGTCATTAGATATGTCAATTTTAATGTTGACAAGGAGCCCGAGAAACATTACAGAGAACTCCTCATGTTATATTCCAACTGGAGGGATGAAGAAGTTGATTTATTGGGAGGATTTGATTCCTTCCAAAGCAGATATGAACAAATGGAAGAACAAATAGTTGAGCAAATAAAGCAATATGATGCAAATAGAGATGCTGTAGATGCAGCTATTCTTGCTGAAGGTCAGAATTTGGACGATGCCTGGGATGAACAGGCACCTGTTACCCAGCAAATTGAAAAGGAAGATGAAATAGAAGAAATGTTAAATATAAAGAAGGATTCTGAAAGTGGTAAGCCTACCAAATACGAGTACGATATTGGTATGGATTTGGGACTTCCCACTGAAAGTAATGTTGAACAAGTGGCACTCTATGAAATGCCCGATGAAAATTATAGATCTCTGATGAGATCTTTGAATCAGAAACAGCTATATTTTGTATATGATACTTTGAATGAAATAAAACTGTCACAGAATCAGGTTTTCAGATTCTTAAGTGGCGGAGCTGGTGTAGGCAAAAGTTTTGTAACAACTGCTTTGTATCAAAGTTTGTTGAGGTATTACAAAACTAAAGCAGGTGATGATTTTGAAACTATTAAGCAAATATTGCTGGCTCCAACGGGCAAGGCCGCTTATAACATCATGGGTAGTACTTTACATAGCGCGCTGAAGATCCCTGTGTGTCAGTCTTTGCAATATAAAAGCTTAGATAGTAGCAGATTAAATACATTAAGAAGTAGCCTTGGAGGTTTGAAAGTTGTCTTTATTGATGAGATATCCATGGTAGGTAGTGGAATGATGAATTTTGTTAATAAGAGATTTCAAGATATCAAAGGCAGCCCACTGTTATTCGGTGGATGTCATGTTATCTGTGTTGGAGATCTGTTTCAGTTGAAACCGGTATTTGATGGCTATATATTTGAAAATCTCGACAGTGCCTATGGGCCATTGGCAAGTAATATATGGAAAGATAATTTCTGCATGTATGAGAGAGAGAGAGAGATGGGATTTAACGTCCACTCAACACAAACTAGGTCATTTCGGGACTAACATATGGTTTAATTTTATTTCAATAATTCGCTTGCGCGTAGGGGTCTTTAGCAGTGGGAGGAAACCAGACTGCATGTATGAACTTACAGAAATTATGAGGCAAAAAGATAGCAAAGCCTTTGATGAACTATTGAATAGATTAAGAGTAGGCAATTATATATCTGAGGAAGAAAAATTTAATGATATCAACATTCTTAAATCAAGATTGTTGAAAGTTGATGAAGGGAGTGAGTATCCTTTTGACATACAACATCTCTTTTTAAGTAATGAAAAGATGAAAAACTTTAATGATAAAGTTTTTGATAACATGGTTGGTGAAAAAATTGTAATTTTAGCAAAAGATAGTCTAGTTGGGTCTGCTTCGCAAGCTGTGGGCCAAACTATACTTGAGAAAATTCCAGAAGATCCGAGACATGCAATAACATTCCACTTTAGGATTGGTAATTGGCTTGAAGTGTGAAATAGCTTTAAATGCTAGATTGGACGATGGGTTGACAAATGGCGCGTCTTGTGTGGTAAAAAAAATCCAATCAGGTGCGTCCAGATCAGCAAGTAGTACCATAGTCTGGGTCCAGTTTGAAAATCCAGATGTTGGTAAGTTAACTAGAAAAGATTATAAGAGTCTTTTCAGTGCAGAAATTGATCCCCTGTGGACACCTATTCTGGCTGTTTCACGACAGTTTAGAGTTGGGAAATGCAAAAATGCAGAAGTAATGAGAATGCAGATACCTTTGAGACCAGCTGCTGCTAAAACTGTTCACCGGTCCCAAGGGGATACTTTAGAAAGCGTGGTCGTTGATTTCGAAGGTAGGAAAACTCCGCATATTCATTATGTTGGATTAAGCAGGGTGAAAACCATTGAAGGTTTACACATCATAAACCTGAATGAAAAGAAAATATCAGTAAGTAATGATGTGAAGGTAGAAATGAATGAATTGCGCACAACACGTAAAGTCATATGCAGAACGCGAGATTTGAGTTCTGAGAGCTCAGATAAAATAATAGTGGTTTATCATAATGTTAGATCACTGCAGAAATATTTTGAAGATGTAAAAGCAAGTCTTTGTAAAATAAATGCATCTGTCGTCATACTGGGCGAGACCAGAGTAAAAGCAAGTGCTAAATCAGAAATGTATGACATACCTGGTTATACCTTGTATAGAAATGATGCTGTAACAGAAATATTGAAAAATCATCATGGTATGGCTGTATATGTCAATGATGAAATGAAACTGAAAAATATTGTTGTTGAACCATTCAATATGAACGGTGTTGAGATGAACGTTATAATATTAGATATTGAAATTGGAAATATAAAGAAATCTTGCAAGATACTTGGGCTTTATAAACCCCCTAAAGTGTCAGAGAGTCAGTTCTGTTCAGCTCTTATAGATATGAGCAAAACGTCAAATGAAACTGATTTCACCATAGTTCTTGGTGATTTCAATATGAAATTTGAAAAATGTAAGACTTCTAGGGTCAATGAAGTGTTGAAGGGCATGAGCCAGTTGATTGATGAACCTACCACTGATTCAGATACATTGATAGATTTGATATACACCAATCTACCGAAAGATCACATAAGGTCTGGTGTTCAGGAGAACTACTTTTCAGACCACAAAGTGATCTATATGATGATCAGTAAAGAAAAACTAAGTAATGATGAGAAAAAAGCTTACAACAACATTAATGTTGGAAATGAAAATATGTGGAAATCCCACACTGTTAAGGAAAATAAAATGAGTTCATTATTTGGGGAAAATATTCCTGCAAGAAGAATTTCTAAAGAAATGAAAAGAAAGACTGGCATTCAGAATGAAATGCAGGTTGACGACGTAATAGTCAGAAAGTATGGCTATCAGATAAGCAAAAGAGATCTAGCAACTCTTGCTCCAAGGCAGTGGCTGAATGATCAAGTAATAAATGTGTATATGAAATATCTACAAGAAAGAGAAAGAAATGAAGGCAATCAAATATTGGCTGAAGAAATTTTCTGTTACACCAGAATAGAAGGAAATTTAAGAAATGCAGTAGAATTCTACCGAGGTAGAAATATTCTACAATATGATATGGTTCTAGTTCCAGTGTACACTTCTAGTCACTGGAGCTTATTGGTAGTATATGTAAGATCGAAAACAATAAAGTACTTTGATTCGCTTGGAAGTTGTAGTAGAGGTGCTGTATGTTTGAACACATTGCTCAGTTTTATTAATGAGATTGAGACAGTGCGATCAAACACATGGAAAACGATAATGGAAAGAAACATAACTATACAAGATAATGGTTATGACTGTGGTGTTTATGTATGTATGTTTGCTGATTTAATTCTTCAGTGTTTATCTTTGAAGAACAGAAAGAAAACCGCTCAAGGTTATCGCCAGCACATGAAGGAAATAATAATGATGTGAAATACTGGGGCAACAACTATGCTTTTTCAAAAACATATGCTGTTTTCTTGGTATGTAATAGTAATAGTGTAGAAAAATGCAGTTTTGAAAGATCAATCTCTTATACACTAGTTACAGTGTATAAAGCAGAAGAAAGATATCAGCTTTTGATATTGTAAATATACATGCATGTGGTAGGTTTATGGGAGCTAACCCAGGTGATGATTATGTTATGCTATAAATAAAGCAGAGAAAGCTATAGCCTAATACTCCGATATTATTGGCTAAGAAATTAGTAGTTTCCAGCGTAGTCGAGATAGAAAAAAGCTGCTGGTTATCACCAGCACACAAAGGAAATAATAGAAAGGTAGCAACTACATGTATTATGTTGTTGGTTGTGTTAAAGTTATAGATAATGCAGAAAGTTGTAACGGCTGATACTCCTGTATTACTGGCCATGAAAGTGTAAGATTGGTGGGTGTAGGGGAGACGGGGAGCCTGCCTATATAAATATTTATTTATTTATATGAAAAGTAGCCTATGTGTAATGTGTAGGAAAAAGCTGCTGGTTATTGCCAGTACACGAAGGAAATGATACAATGGTAGCAATTATGTTGGTGCCTATGCAAGTAGTAAAGGCTAATACACACGTATTACAGGCCGTGAAAGTGTAAGATTGGTGGGTGTAGGGGAGTCGGGGAGCCTGCCTATATAAATATTTATTTATTTATATGAAAAGTATGTTGAATTCTTCAAGGTTTATCTCAATCTGATTAAAATACAGATATCTCTAATTCGTTTCATTTTTTATATATATATACTTTTAATGGCCTACAGCACATAAATTTCTAATCGGTTGTAGTGGATTTTGTTCCGTACACCACACAGATTATTTCATTGGCTTATCGCTTACATCAATCAGAATGCAGATTATACAAATCCAACTGTAGTATAGATAAGTAAAGCGAAGTAGAACTTCTGTTTTTATCAGATAAGGTTTATCTTTGAAGAATGAAGTGAAGTAAGCTGCTGGTTATATCCATCCTCGGTATCTCCAATAAATAGGGCTTGTGTGTTAATTATTAGGGGTGCAACAAATTTAATGTGATAGGAGTGATATTTACATTCAGCAAGGTCTTAAAGTACTTTGACAAAGTTTGTTACATTGATTTGTTGTCCATGGTTGCAATAAAATGCTCGTTACTTCCCTTCTCCCACTTGCGAAGTTTTAAGTTGGTCAATAAATAAAGCACAGTTATCAAGGGCTGATACTTTGACCATAGACTTAGAGGTAAATGCAAAACGCAACAATACCACTGGGAATAACGAGGATTGCTTATCTCCAGCAATACAGTACAAAATGATCGTACTGTCATTGTAGAAAGAGCAGAAAATATTGGCTTCTAATACAAATGTATTATTGGCCAATGTAGTAGAAAAATGCGGATTGTACATGGATGGTTGGTCTAATGGTATGGATTACTAACTGATGAGAAGATGTGTAATGGTATGGAAATGGTATGGATTAATAACAGAAATTTCACTAAGATAAGTATTTGAAAATTGATTTGAAAATATTGTTTGCGAATCTAGTCCTTAAATGATTGCTTTTGAAGAACAGAAAGAAATATGTTAGTTATTGGCAGCACATGAAGGAAATGATAATTATGTGAAATACTGTACAATTAAGTTGTTGAGCGTAACAAATACATATGGTATAAATCCTCCACTGGCCAAAAGAAATGAAATGTAATTGGGTTTAACGTCCTACTGTTCTGTTAATTACGCCACAGTTTGCTATGGAGGAAATTTGCTCATTCAGCGGCACTATAGTCTTCTCTTATATCGAATTCCATTTGCCAAAGAATCTTTTACGTGCATGTTAATGTGTAAAAGTTTTTTTTTTATCCCATCTGAACAACTAGACAGCTGTCCTTGCCAGACCCTTCGCCCTGCACTACTCACAAAGGAAAAACACATCGGAAATCTTGATAAGATCTCTAGGCCAACATTGTTGCAAACACATGCCCAGATGATTTATTGTTAACAAATTAATACTTTATTTCCAACAACCAATTAAAATTTTTATATACATATTTTTCTATTTCTTTCAGAACTGGCAATTACCAAATATTACAGAGTTACATTATAAAAGATATTCATAATAATTTTAAATATTCACAATGTCCATACATGTATCTTTAGAACACTCTTCTATTTTTATAAATTCTCGTTCATTATTTCAATTACCCCTTTTCACAGACTTTTTTACGGCAACGTTTTCATGTGGACGTATATTGTCGTCGCCCCTGACCATCCGTCTGTCCACAATTGTTTGTGGACTCTCTGTAGTTTAAGGTCTTGAGACAAACCAATATATTGATTTTCAATGAATTTTGATAATTGAACAGCTAAATCCATAATACTAAATGTTTTGTATACTGAACGTTAGCATGTAGCAGAACTTTATAAAAACCAAACAAATTCTAATGATTATCTAATAATTACTTAATATGCGACAATTTAGCTGCCGTGGGCGTATGTTTCGTTGCCTGGCAACCTATTTTTTAAAGAATAATTGCATGATGATCAAAAAGTTAAAATTAGAGAATGCATCAATACATCATCATGCAGAATAGACTTATTCCAGAAATAAAGAGATTGCAATGATCCTCCTTTTATCACTGTCACTGATGTGAAATAGTTCAAATTTTAGTACCTTGCGTCATTTTCCCCCCTTTTATGATTGCCACTGTTGACAGATGAGAAGCTATTGCTTTGATGTTGTATCAATCACAACTGTTTATTATTCATTTGTTGTTGTCTGTTTAAATAATGCATCTTTAATAATTTATTTGAATTATAAGTATATAAATTTCTACATAAATAATTTTTTAAAGTTTTTTTGGTCAAGGAACTGGCTATGTTAATGGGTAAATTATTCTGATCGTATCCTTCATCGTGCAATATGTTTTCAGTTTCTATGCATGTAGATCAGATTTTATGAGACTAAGGTGCGGTGTTGGATGTTGAAAAAATGCAGGAGGTCACAAGTTTGTTGCCTAAGAAAGTTGCATTGGGGAGGGGGGGGGGGCGTAGGGCAACATAGATCAGAAAACAATCCCAGATCACATAAATACCATCTTTAAGTGGGTCTGTGAAGGCATGATATTGATAGAAATCAAAGTAAAAGTAGACTTATGTGGAGAACTGAAATTTTATACATGGCAGGTACATGTCTTTATCATGCTGGTTGGTGCTCTAAACAGTAACTTGAACCTCATTCCAAAACCCTCACTCCCATAGCAATCATTTTGAAATGTTAAAAAGGAAAGGATAAACCTTGTCTACCATAAAAACATGCAATTCAGAGCAATGTGCTTTTGAATGTTGATATGTAACAATGAGCACTTACATGCTGTGTCTTTTCTCAATACATCACCGATGCAAGTGACATTAGAAGGGTTCCTTTCAAGTGATATTTTGTGTTCTTAAAGCCTCGTGTGTTTCTATAAGCACAGTTGTATAACATTCAAAATATTTACCAAATGGAATATAAGCCCGCTTAAAGAAAAAAATAACAATTTCAGGGCAAATAACACTTTTAAATGGAAACACCAATGTCCATGTTACATACATACCCACATTGAAATTAATGCCTTGCAATTGGTAAACTATGATTTCCTGATTTCTTTGGGGTAATATTTTCTATTGATAAGCAGTTTTCATACGATTTTTCCACCTTTTTATAAAATGTCCATGTTACATGATAATAATGTACATTTGTAATTGCGCTAACTCCATCCATATTGCATGCTCTAAGCGCGGGGATAATGGCTAATCCTGATAATATGTCACAAACAAATGAGTTTTGAGTTTGGATTTGAACACAGCTAATGATTGAGAACTCTGTATCTCCAATGGTAAGTTGTTCCACAAGCGCGGTCCACAGACACTGAAGGCTTTATCCCCATATGATTTCAGTTTAGCTTGCGGCACAGCCAATGAGGGCTTATTTTGTGAGCGAAGTGGTCGATTTGGTTGATATGTTTTAATGAGATCAGTGAGGTAAGATGGGGAAAGATCATGTTGACACATATAAACCAATGTTAGAATCTTGAAAGTTATCCGGGCTTCTATTGGTAACCAATGTAATGATTTTAAGATGGGAGTTATGTGAGAATACTTTTGTGTTCTTGTTATTATTCTGGCAGCCGTGTTTTGAATTTTTTGGAGTTTTGCACACAGGTTTTGGGGAATTCCAATCAAAGCACTGTTGCAGTAATCGAGCCTCGAGAATATCAAGGAACGCACAAGCAGCTTACAGGCTTCCACTGTCAAGAGGTGTCGAATATTGCCAATACATCGAAGATGGTAATTGCACGTACGGCAAAGTTGTTCAACCTTTTTCTCCATGGTTAAGGAAGAATCCAGTAGTACACCAAGATTCTTCACACATGATGAAAACTGAATTTTGGTTTCACAGATTACCAGACTTGAATTTGGAGTAGACCTAAGTCGTTTAAATGTCCCTACAAGCATGGCTTCCGTCTTGTCATCATTCAGTTTGAGCTTACTCTCGTTCATCCACGATTTTACAGATTTAGAGCAGAGTGTTACCCGATGAAGAGACTCGTCAATTTTATTTTGATAAGTGTCACCAATTAATTGGGTGTCATCAGCGTAGGAGTAGTGAGTGATCCCGAAACTGTCTATTACATCACCAAGGCATTTTGTGTATAAGACAAACAACACGGGCCCAAGTACGGACCCCTGAGGCACACCACAATCAAGTTTAACAGGGTTTGATTCAGAACTGTTTACGAGAATCTTTTGACTTCTATCTGACAGATATGATGATATCCAACGCAAAGCCGTTCCAGATATATGAAAATATTCACGTAATCTATGAACAAGGATCTGGTGGTCCACCGTATCAAATGCCGCGGACAGATCCAAGAGAATTAAGGATGCAAGCCTACCACCATCAACTATCCGCAGGAGATCATTCAACACCCGAACTATAGTTGTTTCAGTACTGTGATGAGATCGGTACGCCGATTGAAATTTATCCAATAAGTTATTATTGTTGACGAAAACCTGTACTCGATTGTTAACAGCCCTTTCTATTAATTTGGAGAGAAAGGACAGATTGGACACGGGTCTGTAATTTTTGAGGATGTTGCGATCCAGGCCAGATTTTTTGATAAGAGGTCTAACCACAGCCTGTTTAAATAATTCTGGAAAATAACCTGTTTTCAGACTGGTATTAATAATTACTGTAATGACAGGCAGAAGAAGATCTAGGTGTTCAGTTAAAAGTTTGGTTGGTATGGGGTCTAGAGGACAAGTTGTCTTTTTGGATGTATTTATAATCTTTATGATTTCATCTTCACTATAAGGCTCAAAATCAGTCAGATAATTATCACATGGTGGTAGTACCGAAATATGAGTTTCAGTTACTGAATCGGACTGATCAAGTTGCTTCCTTAGTATATCAATCTTATTCGAAAAATATTCTGAGAACGTGTTAGCAAGCTTCACGTCATTATCTGAGTCTGGAAATATGGTTTCTGAGGTGATACCTAATAAAGATTTTATAAATGAATAACACTGACTAGGTGTTTGTGATTCATTGGTCAAGTGCTTTAAACCATGTCTCGGTTAAGAATAGGATATCTATTTCGTCATCAATAATAAGATCGGCAATTTCTAAAGCCTTATTACGACAGGATTGTGCATTTAAAAGGGCAACGTGTAATTTTGATGTAGAGTTGGTGCTTTTTTGTGTCTGTCTTTTTTGTTTATAAATTGAGTTTCGGTTTGGTAGTTGCTTGATATCAGTTTTATATTTTGTACCACCGCGTTTTCCACGAAAACGTTTTAGGATACACAAAAACTTGAGGTGTTCAAAAAGTTCAGTTGATAATTTAACATTTCTTGATTTATATCTGAGTAGATCATCACGAGAATAAGAACTCATCAAGTGTTTAATCCAGGAGGGTGATTAAAATGTTAAGTAGTTTGAAAGTAACCACTGATTGAACTGAGTAATCCTTAAAATCACAATCATTGTATTGGCCAGACTGTTAAACAATGTTCAGGAAAACCTACAAACCATGTAAAATTCACAATGAATATATACAGATATGACATAAAAGTTTTATCATTTCTCATTTCCAATTGGCTTGTGGAGATGGTTTGATTCTGATGTAAAAAATTATTTACCATTAATAACTTATAGATTTCTTATATTGTTGACCATTAAAATAATGCTGTTGACTTTGTGAGATTATGAAAGTAAAGATTGTGTCCTGGTTACATACAGTTCCTTGTGCAGATAATATTGTACTCGATAATTAAAAAAGAGTTGTTGTAAAGCTTTTAAACTGAACAAGACCACTCTATTTCGAACTTAAATGTACCAGTAATCTATACTTTAATATTTTATTGGAAATGTAAGGCTAACTGGCATGGAACTTTAGTCCATGTTACCTACAGCATTGCAGATGAAATCTTCCAATAACTGATTCACTTCCTAGAAAGTTATCCCAATACCATAGCAAGGTTGTGACAAGGATCATATTGCAGAAATTCAGACAATATCTATTTGAAAAAAATGAATTTTAATTTTCTGTTTCACAGACATAATTCTTGTACCAGCAGTACTGTGGCCTTACCCATATATGAAAAGTTAAAGATATCTACTCTTAGGTATTGAATACACAAAAATATTAATGCTTGTAATCGACAAAAATATTAAGTGCTAGTAATCAACAAATAATGTAGTTCTTTTTCCAAAAACGTTTATATCCCGTGTACACACACATATTATATATACATACATACGCACACACGTATACATATAAATAATATTAAAGCTATTAGAATTAAAATCGTTTTGTAATTTCTATGAAATTATGAACTATTGAAAATATGGAGCAGTTAGTAGCATTGGTAAGTTTGGAAGATCCAGAAACTAATATTTTTATGTCTCTCTGCTCTGTTGGAAGAGTCTCAATTGTTATCCGTCGTTCATCCAAATACAAGGGGCAAACTAGTAGGTAATGATAGCTGTCTTCAAACTGATGTCCACATTTACAAGAAGGATTTTGATGAATATGTCTAAGAAATTTGTGACTGTTTAAATCACTCATAGTAAGGCAGAGTTTGGAATGAATTATTTGATGTTTTCTAGAGCCATGATCAAAATAGTTTGGAGGTAAAGTATCAGATTTAGAGATATACTTTGAAAGAACTAAGGGAGGGTAAATGTTTGACCTTATCAGGTAGAGAATTCCAGAGTCTGACTGTAGAGGGAAAGAAAGAGTTACAGACGAGAAGTTCGGCAATAGAATTCAGGGATATTGTTATTACAAAGATTATATGAAATAGATCTAGATGGAATAAGAGCAGAGAGATAGTCTGGGGTTAAATTATTTAAAATTTTGTACATCAAAATTAACTTATGTCGCCTGCGTCTCTCACGAAGGGTAATGAACCCTGTTTCACCATAAAGATCGGAATGGCTGGTTCCTTTTACAGCCTCGCAGATAGTGCGGAGTGCGTCAAGCTGCAGGTGTTCAAGCTGATTGGACAAGTCCCATATAACATCCCCATAATCAAAATGTGGTAATATGAATGAGATGGTTTTTAGAGATTTTCTGTTTAACTGGTATTTCAATGAATGAAGATAGTTAACGAGTTTATACACTTTTTGACTGATTGAATTTACATGCGAATTCCAGGGTGTTTATGTTCGTTTACTTCTTTAATTTGCATCGACCCCATAAAAAGGTGAGGTAAATTGTGCTGTCTTAACTGAAATCGTGAGAGATTCTGTTTTGAGGGGGTTAAAAGATACCAGCCATTTCTTTGACCATTCATTTATTCTCTCAATATCTGAATTTAAAACATGCGCGCATTCGGTTGGATCTTCGATTGATATATAAAGTGAAGTATCATTGACCATTCATTTATTCTCTCAATATCTGAATTTAAAACACGCGTGCATTCAGTTGGATCTTCGATTGATATATAAAGTGAAGTATCGTCGGTAAATATTTTTATATTTGATTCTAAGTTTTCGATAATATCATTTATATATATTAAAAAGAGTAAAGGTCCAAGAACAGAGCCCTGTGGAACACCAGCAGTAACTTCCCTGGGGTCAGAGGAAACACTACTCAGTACCACCATTTGTTGCCTGTTGTATAGATAACTTCTAAACCAGTGAAGTAGGTCGCCCCTGACACCAGAGGCCTCAAGCTTCTGACATAGACCAGCGTGCCAGACCCTGTCAAATGCCTAACTGATGTCACAGAACACCGTTCTCCTGTGGCTGCCTTTATCAATTGCTGAAAGAAAGAAGTGGTTCATATCAATGAGTTGATAGATAGTTAATCTCCACGCATAAAGCCACTTTGAAACTTTGTTAGTGTTGTGTTATCCTGAAAGAAGTTAAAGATGTGCTTATAAACACATTTTTCAAAGATTTTTGATAAAATACATAGCAATGAAATAGGTCGATAATTACAAAATTCAGATTTATTTCCTTTTTTATGAACTTTCCATATTGAGAGAAATTTAAGGCTTTTGAGAGATAGATTGAAAATGTGACACAGTGGATTAGAAATCGGGGCTGAAATTGTTTTTAACAGTTTACCACTAATTTTATAAGGTCCTGTAGCCTTGGAAGTATCAAAACAATTGAGTGCATCTTTAACTTCTTTGGGACATAAAACAATGTTAGTAATCCAGTCTTGTGCATGTGTCAATGAAGGGAGTGTGTGATTTTTATCATCTAGTGTTGCCTGACGAACAAAATAATCATTAAGGCAATTTGCTTTGTCTTGTGGGGGTAAAATGTGTGGTGTTATTGTCGCTTAACGGAGGAATAGAATTGGTGTGTGAATCCTTATCTTTCACAAATCAGGGACATAATTCAGGAAGTTACAATCCGATATGTGTGAATATCGAAAGGAACCAAGATGGTACGGTTACAAACTAACATTTCCAGTTCCATCAAAATCAGGAGAAAATTGTTACCTCTAGAGGGTCCACAACATGGATATACTATATTTTAACGATATTTGAGTACGAGGGGCAGACATTTTGATCAGATTTTTATGAAATTCAAACTCGACCATCCCTAGGGTGTAACGGTGATACATTTATGTGGACGTATAAAAAATTGTGACATGTAGAGTGTCCACAAACAATTATGGACAGACAGAGTGACGTACGGACAGACGAACGGAAACTCGTCCGGACGGACAAGGGCGACAACAATATATGTCCACATGAAAATGTGAGCGTATAAAAATGGACAATTATCAGCAAATATCGATCTGCATCGATAACACAATGTTGTAACCAATGGTTGACTCATCACTATAACAATAACTTACCGATGACATTTTTCCTTTCTTTTTGTTGACTTCTTTAGCTATTTTTCCTGTACCTTTATAAATGCCTACAATATGAAAGTACAATCTTTAAGTGGCATTTAGCAATTGGTAACCACATTAACAGAAGACAGTTTTTATGGGATACAATCACTAGTTTTATTCTAAAAGCATAACGTTTCGAAAGTATCCTCTTATCAAGCTTGAAGAGGATACTTGTTGAAACGTCGCGCTTTTAAAATAAAACTAGTGATTGTATCCCATAAAGATAGGCTGGCACTGCCAGGCAGGATACGCCCACATTTTCGAGAGATGGATAGAGAACAAGCAATACCGAAAGTGATTTTTCCTACATCATTAAGTCCTGTATTTCATACTGTATTGGGAGCAGCCATTTTGTTGGTCAGTTCCAGTCTGATATTCATGAAATTCGAAACCGACAATGATTATGGTGTGACGGTACACAACCTAGAAATGTGACTTTTCGGCAAAATCGGATAAGAATTTTGACCTGTAGAGGGTCCACAACCATGATATATCATATCTTTACACTATTCGCGTACAAATGGCGACCATTTCGTCCGGCAATTTTGGTACGATTTTCACGAAATTCGAATAATTCAGGAAGTTATGATCCGATATGCGCAAATACCGAAAGGAACCAAGATCTTTGGGTTATAACCATGCATTTCAAGCAGGGCTCACACTGGCTTTCATTTTTTTTCCGCCAAAATGGATCCTAATTTTTACTTAAAACAATGATGATATTTTTTTTCCGCCAATTTTAATATTTTATCTGCCAAAAATATATGATAAAAAAAACACATGTTGTAATAACATAATATTTTTTTTATTTCTTTAACAACCATATTTACAAGATACTCCTTTTCTTTACATTAGCCCATTTTATGATGTATTGAGATCAGGTTGGTTTTTTGTTAATGTGATTGACATCAAATTTGACAAGCCAAGGGTTGCCAAATTTCCAGTTTTCTTTGAATTTCCGTTTCGCGTGTACAATAGGCCTATTGTTGATTTCGGGTACGGTCACGGTATCAGCATCTGAATCGTTAATCGTAGCATCAAGTTCATTTCGTCTAGAGAAGCCGACGTCAGACTCTTCGTTAACTTTAGAACACTTCGGCGGCGGTAACGAAAAAAAAAAAGGCAGACAGTTTTCTCACTCCAGAATCGTCGCTATTCAACTCGCTCTTTCGTTTTCGACCCATTGCGATATATAATTTGGAATAATAATGTCCAATTAGCCATGCTGTAATATTTATACATGATGTATGGAGCCACGTACAGTAAACGAAATTCAACTATCAAATCATGTAACTCTCCTTCAAAAGAGTTGCCGGCAATGATCAGCCATTTTGATTACTCCCCTTTGTTTTCATTACACAACATCAAAAAGTCACCGCTAATCTATTTGTTAGGGTTAATTAATGATGAACAATGGCTAGATATAGGCTTTATGATCGACAAATATCAATCAGTTGAAACCATTAATCCTAGACAAGTGTTTAGTGTTACTCAAGACACGTTCGGGATTATCAACAAGTTGATTGATTTATAGTATGCCGCTATATGGTTAGTCAAGGATAAATACGGTTAGAATTTTATAAAAAAAAAATCGCCAATTCTAAAAAAGAATCGCCAGTACCCCAAAACTTTATCGCAAAAATTTTCGCCAATTCTAAAAAAGAATCGCCACTTTCATAATTTAATCGCAAATTGCGACTTTGGCGACCGACAGTGTGAGCCCTGATTTCAAGTTTCATCAAAATCAAATTAAAATTGTGACCTATACAGGGTCCACAACCATGATATACCATTTTTTAACAGTATTCCCGTACAAACAGCGGCCATTTTGTCTGTCAATTTTGGTCCGTTATTCCCGAAATTTGAACTCAAACCTTCCTTAAGGTGAAAGGTGATATAATCAAACGTTTTTTTAAATCAGAAAATAATTGTGACTTCCAGAGGGACCACAAGCTAAAAAGGGTGATTTTTCGTACAGTGAGGGGCCATAATTCAGGAAGTTACGGATCAATGAGCACAAATATCGAAATGAACCAAGATCTTCGGGTTATAAACATGCATGTCAAGTTTCAAAATTGTGACCGCTTGATATAACATATTTTCACACTATTCGCGTACAAACGGCGGCCATTTTGTTTGTCAATTTTGGTTCGATTTTCACGAAATTCGAAGTTAGCCTTCCTTACAATGTAACAGTGATATAATCAAACGGTTTTTTAAATCGGATAATAATTTTGACCTCCAGAGGGACCACAAGCTAAAAAGGTCAATTTTTCGGACAATCAGGGGCCATAATTCAGGAAGTTACGATCCGATGGGTGCAAATATCGAAAGGAACCAAGATCTTTGGGTTATAAACATACATGTCAAGTTTCATCAAAATTGGTTCAAAATTGTGACCTCTATAGGGTCCACAACCTTGGTATAACATATTTTCACACTATTCGCGTACAAACGGCGGTCAATTTTGGTCCGATTTTCACAAAATTTGAACTCAACCTTCATTACCATGTAACGGTGATACAATCAAACGGTTTTTTAAATCGGATAATAATTTTGACCTCCAGAGGGACCACAAGCTAAAAAGGGCGATTTTTCAGACAATCGGGGGCCATAATTCAGGAAGTTACGATCCGATGGGCGCAAATATCGACAGGAACCAAGATTTTGGGGTTATAGACATGCATGTCAAGTTTCATCACAATCGGTTCAAAATTGTGAACTCTATAGTGTCCACAAGCTAAAAACATGATATTTCGTACAATCAGTGGCCATAATCCATGAAGTTCCGATCCGATACATGCCAATATCGAAAGGAACCAAGATTTTATGGGGATAAACCACAGGGACTTGACGGGATTAAAATAAAACTTCTTACTACTGCTTGACTATAACTAGCCTATATGATAAAGGGATGGTGTCATCTCACAATACTCACTAGTTCTGACACTTCATGTCATTTTTATTGCCAACGAGACTTTATTTGATCATTATTCACCTTCCGATGTAATTAAATTTGTCCTTTTACAGCGTTATTAATAACAAATCAAACTTAAAAAGCTATCATTTACCGATATTCAACTTGCCGAGCCCGGAAGAAACCCGAAATAAGGTCAAAAGAAGTCTGTATCACTCAGTCCCTTTATAAACCTATCATTACTCGATATGTGCATAGGAATTGGGTGATCAAATCTCATTCAACAGCGGCCTGGCTTCGTAAGTTCTATCACGTGATAAAGCCTACGAAGCGAGGCCGCTGTTAGACGAGACTAGATCACCCAGTTCCTATGCACATATAGAGTAATGATAGGTTTATAAAGGAACTGGGTGATACAGACTTCTTTTGACCTATTTTCGGATTACTTCCGGTCTCGGTAAGTTGATTGTGGATAAATGATAGCGGTTCAAGTTTGATTTGTTATCAATAACAGTGTTAAATGACCAATTTAATTACATCGGAAGGTGAATAATAATCAAATAAAGTCTTGTTAGCAATAAAAATGACATGAAGTGTTAGAACTAGTGAGTATTGTGAGATGAATTCAGACGATTCATGGTATCTCAGTTAAAACAAAGATGGCGTAGTGACTTACCTTCTTGTATTTATTAAGCAGTGGTAAAAAGTTTTATTTTAATTTATTTTAATTTATTAAGCAGTGGTAAGAAGTTTTATTTTAATTTATTTTAATTTATTAAGCAGAGGTAAGAAGTTTTATTTTAATTTATTTTAATCCCTTCAAGTGCCTGTGGGATAAACCTATATTTCAAGTTTCGTCAAAATTGGATAAGAATTGTGACCTGTAGAGAGTCAACAAACAAATTGTGGACGGACGGACAGGA
This sequence comes from Patella depressa, assembly GCA_948474765.1. NCBI lineage: Eukaryota > Metazoa > Mollusca > Gastropoda > Patellidae > Patella > Patella depressa. The sequence continues at coordinate 6,122,499 of CAOLEZ010000008.1, read as the reverse complement.
GCGACGACATAATACGTCCACATGAAAATGTGAATACGAATGATAAAGTGAGAGGAATCCAAAACCATTTAAATAACATAAACATAGACAGGATCAAAGTCATAATAAACTTGATACAGTGACACCAGTAGTAGGAGTGGATAAAAACAAAGTCAAAGGTATCACAAAACCATCTTTTAAAGTATCTAACGTTTCGTAGGTAAAAACCTACTTCTTCAGAGATTATAAGTTACAAAAATGATGCAGTTGAAATTCAAGGTTAGTCATAGTAACAAGTGATGTCATAATGTAAGTATGACGTCATAACATTGATGACATAATAATTATAAAGGCTGTAAAGTTAAAAAAATTAGAATTAATTTACAGGCATTTCATTTAAACCATAAGGCCATACAGTATTTAATCTGTGGATCCAAAGTGATTCAGCAATATTAAGTTTAGTTCTATCATTCGAGAAAAGGGCGTCTCAGAATGTTAAAAAATCGGAAAATACTAGATTTTTGGCATACAATAATTTATTTCCTTACCATCGAAATTGTATTATTTAGATACCATATGATGGTCCATTAATAGGGCTATCCAACGGCACTTTAGTTCTTTTGGTCCGCTATTACCTAAGGGAGAAATCAAGTTTTTCGCAAGTGCGACAATGTTTTTAACTCTTTTTTTCATTTTTTGAATACATCCGGTATGGTTATTATTGTTGGAATAGTTTTAATAGCCTGTTTGGACCTTAAAATAACCACAGGGCTCTGTAATGATCTGTAATGATATATTACATTATCTGATCAGATAAAATGCCCCTGAGAAATCCTATGTTCAAAAGTGCCAAAAATTCAAAAAATTTAAAATATCGAAAATTAAATTTCAATAACTATATACATATTATACATCGTTAGTATCGTAATTTGGTCAGCTATCTGAATATACAACCTTCTTTTGAAAATCTCTTAAAATAAAACAATAGTAGAGCATTTTCCAAAATTTCACGATTTTTCGACCTTTTTTGATTTTCAGTCCGTTATTTCACCTATTCCAGATATTTCAAAGTCGTAATGGAATGTTTCGTACACAAGACTACCACAAGGTCTCGCGATAGAGAAAGTTTCATAAAAATCGCTGGAGTAGTTTTCGAGATACAGGCGTCCAAAAATGCTAAAAATCAGAAAATACTTGATTTTCACCTTGCAATCCTAGTGCAGTCCAATGGTACCCTAATTTCTTTAATCCATTGATATGGGGTGGAGAAATCGCATTTTTCCCAAAAATATCCATTTTTTGCATTTTTTTTCAAAATATTGCACATTATTTCAACCACTTCCGGTTTCAGAATTCAGAATTCCACATTCAGAATTCAGCAGCACGTCTAGTAATAAAAAGGCCACTTTCACGTAACACTAACATGACACCTATCCTACAGGAACTTCACTGGTTACCGGTTGAGGCCCGTGTTGAATTTAAAGTTTTGTGTATAATTTTCAAGCTAATTAATAACTTTGAGACCGCACCAGTCTATCTTTTAGAACTTATCAACATTGATCAACCCGTACGGAGACTTCGAAGTGGTGATGGCACAAAACTTATTTACCCAACTGTCCGCCCTCAACCGTCACGAGCTTATGGAGATCGATCGTTTAGCATATTTGCACCTAAAATATGGAACAGCTTACCACCCGCATTAAGAATAATTGACAATTTGAATTCTTTTAAACATGCTCTTAAAACCTATCTTTTTAGAAAATATTTATTGTAAAGTTTTACTTATTGTTTCTGTTACAATTTACAATTTCAAATAGTTTTAAACGTAAATCTTAAACTTAAATTTATACATGTATATGTATACACGATTTTTAGTCATCTGTCTCATTTACACATTTTAATAGTATATATTTTTAAGTTCAATTTGTTTTTAATAGATGCTTTACTATTTGATAATTTTTATTGTAAATTTATACATTTTAAATGTTAATTTTTTTATTTTTTTTGTTTTTTTTGTTTGTACAGCGGTTTGAGATTTTTTGTTTTAATGTAAATCGCTTTATCAAAAATAAATTATTATTATTATTATTATTATTAAGGATTCTTGTCGAAATTGCTTTATAATAAGTTGGTATTCGACTATAACTTCATGTTCCAGAAGTTTCAGAAACGTCAATTCTGCTATAAAACGAAACCCGAGCTCACAAAATGGGAAGAAAATTTGAAAAAAAATCGAAAAATAAAGGGCGATAACTCTGAATGAAACTTATATTACTGGAATCGGATTGACGTCAGGTATCCAAAAATCTAGGTCAAATTTTGCAAATTTTGAAAAATAACAAAAATTGTCTCGTAGGCGACGTGTTTTGAATTTTCGAACGATAGAAGTCAGCGACGAAGTTTCGAAATTGCAAAATGTGAGATTGCTATTGTCTCGGAAAAGTCTCAGGCTTTCCAAAAATGTGATTTGTTTGAATAAAGGTAGAGAATTGACGAAACCACGGCCGATTTTTAATTTTTTACCAATGTTGAAAATTCGACCACTTCCGGTCTGCGCAGAAGTTCAAAAATTGCTTTATTGAGTAACCACCATATGGTTTCCGGATAGAAAGATGAACCGCAGATCGGTATCTCTTTTCTATCATAGAGAAATAGGCTCCAGCGGAAAAGAATAATAATAAAAACTAGATCTGCTAAGCAGATATTAAAGCTTTCATATTCACAGTCACTTCCTGTCACATGTCATGGGTCATAAATAATCCGAACAAAAATAAATCATTAAAATCGGTCACAATCTAGTGAAATTAATGTGACTTTTCACTCGTAAACAACTTTGTCGGCACGAAAAACATCAAAGACAAAATTCGAATTTTTGAAATATTCAAATACCAAAATTTCGACCCGTATCCCGGCTTTCCTGATATGTATTAAATTTTAGACATACTATGCCCTATTGTGTTTGTTTACAAGCCCGTAAATGTCGATTTTTCACTATGTTTCATATTCACTTCAAAATGGCGACAATCAGCTGACCTAAATCAAAATTCTGCTCTGAACGCTTTTAGGTTTTCCTTCAAGGATTCAGAAAATGCAAGTCCCATGTCTCTAAGTGCAATATCGCAAAAGTTCTATTGTTTTTTCACGTTTCAAGATGGTGGCACTTCCGGTTCGATCGACAAACTCCATGTTTTGTGTACGAATCAGTAATTACTTGTCTAGTATCGAAAAAAAAAATTAGGTCATTCTGACCTTTATTTCGCCGATTTTTTTGAAAAATTTGATTCTTAATTTCACCAAGGGAAGATAATTTAGAAAATGTTAAAAGTCATTTTTCAAGTCGCATCAATAATGTCTACTTACATACTAAATTTCATGAAAATCGTACAACTATTAAAGAAGTTGTCAAGTTGGTCTCAACCTCCGGTTTGAAATCACAGCGACGAATTTTCAAATATTACAAAACTTTTAAAAATAAGCTCCCCCTGACCAGCTTAATCGTTCGTAATAAACTTAAAATCCGCAAATTGCTGACCGGGCGAAATTTTTCTGTTTTATCACTTTTACAGTACCTTTGATTACCAACTGATTATTACAAAACTTTAAAAATGAAAGAGAAAGAGAGAAATGCGGCTTAATGTCCATTCGACACAAACAAGGTCATTTCGGGGCTAACATATATTTTTAATTTTATATAAAAACTTCCCTTGCGCATATGGGTATTTAGCCGTGTGAGGAAACCGAATGACACAGAGAAAACCCACGAGGTTGGACACCATACTCCATGTCACGTGCAACCTGGAAATCAAAACGACGCCCATTAATTCAATGGCAGACGTTACAATACAGCGCGCACATGCTAACCATTCAGCGGCAGCCTCCCTGAATTCGGAAAATTGCTGACATATAGCAAGAAACATTACAACCGGGCAAAATTTTCTGTTTTAACAGTTTAATGTGCACGGTACTTTAATTACCAACCGATTATTACAAAACTTTTGAAAATAAGCTCCAACTGACCAGCTTAATCGTATGCAATAAATGTTTGGCCTGAATTGAAAATTCTGCACCGAGAAAGTGAGGCAGAACAGAGGGTCTGACAAGGACAGCTGTCTAGTCGTTTGGATGGGACGAAAAACTAAGGTCCCGTGTACACATTGGAGTGCACGTAAATTATTCCTAAACAGTTGGAATTCGATGCTGTTGAATAAGCTCTATACGATGACAAAATGTGCAGATTGTAGTCACCCACACGGCATGTTTTGCTTAACAATGAAAGGGTGCCGTTTTCAATGTTCGATCCTTTTGTTCTTCATATAAAAGGCTACTGATAAGACTCTTTGTAGAAGAAGTTCCAAAAAATTATCATGTTTACTTTAGAGAAAAAGACCTCTAAAAATGCTCCAAATCGTAAAAATATGACTTTTTGGATTTTCGATCTCTTTTTTTCGGCTACCACGGACATTTGAAAAAAATGATACAATTATTTCACACAACAGGCTAGCTATTAGACTCTCGATTCACAAGAGTTTCATCGCCATCCCTTCATCATAACAAAAGTTAACATGCCCTAAAGAATCAACAAATCAGTTTGCTTATCTCTGCTTACCATAGACAGAAAATGCTCATCTTTAAACTCAATCATGACATTGACCTAGTTAACGTCTACACCAAGACTGAACATTCTAGCTCAATTAGCAGGAGAGTTATTGTGTTCCAAAGTCTCAGCCCTTCAAATTGCTATTACTTTTCATATTCACTTCAAAATGGCGACCATCAATTGACCTATATCAAAATTCTACTCTGACCGTTTTTTAGCCATTCCTTCAAGGATTCAGAAATATAACTCACGTGTCTGTAAGTACAATATCGCAAAAGTTTTATTGCACTTTATGTTTCAAGATGGTGGCACTTCCAGTTCGATCCACAAACTCCATATTTTGTGTACAAATCAGTAATTACTTATCTAGTATCAAAAAAAAAAAATCAGGTCATTCTGACCTATATTTCGATGATTTTTTTGAAAAATTTGACCCTTAATTTCGTCAAGGGGAGATAATTTAGAAAATTTCTGAAGACACCATTGAAGTCCCATTGGCAAGTTCTACTTACATTCTAAATTTCATGAAAATCGCACAACTATTAAAGAAGTTGTCAAATTGGTCTAAACTTCCGGTTCGAAATGACAGCGACGAATTTTCGAAATTCGAAAATGTGAAACTGCTGATGAAAATGATTTTTTTCAAGGTATTCAAAGAAAAAAGATTTAGTAAAATCGGTCAAAAAACAATAAAGTTACGACTATGTATTGTCCATTTTGTCATTCGTAAATTTTGGATTCGTAAAACATTTTGAAAATATCAACAGCCACCACCCATTTTTGGGGGGATAGGTAAAAGTTTCATAAAGATACTGTGGTTAGATTCTGAGAAATCCGATTTGTGGATAAAACACACAAAAAAAATAACAATAACTAGATCTGCTAAGCAGATATTAAAGCTTTCATATTCACGGTCAGTTTCTGTCGCATCTCATGAGTTATATAAAGAATCTTAAAGATAGGTTGCCAGGCAACGAAACATACACCCACAGCAGCTAAATCGTCCGGGCAGTCAACAAGGGTTGTCGCATATTTTTACTTTTTTCGGTAATGAAACATTTTTAATACACACTAAAAACTGATTAAGAGTAACAACTCATAATGTAATTATCCGAAAATCATTTTATTTTTGGGGGGATAGGTAAAAGTTTCATAAAGATACTGTGGTTAGATTCTGAGAAATCCGATTTGTGGATAAAACACACAAAAAAAATAACAATAACTAGATCTGCTAAGCAGATATTAAAGCTTTCATATTCACGGTCAGTTTCTGTCGCATCTCATGAGTTATATAAAGAATCTTAAAGATAGGTTGCCAGGCAACGAAACATACACCCACAGCAGCTAAATCGTCCGGGCAGTCAACAAGGGTTGTCGCATATTTTTACTTTTTTCGGTAATGAAACATTTTTAATACACACTAAAAACTGATTAAGAGTAACAACTCATAATGTAATTATCCGAAAATCATTACAATTTGATTGCTTTTTATAAGGGCCATAACTCTGGCACTAATTATCAGAAATTGCTGAAAATCAATAGGCATCTTCGTCTTATGACCTTAAACACTGTGTATAAATTTAAAGTCAATCGGATTTTAACTTTGGCCGCTAGAGCGTCCACAAGATTTGCTTAAGTGATCAAGGGCCATAACTCTGGCACTAATTATCGGAAATCGCTGAAAATCAATAGGCTTCTTCGTCTCATGAACTTAAACACTGTGTATAAATTTAAAGTCAATCGGATATTAACTTTGGCCTCTAGAGTGTCCACAAGATTTTTTGAAGTGATCAAGGACCATAACTCTGGTAGTTATTATCGGAAATCGCTGGAAAACAATAGGCTTCTTCGTCTCATGACCTTAAACACTGTGTATAAATTTAAAGTCAATCGGATATTAACTTTAGCCTCTAGAGCGTCCACAATGAACGGCCGGACGGACTGATGGACGGATGGACTGAGGCGACGACAATATACGATCACATTTCAATGTGGGCGTATAAAAAGGAAAAAGAATTAATGAAATCCGCCAAAAACTCACCGAGTTATAACGAGAAACAATTCAACCGGTTCAAATTCTACCTTAATTAAAGATAGGTTGCCAGGCAACGAAACATACGCCCACAGCAGCTAAATCGTCCGGGCAGTCAACAAGGGTTGTCGCATATTTTTACTTTTTTCGGTAATGAAACATTTGTAATACACTAAAAACTGATTAAGAGTAAGAACTCATTATGTAATTATCAGAAAATCATTAGAATTTGATTGCTTTTTATAAAGTTTTACCCCAAGCTAACTATTAGTATATACATGAAACATTTAATATCATGGATTTAGCTGTTCAGTTATCTAAATTCATTGAAAATCAAAATACTTGTTCGTTTCAACACTTTAAACTCTATGTATCAATCTGAAGTCAATCGGATGGTAACTTTGGCCTCTATAGCGTCACAAGAATTTTTGAAGTTATCAAGGTAGATAACTCTGGCAGTAATTATTTGAAATCGCTGAAAATCAATAGGCTTCTTCGTCTCATGACCTTAAACACTGTGTATAAATCTAAAGTCAATCGGATATTAACTTTGGCCTCCAGAGTGTCCACAAGATTTTTTGAGGTGATCAAGGGCCATAACTCTGGCACTAACTATCGGAAATTGCTGAAAATCAATAGGCGTCTTCGTCTTATAACCTTAAATACTGTGTATAAATTTAAAGTCAATCGGATATTAACTTTGGCCTCTAGAGCGTCCACAAGATTTTTTGAAGTGATCAAGGGCCATAACTCTGGCACTAATTATTGGAAATCACTGAAAATCAATAGGCTTCTTCGTCTTATGATCTTAAACACTGTGTATAAATTTAAAGTCAATCGGATATTAACTTTGACCTTTAGAGCGTCCACAAGATTTTTTAAAGAGATCAAGGGCCATAACTCTGGCACTAATTATCGGAAATCGCTGAAAATCAATAGGCTTCATTGTCTTATGACCTTAAACGCTGTGTATAAATTTAAAGTCAATCGGATATTATCTTTGGCCTCTAGAGCGTCCACAAGATTTTTTGAAGTGATCAAGGGCCATAACTCTGGTAGTTATTATCGGAAATCGCTGAAAACCAATAGGCTTCTTCGTCTTATGACCTTAAACACTGTGTATAAATTTAAAGTCAATCGGATATTAACTTTGACCTTTAGAGCGTCCACAAGATTTTTTAAAGAAATCAAGGGCCATGACTCTGGCACTAATTATCGGAAATCGCCGAAAATCAATAGGCTTCATTGTCTTATGACCTTAAACACTGTATAAATTTAAAGTCAATCGGATATTAATTTTGGCCTCTAGAGCGTCCACAAGATTTTTTGAAGTGATCAAGGGCCATAACTCTGGTAGTTATTATCGGAAATCGCTGAAAAACAATAGGCTTCTTCGTCTCATGACCTTAAACACTGTGTATAAATTTAAAGTCAATCGGATATTAACTTTAGCCTGTAGAGCGTCCACAAGCAATTGTGGACCCCGGACCGCCGGACGGACGGGGGCGACGACAATATACGACCACATTTCAATGTGGGCGTATAAAAACAGAGGTGTTATGTTCCAATGTGATCAGTCAAATTGCTTATAGAAGATCGCCTATTTCTCTGTAACTGTACAAATTAGAAACCATTTTGTGGTATCTGTATGGTCGTATGGATTCATGCTATTCGTTGATGGGAATCAAATATCACAATTTTAAAAATATTATCAAGAAGACTCACTTGTATAAAATATTTGTTTTTTAGGTTAAGAATACATTTTTTGGCCAAATGACGTCATTTCCAGTCACAGTGAAAATGCAAAATTGGCTTGACCTAGTCCAAATTGGCATTAGGCATCAAATAGAAAATAATTATTGAAAATTGAATAATAATTGACCCTTTTATAGGCAAAATAACGTGAAAACTGATGCATGCAAAATCGCATATTTCTCGGCAACTGCTCATATTACAAACTAATTTTCGCATACATTCTTTTCGTCTGGATTATTGCTACAAATAAATATTTCAAAATATGAAGACGCTGAATGAATTGTAAATAACTGAATTTTACACTTTATTTTACATTTTATTCGAAATTTCCCGAAAATGAAATTGAAATTAAAAAATCTGAGCTAAAGATTTTGTGCGCCATTGCAGGGCGCATCCTTTTAGTTATATCAGTTTGGATAAAAATAATATTTGCTTCCAAAAAGTGGTACCGAACTGTTAAAATTGTAGTTTTTGTTAATATTACGTCACTTCCGTTGCCGACAGAAAAATTTCACCGTAACAAAAAAAAATTACAATTGGGACTACGGAGCATATGAACTTTGTTTTATACAAATCTCACAATAAATAATTTATCTGGGTACGAAAAACTAAATTAGCCAATGGCGGCTAACGCAAATTACCGAGACAAATTTTTTTCTCATTTCTGCTCCATATTCCTGAAGCAATGGCCCGAGAAATCCCTCTCTGGCCATTGCTGGAATAGCGTCTGTTTCTTGAACTTATGCGGGACTGTGTCCATTCTTTACGTTCAATGAAAGCTATCACTTAAGTACATGTACAGCAACATGACAGTCCTTCGTTTAATCTGGGTCCCTAAAACTATGGACAGTGATTTAAGGTATTAAAAACAGTGAAAGTATGTCCGTTTCCAACAGTATTGTTTACATTTCATTCGACGTGATAGCCTCGTTTGTCACGAAATTAGTTTTACTGCAGTATTCTGCTATGCACGGGTTAATTAGGCATAATAAAATCGTGAGCCATGGCGTAACTTTATGTAAACACATTTGGTCCAATATTAGCACTCGTTTTAAATGTAAAGCTTTTGTAGGGCAGCTAGTGATTGGTTGGTAGACGGACTACTGACCTATCAAAATTTAAAACAACAATATCCACTCATAATAGCAGTGTGTAGTAGGATTATCTCTAATCAAACGCAACACTGCGCGGAGTATGCTTCTGCTCTAGTAGGATGATACTTTAACTCTGTGTAAAATACCATCAAAAAATATTCATAAATAAATTTTTTTTTTTTTCAAAATATTGGACATTTTTTCGACTTCTTCCGGTTTTACGATCATTGTCGTGATAGCTTTACGAAGTTCTTTGGATACTTAACTTTCTGTACCAGAAGTGTCAGAAACATCCATTGAGTAGTTTTGGAAAAAAAGATAAATAAATGAGCATTCTACAAACATTTAACAATTTTTTTGGCCTACCTATATTATTTCAATGCTTTTCATTTTGGATTCACTATATAGACAAGCGATAGGACTTTGAGTATGAAAAGTTTAAGAAAAATCGTAGGCGTCGTTTGCGAGAAAAGGGTGTCTCAGAATGTTAAAAAATCAAAAAATACTAGAATTTTGGCGTACAATAATTTATTTCCTTACCAAATCGCATTATTTAGATGCCATATGATGGTCCATTAATAGGGCTATCCAACGACACTTTGTTCGTTTGGTCCGCTAATACCTAAGGGAGAAATAAAGTTTTTCGCAAGTGCGACAATTTGTTAACCTTTTTTTTCATTTTTTGTATACTTCCGGTAAGGAGATTATTTTCGGAATAGTTTTAATAGCCGGTTTAGGCACTAAAATAGCCGCAGGGCTCTCTAATGATATGTTACATTATCTGATCAGATGAAATGTCCCTGAGAAATCCTATGTTCAAAAGTGCCAAAAATGCAAAAATTTTAAAATATCGAAAATTAAATTTCAATAACTACATATATATTATACATCGTAAGAATCGTAATTAGGTCAGCTATCTGAATATATAATATTTTTTTGAAAATCGCTTAAAAAACAAGCCAACAGTGAGGCTGATGTCCCCCGCCGAAATCCCAAAATAAATAGATGACACATATTATTTAATCGCACATTTATTTTTTTCAAACATATCGAGCAATCAAACTGTACACGAAGTGTCATCCAAAAGTGTTTTATAAAGAAAAATGCTAAAACCGACAAGAAAAATGAAAATGTACCCTAGTTAGGGGGACCCTAAAGGCAGACAAAAGGGGCCCCACGCTTGACAAAAGGGCCCCCTCTGGCCAAGGGAAAGGGCCCTCGTGTCCGAGTCAATCGTTTCTATACATTGTTACTGTCGAATCCATTACTGAATGAGAATGCAGTCATTGTATTGGCATAAAAATCATCAATCAAGATGAACCTAAGTTATCTTGTCCCAAAGTATCAACCAATCAAATTGCTTATCTCTGCCTACCCTAAGAAGAAAATGCTCATCTTCGAAATAAATCAAGGCATTAACCTAACAAGCATACACACCAATTTTGAACATTTTAACTCAATTCGAAGGAGAGTTATTGTGTTCCAATGTCTCGGGAAAACAAATTCATTATCGCTCTGCTTACCCTGAGCAGAAAATGCTCATTATCGATCTTAGTCATAGCATTACTGTAATGAAACTATACACCAAGTTTCATCACTCTCACTTAATTAGAACTAAAATTATCGTGTCCCAAAGCATCAACCAATCAAATTGCTTATCCCCGCTTACCCTAAGCAGAAAATGCTCATCTTTGAACTCCATCAAGGCATTGACCTAATAAGCATATACACCAAGTTTGAACATTTTAACTCAATTAGAAGGAGAGTTATTGTGTTTCAAAGTCTCTACCAATCAAATTGCGTAACGTTCTGCTTAACCTGAGCAGAAAATGCTCATTATCGAACTTAGTCAAGGTATTACTGTAATGAAACTATACACCAAGTTTCATCACTCTCACTTAATTAGAACTAAAGTTATCGTGTCCCAAAGCATCAACCAATCAAATTGCTTATCTCTGCTTACCCTAAGCGGAAAATGCTCATCTTCGAACTCCATCAAGGCATTGACCTAATAAGCATATACACCAAGTTTGAACATTTTAACTCAATTAGAAGAAGAGTTATTGTGTTCCAAAGTCTCGACCAATCAAATTGCGTATCGCTCTGCTTACCCTGAGCAGAAAATGCTCATTATCGAACTTAGTCAAGGTATTACTGTAATGAAACTATACACCAAGTTTCATCAATCTCACTTAATTAGAACTAAAGTTATCGTGTCCCAAAGCATCAACCAATCAAATTGCTTATCTCTGCTTACCCTAAGCGGAAAATGCTCATCTTAAAACTCCATCAAGGCATTGACCTAATAAACACATACACCAAGTTTGAGCATTCTAGCTCAATTAGGAAGAGAGTTATTGTGTCCCAAAAAGTGTGACGGACAGACAGACGGACGAACAGACAGACAGACAGACGGACGGACGGACCCATTTTAATAGTCCCCCAACTTTCTTCGAAAGGCGGGGGACAAAAAAAAAAGTAGAGCATTTTCCAAAATTTCACGTTTTCTGCGACTTTTTTCGGATTTTCAGCCCGTTATTTGACCTTTTCCAGACATTTCAAAGTGCTAATGATATGTTTCATAAATAAGGCTGTCGAAGGGTCTCTCGATAGATAAAGTTCCATTTAATCGCTGGCGTAATTTTCGAGATACAGACGTCCAAAAACGCTCCAAATCAGAAAATACTTGATTTTCAGCGTGCCATATTTTGCTGTCTGATCACTGTATCTGTATGATTTTAGTATCACGCGATAGTCCATTCATCAGACCACTCATCGCTACCTTAATTGGTTTCATCCAGTGATATCGGACGATAAAATCGCATTTTCCCCAAAACTATCCATTTTTTGTATTTTTTTCAACATATCCGACATTATTTCGACTACTTACGGTCTACAGATCATTGTTGAAATTGCTTTATTCCTTGCTATGGTCTAATGACGTCATGCTCCAAAAGTTTCAGGAACATCAAATTGGTCGTAAAATCAATCTGAAGTTTACAAATTGGAGGTCGATAATTCTGAATGAAACTTATATTATTGGAATCGGATTGACTTCAGGTATCCAAAAATGTAGGTCAAATTTGAAAATTTTGAAAAATGACAAAAATTGTCTCTTAAGTTAAACAACATTTTTCATTTGTGCAACGCTAGAAGTCAACGACAAAGTTTCGAAATTTCGAAATATTCAACTGCTATCGTTCCGGAAAAGACTCAGGGTTTCCGTTAATGTCATTTGTTTGAAAATAGGGAAATAATTAACAAAACTACGGATTTTTTGGCACTGTACCAAATTCGACCACTTCCGATCTACGCAGAAGTTTCAAAGGTAGTGGATCAATTAGCCACCACATGGTTTCCCAATGGAAAATTACGTCCCATGTCGGTATCTGTTACAGGCACTGAGAAATATGCTCCCGGGGAAAAAAAATAATAATAACTAGACCTGCAAGCAGCACTGAACCCACTTTCAGGAATCAGACAGGAAGTTTGTTATACCATAGCTGATCCATTGAGCTACTAAACGATACTTTAGTTGTTTTGCTTCAATGACACCCTCTATCATTTGTAAAAGTAATATTTGGACGTGAAAAGACCAGTCAAAATTGTAAATTCTGACAAAATTACGTCATTTCTGGTGCCGAAAGAAATTTTTGTAGGTAAAAAATGAGTCGAAAAATCGTAACATGAAAAATACAAACTTTGTTTTATGCATATTGGGCAATAAATAATTAACCTAACCCATAAACTGAAATAAAGAAGATAAAAAAACTTAAAAAGTGACCCTAGGAAAATTGGTTATTTCTCGACAAGGCAATTTGCTAGAAGCTTTTTCTTGACATCAATATGACTGTATTGATTCAATCTAACTGTCTATTAGAATCAAACATTACAAAGTTAAACGAATAATAAATATATGTTTGTTTTGAATGCTAAAAATATGTTTTTTGCAAAAATGACATTACTTCCGGTGATATTGAAATTGTTAAATTAGTTAATAGAATTCATAAATGGCATAAGGCATCAAATCGTGACAATTTTATGAAAATGGAATAATAATTGACACTTTTATAGACCCAAAACCTTGAAAAGTGACTTATACAAGATCGCCTATTTCTCTTTAACCGTACAATTTAGAAACCATTTTGTGGTATCTGTATGGTCGTATGGATTCATGCTATTCATAATTTTAAAAAATATTATAAAGAAGACTCATTTAAATAAAATATTTGTTTTTTAGGTTAAAAATACAGTTTTTGCCCAAATGACGTCATTTTCAGTCACAGCGAAAGTGTAACATTTGCTTGACCTAGTCCAAATTGACATTAGGCATCAAATAGGAAAAAAATATTGAAAATCGAATACTAATTGACTCTGATAGGCAAAAAAATGTGAAAAGTGATGCATGCAAAATTGCTAATTTCTCGGCAACTGCTCATATTACAAACTTATTTTCGATAAAATACTCTGTGTCTGGATTATTGCAACTAGTTTATGAAAATTACAAATAAATATTTTAAAATATGAAGATGCTGAATGAATTGTAAATAACTGAATTTTACACTTTATTTTACATTTTATTCAAAATTGCCCGAAAATGAAATTGAAATTAAAAAATCTGAGCTAAAGATTTTTTGCGCCTTTACAGGGAGCATCCTTTTAGTTATATCAGTTTTGAAAAAAATAATATTTCCTTTCAAAAATTGTAGTTTTTGTTTATATTACATCACTTCCGTTGCCGACAGTAAAATGTCACCGTAACAAAGAAAATTACAATTGGGATCACGGATCATATGAACTTTGTTTTATACAAATCGAACAATAAATAATTAATCTGGGCCCGAAAAACTAAATTAACCAATGGTGGCAAACGCAAATTACTGAGACAAAATTCTTCCTCACTCCTGCTCAAGTAGGATGATTCTTTAAACCTGTGTAAAATATCATCAAAATATATTCATAAATAAAAAAGGTTTTCGTAAAAAAAAAATCTTTTTTCAAAATATCGGACATTTTTTCGACTACTTCCGGTTTTAAGATCATTGTTGTGATAGCTTTACGAAGTTCTTTGGATACTTAATTTCTGTAACAGAAGTGTCAGAAACATCCATTGAGTAGTTTTGGCAAAAAAGATAAATAAAAGAGCATTTACAAAAATTTAACGATTTTTCATTTATTTTCACAGTATGGGGTCATTGTTTGACTACCTATATTATTTCAATGCTTTTCATCTTGGATTCACTATATAGACAACTGATAGAACTATGAGTAAGAAAAGTTTAGAAAAATTAAAGGCGTCGTTTTCGAGAAAAAGGGCGTCTCAGAATGTCAAAAAATTGGAAAATATTAGATTTTTGGCATACAATAATTTATTTCCTTACCATCGAAATCGTAACATATAGATGCCATATGGCAGTCCATTAATAATAGGGCTATCCAACGGCACTAAAATAGCCGCAGGGCTCTCTAATGATATGTTACATTATCTGATCAGATAAAATGCCCCAGAGAACTCTTATGTTCAAAAGTTCCAAAAATGTCACAATATCGAAAATCAAATTTCAATAACTACATACATATTATACATCGTTAGAATCGTAATTAGATCAGCTATCTGAATATAACATTTTTTTGAAAATCTCTTAAAATAAAAAAAGGTAGAGCATTTTCCAATATTTCATGATTTTTTGACTTTTTTCGATTTACAGCCCGTTATTTGAACTGTTCCAGACTCTTCAAAGTGATAATGAAATGTTTCGTAAATAAGACTGTAGAAGAGTCTCTCGATAGATAAAGTTCCATTAAAATCGCTGGCATAATTTTCGAGATACAGGCGTCCAAAACTGCTCCAAATCAGAAAATACTTGATTTTCAGCGTGCCATATTTTTCTGTCTGATCACTGTATCTGTATGATTTTAGTATCACACGATAGTCCATTCATCAGACCACTCATCGCTACCTTAATTGGTTTAATCCGGTGATATCGGACGAAAAATTGCATTTTTTTTTTTTTTTTTCAACATATCGGACATTATTTTGACTACTTCCGGTCTACAGATCATTGTTGAAATTGCTTTATTCCTTGCTATGGTCTAATGACGTCATGCTCCAAAAGTTTCAGGAACATCAAATAGGTTGTAAAAGTAAAATCGATCTGAAGTTTACAAATTGGACAGGAAATTAAAAAAAAAATCGAAAAATAAAGGGCGATAATTCTGAATGAAACTTATATTATTGGAATCAAATGAGTAGGTCAAATTTGAAAATTTTGAAAAATGACAAAAATTGTCTCTTAAACAACATTTTTCATTTTTCGAACGCTAGAAGACAACGACAAAGTTTCGAAATTTCAAAATATTCAACTGCTATCGTTCCAGAAAAGACTCAGGGTTTCCGTTAATGTCATTTGTTTGAAAATAGGGAAATAATTAACAAAACTACGGCCGATTTCTGATTTTTTGGCACTGTACCAAATTCGACCACTTCCGGTCTACGCAGAAGTTTCAAAGGTAGTGGATCAATTAGCCACCACATGGTTTCCCAATAGAAAATTAGGTCCCATGTCGGTATCTGTTACAGGCACTGAGAAATAGGCTCCTGGGGAAAAAAAATAATAATAACTAGTCCTGCATAGCAGTGCTGAATCGGCTTTCAGGGTCCTTTACGTCATTGCCATGCTTTTAAATTTACATTTATACTCTAAACGACCGATAGGACTCTTATGCATATCGGACAAAAATAATAAACCTAAAACCCATAAACTGAAAATAAAAAAGGTAAAAAACTTAAAAAGTTATCCTGCGAAAATTGGTTATTTCTCGACAAGGGAATATGCTAGAAGCAATTTTTTGATATCGATATGATTGTATTGATCGAATCTAAATGGCCATTAGAATCAAACATTATTACGTTAAACGAATAATAAGTATAACTAACTTAAAAAAAAATATTTGTTTTGAAGTCTAAAAATATGGTTTTTGCTAATATGAATTACTTCCGGTGATAATGAAAATGTTTAATCATAAATGGCATCATATTCCTGAAGCAATGGCCCGAGAAATCCCTCTCTGACCATTGCTGGAATAGCGTCTGTTTCTTGAACTTATGCGGGAGTGTGTCTATTATTTCCGTTCAATGAAAGCTATCACTTAAGTACAGCAACATGACAGTCCTTCGTTTAATCTGGGTCTTCCCTAAAACTTTGGACAGTGATTTAAGGTATTCAAAAGGGTGAAAGTATGTTCGTTTCCAAACAGTATTGTTTACATTTCATTTGACTTGATAGCCTCGTTTGTCACGCAATTAGTTTTACTGCAGTATTCTGCTATGCACGGGTTAATTAGGCATAATAAAATCGTGAGTCATGACGTAACGTTATGTAAACATATTTGGTCCAATATTGGCAGCTAGTGATTGGTTGGTAGACGGACTACTGACCAATCAAAATTTAAAACAACAATATCCACTCATAATAGCAGTGTGTAGTTGGATTACCTCTAATCAAACGCAACACTGCGCGGAGTGTGAAATGGCATAAGTCATCACATAGTGAAAATTTTATTAAAATCAAATAATAATTCACACTTTTATAGACCAAAAACCTTGAAAAATGACTTGTAGAAATTGTCTATTTCTCGGCAACCGTCTATATGATCGTATGAAAATTGAATAATAATTGACACTTTTATAGACCAAAAACCTTGAAAAGTGACATATAGAAGATCGCCTATTTCTCTTTAACCGTACAAGTTAGAAACCATTTTGTGGTATCTGTATGGTCGTATGGATTCATGCTATTCGATGATGGGAATCAAATATCATAATTTCAAAATATTATAAATAAGACACATTTGAATAAAATATTTGTTTTTTAGGTTAAAAATACAGTTTTTGCCAAAATGACGTCATTTCCAGTCACAGTGAAACTGTAAAATTGGCTTAACCTAGTCCGAATTGGCATTAGGCACGAAATAAAATTAAAATATTGAAAATCAGATAATAATTTCCACTTTTATAGGCAAAATAACGTGAAAAGTGATGCATGCAAAATTGCATATTTCTCGGCAACTGCTCATATTACCAACCCTTTTTCGCATACATTCTCTTCGTCTGGATTGTTGCTAGGAGTTACGAATAAATATTACAAAATATGAAGACAGTGAATCGGTTGTAAATAACTGAATTTTACACTTTTTTAACATTTTATTCGAAATTGCCCGGAAATGAAATTGAAATTAAAAAATCTGAGCTAACGATTTGTATGCATTTATAGCGCACATCCTTTCTGCTATATCACATTTCGAAAAAAATCATATTTGCTTTCAAAAGGTGGTACCGAACTGTTAAAATTGTAGTTTTTGTTAATATTTTCCACTTCCGTTGCGTGCAGAAAAATTCTACGGTAACAAAAAAGATAGGTTGCCAGGCAATGAAACATACACCCAGAGCAGCTAAATCGTTCGGGCTGTCAACAAGGGTTGTCGCATATTTCTACTTTGTTTGGTAATGAAACATTTGTAATACACTAAAATTTGATCAAGAGTAACAACTTATTGAGTAATTATCAGAAAATCATTAGAATTTGATTGCTTTTTATAAAGTTTTACCCATTGCTAACAATTAGTATACGAAAAATTTAATATCATAGATTTAGCTGTTCAGTTATCAAAATTCATTGAAAATCAAAATACTTGTTCGTTTCAACACATTAATAAACACTAGGAGCCAGAGTCAAACAACAATTAAAGATGCCTTTAAATCTCCTGAAAACCAAAGTACATGGGATATGGAAAAGGTAGGCCTTAGCATTGAAAGGCTATCAATAAAGATCAATAAAGATAGATGAAACAGCCAAAGAAAATCAAGACAATATAAAAGAATTGGCTGGAACAATCGACAGGCTAAGAAAAGAGGTAGACAATAAACTGGAAGATATTGTGAAAAAGCAGACAGAAACTGAAAGATAGGCTGGCACTGCCAGGCAGGATACGCCCACATTTTCGAGAGATGGACAGAGAACAAGCAATACCGAAAGTGATTTTTCCTACATCTTTAAGTCCTGTATTTCATACTGTATTGGGAGCAGCCATTTAATGAAACTCGAAACCGACAATGATTATGGTGTGACGGTACACAACCTAGAAATGTGACTTTTCATCAAAATCGGATAAGAATTGTGACCTGTAGAGAATCCACAACCATGATATACCATATTTTTACACTATTCGCGTACAAACGGCGACCATTTCGTCCGGCAATTTTGGTACGATTTTCACGAAATTAGAACTCAACCTTCCTCATCAAAATCGAATTAAAATTGTGACCTAACAGGGTCCGCAACCATGATATATCATTTTTTTAACAGTATTCGCGTACAAACAGCGGCCATTTTGTCTGTCAATTTTGGTCCGATTTCCCCGAAATTCAAACTCAATCTTCCTTACAGTGTAATGGTGATATAATCAAACGTTTTTTTAAATTGGATAATAATTGTGACCTCCAGAGGGACCACAAGCTAAAGAAAGGGGAATTTTGCGTATAACCAGGGGCCATAATTCAGGAAGTTACGATCCGATATGCGCAAATATCGAAAAGAACCAAGATCTTTGGGTTATAACCATGAATTTCAAGTTTCATCAAAATCGAATTAAAATTGTGACCTTTACAGGGTCCACAACCTTTATATACCATTTTTTAACAGTATTCGCGTACAAACGGTGGCCATTTTGTATGGCAATTTTGGTCTGATTTTCCCGAAATTCGAACTCAACCTTCCTTACGGTGTAACGGTAATATAATCAAACGGTTTTTTAAATCGGATAATAATTGTGACCTCCAAGCTAAAAAAAAAGGCGTATAATCAGGGGCCATAATTCAGGAAGTTACGATCCGATATGCGCAAATATCGAAAGGAAGCAAGATCTTTGGGTTATAACCATGAATTTCAAGTTTCATCAAAATCGAATCAAAATTGTGACCTCCACAGGGTCCACAACCTTGATATACCATTTTTTAACAGTATTCGCGTACAACAACGGCCATTTTGTATGGCAATTTTCGTCCGATTTTCCCGAAATTCGAACTCAACCTTCCTAAGGGTGTAATGGTAATACAATCAAACGGTTTTTTAAATCGCATAATATTTGTGACCTCCAAGCTAAAAAAAAGGCGATTTTGCATATAATCAGGGGCCATAATTCAGGAAGTTACGATCCGATATGCGCAAATATCGAAAGGAAGCAAGATCTTTGGGTTATAACCATGAATTTCAAGTTTCATCAAAATCGAATCAAAATTGTGACCTCCACAGGGTCCACAACCATGATATACCATTTTTTAACAGAATTCGCGTACAAACGGCGGCCATTTTGTATGGCAATTTTCGTCCGATTTTCCCGACATTCGAACTCAGCCTTCCTTAGGGTGTAACGGTGATATAATCAAACGGTTTTTTAAATCGAATAATAATTGTGACCTCCAGAGGGACCACAAGCTAAAAAGGGTGATTTTTCGGACAATCAGGGGCAATAATTTAGGAAATTACATTCCGATAGCCGCAGATATCGAAAGGAACCAAGATCTTTGGGTTACAAACATGCATGTCAAGTTTCATCAAAATCGGTTCAAAATTGTGACCTCTATAGGGTCCACAAGCTAAAAACGTGATTTTTCGTACAATCAGGGGCCATAATCCATAAAGTTTTGATCCGATACATGCCAATATCGAAAGGAACCGAGATCTTTTGGGGATAAACCTATATTTCAAGTTTCGTCAAAATCGGATAAGAATTGTGACCTGTAGAGAGTCCACAAACAAATTGTGGACGGACGGACGGACGTCCGGACGGACAGGGGCGACGACATAATACGTCCACATGAAAATGTGGGCGTATAAAAATGTGATTTTTCGTACAATCAGGGGCCATAACCCATGAAGTTACAGTCCGATACATGCCAATATCGAAAGGAACCGAGATCTTATGGTGATAAACCTATATTTTAAGTTTAATTGAAATCGGATAAAAATTGTGACCTGTAGACTGTTCACAAAAAAATGTGGACGGACGGACGGACGGACAGGGGCGACGACAATATACGTCCACATAAAAATGTGGGCGTATAAAAATCAGATAACAATTGTTCGAGAGATAGACAGAGAACAAGCAATACCGAAAGTGATTTTTCCTAGAATCAAAGGCCATAATTTATTAAGTTACAATTTGATATGCGCAAATATCGAAAATAAAGATCTTTAGGTTATAAACAAGCATTTCAGGTTTCATCAAAATCAAATTAAAATTGTCACCTCTACAGGGTCCACAACTTTGACATACCATATTTTTATTTTTACACTGTTCGCGTACAAACGGCGGCCATTTTTTCTGTCAATTATGGTCCAATTTTCTCGAAATTCGAACTCAACCTTTCGTAGGGTGTAACGGTGATAGAGTCAAACGTTTTTTCAAATCGGATAATAATTGTGACCTCCAGATGGACCATAGGCGATTTTTCGGACAATCAGGGGCCATAATTCAGGAAGTTACGATCCGATATGCGCAAATAACGAAGGAACCAAGATCTTTAGGTTATAACCATGCATTTCAAGTTTCATCAAAATCAAATTAAAATTGTGACCTCTACAGGGTCCACAACCATGATATACAATTTTTTAACAATATTCGCGTACAAACGGCGGCCATTTTGTATGGCAATTTTGGTCCGATTTTCCCGAAATTCGAACTCAACCTTCCTTACGGTGTATCGGTAATATAATCAACCGTTTTATTAAATCGGATAATAATTGTGACCACCAGAGGGACCACAAGCTAAAAATAAGGCGATTTTGCGTATAATCAGGGGCCACAATTCAGGAAGTTACGTTCCGATATGCGCAAATATCGAAAGGAACCAAGATCTTTGGGTTATAACCATGAATTTCAAGTTTCATCAAAATCAAATAAAAAATGTGACTTCTACAGGGTCCACAACCTTGATATACCATTTTTTAACAGTATTCGCGTACAAACGGCGGCCATTTTGTATGGCAATTTTCGTCCGATTTTCCCGAAATTCGACCTCAATCTTCCTTAAGGTGTAACGGTGATATAATCAAACGGTTTTTTAAATCGGATAATAATTGTGACCTCCAGAGGGACCACAAGCTAAAAAGGGTGATTTTTCGGACAATCAGGGGCCATAATTCAGGAAATTATATTCCGATAGGCGCAAATATAGAAAGGAACCAAGATCTTTGGGTTATAAACATGCATGTCAAGTTTCATCAAAATCGGTTCAAAATTGTGACCTCTATAGGGTCCACAAGCTAAAAACGTGATTTTTCGTACAATCAGGGGCCATAATCCATGAAGTTTTCATCCGATACATGCCAATATCAAAAGCAGCCGAGATCTTTTGGGGATAAACCTATATTTCAAGTTTCGTCAAAATCGGATAAGAATTGTGACCTGTAGAGAGTCCACAAACAAATTGTGGATGGACGGACGTCCGGACGGACAGGGGCGACGACAATATACGTCCACATAAAAATGTGGGCGTATAAAAATAGGTTGCCAGGCAACGAAACATACGCCCACCAGCAGCTAAATCGTCCGGGCAGTCAACAAGAGTTGTCGCATATTAAGTAATTATCAAAAATCATTAGAATTTGTTTGGTTTTTTATAAAGTTCTGGCCCATGCTAATGTCTAGTATACGAAAAATTTAATATTATAGATTTAGCTGTACAATTATCAAAAATTCATTGAAAATCAATATATTTGTTGGTCTCTAGACCTTAAACTCTGTTTCAAGTTTCATCAAAATAAAATTAAAATTGTGACCTCTACAGGTCCACTTGATATACAATATTGTTACACTATTCGCGTACAAGCAGCAGTGTAACAGTGATATAATCAAATGTTTTTTTCTAAATTGGATAATAATTGCGACCTCCAGGGGGACCACAAGCAATAAAAGGCGATTTTTCGGACAATCAGGGGCCATAATTCAGGAAGTTACAATCCGATATGCGCAAATATGTGCAAGACCTTTAGGTTATAAACATGTATTTTAAGTTTTATCAAAATTGAATTAAAATTGTGACCTCTATAGGGTCCATAACCTTGATAAACATATCTTTACAAACGACGGCCATTTTGTCTGTCAATTTTAGTCTGATTTTCATGAAATTTGAACTCAATTTCATTACCAAGCAACGGTGATATCATCAAACGTTTTTTTAAATCGGATAATAATTTTGACCTTCAGAAGGACCACAATCTAAAAAGGGTGATTTTTATACGCCCACATTTTCATGTGGACGTATTATGTCGTCGCCCCTGTCCGTCCGGACGTCCGTCCGTCCACAATTTGTTTGTGGACTCTCTACAGGTCACAATTCTTATCCGATTTTGACGAAACTTGAAATATAGGTTTATCCCCAAAAGATCTCGGCTGCTTTCGATATTGGCATGTATCGGATCAAAACTTCATGGATTATGGCCCTTGATTGTACGAAAAATCACGTTTTTAGCTTGTGGACCCTATAGAGGTCACAATTTTGAACCGATTTTGATGAAACTTGACATGCATGTTTGTAACCCAAAGATCTTGGTTCCTTTCGATATTTGCGGCTATCGGAATGTAATTTCCTGAATTATGGCCCCTGATTGTCCGAAAAATCACCCTTTTTAGCTTGTAGTCCCTCTGGAGGTCACAATTATTATTCGATTTAAAAAACCGTTTGATTATATCACCGTTACACCGTAAGGAAGGTTGAGTTCGAATTTCGGGAAAATCGGACGAAAATTGCCATACAAAATCGCCTTTTTTTTTAGCTTGGAGGTCACAATTATTATTCAATTTAAAAAACCGTTTGTTTATATCACCGTTACACCCTAAGGAAGGTTGAGTTTGAATTTCGGGAAAATCGGACGAAAATTGCCATACAAAATGGCCGCCGTTTGTACGCGAATACTGTTAAAAAATGGTATATCAAGGTTGTGGACCCTGTGGAGGTCACAATTTTGATTCAATTTTGATGAAATTTGAAATTCATGGTTATAACCCAAAGATCTTGCTTCCTTTCGATATTTGCGCATATCGGATCGTAACTTCCTGAATTATGGCCCCTGATTATACGCAAAATCGCCTTTTTTTTTTAGCTTGGAGGTTACAATTATTATCTGATTTAAAAAAACGTTTGATTATATTACCGTTACACAGTAAGGAAGGTTGAGTTCGAATTTCGGGAAAATCAGACCAAAATTGCCATACAAAATGGCCGCCATTTGTACGCGAATACTGTTAAAAAATGGTATATCAAGGTTGTGGACCCTGTAAAGGTCACAATTTTAATTCGATTTTGATGAAACTTGAAATTCATCGTTATAACCCAAAGATCTTGGTTCTTTTCGATATTTGCGCATATCGGATCGTAACTTCCTGAATTATGGCCCCTAGTTATACGCAAAATCCCCCTTTCTTTAGCTTGTGGTCCCTCTGGAGGTCACAATTATTATCCAATTTAAAAAAACGTTTGATTATATCACCGTTACACTGTAAGGAAGGTTGAGTTAGAATTTCGGGAAAATCGGGCCAAAATTGACAGACAAAATGGTCGCCGTTTGTACGCGAATACTGTTAAAAAGATAGGCTGGCACTGCCAGGCAGGATACGCCCACATTTTCGAGAGATGGACAGAGTACAAGCAATACCGAAAGTGATTATTCCTACATCTTTAAGTCCTGTATTTCATACTGTATTGGGAGCAGCCATTTACATGTAGTTGGTCAGTTCCAGTCTGATATTAATGAAATTCGAAACCGACAATGATTATGGTGTGACGGTACACATCCTAGAAATGTGACTTTTCATCAAAATCGGATAAGAATTGTGACCTGTAGAGAGTCCACAACCATGATATACCATATTTTTACACTATTCGCGTACAAACGGCGACCATTTCGTCCGGCAATTTTGGTACGATTTTCACGAAATTAGAACTCAACCTTCCTCATCAAAATCGAATTAAAATTGTGACCTATACATGGTCCACAACGATGATATATCATTTATTTAACAGTATTCAGGTACAAACGGCGGCCATTTTGTCTGTCAATTTTGGTCCGATTT
The DNA here is from genome assembly GCA_948474765.1 of Patella depressa. Lineage (NCBI taxonomy): Eukaryota > Metazoa > Mollusca > Gastropoda > Patellidae > Patella > Patella depressa. Next base: position 6,097,910 of record CAOLEZ010000008.1, on the reverse strand, counting down.
TCCCAAAATTCAAATTCACCCTTCCTTACAGTGTAACGGTGATATAATCAAAGTTTTTTTTTAAATTGGATAATAAAGGGGGATTTTGCGTATAACCAGGGGCCATAATTCAGGAAGTTACGATCCGATATGTGCAAATATCGAAAAGAACCAAGATCTTTGGGTTATAACGATGAATTTCAAGTTTCATCAAAATCGAATTAAAATTGTGACCTTTACAGGGTCCACAACCTTGATATACCATTTTTTAACAGTATTCGCGTACAAACGGCGGCCATTTTGTATGGCAATTTTGGTCTGATTTTCCCGAAATTCGAATTTAACCTTCCTTACGGTGTAGCGGTAATATAATCAAACGTTTTTTTAAATCGGATAATAATTGTGACCTCCAAGCTAAAAAAAAGGCGATTTTGCGTATAATCAGGGGCCATAATTCAGGAAGTTACGATCCGATATGCGCAAATATCGAAAGGAAGCAAGATCTTTGGGTTATAACCATGAATTTCAAATTTCAACAAAATCGAATCAAAATTGTGACCTCCACAGGGTCCACAACCTTGATATACCATTTTTTAACAGTATTCGCGTACAAACGGCGGCCATTTTGTATGGCAATTTTCGTCCGATTTTCCCGAAATTCGAACTCAACCTTCCTTAGGGTGTGACGGTAATATAACCAAACGGTTTTTTAAATCGAATAATAATTGTGACCTCCAAGCTAAAAAAAAGGCGATTTTGCATATAATCAGGGGCCATAATTCAGGAAGTTACGATCCGATATGCGCAAATATCGAAAGGAAGCAAGATCTTTGGGTTATTACCATGAATTTCAAGTTTCATCAAAATCGAATCAAAATTGTGACCTCCACAGGGTCCACAACCTTGATATACCATTTTTTAACAGTATTCGCGTACAAACGGCGGCCATTTTGTATGGCAATTTTCGTCCGATTTTCCCGAAATTCGAACTCAACCTTCCTTAGGGTGTAACGGTGATATAATCAAACGTTTTTTTAAATCGAATTATAATTGTGACCTCCAGAGGGACCACAAGCTAAAAAGGGTGATTTTTCGGACAATCAGGGGCCATAATTCAGGAAATTACATTCCGATAGCCGCAAATATAGAAAGGAACCAAGATCTTTGGGTTACAAACATGCATGTCAAGTTTCATCAAAATCGGTTCAAAATTGTGACCTCTATAGGGTCCACAAGCTAAAAACGTGATTTTTCGTACAATCAGGGGCCATAATCCATGAAGTTTTGATCCGATACATGCCAATATCGAAAGCAGCCGAGATCTTTTGGGGATAAACCTATATTTCAAGTTTCGTCAAAATCGGATAAGAATTGTGACCTGTAGAGAGTCCACAAACAAATTGTGGACGGACGGACGGACGGACGGACATCCGGACGGACAGGGGCGACGACATAATACGTCCACATGAAAATGTGGGCGTATAAAAATGATATATCATGGTTGTGGACCCTGTATAGGTCACAATTTTAATTCGATTTTGATGAGGAAGGTTGAGTTCTCATATCGTGAAAATCGTACCAAAATTGCCGGACGAAATGGTCGCCGTTTGTACGCGAAGAGTGTAAAAATATGGTATATCATGGTTGTGGACTCTCTACAGGTCACAATTCTTATCCGATTTTGATGAAAAGTCACATTTCTAGGTTGTGTACCGTCACACCATAATCAATGTCGGTTTCGAGTTTCATTAATATCAGACTGGAACTGACCAACTAAATGGCTGCTCCCAATACGGTATGAAATACAGGACTTAAAGATGTAGGAAAAATCATTTTCGGTATTGCTTGTTCTCTGTCCATCTCTCGAAAATGTGGGCGTATCCTGCCTGGCAGTGCCAGCCTATCTTTTGGACAAACAGGGGTCATAATTCAGGAAGTTAAGATCTGATGGGCGCAAATATCAAAAGAACTAAGATCTTTGGGTTATAAACATACATGTCAAGTTTCATCAAAATCGGTTCAAAGTTGTAACCTCTATAATATCCACAAGCTAAAAGCGTGATTTTTCGTACAATCAGGGGCCATAATTCAGAATGTTACAATCCGATATGTGCAAATATCGAAAGGAACCAAGATCTTTGAGTTATAGACATGCATTTCAAGTTTCATCAAATTCGGTTCAAAATTGTGACCCCTACAGTGTTCACAACCTTGACATACCATATTTTTACACTTTTAGCGTACAAACGGCGGCCATTTTGTCCGTCAATTTTGGTCCGATTTTCACGAAATTCGAACACGACCTTCTATACGGTGTAACGGTTATATAATCGTTTTTTAAATCGGATAATAATTTTGGCCTCAAGAAGGACCACAAGCTAAAAAAGGCGATTTTTCATACAATCAGGGGCCATAATTCAGGAAGTTATAATCCGATATGCGCAAATATCGAAAGGAACCAAGATCTTTGGGTTATAGACATGCATTTCAAGTTTCATCAAAATCGGTACAATATTGTGACCTCTACAGTGTTCACAAGCTAAAACCGTGATTTTTCGTACAATCAGGGGGCATAATCCATGAAGTTACAGTCCGATACATGCCAATATCGAAACGAACCGAGATCTTGGGGTGATAAACCTATATTTCAAGTTTCATTGAAATCGGATAAAAATTGTGACCTGTAGACTGTTCACAAACAATTGTGGACGGACGGACGGAGGGACAGGGGCGACGACAATATACGTCCACACGAATGTGAATACTAATGATAAAGTGAGAGGAATCCCAAACCATTTAAATAACATAAACATAGACAGGATCAAAGTCATAATAAACTTGATACAGTGACACCAGTAGTAGGAGTGGATAAAAACAAAGTCAAAGGTATCACAAAACCATCTTTTAAAGTATCTAACATTTCGTAGGTAAAAACCTACTTCTTCAGAGATTATAAGTTACAAAGATAGGCTGGCACTGCCAGGCAGGATACGCCCACATTTTCGAGAGATGGACAGAGAACAAGCAATACCGAAAGTGATTTTTCCTACATCTTTAATTCCTGTATTTCATACTGTATTGGGAGCAGCCATTTAGTTGGTCAGTTCCAGTCTGATATTAATGAAATTCGAAACTGACAATGATTATGGTGTGACGGTACACAACCTAGAAATGTGACTTTTCATCAAAATCGGATAAGAACTGTGAACTGTAGAGAGTCCACAACCATGATATACCATATTTTTACACTATTCGCGTACAAACGGCGACCATTTCGTCCGGCAATTTTGGTACGATTTTCACGAAATTAGAACTCAACCTTCCTCATCAAAATCGAATTAAAATTGTGACCTATACAGGGTCCACAACCATGATATATCATTTTTTTAACAGTATTCGCGTACAAACGGCGGCCATTTTGTCTGTCAATTTTGGTCCGATTTTCCCGAAATTCACACTCAGCCTTCCTTACAGTGTAACGGTGATATAATCAAACGTTTTTTTAAATTGGATAATAATTGTGACCTCCAGAGGGACCACAAGCTAAAGAAAGGGGGATTTTGCGTATAACCAGGGGCCATAATTCAGGAAGTTACGATCCGATATGCGCAAATATCGAAAAGAAGCAAGATCTTTGGGTTATAACCATGAATTTCAAGTTTCATCAAAATCGAATTAAAATTGTGACCTTTACAGGGTCCACAACCTTGATATACCATTTAACAGTATTCGCGTACAAACGGTGGCCATTTTGTATGGCAATTTTGGTCTGATTTTCCCGAAATTCGAACTCAACCTTCCTTACGGTGTAACGGTAATATAATCAAACGTTTTTTTACATCGGATAATAATTGTGACCTTCAAGCTAAAAGATAGGTTGCCAGGCAACGAAACATATGCCCACAACAGCTAAGTCGTCCGGGCAGTCAACAAGGGTTGTCGCATATTGTTTCTTTTATCAGTCAGGAGAACATTTACTATTTACAACACATGATAATCTTATTACGAGTAATAGCCCATTAAATAATTATCAGAAATGATTAGAATAGTTTTGATGGTTTGTCTCAAGGCCTTTGTCCACAAGATATTTCAAAGTGATCAAGTGCCAGAAATTATCAGATATCACTGAAAATCAAATAGGATTCTTCGTCTCATGACCCTAAACACTGTGTACAAATTTAAAGTCAATCGGATATTAACTTTAGCCTCTAGAGCGTTTACAAGATTTTTCAAAGTGATAAAGGGTCATAACTCTGGTAGTAATTATCGGATATCACCGAAAATCAATAGGCTTCTTCGTCTCATGACCTTAAACACTGTGTATAAATTTAAAGTCAATCGGATATTAACTATAGCCTCTAGAGCGTTCACAAGATTTTTCAAAGTGATCAAGGGTCATAACTCTGGTAGTAATTATCGGATATCGCTGAAAATCAATAGGCTTCTTTGTATCATGACTTTAAACACCGTGTATAAATTTAAATTCAATCGGATATTAACTTTAGCCTCTAGAGCGTTCACAAGATTTTTCAAAGTGATCAAGGGTCATAACTCGGGCAGGAATTATCGGATATTGCTGAAAATCAACAGGCTTCTTCCTATCATGACCTTACATACTGTGTATAAATTTAAAGTCAATCGGATATTAACTATAGCCTCTAAAGCGTTCACAAGATTTTTCAAAGTGATCAAGGGTCATAACTCTGGCAGTAATTATCAGATATCGCTGAAATTCAATAGGCTTCTTCGTCTCACGACCTTAAACACCGTGTATAAATTTAAAGTCAATCGGATATTAACTTTAGCTTCTAAAGCGTTCACAAGATTTTTCAAAGTGATCAAGGGTCATAACTCTGGCAGTAATTATCAGATATCACCGAAAATCAATAGGCTTCTTCATCTCACGACCTTAAACACTGTGTATAAATTTAAAGTCAATCGGATATTAACTATAGCCTCTAGAGCGTTCACAAGATTTTTCAAAGTGATCAAGGGTCATAACTCTGGTAGTAAGTATCGGATATCGCTGAAAATCAATAGGCTTCTTCGTCTCACGACCTTTAACACCGTGTATAAATTTCAAGTCAATCGGAGATTAACTTTAGCCTCTAGAGCGTTCACAAGAAATTGTGGACGATGGACGGACGGACGGACGGACGGACGGACGGACGGACGGACGGACGGACGGACCGACGGACGGACGGGGGCGACGGCAATATACGACCACATTTCCATGTGGGCGTATAAAAAAAAGGCGATTTTGCGTATAATCAGGGGCTATAATTCAGGAAGTTACGATCCGATATGCGCAAATATCGAAAGGAAGCAAGATCTTTGGGTTATAACCATGAATTTCAAGTTTCACCAAAATCGAATCAAAATTGTGACCTCCACAGGGTCCACAACCTTGATATACCATTTTTTAACAGTATTCGCGTACAAACGGCGGCCATTTTGTATGGCAATTTTCGTCCGATTTTCCCAAAATTCGAACTCAGCCTTCCTTAGGGTGTAACGGTAATATAATCAAACGTTTTTTTAACTCGGATAATAATTGTGACCTCAAAACTAAAAAAAAAGGCGATTTTGCGTATAATCAGGGGCCATAATTCAGAAAGTTACGATCCGATATGCGCAAATATCGAAAGGAACCAAGATCTTTGGGTTATAACCATGAATTTCAAGTTTCATCAAAATTGAATCAAAATTGTGACCTCCACAGGGTCCACAACCTTGATAAACCATTTTTTAACAGTATTCGCGTACAAACGGCGGCCATTTTGTATGTCAATTTTCGTCCGATTTTCCCGAAATTCGAACTCAGCCTTCCTTAGGGTGTAACGGTAATATAATCACGGTTTTTTAAATCGAATAATAATTGTGACCTCCAGAGGGACCACAAGCTAAACAGGGTGATTTTTCGGACAATCAGGGGCCATAATTCAGGAAATTACATTTCGATAGCCGCAAATATCGAAAAGAACCAAGATCTTTGGGTTACAAACATGCATGTCAAGTTTCATCAAAATCGGTTCAAAATTGTGACCTCTATAGGGTCCACAAGCTAAAAACGTGATTTTTCGTACAATCAGGGGCCATAATCCATGAAGTTTTGATCCGATACATGCCAATATCGAAAGGAACCTAGATCTTTTGGGGATAAACCTATATTTCAAGTTTCGTCAAAATCGGATAAGAATTGTGACCTGTAGAGAGTCCACAAACAAATTGTGGACGGACGTCCGGACGGACAGACGGACGTCCGGACGGACAGGGGCGACGACATAATACGTCCACATGAAAATGTGGGCGTATAAAAATGATGCAGTTGAAATTCAAGGTTAGTCATGGTAACAAGTGATGTCATAATGTAAGTATGACGTCATAACATTGATGACATAATAATTATAAAGGGTGTAAAGTTAAAAAAACTGTGGCAATTTAAACAATTAGCTTTAATATAAAATTTTTTTTGGTCTATACTAGTAACAACAAACTGGAAACTAATTTATTCTGCAAAGAAACAGCCAGTCATCAATACCTTAAACCATCCAGCTGCCATCCTCATCATATCTTCAATTCAATAATTTACAGTGGAACCATCCGCATTAAGCGTACTTGCAGCAAACCTGAATGGACCAGCTACCATTTAACTAAATTTGAAACCTACCTTAAACAATGCGGATAAAAAAATAAAGCCATCAAAAAAGAATTTAACAAAGTCCATCAAAAAAGCAGAAATGTATTACTACAATACACTATTAAAGATTTTAATGTTAAGAAAGTTATACCTTGGGTAACTACCTATGACCCCCGTCAACCTAATTTACGTACCTTAGCTCAAGACACTTCAATTTTAGAGACGAGTGCCCGTATGTCTAAACTACTGGATAATTCTAAAATTGTAATTTCACAGAAAAAATGCAGGACCATTGGTCAGTTGATAGAAGTAAACAGATTGAAAAAAACAGAAGTGCCTGTAATTAATAATAATTTTTATAGAGGATGCAAACCTTACAACAGACCGAAATGCAAAGCATGTGCAACTATGGAAACCACCAATCATATTACTAGTATAGACCAAAAATTTTTTTATATTAAAGCTAATTGTTTAAATTGCCACAGTTCTTATGTAATATACTGTATAACTTGTCAATTTTGTAAAAAACAATATGTAGGCCAAACGATCGCTCCTTTTAGCACGAGACTTAACAGCCATAGAAGTAACATTAAACTAAAAAAAATTGGAAAATCCCCCCACATTGCCCCACATTTTAATACACTTGGTCACGAATCTTATGTTTGCACTGTACTCGATAAAATCCCTCAGAATGATAGAACTAAACTTAATATTGCTGAATCACTTTGGATCCACAGATTAAATACTGTATGGCCTTATGGTTTAAATGAAATGCCTGTAAATTAATTCTAATTTTTTTAACTTTACACCCTTTATAATTATTATGTCATCAATGTTATGACGTCATACTTACATTATGACATCACTTGTTACCATGACTAACCTTGAATTTCAACTGCATCATTTTTGTAACTTATAATCTCTGAAGAAGTAGGTTTTAACCTACGAAACGTTAGATACTTTAAAAGATGGTTTTGTGATACCTTTGACTTTGTTTTTATCCACATAAAAATGTGGGCGTATAAAAAAGTGTGGACTTTTGCTACAAAAATTTAGAAGATCTATATGAATATAGAGACCTCAAACAAGATAGAAGAGATATAAATGAGAGGATGATTTTAGCTGAAAAGCATGACGGAAAATACAACCTTTTAATATATGGGGTGAAATTCGATAAGAAGGAAGGCATCTATCAACTCGGTATTGACAAGGAGATAGTGTCATCTATGTTGCTTGGTAACGTACACCGGCTACAAAAACAAAGAATCCACAGCACCCCCAGGAATAATCGTAAAATTCTTGAAACATAACGACAAAGAATTAGTACTAAGCAGAACCCACCAGCTCCCTAAAGGATACAGAGCTACAAGATCTCCCAGTTACAATGAAAATGGAAAGACACAGATTAGCAGGAAAAGCTTTTGAGATAAGAGAAGACCAGAAGTTAAAGACAAGAATAATCGATTCTGGAACCTCTATGATATTACAGACTCGTAAAGACGTGAATGATAAATGGAAAACATACAAGCATTAATAAATACTGTCAATAGAAAAGGGAACCTGATGTTTAAACTCAAAATATAAGACAAAAAGATCCGATCACCTAATGGCCCACTTGATAAGTGTACAGAGGGCTGAAAAAAACCAAAAAACATTCAGTGTGTAAAAATGTTGAAACAAGGTAAACAAACTGATATTGTTGCTCGCATTTAGAAATAAATAGATTTTACAGATCCCAGTTAGTATTAATTAAGGTCAGGTAAATGTTAACCCCCATAACGTTAGCATATGTATCTAAATCCAGAAAAAATTTCATAATATGTGTCCAAAAGTTACTTAAGGTATATACCCTAGACCACAGACCTATTATTTATACTAAATTTAGTAAATGTCCAATTTGTGAATATTGGTTAGCTGTGTAGACCAATGCACAATAATGACTTGCTGTTGAATGCAGTAGCCTTTTAGTAACGGGAATGTATTCGAGGACCCAAAAGACAAGGAAAAAGGTCTAATAAGTCAAGTACAAAAGCCTAGGGCTTAGGGTAAAACGAGACAATTATAGTAATTATTTCCTGACATTTAATGAAACCAGACACAGCCTCGTGGAAATACTCTTATCTACTGGCGATCAAATCGAATACTGATCTTGCTACTCAAGTATTTGGAAAAATTTCATGATATGCAAATTGAATTGAAATAGTAAAGTTCTGTACAGAAGTTCAGTATAAACTGAAAACATATAATATTATTGGTACCAAAAAGGCAGTAAAACAGCATTCAAATATCTATACGATCACTAACAGATAAAGACTACCTAATCAAAATCGAAAATTAAATATAGAGTTGCAATGGAAGACATAAACTTTTGGGAAAACATAACACAACAGGGGCCTGTTTCACAGAGTTTTAACTGGGATACAATCCAAATTTTAGTAATTTGAATGGATAATATTTGATAGATTTTAGTGTCTAGCCAATCAAAATTAAAGAATCTACTGGAGTTTGGATTTTGTCTTTAGTTGAAATTTCGTGGGGTTGGCCCCTGCTGTCTAACTCTCTTATGTATCTCTTTGTTTGCATACAGGCTGACATTGCAACTCAACAGCTCTCTCTCTGCAGACCAGTCCCAAACACACACATAGCACTACAGGTGAATCCGTTGTGCTGTTTGTGAGGAGGGTGAGAAGAGTTTAAAAGAACCGAATGTATGAAAATTACTTGTTATATTGTTATATATATGTAATATATAAACTTTATCTACTCCAAAGTATGCACATCAAATCAGAACTCCCCAGTCCCAGTATTGCCAACCCCCAGCCCGTAAGCCAACCAACAATTGTAATTGATAATCACCAAATAGCCAACCTTAAAGATGTCAAAAACAACGAAAATATTACATTATTACGAACAAATTTATTTCAAAATAGTACGAGTTGTCCACAACCAAGTACTAGACTAGAAATAAAATGACCTCTTTACAAATAATGTCGGTTAACAGCCAAGGTCTCGGACAATCTGAAAAGAGAAAAGATGTGTTTAACTATTTAAAGACCAAAAAATACAATATCTACTGTATCCAAGACACCCATTTTATAAAAAATCGAGAAACATTTGTTCAAAATCAATGGGGATTTCAATGTCTTTTCAGTTCATTTACAAACCAAGCTAGGGGAGTCGCAATTCTTTTCAACAACAATTTTGATTACAAAATAAACAAACAGTCATAGATGAGGAAGGAAACTTCATAATTATAGACATAATAATTGAAGAAACAAATATTACTCTAGCAAACATTTATGGACCAAATTCCTACACACCAAGTTTTTATGAAAAACTCTTCCACAAAATAAATGAGATCAACAATGAAAATACAATAATATGAGGAGACTTTAATTTGGCATTAGATCAAACTCTCGATACACAAAATTATCTTTACGTGAACAATCCAAAATCCAAACAGACTGTGATTGAAAATATTGCAAAATATGACTTAATTGATGTATTTAGAGAAATCTATCCTACTCTCAAAAGATACACTTGGCGGGAAAAAAAATCCTGTAAAACAAGCCAGGCTCGACTATTTTCTGATCTCCCAAAACTTGATCTCAAAACTAGAAAAAATTACCACAGAAATGAGTTACAGATCAGACCACTCACCAGTTGTTTTAAACTTGAAACTAACTTCAGTCGAGAAGGGCAAGGCTCTATGGAAATTCAACACATCTCTCCTAAAAGACAAAAGATATATCAACCTTGTTAAAGAAACAATTAACAATATTAAATGCCAATACGCAATACCTGTGTACAAAATAAATGCTATACAATTCATAATAAATGACGAAGAATTCTTAGATATACTACTCATGGAAATCAGGGCAAAATCAATGTCATATTCAATAGCTAAAAGTAAAGACCAACAAAAAATAGAAGTCAATCTCATACAAGCAATAACAACACTAGAACAACAGACTAACCTGAGTATAGAGCAGACAAATAGCTTAGAAATAAAACAGAAACAACTGTCCAAAATGAGAAACACAAAAATGAGGGGAATTTGATCAGGTTCCGAGCCCAATGGGTTGAACTGGGTGAAAAACCATCAAAATATTTTTGCAAACTAGAATCGCGAAACTATTACAGTAAATTAGTAACTTACCTGGAAGATGATGATGGTAACATAATTAATGATCAGGGTCCTATTTCACGAAATTTTAACTAAGATAAGATTAAGATCCCAATTTTAGTAATTTGATTGGATAATATTAGATTGATTTTAGTGCTTAGCCAATCAAAATTGAAGTATCTACTAAAATTGGATTTTATCTTAAGTTAAAATTTCGTGAAACAGGGCCCAGAATTCTATCCTTAAAAAAACCAAACAATTCTATGAAACTCTATATATGCTAAAAAAGAAAATAAAGGTTACTCTGAAATCTTGGAAAAGTCATAGACTAACTGTAATGGGAAAAATAACAGTAATTAAAACACTAATCCTACCCAAAATAACCCATTTATTAATCTCACTTCCCTCCAAAGAATACCTGAAAAATCTCAACTCAAAATTTTATGGCTTCATCTGGGACAATAAACCTGACAGAATTAAATGTTTAATACTATGCCAGGACTACAAATGCGGAGAGCTAAGAATGATCAATACATTAATACATTAATGAAATTATCATGGATCCATAGACTTATCCATCAGGGTAATATCTGGACAAGACTGTTTGAACAAATCACAAATTGTACTGTGTATGATTTGATCAAATATGGCAACAACTACATAAAAATAAAATTAAAAAAGATAAATAACCCCCTTTGGAAAGACACCCTGCAATGCTGATTACAATTACAAGATAAACAAAAAATTACCTCTATAGAAGAGTTGAACTCTACATGTATCTGGCAAAATAGTAACATCAAAGTTGATAGCAAGCCAATCCACTATAACAATTATATACAAAATGATCTAAAAAATAAAAAAAACCAATACATGAATTACCATGAAATTATAGAATCATATGGGGTTAATACTAATTTCCTACACCACGAGTCACTAATTAGAGCTATAAAACATTTTGAAAAAAGTCTCAATATTGACTGTCAGAGGGGAGATACACTTGGACACAAATATTACCCTGTCTTACCACACAAACTGCAGCCTTTCCTATGTTATAACAAGATGGGAAAATCTTATATTAAAGTCATAATGAACTATGTCCACACCACACCTCCATCCCAACTAAAATATTTAAATAAGGGATTTAGCATTGAAAACAATGAGTGGACTAAAATTTACCAATTACAATTTGAATGCTGTCAAGATACAAACCTACAATGGTTTCAGTACAAATGAATATTATGCTCAGCATAATATGATTTGTGTTGTGACGACATTAATTGTGTTCACTTGGCTGGTCCAATCGCAGCAGTTGCCGCGTAAGTTGAATCCATGCAATGTAATTTTCCCGGTCTTTTGATCATTCGATCTCTTGACGCCACTGAGTTCAGTTGATTAAAAACTTTTCTTCTTCGTTGAAGTTCCTCCTTTTGTGTCAAGGGGTCGGTCATTTCCTCCTGATTTAATTTAAGAGATAAGTATGCTTTCGCATCGTTGTTTACAATACGTTAGCCCACAATATTAAGGTATTAGGTCACCTTACTCTCCGCTCACCTGAACAAGTCCATCGAAGTGTGAAGTTTCTATTTGAATTCGCCCTTTAAATTGATTAAATTTCTTATCAAGAAATATGAAATTATTATAAATTTCTTATTACAAAGGTTACATGATTATTATAAACGTAATTCTTTCATCTCGTCTCGATAATTTGGTTTTGAGAGTTTATTAAAATCAAAATGGCGACCGGTGGATCTTGTTTGTTTTCAGTGGGGTGTAAGGAATCTGAAATGATTCCACCTTCTCCCTATGTGGTCGCTTTATTTGGCACATCGCATGTAAAACGTTTCGGTAGGTTTCTCAGTTCCAACAATGTCGCCAACTTAGACCTAGACCCAAGGCTTGTTTCTGTACGAGTGTGTGGTTACGGTGGCCTCTGCGTAGTTAATAAGATGAATATAACCGTATGGACATTCAAAAACACGCCAACTTTTCTCACTTCTTGGGAGCTGACCTCATAATAGTGCAACTTGGTTCCAATGATTTGGCCAACGGCATTCCAAAGGAAGCCCTATCTGCGGCAATAATTGAATACTGTTGTTGCCTCCAGTCTAAATTTAACCCCAAGGGAATTGCAATTTGCCAAACAATGCCCAGAAAAGCAGAATGCGATTCATTTAATTTGTTGGTTAAACAATTCAATAGCCTAATAAGGAAGGATTGTGAAAAGCAGGAAATTGTTTTTTGGAAGCATCGCTTTGGCATTCTCGATGTGGAGGGCAACACCTTTTTCGACCCTAAAGATGGTGTACATTTGTCAAAGTATGTGGGGTATTCTCTTTATCTTAAAAGTATATGTGATGCCATACTCCGTCTTATCAGGAGGTTTTGTCTGTAATTTGTAAGTATTTTTTGCTTAGCTCCAGCGTACTTGGAGAGTAAATTTAATTTTACCCCAGCGTACTTGGGGTCCCCCCGGTGTACTCAGGAATTTTCTAGTCAGGCTCCGGCGTACTTGGAGTGTTTTTTCCCTGGTGTACTTGGGGAGTTTTTAGTGTTATTTTGCTCCGGCGTACTTTGAGCGTTTTGTATCATTATTTTGTTATTTGTCTCCGGCGTACTTGGGGAATTTTTAGTGTTATTTTGCTCCGGCGTACTTGGAGCGTTTTGTATCATTATTTTGTTATTTGTCTCCGCAGTACTTGGAGTCTATTTTCCCCGGCGTACTTGGGAGTTTTGTTATTAGTCTGCTCCGGCGTACTTGGAGCTGTGACCCCGGCATACTTGGGTTCTTATTTCTCAGTACTAGTTAGTTATTTGTGTGGGCTATCGTTATATTTTTTATGTTGATCTACTCTGAGGCTGTTTTTTAATGTGACCCCTTACTTTTAGATTCTAAAGGATGCCACCAAAGAAACGCCAAGTAGTTGAAGATGACTCAGAGGTGGATGAGGACATCCCCATGTCAACCACTGAAGATAGGTTGACGAATATTTTACTTCATAAGTTACAGAAGAAAGGGCTAGTTATGAAGTCAAGGAAGATGGATTCTACAGCAGCTAGCCAACCCTCATGCTCTAAGGCAACCAATACCACAGCATCTACATCCACAGCATCTACATCTCCAGCTCTAGCTTCTTCATCCACAGCTTCTTCATCTTCTGCATCTTCTACATGTACATGTAGGCCTACAAATGTTGAACCCTCAACATCACATACAGCTCCTGACCTACAGAGCTCAAGTCCTGATACAAACCCAGGCCCACCCCTCACAGTCATGAATATTCCAGCTGCTCAACTCTTCCAAAACCAACCATTAGGTATTAATAATTTTCCTAACCTTCCTTCTGTCATTTCATTGTCAATCCACGTGTCAGACAAAATTAAGCAAGACATTTGGAGTGATAAATACATTGAATTTCGTCTCTTCTTCCTGGAGCTGCTGCTGAAACTCAGTACTCATTAAGTATTAACAATCAAAACGCTTTGGCTCCCCTTTTGGTACAACCAGTCCCGTCAAAGTCAAAACTACTTACTTTTGATAAATGGCTGAAGTCTTTCACTATCTTCACTGATATTTATGTTCAAAGATATCCCCAGCAGGTTTCTCACTTGTTAGTTTACAATAATTTAATCTCTGAACTAGCTCGGGTTTATGGCCAGGCTGCATTTAACTTTTACGACGTGCAATTCAGGACTCTCCGCCAATCATTTCCTTTCCCTTGGGGCCAAATTCACTCGGACCTTTGGCTGCAGGCCCTTACCCTCCATGGTCAAGCCCCAAAAGTTACTGACAAAAAATCTGCTACAACCCGTTCTGGTTCATGTCCCTCTAATGTATGTTACCAATATAACAGTTTGACTGGTTGTACACGACAGGTTTGCCAATATTCTCACGTTTGTTCCTACTGTGGCATTTATCGCCATTCTCGAATAAATTGTTATTTCGCTCAGAATCGACGCAAATTTAACAATTCAAATTACCAAAGATGCTTAAGGGATCATAACGAATTTTCACAAAGGGACAATGATTCTCAGAATCAAGCCATTTTTGATATGCAATATCAAAATTTTACTCAACACCAGTTTGTAAATTCTCAAACAGGCACTATGCCTCAACCACTTTTACCCAAACCAAATAACAATAATCAGCAGTCGCCCACTCATCGCTATTCCTTTTGTTCGCGAGGTGTGTCAGCCAACAAGCCTACCAACCCCAATTCTGCCCAATAGATTATGTAAAGTATTAAAAGGATATTGCCCTTCTGAGATTCAATTTTTAGTTGAAGGTTTTTCATTTGGTTTTCGTATTCCATTTTCGTGGTTCATGCTTTGATCAACCACAAGTCTTGGTCGATAAAATTAATGCAGAACTTGTGGCTGGTAGGATTCTTGGCCCTTCCCTCACACAACCGGTCCCTAACTTGCATTGTTCACCTTTGGGTATTGTTCCGAAACACGAAACCCAATTCTTTCCGCCTAATTCATGACCTGACCTGTCCTATCCGCTAAACAATTCAGTAAATTCTGGCATAGATAGTATATACACAACAGTGTCGTATGAAAATATTGACAATGTTGTCGCGTTAGTTAAAACCTTTGGCAAGAACTCTTTGATGGCAAAAGCAGATATTGAAAATGCATTCTGTCTTGTGCCTATTCATGCTGATGACTATAATTTGCTTGGTTTTACAATCCAGCTTGAAGATACCCTATAATATTTTGCAGACATGTGTTTGCCCTTTGGTCTCTTGATCAGTTGTCAGACTTTTGAGCGATTTAGCTCTGCAATTCATTGGGCTTTGGAAACTAAATACCAATGTTCTGTAAGTCATCTTATTGACGATTTCTTTTTTATTGGTCCACCTAACTCACTCAAATGTCAAAATTCACTTGATGCATTTCTCAATCTTGTCTCACATTTGAACATTCCGGTTAAACATTCAAAAATTGTTCTTCCTACTTCTTGCATTACCATTTACGATAAAGTTTTGAAAATTCGTACAGCTTTATCCAATGCTCTGCAATCAAGTAAAATTACTTTACGTTCCCTTCAATCCCTTTTAGGACTATTGAATTTTGCGACTGCAGTAGTGGTTCCAGGTCGTACTTTCTTGCGTAGATTGTATGATCTCACTATCAATATTGCGAAACCGTATTATAAAATCAGAATCACCAATGCAGCACGTTGTGACCTTCGTATATGGTCTCAGTTCATGCAAGACTTTAAACTTTAATGGTCGCTGCATGTTTTTGAGGGATGAGTGGACGGCTTCTGACCATTTGAAATTGTATACTGATGCAGCATCAACCTTAGGTTATGCTGCAGTTTTTGGCACTGAATGGTTCTGTGACTCGTGGACAGATCAATTTTCCAATTTTAGTATCAATATAATGGAACTAATAACAATTTGAATGCTGTCAAGATACAAACCTACAATGGTTTCAGTACAAAATACTTCATAGAATATTAACTACTAATACATTCCTGAAAAAGATAAAATATATTGAATCAGACTTGTGTTCATTTTGTAAAAATCAAACAGAGACACTTGAACACATATTTGTTGAATGCCAAATTGTACAAAAATTTTGGAAAACTTTAGAATCCTGGATTCTTGAAATTGTTGGAATAAATATAAAATTAGGTCAGGAAAAGATCATTTTTGGTCTTTATAAGAAAATAGAAAACATATCCAATAACAAACAGGTAACACTTAATTGGATAATATTAACCATTAAACATATAATATATAAGATAAAATTTTCAGGACAATTACAAACTGTAGCCATCAAAAATATTCTGAAGCAGAAGATAGAAATACTGAAATATCTATACCTGAAAAATGGAGAACATGACAGATTCGAAACTAATCTGTCGGACTGGTACAATTTTCTATGGCAATAAATCTAAAAATAGACCAGTGACCTTGGGGCCTTTCCTCTCATAGTTCGCGCATAGCACGACCTTTAACCTCCTGTAAAGTACGACTGTATGACGTTGGTTGGCTTACTGGCTATAAAAAATAGCAGACGACTCTTGTCTATACCCGCGGTGATTACCGACCAAGTTGCACTTCCATCTATATATAATGCACGTACACAAATGAAACGAAATATGATTTGATTATTCTATTGCTCAACTATGATGTAATAATGTAATGTCCAAGGTGTATATCTACAATGTATATTAAATATATATATAATATGCTAAACATAAATGAATAGATATATGATCTAATTGTGTTAGAGTATGATGTAAGTTGGCGATTTAACTATTACTGTATACTATTAGATTATGATGCAATGATGTAAGTTGGTGAACCCAGGGCTCTCCATACCTGGCACCAATCATAACTATAGTGCTGTCTGGAGAAATAAAGTTTATTTTAAAAAAAAAAACCAAAAAAAAAAACCACTGTGTATCAATCTGAAGTCAATCGGATGATAAGTTTGGCCGCTATAGTGTCACAAGATTTTTTGAAGTTATCAAAGGAGATAACTCTGGCAGTAATTATTTGAAATCGCTGAAAATCAATATGCTTCTTCGTCTCATGACCTTTTAAACACTGTGTGTAAATTTAAAGTCAATCGGATATTAACTTTGGCCTCTAGAGCATCCACAAAATTTTTTGAAGTAATCCAGGGCCATAACTATGGCAGTAATTATTGGCAATCGCTGAAAATCAATAGACATCTTCGACTCATGACTGTAAACACTGTGTATAAATTTGAAGTCAATCGGATATTAACTTTGGCCTCTAAGAGCATCCACAAGATTTATTGAAGTGATCAAGGGCCATAACTCTGGCAGTAACTATTGGAAATCGCTGAAAATCAATAGGCTTCTTCGTCTTATGACCTTAAACACTGTGTATAAATTTAAAGTCAATCAGATATTAACTTAGGCCTCTAGAGCGTCAACAAGATTTTTTGGAGTGATCAAGGGCCATAACTCTGGTAGTTATTATCGGAAATCACTGAAAAACGATAGGCTTCTTCATCTCATGACCTTAAACACTGTGTATAAATTTAAAGTCAATCGGATATTAACTTAGGTCTCTAGAGCCTCCACGGGGGCGACGACAATATACGACCACATTTCAATGTGGGCTTATAAAAAGGCGTCTCAGGATGCTCCAAAACGGAAAATACTTGGTTTTCTGTGTACCATAATTTATTTCCCAAGAATCGAATTTGTGTTATTTAGATGTCATACGATAGTCCATTCATGGAACTTTCCAGCGACGCTTTAATTGTTTTGTTCCACTGATATCTGATGGATAATTCCAGTTTTTAGCAAGAACGCCATTTTTTTTTTGTTTTTTTTAAATTTTTTTTTGTTTTTTAAACTACTTCCAGTATACGAATCATTGTTTTATCATCTGGTTTTGGCATTTGAATGAGAACAGGGCTCTATAATGATATACTAGACTATTCGATCAGATAAAATCCTTCTGAGAAATCCTATCTTCAAAAGAGTCAAAGATAGGCTGGCACTGCCAGGCAGGATACACCGACATTTTCGAGAGATGGATAGAGAACAAGCAATACCAAAAGTGATTTTTCCTACATCATTAAGTCCTGTATTTCATACTGTATTGGGAGCAGCCATTTTGTTGGTCAGTTCCAGTCTGATATTCATGAAATTCGAAGCCAACAATGATTATGGTGTGACGGTACACAACCTAGAAATGTGAGTTTTCGTCAAAATTGTGACCTGTAGAGAGTCCACAACCATGATATACCATATTTTTACACTATTCGTGTACAAACGGCGACCATTTCGTCCGGCAATTTTGGTACGATTTTCACGAAATTAGAACTCAACCTTCCTCATCAAAATCGAATTAAAATTGTGACCTATACAGGATCCACAACCATGATATACCATTTTTTTTAACAATATTTGCGTACAAACGGCGTCCATTTTGTCTGTCAATTAGGTTCGATTTTTCCAAAATTCGAACTCAACCTTCCTTACATTGTAACGGTAATATAATCAAACGTTTTTTTTAAATCGGATAATAATTGTGACCTCCAGAGGGACCACAAGCTAAAAAAAAGGCGATTTTGCGTATAATCAGGGGCCATAATTCAGGAAGTTATGATCCGATATGCGCAAATATCGAAAGGAATCAAGATTTTTGGGTTACAACCATGAATTTCAAGTTTCATCAAAATCGAATTAAATTGTGACCTCTACAGGGTCCACAACCTTGATATACCATTTTTTAACAGTATTCGCGTACAAATGGCGGCCATTTTGTATGGCAATTTTGGTCTGATTTTCCCGAAATTCGAACTCAATCTTCCTTAGGTTTAACGGTCAGATTTTCACGAAATTCAACCTCATTCTTCATTACCATGTAACGGTGATATAATCAAAAGTTTTTTTAAATCGGATAATAATTGTGACCTCCAGAGGGATCACAAGCTAATGAGGTTTGATTGTTCGGACAATCAGGGGCCATAATTCAGGAAATTACATTCCGATAGGTGCAAATATCAAAAGGAACCAAGATCTTTGGATTATAAACATGCATGTCAAGTTTCATCAAAATCGGTTCAAAATTGTGACTCTATAGGGTCCACAAGCTAAAAACGTGATTTTTCGTACAATCAGGGGCCATAATCCGTGAAGTTTTGATCCGATACATGCCAATATCGAAAGCAGCCGAGATCTTTTGGGGATAAACCTATATTTCAAGTTTCGTCAAAATCAGATAAGAATTGTGACCTGTAGAGAGTCCACAAACAAATCGTGGACGTCCGGACGGACAGGGGCGACGACATAATACGTCCACATGAAAATGTGGGCGTATAAAAATGTGATTTTTCGTACAATCAGGAGCCATAACCCATGAAGTTACAGTCCGATACATGCCAATATCGAAAGGAACCGAGATCTTAGGGTGATAAATCTATATTTTAAGTTTCATTAAAATCGGATAAAAATTGTGACCTGTAGACTGTTCACAAACAATTGTGGATGGACGTCCGGACGGACGAACAGGGGCGACGACAATATATACTCCACATGAAAATGTGTATAAAAATGGGGCAATTTTCGTACAATCAGGGGCCATAATTCAGGAAGTTATGATCAGATACGTGCAAATATGCAATGGAACCAAGATCTTTAGGCTATAAACATGTATTTCAAGTTTCATCAAAATCGGTTCAAAATTGTGACCTCTATAGCATCCACAACCTTGAGATAACATATTTTCACATTATTCGCGTACAAACGGCGACTATTTTGTCGGTCAATTTTGGTCAGATTTTCACGAAATTCAACCTCATTCTTCATTACCATGTAACGGTGATATAATCAAAAGTTTTTTTAAATCGGATAATAATTTTGACCTCCAGAGGTACCACAAGCTAAAAAAAAGCGATTATTTGTACAATCAGGGGTCATAATTCAGGAAGTTAAGATCCGATGGGCGCAAATATTGAAAGGAAACAAGATCTTTAGGTTATAAACATACATGTCAAGTTTCATCAAAATCGGTTCATAATTGTGACCTCCATATATAGGGTCCATATTTTCACACTATTCGCGTACAAACGGCAGCCATTTTGTCTGTCAATTTTGGTCCGATTTTCACGAAATTTGGACTCAGCCTCCATAACCATCTAACGGTGATATAATCAAACGGTTTTTGAAATCGAATAACAATTTTGACCTACAGAGGGACCACAAGCTAAAAAGGGCGATTTTTTGTACAATCAGGGGCCATAACTCAGGAAGTTACGATCCGATGGGCACAAATATCGAAAGGAACCAAAATCTTTGAGTTATAAACATACATGTCAAGTTTCATCAATATCGGTTAAAAAATTGCGACCTCTATAGGGTCCACAACCTTGATATAACATATTTTCACACTATTCGCGGACGGACGAACAGGGGCGACGACAATATACATCCACATGAAAATGTGGGCGTATAAAAATGCCAGAAATTCCTAAATAGTAAAAGGTACAACTACTATATGCTACGGAACAAATTTATACACACAACAAAGAAGCAAATAGGGAATGTAGACAGTCTGGGAAGACAGCCGTCTGCTGACTGAATGGCATGACGTAAATTAGCCGTTACTTCAGTAATGACGTTGTAATTTTTAAGTTATGTAATTGTACAAACCATAATATATATATATATTATATAATTAATGACAATGATGGTAGGTATCATAACATATATTTAAACTGAGACAAAGGAAAATCTTACCAGTATTCTTGGTAAGAAGATATCTTTTTCTTTCTTCATCCACCATTTTACGATAAAATTCATCACAAGGGTGATCCCAGATACTCTCACCAGTAGCAAAATTGAAATAATAAATATCCTTGTTCTGATCTTGGCTAAAAACAGAAAAAAACATAACGCTAACGCTACAATATACGTCTACATTCCTGCTCCATTCAGAATTGTGCCTTCCTAACACTAAAGGCAAAAAGTGGGCGTGGCTCTGCCCCTGGGGGTCGGGACATTCATCAAAATCAATAGTGGACGCCCTCAGGCTATAAGGAATACATAAACCAAGTACCAAGCTGATTCATTCAGAATTGCGGCCTGTAAACGACAAACACAAAAATTGGTCGTGTCTTGCCTGTGTGTGTCGGGACATGCAGTTGACGTCTTTAGGCTATATGGAATACATATCCCAAGTTTAAAGATGATCCATTAAGAATCGTGGCCTGTAGACAACACACATAGACACGAAGTAAAAATGGGCATGGCTCTGCCCCTGGGGGTTAGGAAATCACCAAAACAATAGGGGTCATCTTTAAGGTATAAGGAATAGGTTTGTAAAGTTTTAAAAGGATCTGTTAAGAATTGCATCCTGTAGGCAGACACAAAAGCATTGGGCGTGGCTCTGTTCCAGGGGGTCCGTCATGCACCAAAAATAATAGTGGTCAGCCTTAGGGTATAAGGAATAAGTATAAAAAAAGTTTTCAAGACGATCGATTAAGAATTGTGGGCTGTAGGTGACACACAGACAGACAAAAAAAAGGGCGTGGCACTGTCCCTTGGGGTTGGGCATGCACCAAAAACAATAGGGATCTTCCTTAAGGTACCAAGAATAAGTATTCAAAGTTTCAAGATGATACATTAAGAAATGCAGCCTGTAGACAGACAAACAAATACAAGAAATGGGTGTTGCTGTCCCACGGGGGTCGGGCATGCACCCAAAACAAAAGGGGTCATCCTTAGGGTATAAGGAATAAGTATTTTAAGTTTTAAGATGACCGATTAAGAATTGTGGCCTGTAGGCGACACACAAAAAGAAAATGGGCATGACTCTGCCCCTGGGGGTTGGGCATGCACCCCAAATGATAGAAATGTTCCTTAGGGTACAAAGAATAATCATTCAAAGTTTCTAGATGATACGTTAAGAAATGTGGCTTTTAGACGACAAACAAATAAATACAAGGAATGGGCGTGGCTCTGCCATTGGGGGTCGGGCATGCACCAAAAAACAATACGGATCATCCTTAGGGTAAGTATACAAAGTTTTAAGAAAATCCAGTTAGAATTGCGGCTTCTAGGCGACACAGAGACACACAAAAAGAAAATGGGCGTGGCTCTGCCCCTGGGGGTTGGGCATGCACCCCAAACTATAGGGATCATCCTTAGAGTATAAAGAGTAAGTATACAAAGTTTTAAAGAAAATCCAATAAGAATTGCGGCCTGTAGGCGACACAAAGACACACAATAAGAAAATGGGTCATACACCCCAAAGGATAGAGATGTTCCTTAGGGTACAAAGAATGTGTATGCAAAGTTTCAAGATTATAAGTTAAGAAATGTGACACACACACACACACCAACACACACACACGGGCGACGGCATAATACGTTCACATTATGAATGTGGACGTATAAAAATCATTTCACACACAAACCAAAAGATAGGTTGCCAGGCAACAAATTATCCTATTTGTAACAAAACACATGTATAACAGGTTCAACCTAACTTTCCCGACATTTGAATGTTTTGATAAAGGATTAGGACTGTGGGTGTAGGACTATAGACTGTTCTAATTAATTAGTATAACTGGTGTAAACTTTTTTCTTTATATAAACAATATTTATTCAGATAACTGAAAGGATTGGGGAACAGGACAAAGCCTATGTCACCAAAACAAAGTTATAACATATTTACATTGTAATAAGTGTTACATTAATAAATAAGTAAATGAGTAAAGTAAAGTAACCTATCAGAAATTTTATGAATTAATAAATTAATAATATGTACATGTATTGCTACCCTGTTATTATAATAAATATTACATAAATTAAAATTAATAATTAACAATGAGGATTCAATTAATTAAAACGTTTCGAATATTCAATAAACCTATGCACCTGTTTAAAAATAGTGTAAACTTCTCAATTTAATCATTGTTAATGCTGAACACTTTCCACTATCAATATGTTGGACGAATTTGTGAAATCAGTTTACTAATAAATTTACATTGTGGGCTGTTATGATGTAATAATTAATTTGAAATTAAAACAAATAAGCTACTTGTCAGTTAGTAACTCATTTTAAAGTAGCTAAGTCTCTAACTCAATATCATCGAAAGTCTTCGACGTTGAAATCACAAATTATTTGTCAATTTAAATCAACATTGATGGTGTGGTCTTACCAGGAAAAGATGGGCTTCTGATATCCAATATTTAAGATGAAATAATTTTTTACCGTTGGTACCATACAGCGTTTCAGACTCATTTTCAGCTGGGGACCCAAAGAACAAGGTTATGTATACTCCACATTACATCTCAAACGGTGAGCATGCGCAATAAATACTATGTAGACTAGAATACCCAGACGCTATATATATTGTGATTCAATTGAGACTTCTGGTGTACTTCACCAAACATAACTGATTTAATATTAAGAGTAAAGATAGGCTGGCACTGCCAGGCAGGATACGCCCACATTTTCGAGAGATGGACAGAGAACAAGCAATACCGAAAGTGATTTTTCCTACATCTTTAAGTCCTGTATTTCATACTGTATTGGGAGCAGCCATTTAGTTGGTCAGTTCCAGTCTGATATTAATAAAATTCGAAACAGACAATGATTATTGTGTGACAGTACACAACCTAGAAATGTGACTTTTCATCAAAATCGGATAAGAATTGTGACCTGTAGAGAGTCCACAACCATGATATACCATATTTTTACACTATTCGCGTACAAACAGCGACCATTTCGTCCGGCAATTTTGGTACGATTTTCACGAAATTAGAACTCAACCTTCCTCATCAAAATCGAATTAAAATTGTGACCTCTACTGGGTCCACAACCTTGATATACCATTTTTAAACAGTATTCGCGTACAAACGGCGGCCATTTTGTATGGAAATTTTGGTCTGATTTTCCAGAAATTCGAACTCAACCTTCCTTAGAGTGTAACGGTGATATAATCAAACGTTTTTTTAAATCGGATAATAATTGTGACCTCCAGAGGGACCACAAGCTAAAAGATAGCCTGGCACTGCCAGGCAGGATACGCCCACATTTTTGAGAGATGGATAGAGAACAAGCAATACCGAAAGTGATTTTTCCTACATCATTAAGTCCTGTATTTCATACTGTATTGGGAGCAGCCATTTTGTTGGTCAGTTCCAGTCTGATATTCATGAAATTCAAAGCCGACAATGATTATGGTGTGACGGTACACAACCTAGAAATGTGACTTTTCGTCAAAATCGGATAAGAATTGTGACTTGTAGAGAGTCCACAACCATGATATACCATATTTTTACACCATTCGCGTACAAACAGCGACCATTTCGTCCGGCAATTTTGGTATGATTTTCACGAAATTAGAACTCAACCTTCCTCATCAAAATCGAATTAAAATTGTGACCTATACAGGGTCCACAACCATTATATACCATTTTTTTAACAGTATTCGCGTACAAACGGCGGCCATTTTTTCTGTCAATTTTGGTCCGATTTTCCCGAAATTCGAACTCAACCTTTCTTACCGTGTAACGGTAATATAATCAAACGTTTTTTTTAAATCGGATAATAATTGTGACCTCCAGAGGGACCACAAGCTAAACAAGCCAACAGTGAGGCTGATGTCCCCCGCCGAAATCCCAAAATAAATAGATGACACATATTAATTAATCGCACATTTATTTTTTTCAAACGTATCGCCCAATCAAACTGAACACGAAGTGTCGTCCAAAAATTGCTTATCTCTGCCTACCGTAAGAAGAAAATGCTCATCTTCGAACTCCATCAAGGCATTGACCTAATAAGCATACACACCAATTTTGAACATTTTAACTCAATTCGAAGGAGAGTTATTGTGTTCCAAAGTCTCGGCAAATCAAATTGCTTATCGCTCTGCTTACCCTGAGCAGAAAATGCTCATTATCGATCTTAGTCAAGGTATTACTGTAATGAAACTATACACCAAGTTTCATCACTCTCTCTTAATTAGAACTAAAGTTATTGTGTCTCAAAGCATCAACCAATCAAATTGCTTATCTCTGCCTACCCTAAGCGGAAAATGCTCATCTTCGAACTCCATCAAGGCATTGACCTAATAAGCATATACACCAAGTTTGAACATTTTAACTCAATTAGAAGGAGAGTTATTGTGTTCCAAAGTCTCGATCAATCAAATTGCGTATCGCTCTGCTTACCCTTAGCAGAAAATGCTCATTATCGAACTTAGTCAAGGTATTACTATAATGAAACTATACACCAAGTTTCATCACTTTCACTTAATTAGAACTAAAGTTATTGTGTCCCAAAGCATCAACCAATCAAATTGCTTATCTCTGCTTACCCTAAGCGGAAAATGCTCATCTTCGAACTCCATCAAGGCATTGACCTAATAAGCATATACACCAAGTTTGAACATTTTAACTCAATTAGAAGGAAAGTTATTGTGTTCCAAAGTCTTGACCAATCAAATTGCGTATCGCTCTGCTTACCCTGAACAGAAAATGCTCATTATCGAACTTAGTCAAGGTATTACTGTAATGAAACTATACACCAAGTTTCATCACTCTCACTTAATTAGAACTAAAGTTATCGTGTCCCAAAGCATCAACCAATCAAATTGCTTATCTCTGCTTACCCTAAGCGGAAAATGCTCATCTTCGAACTCCATCAAGGCATTGACCTAATAAGCATATACACCAAGTTTGAACATTTTAACTCAATTAGAAGGAGAGTTATTGTGTTCCAAAGTCTCGACCAATCAAATTGCGTATCGCTCTGCTTACCCTGAGCAGAAAATGCTCATTATCGAACTTAGTCAAGGTATTACTATAATGAAACTATACACCAAGTTTCATCACTTTCACTTAATTAGAACTAAAGTTATTGTGTCCCAAAGCATCAACCAATCAAATTGCTTATCTCTGCTTACCCTAAGCGGAAAATGCTCATCTTCGAACTCCATCAAGGCATTGACCTAATCTAATAAGCATATACACCAAGTTTGAACATTTTAACTCAATTAGAAGGAGATTTATTGTGTTCCAAATTCTCGACCAATCAAATTGCGTATAGCTCTGCTTACCCTGAGCAGAAATGCTCATTATCGCACTTAGTCAAGGTATTACTAGAATGAAACTATACACCAAGTTTCATCAATCTCACTTAATTAGAACTAAAGTTATCGTGTCCCAAAGCATCAACCAATCAAATTGCTTATCTCTGCTTACCCTAAGCGGAAAATGCTCATCTTCGAACTCCATCAAGGCATTGACCTAATAAACACATACACCAAGTTTGAACATTCTAGCTCAATTAGGAAGAGAGTTATTGTGTCCCAAAAAGTGTGCCGGACAGACAGACGGACAGAGAGACAGAGAGACAGAGAGACAGACAGACGGACGAACCCATTTTAATAGTCCCCCAACTTTCTTCGAAAGGGGGGGGACAAAAAGATAGGCTGGCACTGCCAGGCAGGATACGCCCACATTTTTGGGAGATGGATAGAGAACAAGCAATACCGAAAGTGATTTTTCCTCATAAAGTCCTGTATTTCATACTGTATTGGGAGCAGCCATTTTGTTGGTCAGTTCCAGTCTGATATTTATGAAATTCGTAGGCCGACAATGATTATGGTGTGACGGTACACAACCTAGAAATGTGACTTTTCGGCAAAATCGGATAAGAATTGTGACTTGTAGAGAGTCCACAACCATGATATACCATATTTTTACACTATTCGCGTACAAACAGCGACCATTTCGTCCATCAATTTTGGTATGATTTTCACGAAATTAGAACTCAACCTTCCTCATTAAAATCGAATTAAAATTGTGACCTATACAGGGTCCACAACCATTATATACCATTTTTTTTAACAGTATTCGCGTACAAACGGCGGCAATTTTGTCTGTCAATTTTGGTCCGATTTTCCCGAAATTCGAACTCAACCTTCCTTACGGTGTAACGGTAATATAATCAAACGTTTTTTTAAATCGGATAATAATTGTGACCTCCAGAGGGACCACAAGCTAAAAAAATGGCGATTTTGCGTATAACCAGGGGCCATAATTCAGGAAGTTACGATCCGATATGCGCAAATATCTAAAGGAACCAAGATCTTTGGGTTATAACCATTAATTTCAAGTTTCATCAAAAATCGAATTAAAATTGTGACCTTTACAGGGTCCACAACCTTGATATATCATTTTTTAACAGTATTCGCGTACAAATGGCGGCCATTTCGTATGGCAATTTTGGTCTGATTTTCCTGAAATTCGAACTCAACCTTCCTTACGGTGTAACAGTATTATAATCAAACGTTTTTTTAAATCGGATAATTTTGACCTCCTGAGGGACCACAAGCTAAAAAGATAGGTTGCCAGGCAACGAAACATACGCCCACAGCAGCTAAATCGTCCGGGCAGTCAACAAGGGTTGTCGCATATTTTTACTTTTTTCGGTAATGAAACATTTGTAATACACTAAAAACTGATTAAGAGTAACAACTCATTATGTAATTATTAGAAAATCATTAGAATTTGATTGCTTTTTATAAAGTTTTACCCCACGCTAACAATTAGTATATACATGAAACATTTAATATCATGGATTTAGCTGTTCAGTAATCTAAATTCATTGAAAATCAAAATAATTGTTCGTTTCAACACTTTAAACTCTATGTATCAATCTGAAGTCAATCGGATGGTAACTTTGGCCTCTATACAGTCATTGTTTTTTGAGGCGCGCGATCGCTCGCGAGCGCCTGCCGTGCACCTGAATGTCGGCCGAGGGGAGGTTTTTCTCCCTCGCCTTAAAATTGAAAATCGCTCTCCATATTTGTAAATCATGGACATGTATTCGATCTCCGCCATACTGTCATTGTGAAATTAAATTATTTGGTGTATTCGATTGGTATGTGATCGCACATGGTAATAAAATTCCGATGAATATGTTGCAAAAAATAGATGGCGCCAATGCGCCATTGGTTAATTTAACTGAAATGAAAAGTAGAACTCTCGCGAGACCTGAGAAATTACGAGAGATGGCACGTAAAAATTTCCAATGCGAATAATTTCGGAAGAAATAGATTATATTTTGATGGAATTTTCAAGCGTTTATGATTATATTTTGAATGGGGGTTATGTTTTCTAAAAACAATTATACAAGCTAAATATATTTAGAAATTTCGACAAGTATTTCTATTGGAATACCGTAAGTAGTTATAGACGATAGCAGAGGTTTTACTTGACCGTACGACTACGAACGAATGATATTATTTAGCAGACGATGTATATTATCAATTATGTAAACAGGAATGACCCCTTGCACCAAATTATTGATCTTAAGAACCATTTTCCATATACAGAAAACTAATCACTCTTCTTAATATCAGATCATTCTCCTTAACTCCTAAATCACTCTTCTTATCGAATCTGGGAGAGCTTTTTTAGGAGAGCGATTTTTTCAATTTCTTCATTTAAGGGGAGCTTTTTTCGACTCTCCTCTAAAATACAAAAAACAACGACTGCTCTATAGCGTCACAAGAATTTTTGAAGTTATCAAGGGAGATAACTCTGGCACTAATTATTGGAAATCGCTGAAAATCAATTAGCTTCTTCGTCTTATGACCTTAATTAAACACTGTGTATAAATTTAAAGTCAATCGGATATTAACTTTGACCTTTAGAGCGTCCACATGATTTTTTAAAGAGATCAAGGGCAATAACTCTGGCACTAATTATCGGAAATCGCCGAAAATCAATAGGCTTCTTCGTCTCATGACCGTAACACTGTGTATAAATCTAAAGTCAATGGGATATTAACTTTGGCCTCTAGAGCGTCCACAAGATTTTTTGAGGTGATCAAGGGCCATAACTCTGGCACTAATTATCGGAAATCGCTGAAAATCAATAGGCGTCTTCGTCTTATGACCTTAAACACTGTGTATAAATTTAAAGTCAATCGGATATTAACTTTGGCCTCTAGAGCGTCCACAAGATTTTTTGAAGTGATCAAGGGCCATAACTCTGGAACTAATTATCAGAAATCGCTGAAAATCAATAGGATTCTTCGTCTTATGACCTTAAACACTGTGTATAAATTTAAAGTCAATCGGATATTAACTTTGGCCTTTACAGCGTCCACAAGATTTTTTAAAGAGATCAAGGGCAATAACTCTGGCACTAATTATCCGAAATTGCCAAAAATCAATAGGCTTCTTCGTCTCATGACCTTAAACACTGTGTATAAATTTAAAGTCTATCGAATATTAACTTTAGCCTGTAGAGCGTCCAAAAGCAATTGTGGACGCCGACGGACGGACGGACGGACGGACGGACGGGGGCGACGACAATATACGACCACTTTTCAATGTGGGCATATAAAAAAGATAATAATTGTGACCTCCAGAGGGACCACAAGCCAAAAGATAGGCTGGCACTGCCAGGCAGGATACGCCCACATTTTTGAGAGATGGATAGAGAACAAGCAATACCGAAAGTGATTTTTTCTACATCATTAAGTCCTATATTTCATACTGTATTGGGAGCATGCATTTTGTTGGTCAGTTCCAGTCTGATATTCATGAAATTGTAGGTCGACAATGATTATGGTGTGACGGTACACAACCTAGAAATGTGACTTTTCGTCAAAATTGGATAAGAATTGTGACCTGTAGAGAGTCCACAATCATGATATACCATATTTTTACATTATTCGCGTACAAACAGCGACCATTTCGTCCGGCAATTTTGGTACGATTTTCACGAAATTAGAACTCAACCTTCCTCATCAAAATCGAATTAAAATGGTGACCTATACATGGTCCACAACCATGATATAATCAAACATTTTTTTTAAATCGGATAATAATTGTGACCTCCAGAGGGACCACAAGCTAAACAAGCCAACAGTGAGGCTGATGTCCCCCGCCGAAATCCCAAAATAAATAGAAGACACATATTAATTAATCGCACATTTATATTTTTCAAATGTATCGAGCAATCAAACTGTACACAAAGTGTCATCCAAAAGTGTTTTATAAAGAAAGATAGGTTGCCAGGCAACGAAACATACGCCCACAGCAGCTAAATCGTCCGGGCAGTCAACAAGGGTTGTCGCATATTTTTACTTTTTTCGGTAATGAAACATTTGTAATACTCTAAAAACTGATTAAGAGTAACAACTCATTATGTAATTATCAGAAAATCATTAGAATTTGATTGCTTTTTATAAAATTTTACCCCACGCTAACAATTGAATTAGTATATATACATGAAACATTTAAAATCATGGATTTAGCTGTTCAGTTATCAAAATTCATTGAAAATCAATATACTTGTTCGTTTCAACACCTTAAACTCTGTGTATCAATCTGAAGTCAATCAGATGATAAGTTTGGCCTTTAAAGCGTCCACAAGATTTTTTGAAGTGATCAAGAGCCATAACTCTGGCACTAATTATCGGAAATCGCTGAAAATCAATAGGCTTCTTCGTCTCATGACCTTAAACACTGTGTATAAATAAAAGCCAATCGGATATTAACTTTGGCCTCTATAGCGTCCACAAGATTTTTTGAAGTGATCAAGGGCCATAACTCTGGCACTAATTATCGGAAATCGCTGAAAATCAATAGGCTTCTTCGTCTAATGACCTTAAACACTGTGTATAAATTTAAAGCCAATCGGATATTAACTTTGGCCTCTATAGCGTCCACAAGATTTTTTGAAATGATCAAGGGCCATAACTCTGGCACTAATTATCGGAAATCGCTGAAAATCAATAGGCTTCTTCGTCTCATGACCTTAAACACTGTGTATAAATTTAAAGCCAATCGAATATTAACTTTGGCCTCTATAGCGTCCACAAGATTTTTTGAAGTGATCAAGGACCATAACTCTGGCACTAATTATCGGAAATCGCTGAAAATCAATAGGCTTCTTCGTCTCATGACCTTAAACACTGTGTATAAATTTAAAGCCAATCGGATATTAACTTTGGCCTCTATAGCGTCCACAAGATTTTTTGAAGTAATCAAGGGCCATAACTCTGGCACTAATTATTGGAAATTGCTGAAAATCAATAGGCTTCTTCGTCTCATGACCTTAAACACTGCGTATAAATTTAAAGCCAATCGGATATTAACTTTGGCCTCTATAGCGTCCACAAGATTTTTTGAAGTGATCAAGGGCCATAACTCTGGCACTAATTATCGGAAATCGCTGAAAATCAATAGGCTTCTTCGTCTCATGACCTTAAACACTGTGTATAAATTTAAAGCCAATCAAATATTAACTTTGGCCTCTATAGCGTCCACAAGATTTTTTTAAGTGATCAAGGACCATAACTCTGGCATTAATTATCCGAAAACGCTGAAAATCAATAGGCTTCTTTGTCTCATGACCTTAAACACTGTGTATAAATTTAAAGCCAATCGGATATTAACTTTGGCCTCTATAGCGTCCACAAGATTTTTTGAAGTGATCAAGGGCCATAACTCTGGCACTAACTATCGGAAATCGCTGAAAATCAATAGGCTTCTTCGACTCATGACCTTAAACACTACTCTCGACCAATCCAATTGCGTATCGCTCTGCTTACCTTAAGCAGAAAATGCTCATTATCGAACTTAGTCAAGGTATTACTGTAATGCAACTATACACCAAGTTTCATCACTCTCACTTAATTAGAACTAAAGTTATCGTGTCCCAAAGCATCAACCAATCAAATTGCTTATCTCTGCTTACCCTAAGTGGAAAATGCTCATATTCGAACTCTATCAACGCATTGACCTTATAAGCATATACACCAAGTTTGAACATTTTAACTGAATTAGAAGAAAAGTTATTGTGTTCCAAAGTCTCGGCCAATCAAATTGCGTATCGCTCTGCTTACCCTGAGCAGAAAATGCTCATTATCGAACTTAGTCAAGGTATTACTGTAATGAAACTATACACCAAGTTTCATCACTCTCTCTTAATTAGAACTAAAGTTATTGTGTCTCAAAGCATCAACCAATCAAATTGCTTATCTCTGCTTACCCTAAGCCGAAAATGCTCATCTTCGAACTCCATCAAGGCATTGACCTAATAAGCATAGAGTTATTGTGTTCCAAAGTCTCGACCAATCAAATTGCTCTACTTTCCCTGAGCAGAAAATGCTCATTATCGAACTTAGTCAAGGTATTACTGTAATGAAACTATACACCAAGTTTCATCACTCTCACTTAATTAGAACTAAAGTTATCGTGTCCCAAAGCATCAACCAATCAAATTGCTTATCTCTGCTTACCCTAAGCGGAAAATGCTCATCTTCGAACTCCATCAAGGCATTGACCTAATAAACACATACACCAAGTTTGAACATTCTAGCTCAATTAGGAAGAGAGTTATTGTGTCCCAAAAAGTGTGACGGACAGACGGACAGACAGACGGACGAACCCATACACCAAGTTTGAACATTTTAACTCAATTAGAAGGGGAGTTATTGTGTTCCAAAGTCTCGACCAATCAAATTTGAGTATCGCTCTGCTTACCCTGAGCAGAAAATGCTCATTGTCAAAATTAGTCAAGGTATTACTGTAATGAAACTATACACCAAGTTTCATCACTCTCACTTAATTAGAACTAAAGTTATCGTGTCCCAAAGCATCAATCAATCAAATTGCTTATCTCTGCTTACCCTAAGCGGAAAATGCTCATCTTCGAACTCCATCAAGGCATTGACCTAATAAACACATACACCAAGTTTGAACATTCTAGCTCAATTAGGAAGAGAGTTATTGTGTCCCAAAAAGTGTGACGGACAGACAGACGGACCGACAGACGGACGAACCCATTTTAATAGTCCCCCAACTTTCTTCGAAAGCCGGCGGACAACAAAAAGATAGGCTGGCACTGCCAGGCAGGATACGCCCACATTTTTGAGAGATGGATAGAGAACAAGCAATACCGAAAGTGATTTTTCCTACATCATTAAGTCCTGTATTTCATACTGTATTGGGAGCAGCCATTTTGTTGGTCAGTCTGATATTCATGAAATTCGAAGCCGACAATGATTATGGTGTGACGGTACACAACCTAGAAATGTTACTTTTCGTCAAAATCGGATAAGAATTGTGACCTGTAGAGAGTCCACAACCATGATATACCATATTTTTACACTATTCGCGTACAAACGGCGACCATTTCGTCTGGCAATTTTGGTACGATTTTCACGAAATTCGAACTCAACCTTCCTTACGGTGCAACAGTAATATAATCAGAGTTTTTTTAAAAATCAGATAATAATTGTTCGAGAGATAGACAGAGAACAAGCAATAACGAAAGTGATTTTTCCTACAATCAAAGGCCATAATTCATTAAGTTACAATTTGATATGCGCAAATATCGAAAAGAATAAAGATCTTTAGGTTATAAACAAGCATTTCAGGTTTCATCAAAATCGAATTAAAATTGTGACCTCTACGGGGTCCACAACTTTGATATACCATATTTTTACACTGTTCGCGTACAAACGGCGGCCATTTTTTCTGGCAATTATGGTCCGATTTTCTCGAAATTCGAACTCAACCTTCCGTAGGGTGTAACGGTGATAGAGTCCAATGTTATTTTAAATCGGATAATAATTGTGACCTGCAGAGGGACCATAGGCGATTTTTCGGACAATCAGGGGCCATAATTCAGGAAGTTACGATCCGATATGTGCAAATAACGAAAGGAACCAAGATCTTTGGGTTATAATCATGCATTTCAAGTTTCATCAAAATCGAATTAAAATTGTGACCTCTACAGGGTCCACAACCATGATATACAATTTTTTAACAGTGTTCGCGAACAAACGGCGGCCATTTTGGTCCGATTTTCCCGAAATTCGAACTCAACCTTCCTTACGGTGTAACGGTAATATAATCAACCGTTTTTTTCAATCTGATAATAATTGTGACCTCCAGAGGGGCAACAAGCTAAAAAAAAGGCGATTTTGCGTATAATCAGGGGCTATAATTCAGGAAGTTACGATCCGATATGCGCAAATATCTAAAGGAACCAAGATCTTTGGGTTATAACCATGAATTTCAAGTTTCATTAAAATCGAATTAAAATTGTGACCTCTACAGGGCCCACATCCTTGATATACCTTTTTTAATAGTATTTGCGTACAAACGGCGGCCATTTTGTATGGCAATTTTTGTCCGACCTTCCTTAGGGTGTAACGGTGATATAATCAAACGGTTTTTTAAATCGGATAATAATTGTGACCTCCAGAGGGACCACAAGCTAAAAGATAGGCTGGCACTGCCAGGCAGGATACGCCCACATTTTCGAGAGATGGATAGAGAACAAGCAATACCGAAAGTGATTTTTCCTACATCATTAAGTCCTGTTTTTCATACTGTATTGGGAGCAGCCATTTTGTTGGTCAGTTCTGATATTCATGAAATTCGAAGCCGACAATGATTATGGTGTGACGGTACACAACCTGGAAATGTGACTTTTCGTCAAAATCGGATAAGGATTGTGACCTGTAGAGAGTCCACAACCATGATATACCATATTTTTACACTATTCGCATATAAAAGGCGACCATTTCGTCCAGCAATTTTGGTATGATTTTCACGAAATTCGAACTCAACCTTCCTTACGGTGCAACAGTAATATAATCAGAGTTTTTCTTTAAATCGGATAATAATTGTTCGAGAGATAGATAGAGAACAAGCAATACCGAAAGTGATTTTTCCTACAATCAAAGGCCAAAATTCATAAAGTTACAATTTGATATGCGCAAATATCGAAAAGAATAAAGATCTTTAGGTGATAAACAAGCATTTCAGGTTTCATCAAAATTGAATTAAAATTGTGACCTCTACGGGGTCCACAACTTTGATATACCATATTTTTACACTGTTCGCATA
Organism: Patella depressa; assembly: GCA_948474765.1. Taxonomy (NCBI): domain Eukaryota; kingdom Metazoa; phylum Mollusca; class Gastropoda; family Patellidae; genus Patella; species Patella depressa. Next base: position 6,062,769 of record CAOLEZ010000008.1, on the reverse strand, counting down.
CAAACGGCGGCCATTTTTTCTGGCAATTATGGTCCGATTTTCTCGAAATTGGAACTCAACCTTCCGTAGGGTGTAACGGTGATAGAGTCAAACTTTTTTTTAAATCGGATAATAATTGTGACCTGCAGAGGGACCATAGGCGATTTTTCGGACAATCAGGGGCCATAATTCAGGATGTTATAATCCGATATGCGCAAATAACGAAAGGAACCAATATCTTTGGGTTATAACCATGCATTTCAAGTTTCATCAAAATCGAATTAAAATTGTGACCTATACAGGGTCCACAACCATGATATACCATTTTTAACAGTATTCGTGTACAAACGGCAGCCATTTTGTCTGTCAATTTTGGTCCGATTTTCCCGAAATTCGAACTAAGACCTTCCTTAAGGTGTAACGGTGATATAATCAAACGTTTTTTTAAATCGGAAAATAATTGTGACCTCCAGAGGGACCACTAACTAAAAAGATTGGTCGGCAGGCAACGAAACATACGCCCACAGCAGCTAAATCGTCCGGGCAGTCAACAAGAGTTGTCACATATTTTTACCAAACTGATCCCGCAGTGAATATTCGCTTGGCCGCTACAATCACTGATAGGCATGACATCGACGAGGCTTAATGAGTACGGCATTATTAACTTTTTTACTCCTGACAAATTAAATTCTCAAACATTTTTTTGAGGTAAAAGAAAAATAAATAAAGACGTTTGAAGTATTTGTAGTTAAAAAATATTTCCTATTTAATAGTGTAAATGGGTATTAAAATGAGTCAAAGGCACCATTTTGCCTGAAGCAGTTAGGTGTTAAGTAAACATTGCACGAGCCGTTGAGCCAATGACTAACGCCATGTGCAGTCAACGCACGTGTTGTGGACAATCATCTGTTACAGAGATAATTCGTAAGTAATTCTCTGTGAAACAGATTGTATTTTTACTTATTTCGATAATGAAACATTTATATTACACTTAAATCTGATTAACAGTAACAACTCAGAAAATCATTAGAATTTGTTTCGTTTTTATAAAGTTCTGGCCCATGCTAACATGGTATACAAAACATTTAATATCATGTATTTAGCTGTTCAGTTATCAAAATTCATTGAAAATTAATAGACTTGTTCTTCTCAAGGCCTTAAACACTGTGTATCACTTTGAAGTCAATCGGATAATAAGTTTGGCCCCTTATAAGCATCACAAGAATTTTCAAAGTGATCAAGGGAGATAACTTTGGAAGTAATTATGAGAAATCGTTGAAAATCGGATATTAACTTTAGCCTCCAGAGCATCCACAAGATTTTTTGAAGTGATCAAGGGTCATAACTCTGGCAGTAATTAACGAAAATTGCTAAAAATCAATAGGCGGCCATTTTGTATGGCAATTTTGGTCCTATTTTCCCGAAATTCGAACTCAACCTTCCTTAGGGTGTAACGGTGATATATTCAAATGGTTTTTTAAATCGGATAATAATTGTGACCTCCAGGGACCACAAGCCAAAAGATAGGCTGGCACTGCCAGGCAGGATACGCCCACATTTTTGAGAGATGGATAGAGAACAAGCAATACCGAAAGTGATTTTTCCTACATCATTAAGTCCTTTATTTCATACTGTATTGGGAGCAGCCATTTTGTTGGTCAGTTCCAGTCTGATATTCATGAAATTCAAAGCCGACAATGATTATGGTGTGACGGTACACAACCTAGAAATGTTACTTTTCGTCAAAATCGGATAAGACTTGTGGCCTGTAGAGAGTCCACAGTCATGATATACCATATTTTTACACTATTCGCGTACAAACGGCAACCATTTCGTCCGGCAATTTTGGTACGATTTTCACGAAATTCGAACTCAACCTTCCTTACAGTGCAACAGTAATATACTCAGTCTTTTTTTAAATCAGATAATAATTGTTCGAGAGATAGACAGAGAACAAGCAATACCCAAAGTGATTTTTCCTACAATCAAAGGCCATAATTCATTAAGTTACAATTTGATATGCGCAAATATCGAAAGAATAAAGATCTTTAGGTTATAAACAAGCATTTCAGGTTTCATCAAAATAGAATTAAAATTGTGACCTCTACGGGGTCCACAACTTTGATATACCATATTTTTACACTGTTCGCGTACAAACGGCGGCCATTTAAACAACTCATAATAAACTTGATACAGTGACACCAGTAGTAGAAGTGGATAAAAACAAAGTCAAAGGTATCACAAAACCATCTTTTAAAGTATCTAACGTTTCGTAGGTAAAATCCTACTTCTTCACAGAATACAAGCTTAGTCATGGTAACAAGTGATGTCATAATGTCAATATGACGTCATAACATTGATGATAATTATAAAGGGTGTAAAGTTAAAAAATGTTAGAATTAATTTACAGGCATTTCATTTAAACCATAAGGCCATACAGTATTTAATCTGTGGATCCAAAGTGATTCAGCAATATTAAGTTTAGCTCTATCATTCTGAGGGATTTTATCGAGTACAGTGCAAACATAAGATTCGTGACCGAGTGTATTAAAATGTGGGGCAATGTGGGGCGATTTTCCAATTTTTTTTAGTTTAATGTTACTTCTATGGCTGTTAAGTCTTGTGCTAAAAGGAGTGATCGTTTGGCCTACATATTGTTTTTTACAAAATTGACAAGTTATACAGTATATTACATAAGAACTGTGGCAATTTAAACAATTAGCTTTAATATAAAAATTTTTTTGGTCTATACTAGTAATATGATTGGTGGTTTCCATAGTTGCACATGCTTTGCATTTCGGTCTGTTGCAAGGTTTGCATCCTCTATAAAAATTATTATTAATTACAGGCACTTCTGTTTTTTTCAATGTGTTTACTTCTATCAACTGACCAATGGTCCTGCATTTTTTCTGTGAAATTACAATTTTAGAATTATCCAGTAGTTTAGACATACGGGCGCTAGTCTCTAAAATTGAAGTGTCTTGAGCTAAGGTACGTAAATTAGGTTGACGGGGGTCATAGGTAGTTACCCAAGGTATAACTTTCTTAACATTAAAATCTTTAATAGTATATTGTAGTAATTCATTTCTGCTTTTTTGATGGACTTTGTTAAATTCTTTTTTGATGACTTTATTTTTATATCCGCATTGTTTAAAGCTCCAATAGCATTTTTTTAAGTTATATTTTTAAAATGTATTAAAATAAAGCCCAAAAATAGATTGTACCTATAAACAGTCCTACCTTGTTAAAGAATAATCCTATTAATCCTGTAATTCACTATTGCCAGTTGAGAAATTGGCAAAAATATCATTTTCAACTTCAAATTCAAACGTTTGAAGATGGCCGTCCATGGAGAGGAATGGGAAAACAAGGGAGGTAATTGGTTAACTATTTCCTCAATCAATCGGTGTCTGCCCAAAAAATTTTGCCCATGATCGTATAATAGTGAGTTGACAACCTTTTGAGCAAAAAACATAGAAATAATTATGTTTTGACTTTCTTAGAAAATATGAAATTGGAACTTTAAGGTAGGTTTCAAAATTAGTTAAATGGTAGCTGGTCCATTCAGGTTTGCTGCAAATACGCTTAATACGGATGGCTCCACAGCAAATTATTGAATTGAAGATATGATGAGGATGGCAGCTGGATGGTTTAAGGTATTGATGACTGGCTGTTTCTTTGCAGAATAAATTAGTTTCCAGTTAGTTGTTATGATTGATGACTTTAACGTCTAAAAATGAGACTTCAGTATTACTGATATTCATAGTGAATTTGATTTTAGGGTGCTGTTGGTTGACGGTTGTTAAAAAATTATGACATTCTTTGAGGGTAGACAAAGAAATAGCCCATATATCATCAATAAATCGAAAGTGTTCATCTGGTCTATTTGGTAAATGATTCCAATATTTTTTTAACCAATAAGTCATATAAATATTACTATACGTAACTGCAAACGGGGTCCCCATAGCAGTTCCAATAATTTGATGGTAAAATTTTCCATTAAATTCAAATTCATTGTTTGTTAGTATAAAAAAATTAGCTAGTTGAAGGATAGCGTCGATTTCTGTAGGGTGTAAGTTACTGTCTTCTTCACAAGCTACTTTAAGGGCCTCTATTCCTTCTGGTATAGGAATATTAGGATATAGACTAATAACATCAAATGTGAGTAGGTAGGTATTATTACTTATATTTATATTTTGTAATTTTTGTAGAAAATTGGTGGTGTCTTTCACGACTTCGGTGCAGTAGGTTTCTGCAATTGGTTTCAATTTCCAGTCAAGCCAATATGATGCTTTAGCTGTAGGGGAGTTAGTATGACTGCAAATGGGTCTTCCTGGAGGGATTTCACCTTTATTCTTAGTCTTATGTATTTTACCTAAGATGTAAAATTGTGGGGTTCGCTGTTTAGGCTAGTGAAGAATAGCTTTTTTCTCATTATCTGGTATAGCCAAATTAAGAATTATTTTCTCAAGGTTCTGATGAATCATATGGGAGTTATCACTGGGTACTTTTTGATACACGCTCAAGTCATTCAGGTGTTTAAAACATTCGTTAATATAATCATGTTTGTTCCATATAATTATGCCACCGCTTTTGTCACTATTGCCAATTACAATATCTGTATCTGCTTTAAGGGAGTAGATAGCTTGTTTTTCTTCTTCAGTGAGGTTGTTTCTTATTTTATGTTCTCTGTAATTTTTTAATAGTCTATACTGATTTTTACAATGTAACTCAAGTGCTTCATCTCTGTTGGAAGGGGGTGACCAATTGCTCTTATGACATATCACTTGTTACCATGACTAACCTTGTATTTCAACTGCATCATTTTTGTAGCTTGTATTCTCTGAAGAAGTAGGATTTTACCTACGAAACGTTAGATACTTTAAAAGATGGTTTTGTGATACCTTTGACTTTGTTTTTATCCACATAAAAATGTGGGCGTATAAAAAGGCGATTTTGCTTATAATCAGGGGCCATAATTCAGGAAGTTACGATCCGATATGCGCAAATATCGAAAGGAATCAAGATTTTTGGATTATAACCATGAATTTCAAGTTTCATCAAAATCGAATTAAAATTGTGACCTTTACAGGGTCCACAACCTTGATATACCATTTTTTAACAGTATTCGCGTACAAACTGTGGCCATTTTGTATGGCAATTTTGGTCTGATTTTCCAGAAATTCGAACTCAACCTTCCTTAGGGTGTAACGGTGATATAATCAAACGGTTTTTTAAATCGGATAATAATTGTGACCTCCAGAGGGACCACAAGCTAAAAGATAGGCTGGCACTGCCAGGCAGGATACGCCCACATTTTTGAGAGATGGATAGAGAACAAGCAATACCGAAAGTGATTTTTCCTACAAAGGCCATAATTCATTAAGTTACAATTTGATATGCGCAAATATCGAAAAGAATAAACAAGCGTTTAAGGTTTCATCAAAATCAAATTAAAATTGTGACCTCTACAGGGTCCACAACATATACCATATTTTTACACTGTTCGCGGCCATTTTTTCTGGCAATTATGATCTGATTTTCTCGAAATTCGAACTCAACCTTCCGTAGGGAGTAACGGTGATAGAGTCAAACGTTTTTTCAAATCGGATAATAATTGTGACCTCCAGAGGGACCATAGGCGATTTTTCGGACAATCAGGGACCATAATTCAGGAAGTTACGATCCGATATGCACAAATAACGAAAGGAACCAAGATCTTTGGGTTATAACCATGCATTTCAAGTTTCATCAAAATCGAATTAAAATTGTGACCTCTACAGGGTCCACAACCATGATATACAATTTTTTAACAGTATTCGCGTACAAACGGCGGCCATTTTGTATGGCAATTTTTGTCCGATTTTCCCAAAATTCGAACTCAACCTTCCTTAGGGTGTAACGGTGATATAATTAAACAGTTTTTTAAATCGGATAATAATTGTGACCTCCAGAGGGACCACAAGCTAAAAAAGGTGATTTTTCGGACAATCAGGGGCCATAATTCAGGAAATTACGTTCCGATAGGCGCAAATATCGAAAGGAACCAAGATCTTTGGGTTATAACCATGCATTTTAAGTTTCATCAAAATCGAATTAAAATTGTGACCTCTAGAGGGTCCACAACCATGATATACAATTTTTTAACAGTATTCGCGTACAAACGGCGGCCATTTTGTATGGCAATTTTGGTCCGATTTTCCCGAAATTCGAACTAAACCTTCCTTACGGTGTAACGATAATATAATCAACCGTTTTATTAAATCGGATAATAATTGTGACCACCAGAGGGACCACAAGCTAAAATAAGGCAATTTTGCGTATAATCAGGGGCCATAATTCAAGAAGTTACGTTCCGATATGCGCAAATATCGAAAGGAACCAAGATCTTTGGGTTATAACCATGAATTTCAAGTTTCATCATCAAAATCAAGTAAAAAATGTGACTTCTACAGGGTCCACAACCTTGATATACCATTTTTTAACAGTATTCGCGTACAAACGGCGGCCATTTTGTATGGCAATTTTCGTCCGATTTTCCCGAAATTCGAACTCAACCTTCCTTAGGATGCAACGGTGATATAATCAAACAGTTTTTTAAATCGGATAATAATTGTGACCTCCAGAGGGACCACAAGCTAAAAAGGGTGATTTTTCAGACAATCAGGGGCCATAATTCAGGAAATTACCTTCCGATAGGCGCAAATATCGAAAGGAACCAAGATCTTTGGGTTATAAACATGCATGTCAAGTTTCATCAAAATCGGTTCAAAATTGTGACCTCTATAGGGTCCACAAGCTAAAAACGTGATTTTTCGTACAATCAGGGGCCATAATCCATGAAGTTTTCATCCGATACATGCCAATATCGAAAGCAGCCGAGATCTTTTGGGGATAAACCTATATTTCAAGTTTCGTCAAAATCGGATAAGAATTGTGACCTGTAGAGAGTCCACAAACAAATTGTGGACGGACGGACGGACAGACGGACGGACGTCCGGACGGACAGGGGCGACGACAATATACGTCCACATAAAAATGTGGGCGTATAAAAAGGTGATTTTTCGGACAATCAGGGGCCATAACTCAGGAAATTACGTTCCGATAGGCGCAAATATCGAAAGGAACCAAGATCTTTGGGTTATAAACATGCATGTCAAATTTCATCAAAATCGGTTCAAAATTGTGACCTCTATAGGGTCCACAAGCTAAAAACGTGATTTTTCGTACAATCAGGGGCCATAATCCATGAAGTTTTGATGCGATACATGCCAATATCGAAAGCAGCCGAGATCTTTTGGGGATAAACCTATATTTCAAGTTTCGTCAAAATCAGATAAGAATTGTGACCTGTAGAGAGTCCACAAACAAATTGTGGATGGACGTCCGGGCGGACAGGGGCAACGACAATATACGTCCACATAAAAATGTGGGCGTATAAAAAGGTGATTTTTCGTACAATCAGGGGCCATAATTCAGGAAATTACGTTCCGATAGGCGCAAATATCGAAAGGAACCAAGATCTTTGGGTTATAAACATGCATGTGAAGTTTCATCCAAATCGGTTCAAAATTGTGACCTCTATAGGGTCCACAAGCTAAAAACGTGATTTTTTCGTACTATCAGGGGCCATAATCCATGAAGTTTTGATCGGATACATGCCAATATCGAAAGCAGCTGAGATCTTTTGGGGATAAACCTATATTTCAAGTTTCGTCAAAATCAGATAAGAATTGTGACCTGTAGAGAGTCAACAAACAAATTGCGGACAGACGTCTGTCCGGACGGACAGGGGCGACGACAATATACGTCCACATAAAAATGTGGGCGTATAAAAAGGCGATTTTGCGTATAATCAGGGGCCATAATTCAGTAAGTTACGATCCGATATGCGCAAATATCGAAAGGAATCAAGATCTTTGGGTTATAACCATGAATTTCAAGTTTCATCAAAATCGAATTAAAATTGTGACCTCTACAGAGTCCACAACCTTGATATACCATTTTTTAACAGTATTCGCGTACAAACAGCGGCCATTTTGTATGGAAATTTTGGTCCGATTTTCCCGAAATTCGAATTCAACCTTCCTTAGGGTGTAACAGTGATATAATCAAACGGTTTTTTAAATCGGATAATAATTGTGACCTCCAGAGGGACCACAAGCTAAAAGATAGGCTGGCACTGCCAGGCAGGATACGCCCACATTTTTGAGAGATGGATAGAGAACAAGCAATACCGAAAGTGATTTTTCCTACATCATTAAGTCCTGTATTTCATACTGTATTGGGAGCAGCCATTTTGTTGGTCAGTTCCAGTCTGATATACATGAAATTCGAAGCCGACAATGATTATTGTGTGACGGTACACAACCTAGAAATGTTACTTTTCGTCCAAATCGGATAAGAATTGTGACCTGTAGAGAGTCCACAAACAAAATTGTGGACGGACGGACAGGGGCGACGACAATATACGTCCACATAAAAATGTGGGCGTATAAAAAGTGTTTTTCGTACAATTAAGGGCCATAATCCATGAAGTTTTGATCTGATACATGCTAATATCGAAAGCAGCCGAGATTTGATGGGGATAAACCTATATTTCAAGTTTCGTCAAAATCAGATAAGAATTGTGACCTGTAGAGAGTCCACAAACAAACGGACAGGGGCGACGACATAATACGTCCACATGAAAATGTGGGCATATAAAAAGGTGATTTTTCAGACAATCAGGGGACATAATTCAGGAGGTTACGATCCGCTGGGTGCAAATATCGAAAGGAACTAAGATCTTTGGGTTATAAACATGCTTTTCAAGTTTCATCCAAATCGGTTGAAAATTGTGACCTCTACACTGTTCACAAGCTAAAAACGTGATTTTTCGTACAATCGGGGGCCACAACCCATAAAGTTACAGTCCGATACATGCCAATATCGAAAGGAACCGAGATCTTAGGGTGATAAACCTATAGTATTTTAAGTTTCATTGAAATCGGATAAAAATTGTGACCTGTAGACTGTTCACAAACAATTGACCGATCGCAGCTGTCAATCAAAATAATAAATCAACCAATCAAACGTCTTCACTTCTGCGCGAGCTAGTTATATTTTGTCTGTCATTATGCCCGTCAGACGTAAACAAAAACATTTCCAGCAGACGTTAACCACCAACCCGTCAAAATGGTAAAGCGATGTGCTTGGGGTACGTGTAATTCGGATAGTAGATACCCAGAGAGACTGACAGGAGGGATAACCTTTATTCGTTTTCCAAAAGTTTGGAAGAACGCGTGATAAAGCCAAGCGATGGATACGGTTATGCGGGCGACGAAGAGATACTGGGTGAGCGAGGCAAGGCTAAACATCTGTTCGTGTGCTCTAAGGTTATTATTTATTTATACTTTTAGGCCTATAGATTTTCGTGCCTACTATATATTTTTTTCAAACAATATGAAATAGCTGTGTCTAATGCATCATCATTTTCCTGATTTAAGTATACCAGTGGGGCTATATAGGATAGGCCTAGTAGTAGTAGGACTTATAGTATTTGTATTTATTTATAATACGCTAATTAATATGATGGTAGGCCTGCAGGCTGAATAGTTCAGACATTAGCATTAATTTCAAGTTTGAATAAAAAGTTAACAAAAAGCAAAAATGGCAGACAAAACAAATCAAGTTGCCAATTTACAATTTGGTAAATTTATGGGAATGAAATGGTCATGTAAACTTACTTGTATTATTATGTACTGGTATCATAATAATAATAATAACATTCTCATATTCTTTTTCCCTTTTAAGCACTTTGTAAATGGTCAGCCAGATCCCATCAAAGGTTTTAAGGTAACAATGGTTCTATCAGCTTCAGAATAATTATTTCCTGTGTTCACATCAAGCATGCGTTGTCTGGAGGTTAAAATCCATTTCTCTCTGTCTTACACCTAGGGGGATTGGATGGCTGAATGGTTAGCACACACGTGCGTGCTGTATCATAAGACCTGTCATGATTTCTAATCCCCAGTTGTGCCTGTCGAACCTCGTGGGTTTTCTCCGGGTCCTCTTGTTTCCTCTCACTGCTAAAGACTCATACGCGCAAGCAAATTATTGAAATAAAAATAAACTATATGTTAATCCCAAAATGACCTAGTTTGTGTCGAGTGAACCTTAAACCCCATTTCTCTCCCTCTTTACACTACAGACTGTTCTACATATCATTTTAGATATATTCCATTTAGATCCTGGTAACACACATTCTTTATGCATACATGTAGATGCAAGCTATGGTAATAGCATGAAATTAAAATAGAGAAAGTTGTGTTAATGCTGCATTTCTTTTATTAATGGCAAGTCTAATTATTGATTTATTAATAAGACGCCAGGTTTTAGCAGCAAACAAGAAATTGTTTTACTATTTACAAAATTACAGTCTCTGGTATAAAAATACTGAATAAAGTGAATATATTTATGTACAAATTTTATATTTATGTACAAATTTTACATAATTATGTACTTCTTTACAGAGTTTCTATAAAGTCAAATAAAGATATTGAGTATGAAAACTGTGAACTAAATGCCTTGAATAATAAAATGGTACAGACAGAGAATGCAGTTGATGCTGTCATAGGTTAGTTGAACTTATTTTATAGACATGTAGAATTTTTAATAAGAAACGGCTTTAAATGTTCAACATAAAAACATGAAATTTTGAAACAAGCTTCTGCATGGTTTCTTTTTCGGGATATATTCTCTCTATGCAGAAATCCTGTCTCGTAAAAGTGACAAAGTCGCAAAATTGAGCCCCAGTTACGAGAAGTTGTCCCTGAACCTGAAACCAGTGAATATGGTTTCTAGACAATTTAAATTCTGCATCATTTTGCACTAAAAAGAAATCTTTCAGTGTATTGCACGCTTCTGTTAGTGTAATATCTCGAGCTGAAAAAGGACATTTAATTTCAATGAGCCCAGTCTCGCCTTTGTCACAAACTATTGCATCTGGTGTGGCACCTAAAAATGGAAAAGCTGGATTTATTACAAGTCCAATGTCATGAATATGAAAAGCTGGATTTATTACAAGTCCAATGTCATGAATATGATTTCCGGTCTGTTTTATATACATTTGTTTAGCAATGGTTTCATTTGCTTGCCCATAAGAAGTCGGAACAGAATAAAAATTACTTTTGTGAAATGTGTTTTTTAAAAATGAATCGTTTATCTCCTTCTTTCTTTTCATAACAGCTCCAAAATTTGAGGCAGTAATACGACACTTTCTTTGGTTCATCCAGGTGTTATTATTATTTCTTGTGGAACTCTCTATTTTTACGGCTTCATCTTGACACTACAAGTATGGTAACGTCTAAAATGGTAGTTTTACCGATAGTTTCTATTCATACCGTGTAATTTCAAAACATCGTTCAATAAATGATAAAACTCGTTGAAAATAACAAAAATGGTTTAATTAGTACCATGGTTTAGATTAATAGCAACGGGTTTAGTTTCTCCGAGATGCGTTTAAAAATGGATGATCCGTGCACTTATCTATGGCGATCATTTATTGGCCGAGCTGTTGAGTTTCCCCCGAGATGGGTTTAAAAATAGGTTGCCAGGCAACGAAACATACGCCCACCAGCAGCTAAATCGTCCGGGCAGTCAACAAGAGTTGTCGCATATTAAGTAATTATCAAAAATCATTAAAATTTGTTTGGTTTTTTATAAAGTTCTGGCCCATGCTAATGTCTAGTATACGAAACATTTAATATTATGGATTTAGCTGTACAATTATGAAAAATTCATTGAAAATCAATATATTTGTTGGTCTCAAGACCTTAAACTCTGTTTCAAGTTTCATCAAAATAAAATTAAAATTGTGACCTCTACAGGTCCACTTGATATACAATATTGTTACACTATTCGCGTACAAGCAGCAGTGTAACAGTGATATAATCAAATGTTTTTTTCTAAATTGGATAATAATTGCGACCTCCAGGGGGACCACAAGCAATAAAAGGCGATTTTTCGGACAATCAGGGGCCATAATTCAGGAAGTTACAATCCGATATGCGCAAATATGTAACTAAGACCTTTAGGTTATAAACATGTATTTTAAGTTTTATCCAAATCGAATTAAAATTGTGACCTCTATAGGGTCCATAACCTTGATATAACATATCTTTATAAACGACGGCCATTTTGTCTGTCAATTTTAGTCTGATTTTCATGAAATTCGAACTCAACCTTCATTACCACGCAACGGTGATATCATCAAACGTTTTTTTAAATCGGATAATAATTTTGACCTTCAGAAGGACCACAATCTAAAAAGGGTGATTTTTCGGACAAACAGGGGCCATAATTCAGGAAGTTAAGATCCGATGGGCGCAAATATCAAAAGAACTAAGATTTTTGAGTTATGTCAAGTTTCATCAAAATTGGTTCAAAGTTGTGACCTCTATAATATCCACAAGCTAAAAGTGTGATTTTTCGTACAATCAGGGGCCATAATTCAGGATGTTATGATCCGATATGCGCAAATATCTAAAGGAACCAAGATCTTTGAGTTATAGAGATGCATTTCAAGTTTCATCAAATTCAGTTCAAAATTGTGACCCCTACAGTGTTCACAACCTTGACATACCATATTTTTACACTTTTCGCGTACAAACGGCGGCCATTTTGTCCGTCAATTATGGTCCCATTTTCACGTAATTCGAGCACAACCTTCTTTATGGTGTAACGGTGATAAAATCAGACGTTTTTTCAAATCGGATAATAATTTTGGCCTCAAGAAGTACCACAAAGCTAAAAAAGGCGATTTTTCGTACAATCAGGGGCCATAATTCAGGAAGTTATGATCTGATATGCCCAAATATCAAAAGAAACCAAGATCTTTGAGTTATAAACATGCATTTCAAGTTTCATCAAAATCGGTTCAATATTGTGACCTCTACAGTGTTCACAAGCTAAAAACGTGATTTTTCGTACAATCAGGGGGCATAATCCATGAAGTTACAGTCCGATACATGCCAATATCGAAAGGAACCGAGATCTTGGGGTGATAAACCTATATTTCAAGTTTCATTGAAATCGGATAAAAATTGTGACCTGTAGACTGTTCACACACAATTCTGGACGGACGGACGGACGGACGGGGGCGACGCAATATACGTCCACATAAAAATGTGGGCGTATAAAAATAAATAAGCTGAGGCTGATATTTACCCTGCTTTACAGCTACAAAGAGCATCTGTTATAGTCCGGTCTTCTATGTTGACATCTATTGACGTCTGGTGCGGTTCGTCCGATTTTTTCATGCTTCGATAAATTCGAGCGAAAACATGAACGGATGTTACGTCCATCCCGGCCGATATGGACATGGATTCAATTGGTTGAATTTTTCCAATTTTTTAAATTAGGTGTGTTAGGATGAAATTTATATCATCATTTAATTGGAATATTCTAAAATAATACGATTTGTTGACCAGAATGAAGATTGGGACATATTTTTCAGTTACAATAAGAGTGTTATTGGGGCTTTAAACTTAAAACTGCTGCCATTATTGTTTGCCTCGCTGACGGTCTTAAATTGGGTTATCTCCCTTCATTTTAAGGGGCGTGGCTACGTCCGCACTGGCGATCCGTCAATTGAGTACGGACTGACGTCCAGACAGACGGGCAGGGACGACGACAATATATGTCCACATAAAAATGTGGTTAAAAACAAAGTCAAAGGTATCACAAAAGCATGGTCCTGCATTTTTTCTGTGAAATACCACCTATGACCCCCGTCAACCTAATTTACGTACCTTACCTCAAGACACTTCAATTTTAGAGACTAGCGCCCGTATGTCTAAACTACTGGATAATTCTAAAATTGTAATTTCACAGAAAAAATGCAGGAACATTGGGCAGTTGATAGAAGTAAACAGATTGAAAAAAACAGAAGTGCCTGTAATTAATAATATTTTTTATAGAGGATGCAAACCTTGTAACAAACTGAAATGCAAAGCGTGTGCTACTATTGAAACCACCCATCATATTACTAGTATAGACCAAAACAATTTTTATATTAAAGCTAATTGTTTAAATTGCCACAGTTCTTATGTAATATACTGTATAACTTGTCAATTTTGTAAAAAACAGTATGTAGGCCAAACGATCACCCCTTTTAGCACAAGACTTTTAAGTAGCCATAGAAGTAACATTAAACTAAAAAAAATTGGAAAATCGCCCCACATTGCCCCACATTTTAATACACTTGGTCACGAATCTTATGTTTGCACTGTACTCGATAAAATCCCTCAGAATGATAGAGCTAAACTTAATATTGCTGAATCACTTTAGATCCACAGATTAAATACTGTATGGCCTAATGGTTTAAATGAAATGCCTGTAAATTAATTCTAACATTATTTAACTTTACATCCTTTATAATTGTCATCATTGTTATGACGTCATATTTACAGTATGACATCACTTGTTACCATGACTAACCTTGTATTTCAAATGCATCATTTTTGTAGCTTGTATTCTCTGAAGAAGTAGGTATTTATTTACGAAACGTTAGATACTTTAAAAGATGGTTTTGTGATACCTTTGACTTTGTTTTTAACCACTCCTACTACTGGTGTCACTGTATTAAGTTTATTATGACCTTGATCCCCTCTATGTTTATGTTATTTTAATGGTTTTGGATTCCTCTCACTTTATCATTTGGATTCACATAAAAATGTGGGCGTATAAGAACGGAAACGATTGAATGTAAATCATATATATACATTCATATTAAATTATTATGGCTTGCGACCCACTTGTGTCAATTTCTAGGCCCCAAATATTAGCGATTTAGCTCCTTTAATATATGCCCTTACTATTAGTGCTCCTACGGTTAGTCGGATAACCGTAAACGGTTGGAATTGAGCGTACAGTTAATTGGAGATGTCCCCATTAAATGGAGTTATCTCCCATTACAAATGTCTCCATGATGACAGAGTGCCATTTTGAAAATTGAGAGAGAGAGAGAAATGGGGTTTAACATCCACTCAACACAAACTAGGTCATTTCGGGACTAACATATGGTTTATTTTTATTTCAATAATTCGCTTGCGCGTAGGGGTCTTTAGCAGTGGGAGGAAACCGGAGTGCCCGGAGGAAACCCACGAGGTTGAGAAGGTGTCCCTATCTCCATGCCACATACACTCACACCAGGTCTCGAAACCACAGCCGCAAGCCAGAGGTGACCGACCAGCTAGAGGTCGAAGCGCGGCACTCTAGACCACTAGGCCATCCCAACCCCCCTTGAAAATTGAACAATGTATGTCAACTTTAGATGCCCCTGTTACCCCAGTATTATAACGTGTATGACCTTTCAATGAGCAGCTGTTTGTTTTACAGGAATCTAATAACAAAAAAAAAATGAAATTCTCGGGTTTTAAATATTATTTTTTAAAAGTTACAGGAAGTTAGTTACTGAGGTAAGGCGCTTTCATCTTTATAACTATTCCAATTTATTCCACGATGTATTTATCTTGAAATCAGAATATTTCGCCGAGCAGTCGAGAGGTACGTGTTGCTGTTGGGC
Organism: Patella depressa; assembly: GCA_948474765.1. Lineage (NCBI taxonomy): Eukaryota > Metazoa > Mollusca > Gastropoda > Patellidae > Patella > Patella depressa. Next base: position 6,047,222 of record CAOLEZ010000008.1, on the reverse strand, counting down.
CGGTGGAAAACAACCGTCTTAAAATCTCGATAATTGGGGGAAGGCAAGGCAAGAACAATTACAAAATAGTCATCCTGTATCAATACGACATCATTACTGTTAAAAAGTCATCATTACTGTTAAAAAGCCGAAGAGAATTTGCGTCGGTGACGTGTTCGCTCAGTCAGTCAGTGCAGTTTTCATGCTGTGGGGTGTGATACAGTTCGACTATTATGAGCTGAGTTACATTACATCTTGATCACACACAAGATGTAGATAATTCTAGTTGCCTGATTATAAGTCTTTAATAATTTCAATAACAATAAATTAGTTTTATCAACAAAGCACCGAGGGTGGAGATTGGAGTTGTGGAACTGGTGAAATAAACTCGATTACCAAATAATACAACACTTCCGCCATGATAATCTCTGAATTCGATGATCGACATTTGTTTTCTTGATATTTAGTACTTTCAAATACTTACAAAGAGGAAAAACACAGGATTTAAGAGAGGGGCAAAGCTAATATTTGTAGGTACCGGTAAGCTTATTACTTGATATTGACAGACGTGTACAATGATGTATTAAAAACCACTTGCTTGTAAATCATACAGCGATGTGAGTGGTTATTTAATGTTGAAACTGGATACCAAACGGTTAATTGTTACTAAACGGTTAATAGCCACGATTATTCGAATAACAAAAAGTCCTAACCGTAGGAGCACTACTTACTATGTATTACTTATTTATCATATATACTCTCCCAAAAAAGAAACGCAAAGTTACATTTCGCCGTTGGTATATCTTCGCTCTACCATCGCCTTGTTGCAACAAGAACCGCAACACGTCGCTGAACCAAACTGCTCTCCAGTGTTGCTGTGGACATACCCTCGGTGTCTGAATCCATTAAAGTTGGATTTCATGGTGTCGGCGTATTTCAAAACAGAAGCTCTAACGAGGACGTCTGCCTCGTTATTCGGTTTCACGTAGGCGTTTACGGACTGTCTGGTAAGAGATTCTACGCTGTCCTGGAATTGCTGCTGCAGTAGAGGTCGCTGTTAAAAACCATTTACGCCAATGGCGTAACCGGAAGTGACTATCCAGGACAGGTGGGGTCACTCTTGTTTGGCCTGAGCTTGGGCGGTCACGTGTTGAACTTCGCTGTCGGTACCTATCCCAAAGGCGAGAAATGGAATTAAAGGAAACATTCCGCAGCCTAGCTACATCTGTCTTGGATTCACCTGCTTGTAATCGATCAATAGCGCTGTTGCGTTGGTCTTCGTGCAGATGTGGCATCACTTGCTTCGTTGAGTGTTTACATGTGCAACTGATTAGGAAACCGAGAACCCCAGGATTTTAAAGGCCTTAGATTTAGGTTCATGCGAAAAGCTCCCGAAGTTGTTAAATTCATGTTACTTGGTGCAATCAAGCGATAACAAATTTCAACAAAAAGGATTACCAGTCACCATTAGTGACGCCACATTTAGAACCAATAATGAATTTCTTTTATCCTTACATAATGACATTAAAACAAGTAAGATTTATGGAAAGAACGACTTTGTTTAAAGAAAATAAAACAAGCCAACAGTGAGGCTGATGTCCCCCGCCGAAATCCCAAAATAAATAGATGACACATATTTATTAATCCTGATTTTTTTTTTTTCAAACGTATCGAGCAATCAAACTGTACACGAAATGTCATCCAAAAGTGGTTTATAAAGAAAAATGCTAAAACCGACCTGAAAAATGAAAATGTACCCTAGTTAGGGGACCCTAAAGGCAGACAAAAGGGCCCCCACGCTTGACAAAAGGGCCACTCTGGCCAAGGGAAAAGGGCCCTCGTGTCCGAGTCAATCGTTTCTATACACTGTTACTGTCGAATCTATTACTGAATGAGAATGCAGTCATTGTATTGGCATAAAAATCATCAATCAAGATGAACTTAAGTTATCTTGTCCCAAAGTATCAACCAATCAAATTGCTTATCTCTGCCTACCCTAAGAAGAAAATGCTCATCTTCAAACTCCATCAAGGCATTGACCTAATAAGCATATACACCAAGTTTGAACATTTTAACTCAATTAGAAGGAGAGTTATTGTGTTCCAAAGTCTCGACCAATCAAATTGCACATCGCTCTGCTTACCCTGAGCAGAAAATGCTCATTATCGAATTTAGTCAAGGAATTACTGTAATGAAACTATACACCAAATTTCATCACTCTCACTTAATTAGAACAAAAGTTATCGTGTCCCAAAGCATCAACCAATCAAATTGCTTATCTCTGCTTACCCTAAGCGGAAAATGCTCATCTTCGAACTCCATCAAGGCATTGACCTAATAAGCATATACACCAAGTTTGAACATTTTAACTCAATTAGAAGGAGAGTTATTGTGTTCCAAAGTCTTGACCAATCAAATTGCGTATCGCTCTGCTTACCCTGAGCAGAAAATGCTCATTATCGAACTTAGTCAAGGTATTACTGTAATGAAACTATACACCAAGTTTCATCAATCTCACTTAATTAGAACTAAGGTTATCGTGTCCCAAAGCATCAACCAATCAAATTGCTTATCTCTGCTTACCCTAAGCGGAAAATGCTCATCTTCGAACTCCATCAAGGCATTGACCTAATAAACACATACACCAAGTTTGAACATTCTAGCTCAATTAGAAAGAGAGTTATTGTGTCCCAAAAAGTGTGACGGACAGACAGACAGACGGACGAACCCATTTTAATAGTCCCCCAACTTTCTTCGAAAGGCGGGGGACAAAAAAATGATTAAAAGGGGTTGTGCGTTTCTTTTTATGAAGAGTATATTTGTACTTTTTATATTTGTATTAATTTGTATATTATTAAAATTCTGGAAATGGTATAATATAAGAACTGCTGTGTTTATTTTAATGTCTTCAACTACTAAATTCCATTTTAAGAACCCATAGTATATTGGGTTTTTTTTTACATGTAATTTTTTTACATTATTTAAATCATTTTGTTGAAGTGTCAGAAATTTGTTACAGACTATACTTTAAACCCCCTCAGTCATGGCCTCGTGGACTGATGTGGGGAAAGTGTATATGTGGATATAACAACTTCTCTAATTTCATAATAACATTTTGTAACACAAACAAGATATGTTTTCAAGTTATTAATAGATATCCATGATCAATATTAAAAGATAGGTTGCCTGGCAACGAAACATACCCCCACAACAGCTTAGTCATTCGGGCAGTCAACAAGGGTTGTCGCATATTTTCACTTTTGTCAGTAAGGAGAATGTTTAAAACACATCAAGATCTAATGGGTTAGAATTCGTCCACAAGATAGTTCAAAGTGATGAAGGATAATAACTCTGGCAGTAATCATTGGAAATTGTTGAAAATGACTAAGGATCCTTCATCTTATGACCTTAAACACTGTGTATATTAACTTTAGCCTGTAAAGCAATCCACAAGATTTTTCAAAGTGTGATCAAGGACCATAACTCTGGCAGTAATTATCAGATATCGCTGAAAATAGGCTTTTTCATCTCATGACCTTAAACACTGTGTATAAATTTTGAGTCAATCGGATATTAACTTTAGTCTCTTGAGCATTCACAAGAAATTGTGGACAACGGAAAGACAGACGAATGAACAGGGGCGACGGCAATATATGTCCACATTTCCATGTGGGCATATAAAAATATATATCTTGTGTTGTGTTTTGTTATGAATAGATAACAGTGCAGATGTCATTTAAAGAACAAATATACATCCACAACAGCTAAATAAAAGTCTAATTTATAATTTCCATAACAATAACATTGAAGCCTATAGAAAGACTTTCAATAGACATATTTAGCTCTGAAGTAAAGTATCTTTAATAATATATCTGGATCTTTGGGTTCATAATTTAATTTTCCACCTACATGTAATATCATACCTTTGGCTAAAATAAGTTTTATCAGTCAATTAGAAAGAAGACCTAATTATGCTAAAAGGAGAGCCCTACAACTTTGACTGAATATGACCTAAGACTACATATCTGAATTTAATTTAGGATATTTGGCTTTTAAAGAAAAAGAAATTACAATGTACCATGGTTTCCAGTTTTCAGGCAAAGGGGCATTTATACCCTCTTTGGCAATATACAGTAAATTATGTTCTGTTTTTAAATCAATACCAATTATTGTAGCGTATTCTAACACCTCTGCAAAAAACGTAAGAATATAAGGTGAGATATAATACAATGCAATAATTACATGTAACTTCTAGATACTTAAGAAAGAAATCCCACACAGCAACAATGTGTATGTTTCAACAGCAGCTCATCACAAACTTTTCTGGACACATAATATATCTCTGGAAAAGAAAGACCTAGATTGCTGAAAATCAACAAATCCTCTTATGACCCCAATACTTCACACCAAATTTAAAATACATCTGTACCGTCTATCGTTTTAACAAGCTTTCTTGCAAAGGGAAGGTAGCTCTGCAAAGAAAGGTCGCACCTCGCTGGAAATCCATAGGGTCTGTCCTCTCATGATCCCTATGTGCTAAAAATTGTAGTCTCTATTATGTCAACAAGAACTACAAGTCACAGAGTGCTGAAAATCAATAGCGTTTATCCTCTTATGACCCCAATGCTGAACAAATTCTTTAAAAAAATGTAACCTCAAGCTGACTGTGGAAGGACAGATGGAAATGGTTGACGATATAATACACTGAAATGTGGGTGAATAAAAATGACAAAAAAATAAAATTTAGAGAGTTAGTCATAACGATAACAGTCTTTAATTCACTGGGTTAAGAGTTGAAATACAACAGAATTAGGTTTGCCAGAAAATTCCTGTATAAAAACAGCAATTAGTATGGCTATAGATACGGTTGTAAATTCTTGTAAGAAAGACCAACGTCCAAACATGGTATGCCCACATTTTCAAGAGATGGATAAAGAAAAGCTAAACAGAAAGCAATTTTTCGACCAATCAAGGGCCATAATTCAGGACGTTACAATCTGATATGCGCAAATATTGAAAAGAACTAAGATCTTTGGATTACAAACATGCATTTCAAGTTTCATCAAAATCAGTTCAAAATTGTGACCTCTACAAGGTCAACTACCTTGATATATCATACTTTTACACTATTTGTGTACAAGCGGCAGCCATTTTGTCCAGCAGTTTTTGTCCAATTTCTACGAAATTTGACCTCAACCTTCATTACAGTGTAATGGTGATATAATCAAACGTTTATTTAAAATTGGATAAAAGAGGAACCACAAGCTAAAAGATTGGTTGCCAGGCAACGAAACATACGCCCACAGCAGCTAAAGTGTCCGGGCAGCCAACAGGAGTTGTCGAATATTTTTACTTTTTTCAGAAATGAAACATTTATAATACGCTAAAATCTGATTAAGAGTAACAACTCATTTAGTAATAATCAGAAAATTATTAGAATTTGTTTGGTTTTTATAAAGTACTGCCCCATACTAAAGTAGGGTGACCCCACCATAAATAAATATCTCCAAATATCTCGACAATTACACCACAATAATTATATATATACCAAACCTTAAATCAGTTTCACACATTTATAGTCACTAAATAAACGATCATGTTGTACTTGATGAGCTATGACCATTTAACCATCTCTAAATAATAGACTGAAAACTGGTTCAGAGTGTCTTCCATAACATCCAGACACCTTTGAGTAAAAGATAAGTTATGTGCCCTTGTTTTGAAATTAGTCTCGGTTAACCAGTCCACTGACAATTCTACGCCTGATTGACAGGTCGAGATAATCAAGACTACCTTTTTACAAAACAACAAAAAGAAATTGAATTTGGAAATACCCACGTAAGGCAACTCAACAATTGTTTTAAGAACCTTGTAAAAGTAAAATGCAACTACTGCTAAATAATAGACTGAAAACTGGTTCAGAGTGTCTTCCATAACATCCAGACACCTTTGAGTAAAAGATAAGTTATGTGCCCTTGTTTTGAAATTAGTCTCGGTTAACCAGTCCACTGACAATTCTACGCCTGATTGACAGGTCGAGATAATCAAGACTACCTTTTTACAAAACAACAAAAAGAAATTGAATTTGGAAATACCCACGTAAGGCAACTCAACAATTGTTTTAAGAACCTTGTAAAAGTAAAATGCAACTACTGCTAGTATCATGATCTTTCTGACGAAACTTTTTCAGTGATATTATTTGACTACTACACCAAAAGATGCCACTGCAATTCCTAACGGTACAGTTAATGATAAAACAATTTAAAAGATAGGTTGCCAGGCAACGAAACATACGCCCACAGCAGATAAATCGTTCGGGCAGTCAACAAGAGTTGTCGAATATTCTTACTTTTTTCGGTAATGAAACATTTATAATACTCTGAAATCTGATTAAGATTAACAATTCATAAAGTAATTATCAGAAAATCATTAGAATTTGTTTGGTTTTTATAAAGTTCTGCCCCATGCTGACGCTTAGTATACGAAACATTTAAAATCAAGGATTTAGCTGATCAGTTATCAAAATTCATTGAAAATCAATATACGAAACATTTAAAATCATGGATTTAGCTGATCAGTTATCAAAATTCATTGAAAATCAATATACTTGTTCATCTCAAGACCTTAAACTCTGTGTATCAATCTGAAGTCCATTGGGTGATAAGTTTGGCCTCTGGAGCGTTACAAAAGATTTTTCAAAGTGATCAAGGGAGATAGGATTCTTCGTCTCATGAACTTAAACACTGTGTATAAATTTAAAGTCAATCGGATATTAACTTTGGCCTCCAGAACGTCCATAAGATTTTTTGAAGTGATCAAGGGTCATAACTCTGTCAGTTATTATCGCTAAAAATAAATAGGCTTCTTCGTCTCATGACCTTAAAGACTGTGTATAAATTTAAAGTCAACCGGATATTAACTTTGGCCTCTAGAGCGTCCACAAGATTTTTTGAAGTGATCAAGGGCCATAACTCTAGCACTAATTATCGGAAATCACTGAAAATCAATAAGCTTCTTTGTCTCATGACCTTAAACAGTGTGTATAAATTTAAACTCAATCGGATATTAACTTTGGCCTCTAGAGCGTCCACAAGATTTTTTGAAGTAATCAAGGGCCATAACTTTGGCAATTATTATCAGATTTCACTGAAAAACAATAGGTTTCTTCATCTCATGACCTTAAACACTGTGTAAAAAGTTAAAGTCAATCGGATATTAACTTTAGCCTCCAGAGCATCCACAAGCAATTGTGAAACTTCCAATCAATAGAAACAGGAAACACAAACCAAATACATACGATCTGATGGGATCGATTTTGACAAAGTCAAAATGATGCATATGATATTCAGATAAGTTGATATAAATAATTAATAGAATACAATATCAAAAAACCATCGTTTCGTCAGTAAAAATTAAAAATACTAACTTCCTCAAGGTAAAGAAAACTAAATTTATTTACACAAGCAATTGTGGACGCCGCACCGACGGAATGCGGATTTAAAAATAAAGTCATCAAAAAAGAATTTAACAAAGTTAATCAAAAGATAGGTTGCCAGGCAACGAAACATACGCCCACAGCAGCTAAATCGTTCGGGCAGTCAACAAGGGTTGTCGCATATTTTTACTTTTTTCGGTAATGAAACATTTGTAATACACTAAAAACTGATTAAGAGTAAGAACTCATTATGTAATTATCAGAAAATCATTAGAATTTGATTGCTTTTTATAAAGTTTTACCCCACGCTAACAATTAGTATATACATGAAACATTTAATATCATGGATTTAGCTGTTCAGTTATCAAAATTCATTGAAAATCAAATACTTGTTCGTTTCAACACCTTAAACTCTGTGTATCAATCAAGTTCATTAACTTAACTTAAAAAAGATTCATTATGGGAGATAAGATAAAGAGTTGGCAGTTCTCACTTTAATAGTTAAAAGCTATATAGTGTAAATGTAATTTGCTGAAAATTTGAATCAAATTGATCCACTATAGGCCGAGAACGAAGCGCGTGAAATTTCTGCATAGCCTCGGTCATCATTACTAAAATCATTAATATAAACAGAGTAGTCTCGATTATTCAATGTTGTGATTTAATTACAATGGCCGTTCAGCGGCATATTTGAATCTTATCCAGCTTAACTGGAAGGCTAACCTTGACATTGAGAGTTTATTATGGTCTGAATAAGTTAATTACTGTCTAATTGATAATTTAGCTAACATTTCAGGCACGTAGTAATAGGCAGATTTTGCTCTTGCATAATGCAAGTTTAACAAAACAAGAACAATCTTATGTCGAAATCACCATTTCAGAGATATTATTTAGTGGTACCAAAAGGCCCCAAGTTAAGAAATATCGACAACTTGATACAAGAATTGACCATTTAAAACACAATTATTAAATGGCACTTTAAGTGTAAATCAGTATGGAACAGTCTATGCAAAATGATATTTTTTTTTACTGGACATTTGGGCAGGTATTATTCCAACTATTACTGGAATGAATGAGATTTTACTGGTCCAAAAAAGTTCATACCAAAAAAATGCATAAAATAAGTAATAACGGCCTAAAACTAGAAAAACAACAAACAGTATATATAAGGGGGAAAATACTTTACTTTAATTACAAAGATTATCTATTGTATAAAGACTTTTTCGCAGTTTAATCTCACTGTACCACACATTCAACTGGTGTTATAGGGTAGAGGTGTGAAAATTTAAGTAAACAAAGGATTATAGACTGTATCCTTATTAGTTACTGTTCAAGATTTAATTATTTCAATGATTAAAATATATAAGTTAAGTTAACGTGTCATCGGTTAACAAGTATCTTAAATATTTTTCACCTACCTTTCATTCAGACAATACTCATAAATCAATCAAACATATGATGTGAAACGCACTATCATTATATAAGGACAGTTGTTAACCCCAATTACCTTATATCTTTTAAAATGGCTCAAGTTCACATACGGAATGATGTCAAAATTTAGTTAATTTGTGGTATAAGTACAGAGTCAGAAATACGAAACCCAATAGGATGTCAAAATTGGTATGGTAAGAAGCTACAGTCAGAACCACAACCATCCAGTTTATTACCCCAATAATGAACGCCAAACTTGAACATTCTTGTCAGCCAATTCCTTCCATTTATGATAGAAGGGCTGTGTGGAGCAGGGCTTCCACTTCAAAATTTTCCCAACCGGTCATTTTTCTCACGGAGAAAGTGGTGCTATTTTAAGCACATAATAAGAAGCCAAAAACTACATGCTATCGGAATGTCGATCGACTTTAATTGGGCCAAGGACAGTCACACAAAAAATCAACCTCACATCGACATTTATATACCCACCCACCTATCCCCCTAGTAAATAAAAGAACACATGTAATCAATTATTATCATTTAGTTATTTATGCATTCATAAAGTATAACAATAACAAGATGCATTCATTTATCGAAAGTGCAGTATTTTCTTAATTTGTTTACTACATCACCCGTATATACTCGTCTGTTTATACAGGATTTCCATTTCTGTAAAGCACGTGCCGGTTGAAATTCTCATTAATTCGTCAAGATTTTTCATGCTCAAGGAACATCGTAGCTTGGTTTTAATTATGTTTTGGTGCTAGAATCCCGGTTCTCAGTGGCGTACGTGACATTATTCGGCGGTTGACTATTTTCTCCATACACGGGGAAAAAGTAGTTCCGAATGATTAGTACACGTAAATAATTCAAAGTGATACACATGTACAATAATTAACATAATTCTTAAACTTATCAATTTATTAACTCGTATTGATATTTTGAGAGCTCAAATAATATCGTGCTAGTATTTTAACTCTATAACATGTAAAGATATTTGCACATATTTCAAAATGGCGGCGATCGTAAAAGCTCATTGTTTTAAACAAATGACGTCTTCCGATTGTTATATAAACGGAATAAATGGATTAAAAACACACCTGGGAATACATATTTTTGTGTGGGAATATCATATCTTAACCACGGGAATATTTGTAACCATTTAGTAGAGAATTTACGGCTGACTTTGTTTTTCGGGGCGGAACTGTCGTCCTCGTGGTTCGATGTTGAAGAAGGGGAATCGGATTCATTGACAGCAATATCATCATCTCGCTTTCTTTTGCTATTCTGGGAGGTGAGGAATTTCAACATTTTGAAATGATATATAGAATGCTAACATTCTTGTATATATATATATCATTTGCAAGATTGACATGATTAACTCTTGCGATCAAGTGAAGACATCAAAGAAAAGTTTTTAATTTGTTTGATGTTCAAACAGTGAATTGCCGCACGAATGATGAAAGTCGGTAAATATGCTGTAACAACAACTCAAGAATGATCACGTTCACAGTATTACTAATTATAAAACAAAACTAAGTAAATTGATTAAATGTTGAGCTTTTAATCTGTTTGATGTAGCCCCTTTGTTGATTGTGATTAGAGCAATATGCACAAGGATAATTGATTGGCAGTGGTTTCCATTCGTGGGCTACTGAACACTGTTAATTTCATTATACCCGATAGTTTACATCATGCCACACACGGAGTTTCGTCGTCTCCCGGATTTTATGATTTAGCACAAAATATGCTATTTTTCCGGCGTGCAAAATGACCTACGGGTCTGATCCAGATTCGGTCATTTTCCAAAGCCGTAGGTCCCGACCGGCATATACGGCCGAAATGGAAGCCATGGTGTGGAGTCACTTCAACACAGATGATTCACGGACAACTAATCTCGTTGAGGGATGGCAAGCCACCCAAATATTTTTAAATTTATTAACATAGTGTCAAAACAGCAGACTTTTACTCAAAATACAAGGAGGACGATTGCCCAAGGCGAAAATATATAAGAGTAGAAGAATCTATTCATGAACTAAAAATCGAACTGTTACATGGAACAAAACATGCAATTGAATCTCAAGCCATATCACATTTAGTAGGGTTATGATTTATGTTTGTTGTTACTTTTATGTAATTTATTTTGAATAAAGTTGTTATTTGGTGTAAACCTAGTAGTTTAAAAAAAGCGGACTATACTTTTAACACCACTGTATTCGATAATCCCCTTGCTTGATTAATCCCCCCTTGAGAACAATAGCAGGTGGCACAGTGAGATGTCCCCTTTTCCGCACACTTCCTTAATTATCATTTTGTGTTAATGATAACAAAGATAACCATGTGGCATCTATTGTTAACAAAGGAAAAAAATAGGGGGATGCCCAAGTTCAGATTTTGTCATTGATCCCGTGTGGTTGAAAGGTTTTCAATCTAATAATCCAATGAAGTTCAATGGTGCGTCTATGGGTTGTAGATTTTAGGAGGTCGGGGTTGGTACCTAATTGTTTAATTATTTGATAGTCTAGGTTTCGACTAGAATGACTCGGTAGGTGGAAGTGAGAGGCAACTGGGGTGTCTCTCTTATGAGTTATGTCAGCATAATTTTCTTTAAGTCTAATTCTAAACAGTCTTTTGGTTTCTCCTATGTACTGGCTGTGACACAAATTGCAAGTAAGTAGGTAGATCACGTTTTGGCTATGGCAAGTGTAATTGCTGTTGCAATTATAGGATTTGCCCGTTTTGCTGGATCGAAAGGTTTTCTTTCCTTTAAGCGTGCTGCAGTAATTGCATTGGGGATAGTTACAGGTGGATTGTAGAAAGTTGTAACTTTTCCCACTTACTTGTGGCAAGGGTTTGGGGTTCCTTATGGTGGCTGAGGTTAAAGGATCTTTAAGAGACGGGTTTCGTCTGTAGGCTGTAAGGCAAGGTTGTGGGAAAATATTCCGGCAATCGTTCGAGCTGTTGAGGATGTGCCAGTTATTTTTAATAATCTTGCTAATATGGACCGAAGTTGGATTATAGTCCGTTATAAAAACAGGACATTTGTTATTCTTCGGCGTTGTTTTTTTTGGATAAGAGAGTGTTTCTCTGGATGTTATCGGCTTTCTTTCGGTTAGATTCGATAGTATCTCGAGGGTAGCCCCGTTTGAGATAATAGTTTACCAGGTTGTCTGCATGTTTTTGATAGTCTGCTGGGCGGGAGCAGATTCGTTTAAGTCGGAGGAATTGACTATATGGTCCCTTGTGTTTTATATGCGGAGGGTGGCACGAGGTGTATGATAAGTACGAGTGCGTGTCTGTCGGTTTGCAGAACAGATTAAAAATGAGTTTTTTTGTGTGGGGTTCGAACCTTACCATGGTGTCTAAGAAAGACACGTGTTATGTTGAGTATTCGGCTGTGAATTTGATTGTTTTGTGATAACTGTTCATCAGCTGTATGAAGTCTAATAGTTTAGCTTTTCCATGTGTCCAGACGATGAAGATGTCATCTATGAATCGTACGTAGACTAACGGTTTGAAAGGTACTTTATCTAACAAGATTTGTTCTAATTCGCTTAAGAAAACACAAGCGAAGCTGGGGGCAACTTTGGTCCCCATGCTAGTGCCTCCTATCTGGAGGTAATGTTTCTTATTAAAGACAAAATTGTTTTTTGTAAGTACAAGTTTAAGGAGTGCGATTAGATAGGTCGGGTGAATTCTCCAATCTGGTTTGTGAGCGATGATGCTCTTGGGACGAAAGAGAGGGACGAAATGTTTTATATGTTCGTCTATAAAACTACTGATAAATTCCGTGGGGGTTCCATTACCACTAATAATGGGTCTGCCTGGCACTTTGCCGGCTTCACAAGATTTATGGATCTTGTCAATAAGTAAAAACGACCAGGTTTTGGCTCGTCAACTATGAGGCCTTTTAGGAGTTTTTCCGTAATCTGCCCCGATTGGTAAAGTTGGGTTAAAAATTGTGTTATTTGAGCGTTGAATTCCGAAGTCGGGTCTTCATTTAAGGGCAGATAAAAGGCAGTGTTCGACAGTTGTCTTTCCGCTTCTATGATGTAATCGGTTTTGTTGAGTATAACAACGGCCGAGCCTTTGTCGGCTTTTTTGATAATAATATCTGGGTTCGTCTTTAAAAGAACAATGGCTTCCCTTTCTTCTTTGGAGAGATTATTTCTCTTAAAATTAATAATCTCAGTGTTGAGGATTTGGTTCTTGATAACTCTAAAGAAGATTTCTAAATTGACATTAGCCCCTGGGTTGGGAGTCCAAGTGCTTCTTGGTGCGAATTTTTTATCCAATTTAAGATTAAAATTTTGGGGGGTGAGGGTGCATTGCGGAAATTGTAAGTTATTCTCATGGTGCGAAATAGTTTTCTCAAATCTAAGAGCGATTGGCTAAGGTCTATCCCTTTGGGTGTAGGGCTGAAGGTGAGTCCTTTGCTGAGGACCGAGAGTTCTGGTGCGCTTAATTTAGACTTAGATAAATTGACAACGAAAGACTTAAGATAAGTTTCAGAAGTTTTAATAGAAGCACATGCATCACTATTATTATTTAGGTTAAGTGTGGGTGGTGGGTGTGACTTATTTCCATTTCCATTGAAATGTTTCCCTTGGAAAGGATCGTCTTTTTGGTTCTCTAGACTCAGTTGGTCGAGCCGGGGTTGCAGTTTGGTTTTCCCCGTCGAGATTTCTCTCTCTGTGACGGCTGTGACGCCTAGATCCCCTTTCGAGAGTTGGCGGGCGTCACACGCGTCTGTGAGTTTGGTTTTTGCTAAAGTGAGGTCTTTTTGTATCTTCTCACATGTCCGTTCCAAGTGTTGGATATGGATCCTCATCATGGTAAGGCAATATTCTTTGGTGGCGCGGGCTCTAAATTCCGCTACCTCCATGTCGTATACCGTGTTACCCGTATAGATTCTGGGTCTAAAGGATGTCGGTACCAATTTAGCGGCATGGCAAGCCTCTAAGAAATCGTTTTGTACTTGTAAACGAGCAGCTTTGCTCTTAATGTTCCTCACACTTTTGTAGAGTGGTAGAATGTTATCCGGTAGTTGTACTGATTTAACATTTGGAGACTGGTTGGTAGTGTTAAAATTGACTCTAAGTCTTTTTGCCGGTGGAGCATCTTCCATCAAAGTGGTTATAGATTCCGAGTGAAAGAGGGAATCACGACTGCCCGATGGGGTCACAAAATTAGTCATAACTGGATAATGGCAGATAAAATAAATAGGTAGAAGGAGGTTTGGCGATGTAACCAGTTATCCCTGTAACAGTGACTAGTTTCCTTCAAGGTGAACTCTTCAGACTGATTATTCTCACTTAAGGATGTTCTATATATACCGGGGTTTGGCATTTTACCGAGGTTTTGTTCACCGGGGTTTGGTATTTTACCGGGGTTCCGAAATTATACCGGGGTTTGTTTAATGGCGGGGTTTACCGTGGTTGGTAATACCGGGGTATGTTTTTTTTACCGGGATTTGGTATCTTTACCGGGGTTTGGTATGTTACCGAGTTTTCACAGTTTTACCGGGGTTTCTAAGTTTTTGCCGGGGTTCCGGATTTTTACCGGGGTTTGGTATTCTACCGGGGTTTGGTATTCTACCGGGGTTTTGTGATTTTTTTCGGGTGTTTTGACTGAAGAATACCGGGGTTGGTATTTTACCGGGGTTATGGAAAATTGCCGGGGTCTATGGATGAAGCCAGTCCTGTGGTGAGGAAAAGCTGTGCGCCTAAAAGACTAAATAGAGCAGAAGGCAATAGAAAAACCGTGCACCAAAAAACAAAAAGAAAGAAGAGAACGGTGATGTGTGTATATACGGAAAGGGGGAAGGGGGAAGGTTCTCAGTGGGGCCTCAGGGGGGAAGGAAAAGATAGGCTAGAAAAGACAAAGAGATAGTATAGGTATAATTAGGTTGAAATTAGTATCCTAGTCCAGAGATGAAAGCGGATGTGCAAAGATCACTCGCCTAAAGTTGGGTGACAGGAAAGGGTCTTCTCTGAGGGCCTCCATCAAATCTTCCTGGATTGGTACTTTAAAGCGGGAATCGAGATAAGGATCTCGATTAATCCAGATGTCGCTTCTGCTGCTAGATAACGTGGTCCAAGACTCCCCCACGATGTGGTCGGGGGAAGTATGGTAATCCCATTTATCGAAGACGGGATATGGGGCGCCGTTAATCTCCTCTTCACTGCTAGGGCTTCTATTAGGGATGTAAACATCTCTGTTGGGTGAGATGTCCTAGCAGCGACGACTGTGGTAGACGAGAAAGAGGTGCTGGGGGGCTCATGGGCGAGCTCTCCGATAGTGTCTAAAATAGCTGCCTCTAAGGGGTCTGCCTCGATGGGTCTTTGGTTACCTTCCCCCTTTCCGTATACACACATCACTGTTCTCTTCTTTCTTTTTGTTTTTTGGTGCACGGTTTTTCTATTGCCTTCTGCTCTATTTAGTCTTTTAGGCGCACGGCTTTTCCTCACCACAGGACTGGCTTCATCCATAGACCCCGGCAATTTTCCATAACCCCGGTAAAATACCAACCCCGGTATTCTTCAGTCAAAACATCCGAAAAAAATCACAAAACCCCGGTAGAATACCAAACCCCGGTAGAATACCAAACCCCGGTAAAAATCCGGAACCCCGGCAAAAACTTAGAAACCCCGGTAAAACTGTGAAAACTCGGTAACATACCAAACCCCGGTAAAGATACCAAACCCCGGTAATAAAACCATACCCCGGTATTACCAACCACGGTAAACCCCGCCATTAAACAAACCCCGGTATAATTCCGGAACCCCGGTAAAACTCCGAAACCCTGGTAAAATACAAAACCCCGGTGAACGAAACCCAGGCCTTCACGTGAATAAATACCTGGAGAGTCAAAAAAAGCTCTCCTAAAATTGCAAATAGGGTAAATAGCTCTCCTAAGAAAACTCTCCTGAATCTATTGGGGAGAGCTTTTTTTCATTTTTGATTAGGGGCCTAAATATCTGGTCTATGGTGGATTATATGAGAAGATAAAAGTATTAATTGTCATCAAGAATGAGTATTTATTATCATGTGTTAAAATGAACCATAAATAAAAGTTAGGAACACGTGCCTTGTGTTATAAAGAGTAAAAGAGTCAGCTTTTTTTCTTATCCAAACAGTTCCATACCCTTAACGTAAAGAAACTTAGGTATAAAGTAGAAAAAATGAGAGACTTCATTCAGAATATTTGAGAGCATGCAACCATTCTTTCTTTTTTTACGAGAAAGGAAGTCAGAGTTGCCAAGACGACAGTCGTTAACTAGAAGGGTCATTCTGATTGGCTATTTTTGTCAAGTGACCCAATGAACTGTCTTGTTATAGTAAGCACAACCACAAAATAGACTAACTTAACCAGACACATATTTCTATGGTATAACCACTGGTTGTTTCATATATCCGACGGTAAGACTAGTAAAGAAAGACTAGTAAAGAATAAACAGCGATGGAGATCCGAGACCCAAGTTGACATTCGTTTTTGTTGAGGAGAGTCAAATTAGCTACAGAGGCGAGCGATAAAAAGCGCACCTTGACCAACATCCAGGCGCGCCCAGGAGAGCGAGAGCGATCGCGCTCCTTTTACGTGAAGGCCTGGAAACCCCGGTAAAATGCCAAACCCCGGTGAAATGTCACCGGGATTTCCACACAGTATATATAGAACATCCTTAAGTGAGAATAATCAGTCTGAAGAGTTCACCTTGAACGAAACTAGTCACTGTTACAGGGATAACTGGTTACATCACCAAACCTCCTTCTACCTATAGGCATCTATTGTTACTTAATATTATCTATGAATATGATACACGTAAATCATTATTATTTTCTATCAACAATAGCTTGGACTTATAATTTAATTTTTATCGCGCCAATATTTTCAATCGTTTTACTGTTCTATAAATAGACAGCGCAAAGAAAATATAATCCCTTAGATGACAATCGAGTCTATCAGAAGCCAATGTTATTAATACAATAAAAGAACTTTCGACACACTATTTGTCCTCCATCAATCTGTCTTTATAACTTTGGCAACATCTTGTTTTAAATTCTACATTTAAAAATCTACATGTAGGCTAGATAGTACTAAAACATTTGGGTAATCAAAATACTGTACACCTATTATACGCGTGGTGTGCCTTGCTAACACGCAGTCACTGCAAATTGCATAGCGCGGACGTGGGTGAAATCACCTGTCAATAAGGCGTAGCACATAGCTATTGCTAAAAATAGATTAGATTTTAATATTGGATGAATTATGAGCGTGGCTCTGCCCTGGGGGTCGGGCATGCACCAAAAACAATATAGGGATCATCCTTAGGGTATAAGGAATAAGTATGTAACGTCTCAAGATGATCACGTAAGAATTGCCATCGCTGCTTCATACTGAGCGACTTGTTTATACGACTAACTTATACGACTGAAGTATACGACTGAAGTATACGACTGAGCCAACTTGAACGTGGATTGAAATTGGTGTTCTGCATAAACGTTTTACCGATCACCCAACATAACCGAGAAGATCAAATTATCGGGGCGATCGAGTGATCGATCACTGATCGCTTCGAGGCCTGCTACTACTTACTAGACTAGCTCGATATACGGCACTATGTGCTTGAGATAAGATTTTGTTTACATTTTAAACAATAGTGAAATTAACACAATAAATTAAACGATAATTCAACAGTCCGTGCACGAAGTGCCGTCAGTCAGTGCCAATACGGCGATGATTTAATACAACCAGCAGTCAGTAAACCAGGTCAAGAATCTTTCCGGACAACTGGGCCAGTATTCATGATGAAAATACCAGACCGAGAGCTATTTTATCGGTAATGACCGACGGTCCGACGGCTTTCTCATAGACTGGTATGGAACAAATATTTCCTATTTAGTGGAACTGTAAAATGATTGTTATGTTGTAAGGCATTTATTTATAAATTATATAATGTTATTTAATAAAAGTTACATGTGTAAACTCTAATGGTTTTTATATGTGTAAATTATTTAATTTTATTTAATAAATGTTAAATTTGTTAAAAACAGTACATTTTTATATGTGTAAATTATTTAATGTTATTTAATAAAAGTAAAATTTGTTAAAATCAATACAGTTTAAAAGATATGGACTATAGTTAATAACACCATTGTTCTGGGATTAACTCTTGATTAGCGTCAAATTTTGACATCAAAGTCTACCAGCAACGTGAGAACAGTGAATCAGTGAATATTTTCAAAATCTTTTTTCTAGACATAGTAACCACATAAATCGTAACCACACAGACGGCTCTCGATAAAGTGGTAATTTGCCGTAAAATCTGAACACCTTGTGTTATAAAACACTTGGTTCATTTCTTGCAAATTTCATTAAAATGACTAATAGTAATATTCAATAATACTAAGGCGGTGATCCATGGAGATTAAGATTAAGCGGATTATCATTTATCATCACAGTAATTCATTAAATTGCCCGGACAAAAAATCCCTTTGCCCGCAGAGATTACTCATCGGAAATTAGACTGAGATTTGCGCATGTGCAGGGGTAATCTGCCTGAGGAGGGCAATCTGCATGTAACATAAATCTAAACTTAATCAGATATTAACTATGGCCTCCAGAGAGTCCACAAGATTTATAGCAACATAACTCTAACAGTAATTATCGGATATCACTGAAAATCAATAGACTTCTTCGTCTCACATCGGATATCACTGAAAATCAATAGACTTTTTCGTCTCACATCCTTAAACATTTCAATGTGGGCGTATAAAAAAGGGATTTTTCATTCAATCAGGAGGGGCCATAATTCAGAAAGTTGCGATACTATATGCAAAAACATCGAAAGATCTTTGGCTTATAAACATGCATTTCAAGTTTCATCAACATTGGTTCAAAATTGTGCGTTTCATACAATTAGGGGAAATAACCCATGAAGTTACAGTCCGATACATGCCAATATCAAAACGAACCAAGATCTTAGGGTGATAAACCTATATTTCAAGTTTCATTGAAATCAGATAAAAATTGTCACCTGTAGACTGTTCGCAAACAATTTTGGGCGGACCAACGAACAGGGGCGACGACAATATACGTCCACATGAAAATGTGGGCATATAAAAATGACTAATACAAACCATCAGGAGTAGGCTCGTAATTTTCATCATAATCCTCTTCAAGGATAACTTGATTATTGATCATCATATTGTGACAATTCACTGTTGTATCAATAACCCTCAATTATTATATCTCACCGTTACCTTACAATAATCTGTAATATATAAGAATCAGTATAGTAAATGAACAGAAAAATGTCTTCACAATTGTTTTTCCTCGGTAGTGTCTTTTGTTTTTATTATCATCTTTTGTCTAGTTTTCACTTTTAAATTCTTTGAACAAATCCCATAGAGGCTTTGCTGGCATATTTTTTTAAATTCGGAAGTTCGCTTGCTCACTTCGTTTAAAGACCACATCAAATGACTCAAAATATTTTTTGGAACGTGTACTCAATAGTTACTAAATCCATTTTATGACAAGTTCAATCTAATCTTATTAAAATTAATTCAGTTATTAAGGTTTAAGTATCTGAGAGCCTAAAACAGTTTTCAAATTTTCAAATACAACCTTAATCCAGTTGATTGGCTGGTGACGTCACAGACACTACACATACAATTACACATCATCTATACAATATATCACTGTCGGTACTATATAACACAGTCCTTCACGTTTACGAAATGGTGCGGGAGCCGAAAAACACTCCCGCAAATTTAGAAATTGAGGAAAAATCTCCTGTAAAAACAACTCTTCTTATTTATATTGCAAGAGTAATTAGGGTTTCACACTGCGTAGCTAGTGTGAAACACTATTGTTTTTGTTAAAACTATTAGGGTTTCACACTGCGAAGCTTGAAACACTATTGTTTTTGTTAAAATTATTATTGTTTCTGTTAAAGTTATTAAGCTTTCATATGTATTACATATGAAAGCTTATTGTTTCTGTTAAGATTAATATTATTATTATTTTTTTTTTTTGTGTTTTATTCACAAATCGGATTTCTCAGAATCTAACCATAGGATCGTTCTGAAACTTTTACCTATCCCCCCAAAAATGGGTGGTGGCTGTTGATTAAATATATTTTCAAAACGTTTTACGTATCCGAAATCACCGAATTTTACGAACGAATGCATTTGACCTACAATGCTGTAACTTTGTGACTATTTGACCTATTTTACTAAATCTTTTTTCTTTGAGTACCTTGAGACAATTACTATAAATCTGCAGTTTCAGATTTTCGAATTTCGAAAATTCGTCGCTGTGATTTCGAACCGGAAGTTTAGACCAATTTGACAACTTCTTTAATAGTTGTACGATTTTCATGAAATTTAGTATCTCAGTAGATCTTACCGATGTGACTTCAAAAATATAATTAGAAATTTTCTAAATTATCTCCCCTTGACGAAATTAAGGATCAAAATTTTCAAAAAAATCGTCGAAATATAGGTCAGAATGACCTGATTTTTTTTTTGGATACTAGATAAGTAATTACTGATTTGTACACAAAATATGGAGTTTGTCGATTGAACGGGAAGTGCCGCCATATTTAAAAGTGAAAAATCAATAAGGCTTTTTTGCTATTTTACTTACAGACTCGGGAGTTATATTTTCTGAATCCTTGATGGAAGGCCTAAAAAATGTCGCGAATAGAATTTTGATTTCGGTCACGTGATGGTCACCATTTTGAATTGAAAATGAAAAATAGAAGCAATTTGAAGGGTCGGGACTTTGGAACACAATTACTCTCCTTCTAATTAAGCTAGAATGTTCAAACTTGGTGTAGACGTTCACTAGGTCAATGTTATGATTGAGTCTAAAGATGAGCATTTTCTGCTTAGGGTAAGCAGAGATAAGCATGCTAATTTGTTGATTCTTTAGGGCACGATAACTTCGGTTATAATGAAGGGAGGGCGGTGAAACTTTTGTCAATAGAGAGTCTAATAGCTAGCCTGTTGTGTGAAATCATTGTATTATTTTTTTCTAAATATCAGGGATAGCCGAAAAAAAGAGATTGAAAATCCAAAAAGTCGTATTTTTACAATTTGGAGCATGTTTAGAGGTCTTTCTCGTAAAGTCAACATAATATTTTTTGGGAACTTCTTCTACAAAGAGTCTTATTGGTAGTCTTTTATATGAAACCATCGATCAACAGTCCAACATATCAGGAGTAGAAGAACAAAAGGATCGAACATTGAAAACGGCACCCTTTCATTGTTAAGCGAAACATGCAGTGTGGGTGACTACAATCTACACATTTAGTCATCGTATAGAGCTTATTCAACAGTATCGAATTCCAGCTGCTTAGGGATATTTTACGTGCACTCCAATGTGTACACGAGACCTTGGTTTTTCGTCCCATCCAAATGACTAGACAGCTGTGCTTGTCAGGCCCTCCGTTCTGCCTCACTGACAAGGGGAACCACGCCGGGAAATCGAGATGAACTTTCTCCGTGCAGAACTTTCAATTCAGGCGAAAACGTTTATTGCATACGATTAAGCTGGTCAGTTGGAGCTTATTTTCAAAAGTTTTGTAATAATCGGTTGGTAATTAAAGTACCGTGCACATTAAACTGTTAAAACAGAAAATTTCGCCCGGTTGAAATGTTTCTTGCTATAAGTCAGCAATTTTCTGAATTCAGGGAGGCTGAATGGCTGAATGGTTAGCATGTGCGCACTGTATCGTAACGTCTGTCATTGAGTCAACGGGCGTCGTTTCGATCTCCATGTTGCACGTGACATGAAGTATGATGTCCAACCTCGTGGGTTTTCTCCGTGTCCTTCGGTTTCCTCCCAACGGCTAAAGACCTGTAAGCGCAAGGGGAGTTTTTAAATAAAATTAAAAACATATGTTAGTCCCGAAATGACCTAGTTTGTGTCGAATGGACATTAGGCCGCATTTCTCTCTTTCTCTTTTATTTTTAAAGTTTTGTAATAATCGGTTGGTAATCAAAGGTACTGTAAAAGTGATAAAACAGATAATTTCGCCCGGTTGTAATGTTTCTCACTTTAAAGTCAGCAATTTGCCGATTTTAAGGGGCAAACGTTTATTGCGAACGCTTAAGCTGGTCAGGGGGAGCTTATTTTTAAAAGTTTTGTAATATTCGGTTGATAACTAAAGGTACCGTGCAAATTAAACTGTTACAATAGAAAATTTGGCCCGGTTGAAATGTTTCTCTCTGTAGGTCAGCAATTTGCCGATTTTAGGGAGGTTGCGTGGCTGAATGGTTAGCACGTGCGCTCTGTATCATAACGTCTGTCATTGAGTCAACTGGCGTTGTTTCGATTTCTTGGTTGTACGTGACAAGGAGTATGGTCGCCTGTCCAACCTCGTAGGCCGTAACCGCCGCTGCCCGGGTAAAATTTCCCTCATTGCACACTTTATGGCGTATGCCCGTCTTCATTAGCCCATTTTAGGAGCAGAACAGTCGGACGTTAAACCCCATTCAATTTCATTTCATTTTCTCTATGTTGCTTATTTATTATAGTGGATAAATATTTTTCTAGTTCTAGGAATTATTTAATTTCTGCATAGAAATCTTGCTTTGGCCAGTTTTTTTATTGCAGAGTGCCATTCTTGTTTAAACAAACATGATCCTTTGTTTAAAACATGCTTAAGAAGTCGTCACGATTTCCTACTTATAACCAAACATATTGGAAATATTAGTCTGGCATTATTAAATCCTAATTTTATTGGTCTTATTTAAAATTAAACTTTCATTTAACTATGAACAACCCTTAACGTGTCTCTTTAAAACTATCAAGTACTCTAAAACAGTAGCTCAACCTTTTGACCTAAACTCATTAATTTACCATTTTGTTGTGAGCGACTTCTTATTCTTCCTATATGACATATTGCACGTGTCTGATTTCAAAGGGGGGTTGGGTGGCTGAATGGTTAGCACGCGCGCCTGTCATTGAGTTAACTAGCGTGTTTTCGAATGCCCGGTTGTACGTGACAAGGAGTAAGGTCGCCTGTCCAACCTGCCATTTTTATTTTTTTTTCCCGCCATTTTCATTTCATTTTCTCATCCGTCTCATTACAGTAAAACAAGTTTCAGTTATTTCCCTTTAGTTTTCAGATTATTGTTATGCCTTGGTGCAATGTTTCATACTATATTTAGACTTGTAACTTCGCGAGTTTTTGACCAATTTTAATAATTTTTTCTTCTTATCCTTTTATTTAGGATACTTGATACAATCAATGACACGTGACGATGAATATGAAAGCTTTCATATCTGCATGGGACAGTAGCAGATCTAGTTATTATTATTTTTTTTTTTGTGTGTTTTCTGCAAATTGGATTTCTCAGAATCTATCCATAGGATCTTTCTGAAATTTTGACCTACCCCCTCAAAAATGGGGTGCGAAAGTTGTTTAAATATATTTTCAAAACGTTTTACGAATCCGAAATCACCGAATTTTACGAACGAAAAAACTGGCAATGCATAGTCGTAACTTTGTTATATTTTGACCGATTTTACTAATTCTTTTTTCTTTGAATACCTTGAAAAAAATCATTTTGATCTGCAGTTTCACATTTTCGAATTTCGAAAATTCGTCGCTGTGATTTCGAACCGGAAGTTTAGACCAATTTGACAACTTCTTTAATAGTTGTTCGATTTTCATGAAATTTAGAATATAAGTAGATCTTACCGATGTGACTTCAAAAATATAATTAGAAATTTTCTGAATTATCTCCCCTTGTCAAAAATAAGGATCAAAATTTTCAAAAAAATCATCGAAATATAGGTCAGAATGACTTGATTTTTTTTTTTTGATACTACATAAGTAATTACTGATTTGTACACAAAATATGAAGTTTGTCGATCGAACTGGAAGTGCCACCATCTTGAAACGTGAAAAATCCCTAAGGCTTTTTTGCTATTTTACTTACAGACACAGGAGTTATATTTTCTGAATCCTTGAAGGATGGCCCAAAAATCGCTGGGAGCAGAATTTTGATTTAGGTCAAATGATGGTTACCATTTTGAAGTGAATATGATAAGGAGTAGCAATTTGAAGGGCCGAGACTTTGAAACACAATAACTCTCCTAATTAAGCTAGAATGTTCAAACTTGGTGTAGACGTTCACTAGGTCAATGTCATGATTGAGTTTAAAGATGAGCATTTTCTGCTTAGGGTAAGCAGAGATAAATATGCTGATTTGATGATTCTTTAGGGCATGATAACTTCGGTTATAATGAAGAGAGGGTGGTGAAACTCCTGCCAATCGAGAGTCTAAACGCTAGCCCGTTGTGTGAAATCATTGTATCATTTTTTTTAAATGTCAGGGATAGCATAAAAAAAGAGATCGAAAACCCAAAAAGTCGTATTTTTACGATTTGGAGCATTTTTAAAGGTCCTTTTCTCTTAAAGTCAACATACATGTAATATTTTTGGGGAACTTCTTCTACAAAAAGTCTTATCGGTAGTCTTTTATATGAAACCATCGACCAACAGTCCAAAATATCAGGAGTAGAAGAATAAAAGGATCGAAAATTGAAAACGGCACCCTTTCATTGTTAAGCAAAACATGCAGTGTGGGTGGCTATAATCTGCACATTTAGTCATTGTATAGAGCGTATTCAACAACAGTATCAAATTCCAACTGCAAAGGGATCTTTTACGTGCACTCCAATGTGTACACGGCGGGAGGGGGAACACGCCAGAAAATCGAGATGAACTTTCTCGGCCAATGCAGGGATCGAACACCCGATCTCCTAGCTAGCAGGCCAACGACTTAGCCACATAGTCTGGACACCCATCGTACATTTCATCCGTCAAATCAAAGCATTTCATTGCATTATACCAATAATTAATTATTCTTAATTTAAAACTTTATTTTAATATCAGTCTGGCATTATTAAATCCTAATTTTATTGGTCTTATTTAAAATTAAACTTTCATTTAACTATGAACAACCCATAACGTGTCTCATTAAAACAAATAAATACTCTAAAACAGTAGCTCAACCTTTTGACCTAAACTCATTAATTTACGATTTTGTTGTGAGCGACTTGTTATTCTCCCTATATGACATATTGCACGTGTCTGATTTCAAAGGGGGGAGGGGTGGCTGAATGATAAGTACGCGCGCCTGTCATTGAGTTAACTAGCGTGTTTTCGAATGCCCGGTTGTACATGACAAGGAGTAAGGTCGCCTGTCCAACCTGCCATTTTTAATTTTTTTCCGCTAATTTTCATTTCATTTTCTCATCCGTCTCATTACAGTAATACAAGTTTCAGTTATTTCCCTTTAGTTTTCAGATTATTGTTATGCCTTGGTGCAATGTTTCATACTATATTTAGACTTGTAACTTCGCAAGTTTTTGACCAATTTTGATAATTTTTTCTTCTTATCCTTTTATTTAGGATACTTGATACAATCGATGACAGATGACGTTGAATATGAAAGCTTTCATATCTGCATGGAACAGTAGCAGATCTAGTTATTAGGGTTTCACACTGCGTAGCTTGTGTGAAACACTATTGTTTTTGTTAAAATTATTATTCTTATTAAGCTTTCATATTACATATGAAAGCTTATTGTTTCTGTTAAAGTTATTATTATTATTACTTTTTTTTTTGTGTGTATTTTCTGCAAATCAGATTTCTCCGAATCTAACCATAGGATCTTTCTGAAACTTTGACCTACGCCCCCATAAATGGGTTGCGAACCTTGATTAAATATATTTTCACCGTACCCGCTCAAGCGTGTTTTACACCACGTGACTTTTATCGCGATTATCCATACACTAAAGCCACCACAGAACATCGCTCATGCTCTCTACTGGCCATAGACTAAATAGCCAACAATCCCTGTGCAACTGATTGTCTCGCTGCCCTGTAAATATCTGTGTACATATGTTAAATTAGTTCTTGTTCAACCTTCCTCGTGTATATATGTTCAAATTGATAAACACTATCTATTATATAAGACTTCACGAAGCATCACATCCTTCACAACTTTTTACGATAATATCCATACAATATTAATATTTACCTCGGTTAAGACAAAAATTATCGAAAAAAATTATCATGTCTTCACAGAAATACATACTATTACTTTAAATTTGAAGGACATCACTCAAAAGTTATCGCTTACTCGATTTCACAACTGCACTAAAATTATTACCGACGTTTTATATCTGATAGCATTAGTCATTCGTACCCTGTTGTTACTCTCAGGCAATATCGAACCTAATCCAGGTCCAAATACACAAAACAATAACCGACTCTCAATAGTGCATTTGAATGTAAGGAGCCTCAAAAATAAACTCGATTTAATAACCGCAGAACTAACTAGATTTGATATAATAACATTAAGTGAAACATGGCTTGACAAAAACATCACATCTGAATCTATAGCTATACCTAACTACTATCTGCCCGTCAGGAAAGATAGAAATAATCGCGGTGGCGGGGTGATTATATATATTCGTAATTCCATATCATTCAAACGTAGACATGATTTAGAAAATGCAAATATTGAATCAATTTGGATAGAGATTTACTGTAATAATAACAAGTTTTTACTTAGTAACTACTACAGACCTCCCTCTTCATCGTCCAATCTCAACCAACTAATTTTTAACTCATTTCAGCAAGCTATTACCGATCCTATTGATAAGTGCATAATTTTAGGAGATTTTAATATTGACTTGAATACGAAAACTACCAGCTTCATTCATGATGCTAAAAACTTATTAGACCTTACTCAATTAGTAACTAAATCAACTCATTATAGCAAAATCGGTAAACAAAATTCCCTACTTGACTTAATTTTAATAAGCTCAACTCTACGCTCTGTTGAATGTGATGTTCTCGATAATTTCTGTAGTGACCATTGTCCAGTCTTCTGTAAGCTCTCTTTTACTGTTACGAAACAAAGGTGTTTCAAAAGAATGGTATGGAATTACGAAAATACAAATCTTGAAGGTATACGCACAGAAACATTGAATACTAACTGGTATAATCTTGTCGATCGTTCTGATATTGATGCATCATGTGTTCAATTTACTAGCAAATTGATTACAATAGCAAAAAACAATATACCAAATAAACTTGTAACAATTAGGCAAAATGACAAATCTTGGATGAATAATAGTATTAGAAAAATGAAAAAGAAAAAAACCAGAATACATAAGAGAGCAGTGAAACGAAATTTGGAAACTGATTGGCAAACCTTTCGTAAAATAAGAAACGATTATATTAACTTGATAAGGAAATGTAAAAAAGATTATTTTGAGAAAATTGATGCAAAAATTAATGATATTGAAAACTTTGGAACAAAAAAATGGTGGAATCTAATAAACGCGTATACCAAGACACACGATGCATCTTCAAACGAGCCCCCTCCACTAACAGTCGAAAACGATACATTGTTTACGCTCAGCGACATAGCCAATGCACTTAATAATTATTTCATACAGCAAACTGAACTACCAAGTACTAATAAACCTCTTCCACCCCTTAAAATGAATACTAATTGCCTAGATAAGATTATACCAACACCTAGAGAAATTAAAGCCGTAATAAATAGCCTAGATACGACTAAAGCCTCTGGACCGGACGGAGTAAGCTCGAAAATTTTAAAATTTATTGTAAATGAAATTAGTAATCCTCTGTGTCAACTCTTTAGATTTTCACTAGAAACACACACTGTTCCAAATTTATGGAAATTCGCAAATGTCATGGCTATTTTTAAAAAAGGACACCCAAATGAATGTAGTAATTATAGACCCGTTTCTCTCCTTAGCATTATTATAAAAATATTTGAGAAAATAATATATAAACACGTCTTTAATTTCTTTAAGGACAATTCAATACTTACAACACTGCAAAGTGGTTTCCTACCAGGTGATTCTACTGTCTTCCAATTAATAAATCTAAATCACTTTTTTTGTCAAGCCATTGATCATAACAAATATACCAGAATTGTTTTTTGTGACATAAGCAAGCCGGACTCTGTCACAAGCTGGATGCTGCTGGGGTCCGAGGAGGGTTATTATTATGGTTCAAGAATTACTTAGAAAATCGACACCAATGCGTCGTAATACATGGAACCTCCTCGGACTCCAGGGGCATTCCCGCTGGTGTCCCACAGGGCAGTGTATTGGGACCGCTATTATTTCTATTATACATAAACGACATTGTGACTGATATACAATCAAACATAAGACTATTTGCAGATGACACCTCCCTGTATATAAAAATAGAAGACCCAGAGGCATGTGCAGTCACCCTTAACAAAGATCTACAAAAAATCAATGCATGGGCGGAAACGTGGCTAGTGACTTTTAACCCCCTAAAGACAGAAACCCTAACCCTCACGACTAAACGCAACATTGTGAAACCTCCCCTATTAATGAAAAAAAATAGAATAAAGGAAGTAACGGAACAAAAACATCTTGGACTTATTTTTCAAACAAATTGTAAATTACTTAGAAAATCGACACCAATGCGTCGTAATACATGGAACCTCCTCGGACTCCAGGGGCATTCCCGCTGGTGTCCCACAGGGCAGTGTATTGGGACCGCTATTATTTCTATTATACATAAACGACATTGTGACTGATATACAATCAAACATAAGACTATTTGCAGATGACACCTCCCTGTATATAAAAATAGAAGACCCAGAGGCATGTGCAGTCACCCTTAACAAAGATCTACAAAAAATCAATGCATGGGCGGAAACGTGGCTAGTGACTTTTAACCCCCTAAAGACAGAAACCCTAACCCTCACGACTAAACGCAACATTGTGAAACCTCCCCTATTAATGAAAAAAAATAGAATAAAGGAAGTAACGGAACAAAAACATCTTGGACTTATTTTTCAAACAAATTGTAAATGGAACAGCCACATTGATAGTATTATAAGTAAAGTATCAAAATTAGTAAACTGCTTACGCTCCTTGAAATATCGCTTAAACAGAAAATCCCTAAATACCTTATATTCTTCCTTCATTCTGCCACACTTTGATTATGCCGATGTTATCTGGGACGGGTGCACCGACTACTTATCTAATAATCTCGAATCCCTTCAGCTTGACGCACTACGCACCATTTGTGGGGCAGTTAAAGGTACTAGCCACGCTTCCCTTTACGTTGAAACTGGGTTTATTCCACTCAAAGAACGACGAAATCGACACAAACTAAGATTATTATACAAAATTATAAATAACTTGACCCCTCCCTATCTTAAGAATCTCATAAATCTAGAACCAACAAATACATATTCATTTCGAAACGAAGATAAAATTAGAGAATTTCGATGTCGTACTGAAATATTTTCTAAATCATTTATACCATCCAGTATAAGAGAGTGGAATAAACTCAGTCACCCTGCAAGAAACTCAAGAACTCTCAAAATATTCTCCGCCCATCTCTCTAAATCAGATATAATAATACCATCTTTTTACTACAATGGTCAGCGGAAACTCCAGATAATCCATAGATTAGTAAACTTAGACTACGATGTTCTGACCTACAGGGTCACAAATACCTCAGACATGTTGCTGACAGCCCTGCATGCCTCTGTGGTCACATTTTTGAAGATCCAGATCACTATCTCTTGCAATGCTCTTTACATTCAAATGCACGAAAGGCAACCATAGACACATTACAATACGATCATAAAAACATTAACTGTCTCTTGTTCGGTTCCACAAACCACTGTACCGATGTAAACAACAACATTTTTAATCAAGTCCACAAGTTTATTGACATGTCAAACAGATTTTAATCATTAGCAGTTTTAATTTACAATATTAGTTTTAAATTTACGAGATGATGTGACCATTAATATATACTGTATATTTCCATCCATACAATCATATTTGTATTTAAATATATTTATGTATGTGTTTGCCATTTTAACTGTGTATATACACCCATCTTGTTCCTTTGTTTTAATATTATGTATGTATACTATTTAGGGAGAGGGGTTTTACATAGGCTAAGCCTGTTCCCCAATCCCATTCAGACATCCTGAATAAAATATTGTTTATAAAAAAAAAAAAAAATATATTTTCAAAACGTTTTACGAATCCGAAATCACCGAATTTTACGAACGAATGCATTTGACCTACAATGCTGTTACTTTGTGACTATTTGACCTATTTAATTAATTCTTTTTTCTATGAGTACCTTGAGACATTTACTTCAAATCTGCAATTTCGAATTTCGAAAATTCGTTGCTGTGATATCGAACCGGAAGTTTAGACCAACTCGACAACTTCTTTAGTAGTTGTACGATTTTCATGAAATTTGATATGTAAGTAAACCTTAATGATGCGACTTGAAAAATGACTTTAGAAATTTTCTAAATTATCTCCCCTTGGAGAAATTGAGGATCGAAATTTTCAAAAAAATCGACGAAATATAGGTCAAATCATCTTTAATTTTTTTTGGGTTGTTAGCTACGAGACCACTGATTCGTACACAAAAAATGGAGTTTTTAGCTAAACCCGGAAGTGTCACCATCTTGAAATGTAAAAACCTCAAACGCCATTTTGCTATTTTACTTACAGACACGGGAATTATATTTTCTGAATCCTTGGAGGAAGGCCTAAAAAACGTCGGGAGTAGAATTTTCATTTAGGTCAACTGGGAGTCACCATTTTGAATTGAAAATGAAAAATAGAAGCAATTTGAAGGGCCGAGACTTTTGAACACAATAACTCTCCTTCTAATTAAGCTAGAATGTTTAAACTTGGTGTAGACGTTCACTAGGTCAATGTCATGATTGAGTGTAAAGTCTGGGGTTTCTGCCTGGGGTAAGCAGAGATAAGCATACTGTTCACTCTCTGGATTGTCCCCCTTTGACTGCTAGTATTAGCGACCATGCACGTGCATTCAACACTTGGCCAGGTGATTTTGAGGTGACAACAGGTAAAGTTCAGTCTTTCAAGATGGATCGTGCTATTTGGAATGGCAATAAGAAAGTGCAAGAATTATCAGTTTTGAAGAAATACAGAGTAAATGGTAATCCACCCAATACTGTTGTCAATTTTGAAGCAGGAAAGAATACAGAGACCTTATCAATGCAGAAATTAAAGAATTATTTGGAAACAGAGATGAAATTGAATACCACAGAGTTGTGTGACATTTTAGGCATTGAAATAAAAAGAGAAAACCTTGTCCTTCTGGCTATGGCGGCAATTTTAGTGGC
This sequence comes from Patella depressa, assembly GCA_948474765.1. Taxonomy (NCBI): domain Eukaryota; kingdom Metazoa; phylum Mollusca; class Gastropoda; family Patellidae; genus Patella; species Patella depressa. The sequence goes on along the minus strand of CAOLEZ010000008.1, from coordinate 6,016,141 downwards.
TAATGAGGAAGAAGAAGAAGCGCAGTTAGATGAATCTGATGAGGAGCCCGCCCGAAAGAAAAAACGTACTAAGGAACCGGCAAAGGTATATATTCTTCGAGACGTTGACTATAAATGTATGTATTGTTTGAGGCGCCGAGTGTCATGAATGAGCGGGACTGGCTGGGTGTCTTTACGAGTACACATTGGTAAACGGAATAAATCTAGGCCAGGTTAGTTAGTAATCACATGAGTTGATTTACGCGTATGTTTGGAGATGAGTACAGGCGTTCATTTCTCAATATAATTTAATTTTAAGAACGTTTTATCAGTCAGAATCTAAAATAAATAGTTAAAGCTCTATCATGACTATTAGTTGAACTCGCATAGTTCATATCGACGGATTCCCGGGGAAAGGGGTAACCTACTACAGGTTGCGTAATACCAGTTCTTGACGATATGCTAAACATTTTATTAGAATCTAAATGAGTATATTGAATACGGTTATGAGAATCTTTTGAAAATGGCTCACGTTGGTGGATATTGGTTATGACCAACGCGCAAGCATTGGACCAGTTATTTAGCACATGTTTAGGTAGATTGTGAGTAATTTTTACATGTGGTCAATTAAATGACACATGTTTTACATAGACTGTGAAAGTATAATTTTACATGTGGTCAATTAAATGGCGCATGTTTTGCGTAGACTGTGAAAGTATATTTTTTACATGTGGTCAATTAAATGGCGCATGTTTTATTTGATATTTTATTTCACGTCTTTAGACAGCTTGTTAACTTTGAAATGCTATTTGAGAATTTGTAAGAGGATATGATTAAGTAAAACTATATTATATAGCGGTTTTAGTGAGGGAAATGAGTAAGAAGGTAAAGGTGGCAGAGTAGGATAGGTTAGATCATGTTGAGATTAGAAAGAGAACAGGAGAGGTCGAGAGAATTTGAAAACATAGGATGTTTTAAAAGATGGGGTGGGGGTCGGAGAGATAGAGCAATGAGATGAGTATTGGATTACAAATATACCTTGAAAGTTTGTGAAAGAAATAAGTGAACATAGGGGGGATAAGGGACAGAAGAGATGAACTGACGATGAAAGGTAAATAGAGCATGAGATATAAAAACGGGAGCAGGGAGATATAAGCAAATAAGAGATAGGTGTAGGAAACTGGGTAAAGTGGCGAATTTGAACTGAAAACGGTAAAAAGATTCGGCAAAGAATTTTTTAGAGATTGGGTGATAAAACCGTGGTATATATTTAGGTCAATTGGGCCAGTAGACCGAATCATTCCCTCTGTTTACTAGCCTATATTTGTCTTCTAGGTAATAGTTCCCCGGCTACCATCGGTGTCTGGTGTCAATAGAAATGAAATAAAAGAGAGAATTTCATATTTGGATGAAATTGTTGGTTGTAGAAAATACATACGTCAGAAAAAGAAACTCGAGAAAGAATTAGAGCACTTTCTAGCCGCGTTAGTTCCTTCTCAGACAATAGAATCCGTCTCGATTTTGCCTATGAGAGAATTTTTAGTAGTTAAGGATGTTGGATGCAAAACTCAAGTTCATATTCCTGAGTGTGTTTTTAAAGGTAGTGGATTCGAAAAGAAGTGTTGTTGCCCTCTCCGCCGGGCAGCCTCCTCACTTGACAGTTTGATAGGACAGTTAAGGACAATTTTTAGAGATCGAGGTAGGGGCTCAATTTGGAATGAGCAACTTGGTTTAGGGAATCCTATGGCATCTTTGGCTATTAAACAACATTTGGAAGCAACGAAAATTGAGCAAAGTGTTGCTATGGTTGTCCCGAAACAGGCGAAACCCTTGTTTTTAGAGAAGATATTGAAGCTTTCTCGATATTTAAAGTTCCTCCTGTCTAACCCTAATTTATCTTTAAAGGAACAATATTTATTACATAGGGATGATGCCTACTTTAGGTTCATAGGCTTTTCAGGGGATAGAGCTGGTGATCTGGGGAGATTGAGAGCAGAAAATGTAAGATACTTACCTGATAACGGAGGGGTATTAGTGCATATGGTTGAAGGGAAAACTATCCAGGGGACGCCGAGAGTTTTTGTGTTAATGTTTAATGAGAATAGAGAATTGTGTCCTATTGTTGGTTTGCAGGACTATTTGTCATTCTGCGATTCTAAAATTTTTGATAACCTAAGACAGGGTTTTTTATTTCGCTCATGTCGTTCTCTTGTCGATGTAGGTAAAAATAAACCGGTTTCATCGTCTGGTATGAATATGCGTCTAAAGAAACATTTGCATAATGCAGGTCTGTGGGCTGGTGAAACGCCTCACGGTGCAAGAGGCGCATGTGCTATGACATTAAAGTTATTGGGCGTTTCTGATCAAAATATTCAAGCTCATGTTGGTTGGAAGTCATCACAAATGTTACAAAAATATACATCTGTGATGTCGTTGGTCGAGAATAAGGCATCGGCAGCGATGCTGTCGAAGGAGTTGGTTTGTGACGATAGAACAAATGAGGTGTCAGAAATGAGTTCTGATTTGAATAATTGGTTCAACTTGAAAGTGATTTAGTGTGAGTAGCGAGATACGTAATATAATTTTGTTATTTCAGACTGAAATTGAGAAGGAGGTTGCGGAGTTAAAAAGGGTACTTGATCAACAGCAGAAAGTTCAAAATGAAGAATCGGTCGAATCCGCTTTACGTCAGGTGAAAGAATACGGTAGTCGAACATTTGATTTTAACCCAGACGTCTTTCTGCAGAAGCTAATTACTTTGGAACAAAGAGCTAGGAAGACAAATCATCCTGAAAGTGAATCCTTCTCGTTTGTTTTACAACGCTTTAATCATAATAAGTTTCATCCTCGAGTAGGGAGCTTAACCGTAGCCATGCTGTCAACAGCTAACGAGTCTAAGATTTTGAAAAAGGAACACGAATTCACGAAGTCGTTTCCCAACCCGATGCCACAAATGCATGGTGGTTTTGTTCCGGAACCGACCCGTAATGGGTATAGACCTACACCAGAAAGATCAGGTCCAAGATGTTATAATTGTAATGAATTTGGGCATTTTGCTAGAAATTGTTTCAAAAAATGAGTTCACCCCAATGAAAATATTTTATTTTTTAGTCGAATGTTGGAGTTTACAAAGACAACTTGGTCTCCCGGATATCTTATGACGGTAATGCATTATTGTGTACAGAACATCCACGGGCAGAGGACGTAATTGACAAAGGATTACATCCAGATTTGCGTTTAATCCCCTTTAGAAGAACCGACAGATTTAGGGCCGGTAATATTCATAACTGTTTTCAAGAGTGGGAAAAAATTGTCGAGAACAATCGCATAGATAACATTGATGTTTTGGATGTCATTAAAAATCGTGTCAATATTCTGGAATATATACGACCTTTTTGTGGAACTTTCGCCGGGCAGGAATATCAAGAAAATTTTCCACCGTCTAAACAATTTCCTAATGCTAAAAGCTGCGAACAGTTTCGGGTTTTCATCAGTAGTGAGATAAAAAACCGATTGAAAACGGGAGCAATTTCGATTTGTAGTTCAAGTGATAAACCGTATCTAATTTCGCTATTAACGGTAGAGCCTACGAAGCCCCGGTTATGCTTAGACCTCAGATTTTTGAACTGCTGGATGAAAGATACGCCTTTTACATTGGACACTCTTAATAATGTACCTAGAATTATAGAGAAAGATACATTTATGTCAAAATTAGATGATAAATCTGGGTATGACCACGTGTTAATTTCCGACAATTCAAAGCCATTGTTAGGATTTTCGTGGAATGAGGTGTACTATGTATGTAATACCATTCCTTTTGGGTGGAAAAATTCAGCTTTCGTTTACCATAGTCTTAATTTAACAGTGGCCTCATATTTAAGGACGTTATCAATTAATAATTTAATTTACATCGATGACCGTCTTATTGGTCAAATTTCAAATCACAGGTATTCAGATACTGATTCTTTCTTGAGGGCCTCAGTTGCCTTGTATGTGACATGTCAAATTGTTGTTCGGTTGGGCTATTTTGTTGGTTTAGGAAAGTCAGTTTTCACACCCATACGTTCAATTGTGTTTTTGGGCATGTGGATAGATTCACAAAAACAGGCATTTTTGGTTCCCAAAGAAAAGTTAGAAAAATTTGCTATTTTGAGAGAGTCTATTTTGGCTAAGAAATCAGTATCTTTAAAAGTACTTCAACGGTTTATGGGTAAATGCATCTCATTTATGCTGGCTATGCCTGGTGCACGGCTTTATATTTCAGACATATGTATAGCCCTGTCAGAGCATTATAGGTCCGGCAGCTTTTCAATTGTGATTACGGGTACGTTAAAGGACGAGGTCATTTTTTGGCGATTCGTAGATAATTGGGACGGTTTCTTACCTTGGAAATTAGAAAAGCATAAGGTAGTAAAATTAACAACCGATTCCTCGAATTATAAGTGGGCTGGAAAATTTGAAACTAATGACATTAGTTTAGAATTCGGTGATTATTGGCATGCCGACGTTTTGGATTCTCATATCATTGTAAAAGAGGCCAGGGCTATAATTCTCTCTTTGAAGTCGGTTAAGAATTATATTCCAGACTCGCGCATTGATATTTTATGTGATTGCAAGTCATTTATTGATGCTTGGAATGGTCAAGGTTCAAAGTCTCCGGAGGTAACTGTAGTGCTTAAAGAACTTTTCATTTTAGTAAGAGATTTGAGAATTTATTTAAATTTCTGTTTTGTAACTTCCGAACAAAATCCTGTAGATGATTTATCGAGATCATTTTCCAAAGAGGAAACTATGCTATCGAATATAGCCTGGGAAAGGGTACAACAGTTAAGGACAGGAAACTGTCATACATTAGATTTAATGGCACTCGACTCGAATGCTATGGTAGCAAGGGATGGTAAGCAAATTAAGCACTTTACCCCATATGCCACACCCCACTCGGCTGGAATAAACATGTTTGCACAAGATATTGATCCCGCGGAGATTTGTTATGTGTTCCCACCCTTTAAATGTATTGAGGCAGTTTTGGCTTTTATTTTACAACAAAACTTATCTTGCACTTTAATTGTACCGGATTTCCCTGTCAAACAGTCATGGTGGCCAAATTTAGTTTATTCTAGCAGTCTGTGCGTTACGTTAGGAGTGAAAGGGGATAAAGATATTTTATTGTATCCATCTAAGAAGGGGTATATACGTGATAAGAAAGGTTTGCCATGGAATTTGTTAGTTTTCCACATATATCCTACACGGCTTAGTAAATGTATCCGTTACGAACCCCCTGCAGTTTTACCGCATTCGAAAGTTATTATTGGCGATTCGATTGTACGGGTATTAAAAGATAAGGTACAATGGGCCGTAAGGTCTGTTAGTGGGGGGCAGATAAGGGATATAGTCAGAGTGCTGAATGAATTCGTCTCTCGTTATAAACCGGTTTATGTTCTGGTCCATGTTGGCTCAAATGATTTAAATGTGTCAAATTTAACCCAATCGACTGTTATTGAAAATTGCGAAGCAAGTGTTAAGCTGTTAAAGAGATGTTTGTCCGACTTAAAAAATAGATTTGGCTGTTCGGTTTTTATATCGCAGGTATTGGTTACGATGAACAAAAACGTTAACAAGGGGATTTTAATGTTAAATGAACTGTATGAAAGGCTGTGCAGAGAAAATAATTGGAAATTTGTAAAACATGATATCTCGGTAAATCATTTACGTGATGGATTACACTTGAATAATAAAGGGGTCGATGTATTTATGAACAGTTTGAGGAGATTATAGATAATGAATATACAGTATGTTGTGTAGTTAAATACCTGGTCGGGAGTTTTTAACACTATCACATGTGTTACCGTGGCATTAAATAAACATGTTATGGCTAAATTTAAATTGGTGATGGGATAATTTAAATGTGTGATGGGATTAAATTAGTGTTGAAAATATGTTGTTTTGTTGTATATTACTTGTCGATAGTGGTAGGAGGGTTAGCGCACTATACCTCCAATACTTATATCTACAGGGCAAAGGGGCAATCCAGAGAGATCAGTACACTGTTCACTCTCTGGATTGTCCCCCTTTGACTGCTAGTATAAACGACCATGCACGTGCATTCAACACTTGGCCAGGTGATTTTGTGGAGGCTAAAGAAAAGGACATGAAATGAAATGGGGTTTAACGTCCCACTGTGCTGCACATAAACTGGGCTTGTGGGGGAGGGCATGCGTCGTGTAGTGTGCTATGGGGGAGGTTTTGCCTAATCAGCGGCGCTGCGACCTGCCCTTGCGTAGAGTTCCAGCTGACGGGATCTTTTGCGTGCACGCCGATTTGTGCACGGGGCCCTCGTTTTTCCGTCCCATCCGAGCGACTGGACGGCTGTCCTTACCGGGCCCTCCGTTCTGCACCACTGACAAAGGGTGGGGGGTCTGGGTGGGCTTTCTCGGCCGGTGCGGGAATCGAGCATGCGGCCTCAAGGCCGGCGAGCCGGCGTCTTGCCCATTTAGCCACTTTGATCCCCCAAAGAAAAGGGAAACCTACGGAGGGAGGCAGAGGTTGTGGAGTCTAAGCATTGGATAAGGGGAGATGAGACGCGAGGAGGGGAAAATATAAAAAAAAACAAAAAAAAACAAAAAACACCCTCAATGCACTTTGTCCTGTAGTCTTTATAGTGTTAGCGCACTATACCTCCAATACTTATATCTACAGGGCAAAGGGGCAATCCAGAGAGATCAGTACACTGATTTGTTGATTCTTTAGGGCACGATAACTTCGGTTATAATGAAGGGAGGGCGGTGAAACTTTTGTCAATAGAGAGTCTAATAGCTAGCCTGTTGTGTGAAATCATTGTATCATTTTTTTAAAATATCAGGGATAGCCGAAAAAAAGAGATTGAAAATCCAAAAAGTCGTATTTTTACAATTTGGAGCATGTTAAGAGGTCTTTCTCATAAAGTCAACATAATATTTTTTGGGAACTTCTTCTACAAAGAGTCCTATTGGTAGTCTTCTATATGAAACCATCGATCAACATTCCAACATATCAGCGAAACATGCAGTGTGGGTGACTACAATCTACACATTTAGTCATCGTATAGAGCTTATTCAACAGTATCGCATTCCAACTGCTTAGGGATATTTTACGTGCACTCGAATGTGTACACGGGACCTTGGTTTTTCGGCCCATCCGAACGACTAGACAGCTGTGCTTGTCAGGCCCTCCGTGCTGCCTCACTGACAAGGGGAACCATGCCGGGAAATCGAGATGAACTTTCTCGGTGCAGAACTTTCAATTCAGGCAAAACATTTATTGCATACGATTAAGCTGGTCAGTTGGAGCTTATTTTCAAAAGTTTTGTAATAATCGGTTGGTAATTAAAGTACTGTGCACATTAAACTGTTAAAACAGAAAATTTCGCCTGGTTGAAATGTTTCTTGCTATAAGTCAGCAATTTTCCGAATTCAGGGGGGGCTGAATGGTTAGCATGTGCGCGCTGTATCGTAACGTCTGTCATTGAGTCAACGGGCGTCGTTTCGATCTCCAGGTTGCACGTGACATGGTGTATGATGTCCAACCTCGTGGGTTTTCTCCGTGTTCTTCGGTTTCCTCCCAACGGCTAAAGACCAGTACGCGCAAGGTTTTTTTTTAAATAAAATTAAAAAACATATGTTAGTCCCGAAATGACCTAGTTTGTGTCGAATGGACATTAGGCCGCATTTCTCTCTTTCTCTTTTATTTTTAAAGTTTTGTAATAATCGGTTGGTAATCAAAGGTACTGTAAAAGTGATAAAACAGAAAATTTCGCCCGGTTGTAATGTTTCTCACTTTAAAGTCAGCAATTTGCTGATTTTAACCCTAAGAACTCCTCCCCTGTTAAAATCGATCGCCGGCGATCGATAAATTCATCACGTCATATCCGAAAAAATATTCACAGTAAACGAATATCATTTATATCATTCGAAAGCCACGAAAATTCCCCATAAAATGAGACTAAGAACGGGCGATTATTCAACATAGAAGTCGTGTTATTCGAGTCTAGAGTCTAACAAAGATGGGTAACTCTGTGAGCGTAAACAAATGACGTCGTGTAATTTATATTTAGCAGAAGTCCTATTATTTCGTGTACCTATAGCCGTAAAAGGTGGTTTATTACGTTTAAAAGAGAAATTATTAAACCGAAAATTAAGAATAGAAGTTTTGTTAAGTTTTCCAATGATTAAACACGTGTGATCTTGCATATGTGAGCGATGCCTATGAATTCAATTGAGCAAACAGGTGACCTAGATTCGTCCGACGAAGAATTTGTCAACGAGAGATCCTGATTAGATTAGATGAGTGAGTTTTGTTTACTAATTTATTTTTTTACACCAGAACAAACGTAAACTTGATGATGATAATTATTTAATTGTAGAATGTGTGCTTATTTCTACCATGAATTATCCATTTAGCATCGAATTATCGGTAAATTAGATCAAATATGTGGCCTAAAATGTAATACTAATACTAATAGTAATAGTACTACAGTAGTATATTTCTCGGTCACGTGCGTATGGCGGAGTACGCACATGGCTGACTTGATGAAAAGGGGATGTTTTCTGTTTCAATTAGACAATTTGAGCATGAAATGCAGAAACCCGCGTATAGTTATTCAAATTACAAAAATAGGTTGCCAGGCAACGAAACATACGCCCACACAGCAGCCAAATCGTCCGGGCAGTCAACAAGAGTTGTTGCATATTAAGGAATTATCAGAAAATCATTAGAATTTGTTTGGTTTTTATAATCAAACGTTTTTTTTTTTAAATCAGATAATAATTGTGACCTCCAGAGGCACAACAATCAGGGGACATAATTCAGGAGTAATGACCCGATGGGCGCAAATATCGAAAGGAACCAAGATCTTTGGGTTATAAACATACATGTCAAGTTTCATCAAAATCGATTCAAAATTGTGACCTCTATAGGGTCCACAACCTTGATATAACATATTTTCATACTATTTGTGTACAAATGGCGGCCATTTTGTCCGTCAATTCTAGTCCGATTTTCACGTAATTCAAACTCTCTCTTCATTACCATGTAACGATGATATAGTTCAACTTTTTTTTAAATCGGATAATAATTTTGACCTCCAGAGGGACCAAAAGCGAACAAAAGCGATTTTTCGGACAATCCGGGGACATAATTCAGGAAGTTATGATCCAATGGGCGCAAATATCGAAAGGAACCAAGATCTTTGGGTTATAAACATACATGTCAAGTTTCATCAAAATTGGTTCAAAATTGTGACCTGTATAAGGTCCACAACCTTGATATAACATATTTTCACACTATTCGCGTACAAACGGCGGCCATTTTGTCCGTCAATTTTGGTCCGATTTTCACGAAATTCGAAATCAACCTTCATAACCATGTAACGGTGATATAATCAAACATTTTTTTAAATCGGATAACAATTTTGACCTCCAGAGGGACCACAAGCTAAAAAGGGCAATTTTTCGGACGATCAGGGACCATAATTCAGGAAGTTACGATCCGATGGGCGCAAATATCGAAAGGAACCAAGATCTTTCGGTTATAAACATACATGTCACGTTTCATCCAAATCGGTTCAAAATTGTGACCCTTATAAGGTCCACAACCTTGATATAACATATTTTCACACTATTCGCATACAAATGGCGGCCATTTTGTCCGTCAATTTTGGTCCGATTTTCACGAAATTCGAATTCAACCTTCATAAACATGGAACGGTGATATAATCAAACGTTTTTTTAAATCGGATAACAATTTTGACCTCCAGAGAGACCACAAGCTAAAAAGGGCGATTTTTTGGACAATCAGGGGCCATAATTCAGGAAGTTACGATCCGATTGGCGCAAATATCGAAAGGAACCAAGATCTTTGGGTTATAAACATGCATTTCAAGTTTCATCCAAATCGGTTCAAAATTGTGACCTCTACACTGTTCACAACCTTGATAAAACATATTTTCACACTATTCGCGTACAAATGGCGGCCATTTTGTCCGTCAATTTTGGTCCGATTTTCACGAAATTCGGACTCAACCTTCATAACCATGGAACGGTGATATAATCAAACGGTTTTTTAAATCGGATAACAATTTTGACCTCCAGAGGGACCACAAGCTAAAGATAGGCTGGCACTGCCAGGCAGGATACGCCCACATTTTCGAGAGATGGATAGAGAACAAACAATACGGAAAGTGATTTTTCCTACATCATTAAGTCCTGTATTTCATACTGTATTGGGAGCAGCCATTTTGTTGGTCAGTTCCAGTCTGATATTCATGAAATTCGAAGTCGACAATGATTATGGTGTGATGGTACACAACCTAGAAATGTGACTTTTCGTCAAAATCGGATAAGAATTGTGACCTGTACAGAGTCAACAACCATGATATACCATATCTTTACACTATTCGCGTACAAACGGCGACCATTTCGTCCGGCAATTTTGGTACCATTTTCACGAAATTCGAATAATTCAGGAAGTTACGATCTGATATGCGCAAATACCGAAAGGAACCAAGATCTTTGGGTTATAACCATGCATTTCAAGTTTCATCAAAATCGAATTAAAATTGTGACCTTTACAGGGTCCACAACCTTGATATACCATTTTTTAACAGTATTCACGTACAAACGGTGGCCATTTTGTATGGCAATTTTGGTCTGATTTTCCTGAAATTCGAACTCAACCTTCCTTACGGTGTAACGGTAATATAATCAAATGTTTTTTTAAATCGGATAATAATTGTGACCTCCAAGCTAAAAAAAAAGGCGATTTTGCGTATAATCAGCGGCCATAATTCAGGAAGTTACGATCCGATATGCGCAAATATCGAAAAGAAGCAAGATCTTTGGGTTATAACCTTGAATTTCAAGTTTCATCACAATCGAATCAAAATTGTGACCTCCACAGGGTCCACAACCTTGATATACCATTTTTTAACAGTATTCGCGTACAAACGGCGGCCATTTTGTATGGCAATTTTCGTCCGATTTTCCCGAAATTCGAACTCAACCTTCCTTAGGGTGTAACGGTGATATAATCAAACGTTTTTTTAAATGGAATAATAATTGTGACCTCCAAGCTAAAAAAAAGGCGATTTTGCGTATAATCAGGGGCCATAATTCAGGAAGTTCTGATCCGATATGCGCAAATATCGAAAGGAAGCGAGATCTTTGGGTTATAACCATGAATTTCAAGTTTCATCAAAATCGAATCAGAATTGTGACCTCCACAGGGTCCACAACCTTGATATACCATTTTTTAACAGTATTCGCGTACTAACGGCGGCCATTTTGTATGGCAATTTTCGTCCGATTTTCCCGAAATTTGAACTCAACCTTCCTTAGGGTGTAACGGTGATATAATCAAACGTTTTTTTAAATAGAATAATAATTGTGACCTCCAGAGGGACCACAAGCTAAAAAGGGTGATTTTTCGGAAAATCAGGGGCCATAATTCAGGAAATTACATTCCGATAGCCGCAAATATCGAAAGGAACCAAGATCTTTGGGTTACAAACATGCATGTCAAGTTTCATCAAAATCGGTTCAAAATTGTGACCTCTATAGGGTCCACAAGCTAAAAACGTGATTTTTCGTACAATCAGGGGCCATAATCCATGAAGTTTTGATCTGATACATGCCAATATCGAAAGGAACCGAGATCTTTTGGGGATAAACCTATATTTCAAGTTTCGTCAAAATCGGATAAGAATTGTGACCTGTAGAGAGTCCACAAACAAATTGTGGACGTCCGGACGTCCGGACGGACAGGGGCGACGACATAATACGTCCACATGAAAATGTGGGCGTATAAAAAGGGTGATTTTTCGGACAATCAGGGGCCATAATTCAGTACCTTTGATTACCAACCGATTATTACAAAACTTTAAAAAGAGAAAGAGAGAAATGCGGCCTAACGTCCATTCGACACAAACTAGGTCATTTCGGGACTAACATATTTTTTTAAATTTTATTTAAAAACTCCCCTTGCACGTACTGGTCTTTAGCCGTTGGGAGGAAACCGAAGAACACAGAGAAAACCCACGAGGTTGGACATCATACACCATGTCACGTGCAACCTGGAGATCGAAACGACGCCCGTTGACTCAATGACAAACGTTTCGATACAGCGAGCACATGCTAACCATTCAGCCATCCAGTCTCCCTGAATTCGGAAAATTGCTGACTTATAGCAAGAAACATTTCAACCGGGCGAAATTTTCTGTTTTAACAGTTTAATGTGCACGGTACTTTAATTACCAACCGATTATTACAAAACTTTTGAAAATAAGCTCCAACTGACCAGCTTAATCGTATGCAATAAACGTTTTGCCTGAATTGAAAGTTCTGCACTGAAAAAGTTCATCTCGATTTCCCGGCGTGGTTCCCCTTGTCAGTGAGGCAGAACGGAGGGCCTGACAAGCACAGCTGTCTAGTCCTTCGGATGGGACGAAAAACCAAGGTCCCGTGTACACATTGGAGTGCACGTAAAATATCCCTAAGCAGTTGGAATTCGATACTATTGAATAAACTCTATACGATGACTAAATGTGTAGATTGTAGTCACCCACACTGCATGTTTCGCTTAACAATGAAAGGGTGCCGTTTTCAATGTTCGATCCTTTTGTTCTTCTACTCCTGATATGTTGGACTGTTGATCGATATCACCTCGGTGGAAGCGGACGTTAAATAAAACTAATAAAACTAATTCACACACACACACACTCGATGGTTTCATATAAAAGACTACCAATAAGACTCTTTGTAGAAGAAGTTCCCAAAAAATAGTATGTTGACTTTATGAGAAAGACCTCTAAACATGCTCCAAATTGTAAAAATACGACTTTTTGGATTTTCAATCTCTTTTTTTCGGCTATCCCTGATATTTAAAAAAAATGATACAATGATTTCACACAACAGGCTAGCTATTAGACTCTCTATTGACAAAAGTTTCACCGCCCTCCCTTCATTATAACCGAAGTTAGCGTGCCCTAAAGAATCAACAAATCAGCATGCTTATCTCTGCTTACCCTAAGCAGAAAATGCTCATCTTTGAACTCAATCATAACATTGACCTAGTGAACGTCTACAACAAGTTCGAACATTCTAGCTTAATTAGAATGAGAGTTATTGTGCTCCAAAGTCTCGGCCCTTCAAATTGCTTCTATTTTTCATTTTCAATTCAAAATGGTGACTCCCGGTTGACCTAAATCAGAATTGTATTCGCGACATTTTTTAGGCCTTCCTACAAGGATTCAGAAAATATAACTCCCGAGTCTGTAAGTAAAATAGCAAAAAAGCCTTATTGATTTTTCACGTTTAAAGATGGTGGCACTTCCGGTTCAATCGACAAACTCCATATTTTGTGTACGAATCAGTAATTCCTTGTCTAGTATCGATAGGGCTGGGTAAAATATCGATATAAATCGATAGTATCGATTGGACGGCCCAGATAAGCACTATCGATAGCGGTGGGTTACTATCGATTATCGCTCTTCGTCTATTTTTCTTGCGTCTGAAATGTCAATGTTTTCTTTCAGTTAATCATAATACACCGCTCACTTTAATTACTATCAAGTATCAATGTAACACAACAAAATTGTGACTGCTTATATTTTTGAACAGCCGTTTTCATAAATTCACTCTCATTGAAACATTACTTTAGTTTTGAAGAATTTATTGTTGACTATCGCTAAATCGGAGATACCCGGATGTGTAAATAAAGTTAGAGTTATATCCCTTTGCAAGCTTCAGAATTCGTCTACTACAGTTCACTATTTCTGTACGTGTGCCTCAGTAATAGAGTACCCGGTACAATAAATAGCACACATGGACGACAAAACGCTTGTTGATTTTCCCGGTAAAGCTAAAAGTGCTGTGTGGAAACACTTTGCCGACTTTGGGTTTTAGGCAGGAGCGAACGATCTTTCGCAACTTCGTATGGCTTTGAACTTACACTGTTTCCGGTCTTGATGACGACCGTGAAAATAAGTTTGTTTTCGATATTATCGATTATCGACCGACATTTCACTGCCGATTATCGATAGTAAAAATCACTATCGATACCCAGCCCTAAGTATCGAAAAAAAAAACTAGGTCATTCTGACCTATATTTCGACGATTTTTTTGAAAACTTTGATCCTTAATTTCACCAAGGGGAGATAAGTTAGAAAATTTCTAAAGTCATTTTTCAAGTCGCATCATTAAGGTCTACTTACACATTAAATTTCATGAAAATCGTACAACTAATAAAGAAGTTGTCGAGTTGGTGTAAACTTCCGGTTCGAAATCACAGCAACGAATTTTCGAAATTCAAAAATCCGAAATTGCAGATTTGAAGTAAATGTCTTAGGATACTCAAAGAAAAAAGAATTAGTAAAATAGATCAAATAGTCACAAAGTTACAGCATTGTAGGTCAAATGCATTCGTTCGTAAAATTCGGTGATTTCGGATTCGTAAAACGTTTTGAAAATACATTTAATCAAGGTTCGCACCCCATTTTTGGTAGGGTAGGTCAAAATTTCAGAAAGATCCTATGGATAGATTCTGAGAAATCCGATTTGCAGAAAACACGTGCAAAAAAATAATAATAATAATAATAACTTTAACAGAAACAATAAGCTTTCATATGTAATTACATGAAAGCTTAATAATAATAAATAATAATTTTAGTAATCACAATAGGCTTTCAGACGAAAGTCTGAATATTAACAAAAACAATAGTGTTTCACACAAGCTACACAGTGTGAAACCCTAATGACAATTTGACAGAAAGAACAGTAGGCCCTATATTATCAGTTATCGATATCAGTAGTTCAGCTCTGAACGTAGGTGCTGGTCATATTGGTTTGAGGTAAGCAAGGTCTTATTTTCTCACTATGGTGTTCATTTACATTGTTCAGGCATTCACATAGACTAAAACGCGACCATTTAGCAGTAAAAAGTTGCCCAGTGAAATTGGCTGGGGCAGATTCCAGTTTCGACATGTATGGCACGGGACCTGAACGTAGTACTGGCTAGTGTAATGAGACCTACATCTACGTTCAGGGCTGAACTATGATATCAGTTGAAATAATGGTAGATTTGGGTAAATCGTGCTTCTAAAAGCCACTACTGAGTGCAAAGATTAAGACGGGAAGACATCAGTGGACACTGGAACCATTTTTCTAAGATTACCCATAATAATACCTACTAGATTCGTTCATAAATTTTTAAAATAGTAACAGGTCATTGAAAGTGAACATTTCCCCAGCATGTCTTTGTTGATGAAATTCAGGGGGTCATTTTAAAATCAAAATCAAGCGCCTGCTTCAATGTCACCGGCCAATTTTCATGTATAGACATGCCATGATGCATGATTTCAAAGACTAGTCTACCCGGTCGGTAATTGTTATAATTAAAACATTTTTTTTAGTATAGAATTGTCGCAAATACAAGTGATCCTGGAATTCAAACTATATCCAGTTAAAGTATCTTTGTCATAAATTTCAAAGTATCACGATACAGAAGTTTAAATAAGTCTAAAAACAGCTTACATGGAACATGGACGAGTTGCAAAGTACAATGCGCATAAACGGGTGCGCGGCGAGTAGCTGGCTGTTGCTATTCATCATAGAACTGTACTAGAAAGGAAGTCCGACTGGCGGTTTATGTTATACATCGCATGCGCGAAGTCAATACCCCTCAAGTTACTTCCGGTTAAACAAAACCCTGAAGAAATGCGTATGGAGTCCTGTGAGCTTCGGAATAAAATAAGAAAAAAACATCGTCTGCACAACTTCCAATTACCAAGATATATTCGAAATGAATGTTTAACCATGTGTAAGTTATTTTGTATCAATACGGTTAGTTGTCAGTACATTTTCGTTCGTATAGAAGGATACTACGGTACACAGCCGACACGGGTCTTACAATACTAATAGTAGTAATAGTCAATAACACAATGTGACATAAAAGTATGATAAGTTATTGAATTTTCATTCAATTGCAATATAAAACCTAAATTTGTTTCTATTTGATTATAAATAATATTTCATCAACGTAATAAAAACTATGCAGCTAGTCTAGAATTAGTTCAGCTCTGAACGTCGGTCTCATTACACTCACCCTGACCGTTCAGGGAATGGCCTATTCAATCAATGTCGAAAATGATTTGAACCCCAGTCAATTTTACTGGGCAACTTTTCACTGCGAAACATCGGAGTGTCAATCCGTGTGGACGTCTGTACAATGTAAAGGAACATCTTAGTGACAAAATAAGACCTTGCTTACCTCGCTAGACTCAGTATGAGCGAAACAACACGCTGTTTAAAATACGTCCCCTCCTATCAATCTATTCTTTCGCCACCACGACACAGCGTGTTGTGATGCTCATACTGACTCTAGCGAAATGAGCAAGGTCTTATTTTCTCACTGAGATGTTCCTTTACAATGTACACGCGTCCACACGGAGTGACACCCATCGTTTAGCAGTGAAAAGTTGCCCAGTAAAATTGGGGGTCAAATTATTTTCGACATTGATTGAATGGGCCAGTCCCTGAACGTTCAGGGTGAGTGTAATGAGACCGACGTTCAGAGCTGAACTAGTCTAGAATCTACAATTTTCTAATTATACAGGCCTGTATTCATATAGGACGGAAAGCATTTTTTACCACAGGGACTTGAAGGGATTAAAATAAAACTTCTTACTACTGCTTGACTATAACTAGCCTATATGATCAACAAGGGATGGCAGACGCCATCTTTGTTCTGCCTTTTTTGATATATTGTCTGGTGTCATCTCACAATACTCACTAGTTCTGACACTTCATGTCATTTTTATTGCCAACGAGACTTTATTTGATCATTATTCACCTTCCGATGTAATTAAATTTGTCCTTTTACAGCGTTATTAATAACAAATCAAACTTGAACCGCTATCATTTATCCGCAATCAACTTGCCGAGACCGGAAGAAACTCGAAATAAGGTCAAAAGAAGTCTGTGTCACTCAGTCCCTTTATAAACCTATCATTACTCGATATGTGCATAGGAACTGGGTGATCAAGTCTCAATCAACAGCGGCCTGGCTTCGTAAGTTCTATAACGTGATAAAGCCTACGAAGCGAGGCCGCTATTAGGCGAAACTCGATCACCCAGTTCCTATGCACATATAGAGTAATGATAGGTTTATAAAGGAACTGGGTGACACAGACTTCTTTTGACCTATTTTCGGAATACTTCCGGTCTCGGCAAGTTGATTGCGGATAAATGATAGCGGTTCAAGTTTGATTTGTTATCAATAACAGTGTTAAATGACCAATTTAATTACATCGGAAGGTGAATAATAATCAAATAAAGTCTCGTTAGCAATAAAAATGACATGAAGTGTTAGAACTAGTGAGTATTGTGAGATGAATTCAGACGATTCATGGTATCTCAGTCAAAACAAAGATGGCGTAGTGACTTACCTTCTTGTATTTATTAAGCAGTGGTAAGAAGTTTTATTTTAATTTATTTTAATCCCTTCAAGTGCCTGTGTTTTTTACCGTCCACCGGAGCCTGGTTTATTGCGCATGTCTCAAATTTACGTCCTTTTGCAGATCACATGATCAAAAATTGTGTAAAACGTCATAATGCATACGCGCGGTTCAACCGAAAGTAGAGTGGTTAAAACTGTTACCGATCCGATTGGTCTCTTATCATCCAAACAAATATTCTACGAATATTAGTCTGGATGGGTCCTCAAAATTTGACAGAAAGTCGGTCACTGTCTGGATTATCCAGTCTTTTAAGTTACCACGTGCTGAATCTATCAAAACATCTCGCTTGTCAACAATGACACTCTCTAAAATTTTGTTTTAAAGTTTTTAATTGAAATGGTAATTTTCTCTCGTCATGAATCAAACGTATGGCTTCTCACAATCTCCTTAATTACGATTCATGCTGTTGTATCGTCTCTATTTTGTTTCTAATAATAGATGTGCCAAGTGAATTGTGGGATATATTTTATCCTCGCCTTATAGAATCTATCAAAATCGGCCCGGCTTCATAATATCTATCACTTACCGAGACTTTAGCCAAAGGGTTCCATTGCCCATGTGTAACCGGGAGTTTGTTTTTTTATGTGGTAGATTATCCAGTAATTTTCGTCAATAATTGAGAACCGACCCAGACCCTCCGTGCGTTGAAGACTAGGGGGGTCTGGGTGACCGAGACTACGATCCGATTCGAATTTCCCGTTTTAAAACCAGCTCTCTGATATTGTAACGCTCCAATTCATCATACGAATTGTACTTATTTGGTTTTAAAGTATCTAATTCAGCCGATAAATCCATGAAGTCAGTGCTTTGGAAATCGGCACGGTAAGAGGGGCGGGGGGCGTTTGCCATGTAAATATGTTGCAGAATGACAAAATGATAAGATAAAAAATAGCAATTTATTATTTATGCACTCCTATTCCTTGTCTTAGAACCTTTACAGTTCATCAACAATCTAAAATAAAAATAATGAAATTGCTTAAAGCCCCAATAACACTCTTGTTGTAACTGAAAAATATGTCCCAATCTTCATTCTGGTCAACAAATCGTATTATTTTAGAATATTCCAATTAAATGATGATATAAATTTCATCTTAACACACCTAATTTAAAAAATTGGAAAAATTCAACCAATTGATTTGAAAAGTCTAACGTAAACATTTTCAAATGCCCAGAATTCCAAACAACCAATCAATCGTCGCGGGCTATGGGAGACTCACCCTCTCAGAGAAAATTTTGAAAATTTAACTACCGCAAATGCGTTTTCTGCTATTCTAGCCTGTGTGAGCAAGTCCAAAAGTATCCAATGGTTCCGAATTCCAACCATCCAATCACACTGTTGCAGTTGAATAGTCAACTCAGTACAAATTCGTGGTATTCAATTAAAAGAAAAGTGAAATAAGTGTTTTATTAGGACTCGATGACAGTAAGGGAAGAAAAACTAGAAATGCCCGAAGCAGGTTTACAGGCTGCGGCCAGTTTTCTTCGAACCCTCAAGAAAATTTTGGAATATTTCATGACCGCAAACGCGTTTTACTGCTATTCCAGTCCTAAAATGAGTGTGTTTATTAGATTTCGGGCACTTTACTTTGCCAAATTTGGGGGGTCCAAGTATATTCAGACAGCCCTAGGAAAACAATTCATTAAATGATTTAAATGATATAATTCATTAAATGATTTAAATGATATAATTCATTAAATGATACAATTCAATTCATTAAATGATACAATTCAATTCATTAAATGATATAATTCATTAAATGATACAATTCATTAAATGATAAAATTCATTAAATGATAAAATTCATTAAATGATAAAATTCATTAAATGATAAAATTCATTAAATAGATAATACAATTCAATAAATAAATAATAAAGTTCAATGCATGAAACAGTTCAATAAATAAAACAATCCAATCAATAAATAAAACAATTAGGTCAATAAATAAAACAATTAGGTCAATAAATAATGGAGTTAAGTAAATAATACATTTCAAGTTCAGTAATTAATACAGTTCAATAAATAATAAAGATGCATTATGTAAGATTTTAAAGATGCATTATGTTAGATTCGGATTATGAGATGACCATTCTTGCTATGACATCTCAAAAATAGATAATTAAAACAGTGAAAATTTCATACAAATTACTTCATTTTGAGCCAAGTTATAATTGTTTGTAGTTTTGACAAGATTTGTGACAAGGGGACTGGTATATTCAAAACTTAGCCTTTCTCATTTTTAGATTAAATTTTTATTAATTTAAAATGTTGAGTATCAATGCCATCAAGAGATGATTATGGTCTTGTTTTGTTAATAAATAGGCCTCAAGAAAGACCTGCAATAGGCAGATTTAGCTCTTGCATAATGTATGTTTCAAAAAAGAACTGACAGTCCAGTGACAGATCTTGCTATACTATAATAGTTGCAAATAGAAAAAAAGAATTTCATATTACTATTCACAAAGCATTCTCAGACTTAAGTTGAGAATTTACTCAACAATGTTCACCTTATTTCAACTAAAATATAGTCATTTATACAATTCTTGCTGTTTTCATGTTTTAAGTACATCAATAAGAAACTATGTGTAAAGTTTTGTGTTTCTGGATCAAAGATATTTCTCATAATCAGTGATTGAAAGTTGAGCAAATTCTCAACTTAAGTTTGAGAATGCTTTGTGAACTCGGGGCTATTTTAAATATGAATGTTGAAACTTTTGATAAGAATTTCAGTGTAATTAATAATTTATATTATAACATTTGAGGTCAAAATTAACAATTTATTGGTATATGATGGAAAGTAGACTATTCTTTATTAATTGGAAGGTTAACATACAACATTTTTTTCATTTTCTCAGCCTTTGACCCAACCCTCCCACTGTAAGGATGCTTCCTCTTGTTTCCAGATGCAAGTTTTTTAGAAATAGTACATCCGTCTGTTTGTTTTACATGTTGCACCACTGGTGTTTCTGTGGGTTGTAGAACAAGACCCCTTTCCCCATCTCTTATGACCTGCTGCTCTAATTTTTCCCGAACTGATAATAAGTCGGCAAAAACATCCTCTAAAATATTTGGAATATACTGATGGTATGTCAGTGAATTAATTTGTTTAATAACTTCTCTGCATTTTGTTGCAATATGCAAACTGTGTTTTTGTTTAAATTTTAAATTAAAGTTTATATTTACATTTTCATCATTAGCATTTGTATTATTATTTTTATATGCATCAACAGCAGTATCATCATCATTAAAATTTATGTCATTATTACATGTATCATCAACAGCAGTATCATCATCATTAAAATTAACATCATTATTATATGTATCATCAACAACAGTATCATCATCATTAAAATTAACATCATTATTATATGTATGATATTTACATTTATAAAATCTTGTTTAGCCATTGTCAAATCAAGAGTAAAAAAGGAGAATTGGTATAATGTTTGGGAAAACAGTCCCATGTAATTTTTTTATATTTTATAATGGCAAACATATGTTTACATGGCATGCCACATTTCTCCCAGTCAAAACATGAACAGCTTGGTGTTGATACAGGACTGCCCCAAAATACAGTATGTTGCTGATTTTCATGAGTGCAGCTCTTTACATGGTATCTACACTGGTGTTCAATTTCTTCAATCATATCTCTGTAATTATAATTAGAAGAAACATTGATCCAGATATGTGTACGATTTTATAATTGTCCCCTGCCTTTCGAAGAAAGTGGGGGACTATTAAAACGGGTTTGTCCGTCTGTCTGTGTTAGAATGTTCAAACTTGGAGTTCGATGATGAACATTTTCCGTTACAGTAAGCAGAGATAAGCAATCTGATTGGTTGATGCTTTGGGGCACGGTAACTTTGGTAATAATGAAGTAAGAACAATGAAATTCAGAATATAGATTCATTATATCATCACCTTGACTAAGTTTGATAGTGAGAATTTACTTCTTAGACTAAGGAGCGATAAGGAATTTGAATGGTCAAGACTTTGGAACATAACTCTGCTTTTAATTGAAGTAGAATGTTTAAACTTGATGTGGATTTTTATTAGGTGAAAGACTTGACTGAGTTCAATGGTTAACATTTCGAGCTGAAACTAAGCAGAGCTAATCAATTTCATAAGTCAATACTTTGGGACAATATAATCTTGTTTCTATCTGATAGAGAGTGAAGAGACTTAGTGTATAGTTCGATTGCTCCATACATTTGAAAAAAATAAATGTGCAATTAAATAATATGTGTCATCTATTTATTTTGGGATTTCGGTGGGGGACATCAGCCTCACCCTTGGCTTGTTTTGACTAGAATCATCAAGTTCGCGGTAGGAAACTTTTAATATAATATTTAATTATATATTCCAGGTGTGTGTATCAAGAATAAGTTCAAATTTGTACTGTACACAGTGATATTGGTGAGAGATTTTAATGATATACACTTACTGTTTTATATCTTCTGCGAGATTCATTTTCTCCATGCAATGCTTTATAAAAAAATGTGGCCTGTTATGTAGAAATAGGGGTATTTCTTTATTGTATGATCTGGAATAATTAGATTGGCGCACATTTGCCAGAAGGTACCTATGTAAATCAAAAATATATCATTTTTGGTAATTCACAACCATTATAATTTACAACTAAAAATATATGGTAAACTGTAGACCTGTTTGAACTGTGATCATTGAAATAATATTGTCAACATTTTCTTCCATATAAGTGGTTTTTAACTTTGATGCATGGGTCAATTTTAGGATGCCTGTAGTAAGAATATTGAAACAAAAAGAAGGGTTTTAATATAAGGGAGACTACTCCATTTAAAATTAACACCAAAATAGATACCAAATGGGTATCGTTTCTATAATCCATTAGTTTATTAATCAGAGAATCAAATACATTTTATTAATTAACTTACTCGTTATATTTGTCAGGTAAAAATTCATTGCACAGTACAGAGACCATTTCACTCAGGGTTTTATTGCGGTGTTTTTGAAGGTAATTGTATTTGAATTCCTTGTTTTGCCTTTCAATTCCATTATTGGTGTTGATGGCAACTAAAAGACGATTTTTTCGGAATGCCCAAACCCATCTCTGAAATAAAGGTAAAATAATTATCTACTGTTATTTCTGTAGACATTGCCATTCGCCAAACAGGAATTTTGCAGAGATAAACATTTACTATCAATAAAACACACCTTGTATTCCCTGAGCCATGTTTTTTTAAACCAAACTTGTAGCTTTTGATTATTAAGCCAGACTTCACTCGTCTTTAAATCAGATGTGGCATCTTCAAATTTATCCCTAGTTGAAGCATGCGCCACCCGTCTTAATCTTGCTAGTATTTCTGACTTAATAGGCGTGACACCATTTTCTGTTTTACTCGTCCAACGTTCCCACGCCTGCTCTCTATGGAAGTCGCAGAGATATACATTGCAATCTGAAAATAACCAAAAAATTGGATGCATTTAATATTAGTTGATTACTTTTCCCTGCATCATGTATATCCCACTGCTAAAGACCCCTACGCGCAAGCGAATGTTTTAAATAATATTAAGCCATATGTTAGTCTCAAAATGACCTAGTTTGTATGGAGTGGACGTTAAACCCCATCTCTCTCTCTCTCTCTCTCTCTCTCTCTCTCTCTCTCTCTCTACATCATATATATATCATGGGTTCCCAACTTCTTGCATTACAGCCCCTGATTGTCGAAGAATCCTGTTTTTATCTTGTGGACAATGCAGATTTTTATTCAATTGCCTTAAATATTGCAAGCTAGCGATGCCATCGAGAGTTGATTATTGTCTGGAAAAGTTCATTAATGTCTAATTTAAAATTTAGATAAAATTTCAGGCCTAAAGATAAACCTGAAATTGGCAGATTTAGCTCTTGCATAATGTATCTTAATCAAACTCTATTTCATTGAAATGTGGTCGTATATTGTCGTCGCCCCCGTCTGTCGGTCCGGCGTCCACAATTGCTTGTGGACGCTCTAGAGGCTAAAGTTAATATCCGATTGACTTTAAATCTATACACAGTGCTTAAGGTCATGAGACGAAGAAGCCTATGGATTTTCAGAGATTTCAAATAATTACTGCCAGAGTTATCTCCCTTGATAACTTCAAAAAATCTTGTGACGTTATAGAGGCCAAACCTCAGATTGATACACAGAGTTTAAGGTGTTGAAACGAACAAGCATTTTGATTTTCAATGAATTTTGATAACTGAACAGCTAAATCCATGATATTAAATGTTTCATGTATATACTAATTGTTAGTGTGGGGTAAAACTTTATTCTCATAATTACATGAGTTGTTACCCTAAATCAGATTTTAGTGTATTACAAATGTTTCATTACCAAAAAAAGTAAAAATATGCGACAACCTTTGTTGATTGCCCGGACGATTTAGCTGCTGTGGGCGTATGTTTTGTTGCCTGGCAACCTATCTTTTTATTTATTAAAGTATGATATTAATTTCAGAAATAAATTGGATACAAGGTTCTACAAACCAGGAAATACATCCTCAATGGATAGAATTTCTTCCTCGCAGAAGTCGGTCATGAATGATCTTGGCTTGAAGTTTGGATTTAGTCTAGCGAACTCTGTCAGAGCTTCTGTTATTGACTGTTTACTTTCATCTTCAACTACAAACGAACCGACAACTTGATAATTCTGATTGGTTTTTACCACAATGAAAAAGAGTGGCAGGACATAGCGGGTGGTTCTATGTGTAGCATCCAGGAGACATAATTCATCTCCATATATACTGAGAAGTCTTTGTTGCCATTTGGTTTGGTGGATAAATAGTAGTTTTTGTTTTTTTACATCTGCTTCTTTTTCAGAAAGATCTAAGTCTCCTGCTGGTCGAAAATGAAAAATTGTATCTGGAGATGCTTTTTGCCAACTGGAGATCTTATGAATAAGATTTTCTTGGTCGATCTTTGAATGTCTGTAAACATATTGAAAAAAAAAAGAGGGGTTTTATTATAAGGGAGACTACTCCATTTAAAATTAAGAATAAAAGACTCAGATGGAAATAAAACACTAAGTTGCATTCTAGATCAGGGGTGTCAACTAGGCATTGCTCTCCTTTGTTTATTAATGGTTTTTTTTTGGGGGGGGGGGCTGATGTGATTAAAGGGAGATAACTTATTTTTTTACATTGAGATTTATTGTCACTCTTATGTAAATAACTTCGGCTGCTGCCAGCCATTAGAATTTAGCTTTTAGCACACCATACTAATCATGCTATGTTAGTAGATTTATACCCTTCTCTGTTTGTTATGAAATGTATAGTTTATGTTAACTGTAAATTATTATTTTTCCATATGCTTTAATTAGATTTACATTTAAGAGCAGCTAATATTAGGCTTTCTACCTGTGAATCATAGAAGCCCTGTATATATGAGATCTTATTTCCGATTTTGTTGGAAAGAAACGTCTGTTTGATTTTGGTGGAATCGTTTCACCAGCAAACATCACTCTGCGTACATGATATTTGAGATGCCTTCGAACATCATTTACATCTGTCACCCCCTCTTCAACAAGCTCTGTGATGTATGCATCTAAACGCTTATCCATAGGCTGTATCATTCCTCCAGACTAGTTGTAAAAAAGAAAACAACAGTAAAATATTTATAAATCTTTTAGTTTTCTCCAGGTTTCCATTTTTCAATCTGCCTGGTATTGAGATAGTTTTATGGTTGTAAACACAGTTGGAAACGGCAGGAAATTTAGATATCAATTGACACTATAAGCTGATGCAGCACCAAAAGTAAGGGAAGTGGTGTACTGGCCAGGGGTCTGGAGAGGGACACATTCATTGTGTAATATTTGTGAGTTGGTAAATTAAAAAAAAATATTTTATTAAAGTGCATCAAATCAATAATTGTGAACTTTATTTCTCAAATCCCAATAATATTACATATAAAATGCTTTTATTTATTATTATTACAGGTATACTGGTTCTGGTCTACATATTCTTCATCAACAGATTTTGACTGGCCTGATGATAACTTATTACTAATATTAATTATGTGGTTTTATGACAGCTTCAAAATAAAAAGATAGATGATAATTAATAATAAAGAAAGGTCAATAGCCTGACCAACGTATTCTGTTGGTTATTCAACTGTTCACTGCAAAATATAAACAGACTGTGAGAAACGTTAGAACATCAAAAGAAAATTATTAAGCATTAATAATAATTATAAATTAAATATTCAATCATTTAAGTGGGTGCAGAACGTTAGGATGTTAAACCCCATTTCATTTCATTTTTATACGCCCACATGGAAATGTGGTCGTATATTGTCGTCACCCTTTCTGTCCGTCCGTCGTCCACAATTTCTTGTGAACGCTCTAGAGGCTAAAGTTAATATCAGATTGACTTTAAATTTATACACGGTGTTTAAGATCATGAGACGAAGAATCCTATTGATTTTCAGCAATATCCGATAATTTATACCAGAGTTATGACCCTTGATCACTTTGAAAAATCTTGTGAACGCTCTAGAGGCTAAACTATCCGATTGACTTTGAATTTGTACACAGTGTATGGGGTCATGAGACGAAGAATCCTATTAGATTTTCAGTGATATCTGATAATTTCTGCCACAGTTATGGCACTTGATCACTTTGAAATATCTTGTGGAGGAAGGCCTTGAGACAAACAATCAAAACAATTCTAAACATTTCTGATAATTACTTAATAGGAAATTACTCATAATAAGATTATCATGTGTTGTAAATGTTCTCCTTACTGACAAAAGAAACAATATGCGACAATCCTTGTTGACTGCCCGGACGACTTAGCTGTTGTGGGCGTATGTTTCGTTGCCTGGCAACCTATCTTATTGTTAATACATGTAAAAAGAT
This sequence comes from Patella depressa, assembly GCA_948474765.1. Classification (NCBI taxonomy): domain Eukaryota; kingdom Metazoa; phylum Mollusca; class Gastropoda; family Patellidae; genus Patella; species Patella depressa. Next base: position 5,989,745 of record CAOLEZ010000008.1, on the reverse strand, counting down.
ACAAATACCTCCAATGTGGAATTAGTGATTGATATTAAGATGATTCGTTTTAATATATTTTGAAGTAATTACAGTAGAAATGATATTATTACCAACATTTGAATCTGTTTGTAGTTGTGTATATAATGTAAAGCAAAACAGAATAAAATTTGGAAATCCAGTTAACGTTTACCTCGCCAATGATATGATTTCTGTGTGCGTCTGGGTTTGGAAAACTTATGTAGAATCGTCTTTCAAAGTTTGCCCCAGAGCCCAATTGCTGCCTAAGTTTTTTTGACATCTCCTCTCTGGGCCATTTTTTGTTAGCTTTAATCTACAAAAGAAATTCTGAATACATATATTTAAAAAAAGCAAAACGAAACCAAAGACAACAGTTTCTGGAATATAAAATGATACTTTAATTTAAATATATTTCAGGCTTTTTGGAGGAAAATGCAGAAATACACTCTACCTGGAATTCCGGAAACTTTAAAATCTCTCTCACTGTAATCTGAGCTGGGCAATCCAATTTCTTGGAATTTTGGAAAATAAAGTTTCTTTTCTCAAACATGTGGTCACCTTCCTGAAGAAAAGATTGATTTTTTGTTAGTAATTGTGGAATGCAGGTGTTGGATCTTAACTGTATATATTATCAGATTGAACTAGACAATTAATTCTGTTTATAATAAGTATCAAATGTTATATTAATGTATACAGGAAGTATTATTCCTTAAAATATTACACCCATCCTGTACGTGAGGGGGGGGGGGGGTAATTTACATTAGTGGCTTCCTTTATTTGTACAAATTCAGGTTACTTACTGTAGTTTAAATATTTTTATTACTCTTTTCGACTCGAAACACGTTTTTTTGTTTGTTTTTATTGGGGGGGGGGGGTAGTCAGTGTTTGCAACCAGAACTATACATGGGTGGAAAACTTCTTCTACATAGATATGGTTGGTATCCGTGGATCTATTTATAAAATAAACAGTGGGTCATTTTTGACACACAGGAAATGTTTTACGGATGGTACAGAAAATAATCTCAAATTGCCCACATCTCCGTTATTTCTCAACGAATCGTCGCCGGGTTTTCATTTTTGGATTCTTTTCACGAATCCCATATGGTCTTTGTTTACGGTTTTTCGAACTTCGGAACTTCGCACGTTTAATTTTAGCATCACAGACCGTTTACTTCTGTATGACTACTTGGATATAAAAAAAAAAAAATTTGACGAAGTTTTAAATTTGTCTTTACTTTAGTGTTTGCAGTCAGCGCATGTAGTTTATGCGTTTACCTTTCTTTGCTTCTCACACTTCTCTTTAGCGGCTGCTTTCCGATTGAAACCATGTTGACAGTCTAAGTACTTCTTGTTTCCGACAATGTAGGGTATGCCATCGAAGCTTAGACTGTCTTTAGTTCCTGTGGGATCATTCCATCTTATAAAATGATCAGTTGTCGGTTCTAGAGAAATATTAAATAATATTACGTTAATGAAATGGCGTGTTTCCCCATTGAAAGTGACGCAGGACGTGGGGAGGGGGGCCTGACAAGGACAGCTGTCTAGTCGTTCAGATTGTACGAAAAAACGCCCAGGCACACATTGGCGCTCGCGAAAAAAGATCCCTTGACAGTTGGAATTCATCAGTAGGTATGGGCAAAATTTACTTTATGGCACATTGTCTGACGTATGTTCCGTCTTTATTGGCCCACTTCGGAGTGGGACTTTAATAAACTCAATTTCATTTCCATAAGTATTTTGGGGGTTTGGGTAAAACTCGAAGGCCGTCAGACGTGTACGGGTTACTAAAAGTAAAAGGGGAGATAAGTTTAAATTATGCACTAAAAGGCTCAGACCGATAAGATACTAAGTGCACTAGCTGACCAACTCTACTGTCTTTGTTCTTAAGCGACATTAAAGGGACAATAACATTCTTGCTGGCTTGGTAGCTCCAGAAAATAAATCATACCCTTATTCTAAGTACTAGATGTTTAAGTGTCCTACCTGTTGTGTAAATTATCCATTACAACCTATTTTACTTGTCCAGAGGGTTCGAAAATATTTTAAAATCCAAGTCACATTTGAAAAGGTTTACGTTAGACTTTTCAAATCAATTGGTTGAATTTTTCCAATTTTTTAAAATAGGTGTGTTAAGATGAAATTTATATCATCATTTAATTGGAATATTCTAAAATAATACGATTTATTCACCAGAATGAAGATTTGGACATATTATTCAGTTACAACAAGAGTGTTATTGGGGCTTTAACGTAACGTATTCTTCCACAAAAGTGATATCGCGAAATGGAGGCAGAATATTTGGAGTTATCATGTAGCAGTAGTTCGTTTAGCTTGGGCAGTGTATCGGATACAGATACGTCGCGAGAAATGATTAATATAGCGCCATATATGTTTTGAGCCGTATTTATCTGACTGTAGTAGTTCCGTAGAGGATGGCGATGTAGAGAATACGGGATCTAACAATGACAATCATTGTTGCGAGACTAGATTCTCTGGAATGGTACGTACCGGAATATATAATATTTTACACACTTATTTTTGTGTTCTAATTTGTTGACTGAATGACAGTTTTAAAATTTTACTAATTTATAATATCTATTAAATTATAGATATTATATAGAGAAGCTTGATTTCTCGATTGAAGGGTGTAAGTGATCAAACAACAATTTTTTGATTGGTTAGAAGCGTCTAACCGCGGGAAAATTTACAGTTACTATTGTACACAATTTAATCATATGGAAGAAATAGCTATAGTACTCGTTGACTATTTTGTTATTTGATTTCAGATCGAATCACCGATGTTTTTATAATAAAGTTAATGTTAATCGTATTGTTTGTATGATCGTATGATCATTGTTTTGTTTTTAATGAAGTATTCTTGTATTGTTTGTTAATTGGCGTTATGATTTTAGCAATTTGATTGTTTGATTAGTGTTTATTGTCAGTATCAGAAAATGCCGAAGTTAAAATCAGAAAATGCCGTGGTATTTCTTAATAACACAATTTGTAGTCCTTCACTTAACAGTCATGTAACTTGCAAACGTTATTATTCATCCGTCGATGATAGACAATGATCACGTGACAACCATAACTGAAATGGCTATAAAATAAAGTTCTGTACGACTATGACAATACGTACGTAACTAACGTACGAAAATTAAATGGTAATAGGTAGGGTGAGCCTGTCGTTCAGATTGCCTGTCAATACAGTGAAATCCCTCTATTAAGACCACATGTGGGACTGTCTAGATGTGGTCTTAATAGTGAGTTGGTCTTATTACTGAGTGAGCATGCTTTAGACAAATTCAAAGAAAAACAGACAGTGTTAGGTAAATTATATACAGTAAAGACATACTTTATTACTAATAACAGATGTAATGTTAAAACACGTCATAATAATTATGCATGTTATAAAGTCTTTGATCACGTTATAATTTTTAATTCATAATGCTTCCTTTATTTATCTTCAATTTTCGATTAAAATCCTGCAACCACCCTTTAAACAAAAATTATGTCATCCATGCTATTTTATTATTGGATCTCCACGTAACCGGCAGACGAAAAATGTTCAAATAATAATCCTGTCATCCACGCTTTTTTATTATTGGATCTTCACGTAACCGGCAGACGAGAAATGTTCAAATTTCTAAACATGTTGCTATTTTGACACCAGAACAAGTTTAGCCACGAACAGAGAGCGTTTTATCTGGGAGGCCACGATAATTCACTCCTCTCTCATCCATGTTGTAGATATCCCGAGCTTCGTAACCAATGACAACGTCAGGTACACTATCAGTCCATTCTTTCACAACGTCGTCATTTACGCTACCACTTTCAACGTACATCTTGTAAAATGAATTGTTGTCTTTCTCTAAATCTACTTTTTCACGAAGCGTAGGACCGGAGATCGGCACATCATTGTAATTTTTTTTGGCTTCTTCCCTCACTTTCTTTTGATAAGTTCTACTTTTGCTTTCAGGCCTAATTCTACACGAGTACGCTTATTACTACGGGTTTTTTCCATTACACAGGTGAAGGTCGAATAAGAAATGATACCCTTTTGACAAAATTTAATCGTACAAACAGACGAAGGCCGAATAAAAAATGATAATCTTGACAAAATTTACTCGTATAAATTGTAAGAGTTTAAATCACTTAATCATTATTAATTACTCTATCTAAATTAAACAAACAATGAGAAATTCCATTGTTTAAAAATGAAATCAACAAAGAAAGATTAGCGGCTCGTTAAATTGTTGCTATAAATCAGTCAACCACGACTGTTTGATCTGTCGTTAGATTGACTAATCCCTGTCAGTGGTCGTTATCGTTTTGATCTCGGTCGGGAGCTGATTAATCCCAATCAGTGGTCGTTATCGCGAGTCACAAAAACAATGAAATTGACTGATTGGGACGGGCTTTGGTGGTCGTAATCCGTAATAGTGAGTTGCCCGTAATACTGAGTTCAATTTATAAGGAATATAGAAGAAAAAAATTGGTTCTTTTAATATGTGGTCGTATACGTGAGTTGCCCGTAATTCTGAGTTGGTCGTTAAGCGGGATTTCACTGTAGTGTATAAAATAAAAAATCGATTTAGAACTGCTTTATTGGCATAATGCCAACCGATATGTCACGTATCATTGGAATTCTCCAATGGAGATTCTGTCGGGGAAAACATCCACTGTTTCTCTCCCCGTGTATTCGATGTTCCATCAGGGAATTATATCCAATGACGATTTAAATTTACCTAACAACTGGTCAGTGAATCCATCAATGTATTATTCAGTTATTATTTTAATATCTACCGGTACCTGAAATTCACACGGACAGAGCGTGGAAGACGTGCAATTCTGAAACCATGCCGAGACTGTCTTCAATGACCACGTGGCTTATTTTAATGTACCTTTTATGAATAATCAACAAGCTTGTTTTGAATATTTTACCGGATTATAGAAAGAATATCCATATCCCGACTTGACTGACATTCATCGTAGGAATGGAACCCGGGAAAAGTTTTATTCTCTGTTTGCGTATTTCGAAAACTTCAATTAAGTTAGGTCGCAGCCCATAGCAATCGTTCGCAAAATGTTCACTGCATATCACTGTTGTGACTGTAGGTTGCCAATCAGGATTTGAATTGTTTACAAACGCAATCCACCTTTTCCGTAAGATTTCATCCTTGGGGAATTTATGAAACGCCGGCACATTATTCCCCTTTTCCTTGTTGGAATTTCCACAACTCTCAATAACACAACGATAATACGGCATCTTGAAATACACTCCGAAATATTCTAGTCATAAATATATAATCTATTACAACTCAAGACGAGAAAGGTCGGCTTTTGAAAATGCTTTAACTATTATAGTATAGTGATATGTAGCTTACGTGTAAAATTACGAGTTAATGATTACGCCAGTCAAATGTTAATTGGACCGCGAAATACACACGTGTTAACTGGAGGTGTGTATACAGTGATATATCGTACAGATAGTGCTATATTGTATAGATAATGTGTATAGATTATGTGTAGTGCCTGTGACGTCACCAGCCAATCAACCGGATAAAGGTTGTAATTGAAAATTTGAAAACCGTTTTTGGCTGTCTGATGTTTAAACGTTAATATCTCAATTAATTTTAATCAGATTGGAGTGAACTTGACGTAAAATGAATGTAGTAGCCCTTGTCTATAAGCTCAATGAATTTAGTTTACTCATTTTATGTGCTCTTTAAGGTACAGCCCACCCTTACAATAAGTACCCTGGGTATTTTGTCAGTGGGTAAGCTTAGTTATATTAGTATAGTAGCCAAGGGATTTAGAGAATCTTAATTAAATTAATAGGCCTAGTTGACTTCTTTTTACTGATCACAGAGAGAGCAGATTATTAGGCCTACTATAGTTTAATTTTTTAATGGTACGGTGGGCCCATATTGCCAAAAGTTGCTCTAGATTTATGAGTAGAAAATTTTGCCGTAGTTAAAATTTCATATTGCCGAATCTCGTGGTCTACAAGTTCTAAAGAATTTACGTATTTTAACTTTAAATTGTCCGCCATTCCGATTTACATCGTCAAGCAGTCAGTGACGTCATTAGTTTCTGCTGATACCTTAGCGCATGCGCAATAAACCAGGCTCCAAGAAAGTTATTTTTAGTCCTTCTCTCCCTTTCCCTTTTTCACCCTTTTGCATGGCGATTTTTGTTGAATTTTTGGTGTAGAATCGAAGAAAAGGGTTTGAAAATACATTTTCTGCCAGGTTTTGGTGAATATTCATGATTTTGAGGCGGAAGGATAGAAGAGTTGTGAGGTTGGTTACGTTGAAAGGGAGGGCCGAAAATTGCAAGGTTAGCTGTCTCTACTTCCAGCTTGTCCATCTCAAGTTTTTCATGAAGAACCTCATACATGCTTTTGGGCAAGAGTCTGCCACATGTTGCTCCATCTGTGGCAGAAAACGTTTTTCCCAACGAATATTTGGGAAAAAGTTACAGCCGGTCTAAGAGACGAGAATTAACATTAAAGTCAATGGGGCAATAATTAGTGATCTGTGGCCATATGAATAGCAACAGCCAGCTACTCGCCGCGCACCCGTTTATGCGCATTGTACTTTGCAACTCGTCCATGTTCCATGCATTTGCTTGTTTGCACCTTGTGAATGTACAAACAACAAAAGTTAATATCCGATTTGTATGAAATTTATATGTATCGTTTAAATTAGTATGAAGACAAGATTTCATAAGATTTGTACATCATTTGAATTAGTAAAGAAGTCTATTGAATTTCAGCAATTTCTGTTAATTATCTTTAGCTATGGCCCTTGTTTCATTTATTTGCACCTTGTGAACGCTCTAACAACAAAAGTTATCATTCGATTTGTATGGAATTTATATTTCATCATTTAAATTAGTAAAACACAGAAGCGTGCTGTATTTTAGCAATTTCCCAATTACACCTAGAGGTGGTCTTTTTCACTTTGTTGCATCTTATGAATGCACAAACGACAAAAGTTGTTATCCGATTTGTATGAAATTTATATCTCGTTTAAATTAGTAAATTGAAGAAGTCTATTAATTGCAGCAATTTCCGTTAATTACGTCTGATGTGTACATCATTTGAATTAGTGAATCAAAGAATCCTATTGAATTTCAGCAATTTCTGTTAAAGATACATTATGGGAGATACTTATAGAGAGTTGGCCATTCTTGCTATAACAGTTCAAAAGTAGATGATGAAAGAAGAATATATTGAAAATTTCACTCAAATTACTTTATTCTGTACAAAGATATTAACGTTATGATTTTTGTCTAGAAATGGGGGCCAAATGTGTCTTCACCTTGGCCTATCGTTTGATTGACAGACGTTAACTCCACCTACATAATCTCGATTATCAAGTAAAGTTTTCAATCCCATCGGAATATCGCTCAACAGCGGCCTCGCTAAGCACACTCTATCATTTAGCCTCGATCTAACTGATGACGTAAACTTAAGTTAATAATCTCATTGCCGTGCTATATTTGATTTAATTAATCAGTTAAATCCTATTTAAATCCAAGCTGTAGCCTAGCCATCCGTGGGTCTACAGGGTTTATTTTGGGCTCGGATTAAAAAGAGATCTAATTTATAATTTCTGTAACATCTGAAGCCTAAATTAAGATTTGCATTAATCAGATGTAGCTCTTGCATAATGTATCTTAATTATGCCTTTAGTTATGGCCCTTGTTTCATTTGGTTGCACCTTGTGAACGCTCTAACAACAAAAGTTATCATCTTTTCTGTGTGAAATTTATATGTATCGTTTAAATTAGTAAAATAAAGAAGCCTATTGAATTTCCGCAAATTTCTGTCAATTACTGCTAGAGTTATGCCCCTTGTTGAACCTTGTGAATGTTAAAACGACAAAAGTTATCATTTGATCTGTATGAAATTGATATATGCAATATTTGAATTAGTAAAACGAAAGTTTCAACAATTTCTGTAGATTACTTAGTTAAGGCCCATGTTTTGATTTATAGAACCATGTGAACCCGCGAACGACCAAAATTATAATGTCATCTGTATGAAATTGTCAATTTAATGCTCCAAATTACCTACAAAAGATGAAATATGCGACAACTCTTGTCAACCACTCAGACGAATTAGTTTGTGGGCGTATGTTTTTGTCTGGCAACCTATCTTGAGACAAACCTGTGGTATTTTTCATTTCAAAGTAAAGATTACATGGTCATGTATGTGGTCAATGTACTTCAAGGGGAATGTGCCCACATTGACATATGGTGGTACAGTCGTCGTTTTTATACGCCCGCATTGAAATGTGGTCGTATATTGTCGTCATCCCGTCCGTCCGTCCGGCGTCCACAATTGCTTGTGGATGCTCTAGAGGCTCAAGTTAATATCCGATTGACTTTAGATTTATACACAGTGTGTAAGGTCATGAGACGAAGAAGCCTATTGTTTTTCAGTGATTTTCGATAATAACTACCAGAGTTATGGCCCTTGATAACTTCAAAAAATCTTGTGGACGCTCTAGAGGCCAAAGTTAATATCCGATTGACTGTAAATTCATACACAGTGTTTGAAGTCATAAGACGAAGAAGCCTATTGATTTTCAGCAATTTCTGATAATTAATGCCAGAGTTATGGCCCTTGATCACTCCAAAAAATCTTGTGGACGCTCTAGAGGCCAAAGTTAATATCCGATTGACTTTAAATTGATACACAGTGTTTAAGGTCATAAGACGAAGAAGTCTATGGATTTTCAGCAATTTCCAATTATTAGTGCGAGAGTTATGGCCCTTGATCACTTCAAAAAATCTTGTGGACGCTCTAGAGGCCAAAGTTAATATCCGATTGACTGTGAATTTATACACAGTGTTTAAGGTCATGAGACGAGGAAGCCTATTGTTTTTCAGCAATTTCCGATAATAACTACCAGAGTTATGGCCCTTGATCACTTCAAAAAATCTTGTGGACGCTCTAGCGGCCAAAGTTAATATCCAATTGACTTTAAATTTATACACAGTTTAAGGTCATCCGACGAAGAATCCTATTGATTTTCAGCGATTTCCGATAATTAGTGCCAGAGTTATGGCCCTTGATGACATCCCAAAAATCTTGTGGACGCTCTAGCGACCAAAGTTAATATCCGATTGACTTTAAATTTATACACAGTGTTTAAGGTCATAAGGCGAAGAAGCCTATTGATTTTCTCAATTTCCAATAATTAGTGCCAGAGTAATGGCCCTTGATCACTTCAAAAAATCTTGTGGGCGCTCTAGAGGCCAAAGTTAATATCCGATTGTCTTTAAATTGATACACAGTGTTTAAGGTCATAAGACGAAGAAGCCTATTGATTTTCAGCAATTTCCAATAATTGGTGCTAGAGTTATGGCCCTTGATCACTTCAAAAAATCTTGTGGACGCTAAACATGAGAAAAAGTCATCGGTATAAGGGAAGTAACTATCGTTGTGCTAGGGACATAGCATTCGGCTAACTGAGTTTGTCAACAAAACTCGCCTTGGGTGATTAATGGTATCGTTAAAGCGTCAACAAAGCTCGCTTTGGGTTAGTTAAGAATAATCCTATGATTCAGATGGGGGGGTTGAGATGGCCTAGTGGTCTAGAGTGCCGGTCACCTCTGGTTTGCGGCTGTGGTTTCGATCCCTGGTGTGAGCGTATGTGGCATTGGAGATAGGGGCGCCTTCTCAACCTTGTGGGTTTCCTCCGGGCACTCTGGTTTCCTCCCACTGCTAAAGACCCCTACGCGCAAGCGAATTGTTGAAATAAAATTGAACCATATGTTAGTCCCAAAATGACCTAGTTTGTGTCGAGTGGACATTAAACCCCATTTCTCTCTCTCTCCCTATGACTCAGTTGAGCAATTGGCAAATATACTGTTTTCTTGAATAAATTGAAACGTCTTTTTTACATGTAACTTCATGTGATTTTTCTGGTGTTTCAAAGTCTTGGTCAGCCAGATGTCATTATCCTTATCTGCATGTATTTTACCACGGCCACTGACATTCGAGACAACTCCCTGTCCATTACTGTATTTTTCGGGGTGGTTTCCCCCTTATCAGTGATGCAGGACGGGAGGGTCTGACAAGGACAGCTTTAGTTTTTCAAATGGTGCAAAAAACCAAGGTGTGCCACTGTCCGGCCAGGTGTACATGTAGCTCTTGATCTTGAATAATGTATGTTTCATAAGGGGGGGGGGGTAGAGTAAAATTATTACATAGAAGTCTTGATTATCCATTTTTATACACCCACATACTTTGTAAAAAAATGAATTGGGGTTTAATGGCCAGCTGTTCTGCTCCAACTGGGCTATATTGAATTCCAACAGCCAAAGGATCTTTTACATGTATGCCAATGTGTACACGAGTGCTCTGTTAGTTCCATCCGAATGACTAGACGTGTCCTCGTCGGGCCCCCTGGTAGTAAACCTGCGACCTCAAGGGTAGCGAGCCAGCATCTTATCCACCATCCAGCTTATAATTTTTATACGTCCACTCTGCTTCACACACATATAGTGAGAATATTTTATCTTCTGTGTGGCAGTGTGTCAATCAACTGGCTACAGCACGCCTCAAACGTGAAGGCCTGATTACATGTACATTGTTTGTCACTATCTTTATGGCTTGCTTGGAAATTTCTTTGCAATTTCAAACGGATTGTGCATGTCCAAATGTTGGTAAACACAAGATGGCTACTTTCTGTGTGAAAGATGCCCTGCAAAAACGATTGAAATGTGGATGTACCCATTATTACTGTGCAGGCCGTAAAAAAATGGGACCATATCTTTTATTTTTATTGCTATTTCTTGAATAAATTGTTTTGATATTTATTTTTCCTTTTTAGAAATTCACAATAATATTGTCAACTATAAGCACCATTTCCACAGAATGTGGACCGTGAAGATTTCATTGAAGTGATATCCAGTGTAAATTTTGTTTGGATAGGCCTATTTGGTTGTGCATATCTGGTGAGTAGAACTTGATTTTGAATGAAATCGAACATGGTTGAATGATTCATCAAAACAGTGCCATACGTTGGTCATTTTGAGACTAACTTATGGTATTTTTCATTTCATTTTTTATACGCCCACATGGAAATGTGGTCGTATATTGCCGTCGCCCCCATCCGTCCGTCTGTCTGTCGGTCCGTCCGTCCGTCCGTCCGTCCATCGTCCACAATTTCTTGTGAACGCTCTAGAGGCTAAAGTTAATAGCCGATTGACTTGAAATTTATACACGGTGTTTAAGGTCGTGAGACGAAGAAGCCTATTGATTTTCAGTCATATCCGATAATTACTACCAGAGTTATGACCCTTGATCACTTTGAAAAATCTTGTGAACGCTCTAGAGGCTATAGTTAATATCCGATTGACTTTAAATTTATACACAGTGTTTAAGGTCATGAGACGAAGAAGCCTATTGATTTTCGGTGATATCTGATAATTACTGCCAGAGTTATGACCCTTGATCACTTTGAAAAATCTTGTGAACGCTCTAGAGGCTAAAGTTAATATCCGATTGACTTTAAATTTGTACACAGTGTTTAGGGTCATGAGATGAAGAATTCTATTTGATTTTCAGTGATATCTGGCACTTGATCAGTTTGAAATATCTTGTGGACAAAGGCCTTAAGACAAACCATCAAAACTATTCTAATCATTTCTGATAATTATTTAATGGGCTATTACTCGTAATAAGATTATCATGTGTTGTAAATGTTCTCCTTACTGGTAAAAGAAACAATATGCGACAACCCTTGTTGACTGCCCGGACGACTTAGCTGTTGTGGGCGTATGTTTCGTTGCCTGGCAACCTATCTTTATCGTGGCAATTACTCTTATGTTTCTGTTACTGTATATATGTTACTCTCGGTCACCCAGAACCTCCTAGTCTTCAATACAGAGGGTCTGGGACCGTTCTCAATATTTGACGTTAAAGCCCATTGCTCATGCGTAACCGGGAGTTTGGTTTTTAATGTTGCTTATTCAGTCTTTTAAGCCAAGTCATGGCGTAAACATTTTGTTTAAAAAGGAGTTTCCTCCCTTAGACTTTGTTTATGATAGTCAATTTTTGTCAAATGTTGACAACGCATCCAGACTAATCTTCATAGAATATTTTTCTGGATGATAGAGACTATATATATATATGTAGACTTAGTTTTCATGTGAAAAAAAATGATAATTAGTGTGGGTAAGTAAAAAAAAAAATCAATTTCTAAGTGTTACTTTTAGAATGATATGGAAGGATAAGGTTGTCAATATTATTTCAATGTTCACAGTGCAAACTGCATACATGTACATGTGTGTCAGCAAATAAAATGTGTATTTTATACGTTTGTCAGCAGTTAAAAATGTGCATTTTAGTTTTACAATTTGCAATTTCCATTGCTCAACAATACCAGTAACACTGTGTTAAAATACAGAATACACTTTTCAATAATACAAAATACAGTACAATAGTTATTTTATACATTACACTTCTCCATTCTGCATTTTGCATAATAGAAAGTAGCATAAATCTTGACTTCAAGCTCTTTTTCTTTTTTCTTTTTTTAAATAAATGCATAGATCTAACCACTTAAAATTCTTTTCTCACATAGTTACATAAACTGGGCTGGAAGTGGGGTTAACTGTGGAACCTTGTGGCTTAGTGGGGCAGGGCGGAAGGTCCGACAAGGAAGGTCGAGTCATTTGTTTGTGAAAAACAGAGGTCTTGTGTAAACATTTTCGTGCACTTAGAACTAACAGTGGACCTTGGTGCTGTTGTCATGGAAACATTTCCCTCAGCACACTGCATATCAACAAATAGTAGACCTTGGTGCTGTTGTCATTGCAACAATCCATCAGCACTGCATGACAAATGCCCCATTTCATTTTTATATGCCCACATGGAAATGTGGACGTATATTGCCGTCGCCCTCGTCCGTCCGTATGTCTATCCGTCCATCGTCCACAATTTCTTATGAACGCACTAGAGGCTAAAGTTAATATCCGATTAACTTTAAATTTTTACACATTGTTTAAAGTCATGAGACGAAGAAGCCTATTGATTTTCAGCAATATATGATAATTATTGCTAGAGTTATGACCCTTGATCACTTTGAAAAATCTTGTGAACGCTCTTGAGGCTGAAGTTAATATCTGATTGACTTCAAATTTATACACAGTGTTTAAAGTCATGAGACGAAGAGGCCTATTGATTGTCGGCGATTTCCGATTATTACTGCCAGAGTTACATGTATCATATGACCCTTGATCACTTTGAAAAATCTTGTGAACGCTGTAGAGGCTAAAGTTAATATCCGATTGACTTTAAATTTATACACAGTATTTAAAGTCATGAGACGAAGAAGCCTATTAATTTTCAGCGATTTGTGATAATTACTGCCAGAGTTGTGGGCCTTGATCTTTTTGAAAAATCTTGTGGATGGTCTAGAGATCAAAGTTAATATCTGATTGACTTTAAATTTATACACAGTGCTTAAAGTCACAAGACGTAAAATCCAATTGATTTTCAGAGGTTTCCCATAATTACTCATAGAGTTATGGCCCTTGATCACTTTGAAAAATCTTGTGGATGCTCTAGAGGCCAGAGTTAATATCTGATTTACTTTAAATTTATACACAGCATTTAAGGTCATGAAGAGAAGAATCCTATTGATTTTCAGAGATTTCTGATAATTACTGCCAGAGTTATGGCCCTTGATCACCTCAAAAAATCTTGTTGACGCGCTAGAGGTCAAAGTTAATATCCCATTGACTTTAAATTGATACATATAGTATTTATGGTCATGAGACGAAGAAGCCTATTGATTTTCAACGATTTCCCATAATAACTGCCAAAGTTATCTCCCTTGATCACTTTGAAAAATTTTGTGACGCTCTAGAGACCAAACTTTTATCTGATTAATTTTCAATGAATATTGATAACTGAACAGCTAAATCCATGTTATTAGATGTTTTGTATACTGTACTGAATGTTAGCATGGGCCAGAACTTTATAAAAATCAAACAAATTCTAATGATTTTCTGATAATTACTTTATGAGTTGTTACTGTTAATCAGATTTTAGTGTAATATAAATGTTTCATTATCGAAAAAAAGTAAAAAATATGCTACAACTCTTGTTGACTGCCCTGACGATTTAGCTGCTGTGGGCGTATGTTTCGTTGCCTGACAACCTATCTTAACATTTGCATTACAAAACTTATTCACCTTTCGCAAAAGAAGAATATCCTGAGAAACAAATTTATTTGTCTTAAAGTGAATTTCTATACGCCCACATGGAAATGTGGAAGTATATTGCCCCTGTCCGTCCTTCTGTCCACAATTTCTTGTGAACGCACTAGAGGCTAAAGTTAATATCTGATTTACTTTAAATTTATACACAGTGTTACTTTAAGGTCATGAGACGAAGAAACCTATTGATTTTCAGCAATATCTGGTAATTATTGCCAGAGTTATGACCCTTGATCACTTTGAAAAATCTTGTGAACGCTCTAGAGGTTAAAGTTAATATCTGATTGACTTCATATTTATACACAGTGTAAAGTCATGAGATGAAGAGGCTTATTGATTTTCAGCGATTTCCGATTATTACTGCCAGAGTTATGACCATTGATCACTTTGAAAAAATTTGTGAACGCTGTAGAGGCTAAAGTTAATATCCGATTGACTTTAAATTTATACACAGTATTTAAAGTCATAAGATGAAGAAGCCTATCGATTTTCAGCGATTTCATATAATTATTGCCAGAGTTATGGCCCTTGATCACTTTGAAAAATCTTGTGGATGGTCTAGAGACCAAAGTTAATATCCGATTGACCTCAAATTCATACACAGTATTTAAGGTCATAAGACAAAGAAGTCAATTGATTTTTAGTAATTTCCGATAATTACTGTGATATGGACGCTCTTGAGGCTTAAGTTAACTTTAGATTGATTTTCAATGAATTTTGATAACTTGGAACAGCTAAATCCATGATATTGAATGTTTCCTAAACTAAACGTTAGCATGGAGGAGAACTTTATCAAAGCCAAACAAATTCTAATGATTTTCTGATAATAACTTAATGAGTTGTTGCTCTTAATCAGATTTCAGTGTATTATAAATGTGTATTATAAATGTTTTATTACCGAAAAAAGTAAAAATATGCGACAACTCTTGTTGACTGCCCAAACGATTTAGCTGCTGTGGCCGTATGTTTGTTGCTTGGCAACCTATCTTTTTACTTAGTTTGTTGTCTCTACATCTCTCCAAAATGTGGACGTATCCTATCTGGCAGCCGATGGTTTATTAATTTGGGTGGTAAACTACATATTAATCACCCCAAAAATACCTGTGCAAAATTTTAGTAAGATTGGTGTTGAAAGTTAGTGCGTATCTTAGACTACTTACACCCTGAAGTCAGATAATTGGTTCTTAAGTATTTTAGAATTTTAAGTTGTGCCTCGCTTTAGTATTTAGAACATTTATTCAGTTATTTTCTTTCATTTCAGGTATTAAAAAGACAGATCAAAAGTTGTAAACCAACAACAAAGCAGTTGGATTCCAAATACTTCTGCACAGTTGGTGCCTATACAAGTAACGCTCTGCAGTACTTCTACTATCTGCAGTAAATTATATTCTGTAAGTAACTCTCTGCAAATAGTAGCAATACTATCTGTAGTAAAATATACACTCTTGGTAAAGCTCTGCAGGTAGTAGCAATACTATCTGTAGTAAACTATACTCTCTTGGTAACTCCCTGCAGGTAGTAGCAATACTATCTGTTGATTTTCAACGATTTCCCATAATAACTGCCAAAGTTATCTCCCTTGATCACTTTGAAAAATTTTGTGACGCTCTAGAGACCAAACTTTTATCTGATTAATTTTCAATGAATATTGATAACCGAACAGCTAAATCCATGTTATTAGATGTTTTGTATACTGTACTGAATGTTAGCATGGGCCAGAACTTTATAAAAATCAAACAAATTCTAATGATTTTCTGATAATTACTTTATGAGTTGTTACTGTTAATCAGATTTTAGTGTAATATAAATGTTTCATTATCGAAAAAAAGTAAAAAATATGCTACAACTCTTGTTGACTGCCCTGACGATTTAGCTGCTGTGGGCGTATGTTTCGTTGCCTGACAACCTATCTTAACATTTGCAATACAAAATTTATTCACCTTTCGCAAAAGAAGAATATCCTGAGAAACAAATTTATTTGTCTTAAAGTGAATTTTTATACGCCCACATGGAAATGTGGAAGTATATTGCCCCCGTCCGTCCTTCCGTCCACAATTTCTTGTGAACGCACTAGAGGCTAAAGTTAATATCCGATTTACTTTAAATTTATACACAGTGTTACTTTAAGGTCATGAGACGAAGAAACCTATTGATTTTCAGCAATATCTGGTAATTATTGCCAGAGTTATGACCCTTGATCACTTTGAAAAATCTTGTGAACGCTCTAGAGGTTAAAGTTAATATCTGATTGACTTCATATTTATACACAGTGTTTAAAGTCATGAGATGAAGAGTCCTATTGATTTTCAGCGATTTCCGATTATTACTGCCAGAGTTTTGACCATTGATCACTTTGAAAATCTTGTGAACGCTGTGGAGGCTAAAGTTAATATCCGATTGACTTTAAATTTATACACAGTATTTAAAGTCATAAGATGAAGAAGCCTATTGATTTTCAGCGATTTCATATAATTATTGCCAGAGTTATGGCCCCTGATCACTTTGAAAAATCTTGTGGATGGTTTAGAGACCAAAGTTGGTATCCGATTGACTTTAAATTGATATACAGTATTTAAGGTTATGAGACGAAGAAGCCTATTGATTTTCAGCGATTTCCTATAATTACTGCCAAAGTTATCTCCCTTGATCACTTTGAAAAATCTTGTGACGCTCTAGAGACCAAACTTTAATTTTCAATGAATTTTGATAACTGAACAGCTATCCATGATATTAAATGTTTTGTATACAGTACTTAATGTTAGCATGGGCCAGAACTTTATAAAAACCAAACAAATTCTAATGATTTTCTGATAATTATGAGTTGTTACTCTTAATCAGATTTTAGTGTAATATAAATGTTTCATTTACGAAAAAAAGTAAAAATATGCGACAACTCTTGTTGACTGCCCGGACGATTTAGTTGCTGTGGGCGTATGTTTCGGCTTGGCAACCTATCTTAACAATTTATTGTAGCCATTCACAATACTTACACAAAATTACTTTTTGTGCGAATACTTAAATTGCCGTTTCATTTTTCTTCACTTTCCTGCAATGTATAAGCTTATCATGATAAAATAAGATGTATATATTTGCAGATCAAGTAATAAGTATCATAACTACAACGTTTGTATTCATTTGAGCATTTGTGGCAAGTGATTTGCTTTCCCTAGTATTTAAATATACATGTATTGCATATCAATACATTCAGCATGCATCTGGGAAATGTTCTTTTTGTGTTTTTTTCTATTTATTTTCTCAAATTAATTATTTTTAAGCGTGTTGAGCTGTCTAAAATGCAGATTTTAAACATACATTATGCAAGAGCTAAATCTACATATTGCAGGTCTTTTAGGCCTGAAATGTTATTTAAGTTATTAATTTGACATTAATTAACTAAATAAGCCCATCGGATACTCAGAATTTTAACTAGATTAAATTTAATTTAAAAATGGGAAAGTGAGGCTAAGTCTCGAATATACCAGTGCCCTGGTAAACTTATTAATTAGACATTAATTAACTAAACAACAAGCCTGGAAATAAGGCACCTGTCACTGACAAATAGGCACAGATTCAGGCTTTGTCAGGCACAAAACCTCTGGTCTTGTCATTTTGTCTGGCACTAATTTGTCTTTTTTAATGGTATTATAAATACATGTCCTGCACGAATTTGAAAATGTCAGCTGACATTTTGTCAGGTACATCTAAAACCGTTATTTTGAGGCCTTCTAAACAAACCCATCGGATACTCATTGTGGTTACCACAATGCACATATCTTGTCAAAACTACAAACACTGATAACTTGGCTCAGAATAGAGTAATTTGAATTGAATTTTCAATATTTTCCTTTTGCATCATCTACATGTACATGTATGGTTGAGCTATTATAGCAAGAATGGTCAGCTCTTTATCTTATTCTTACATAATGTCGAGTATCTTTAAAACTAGCACTGTAATTTTGTTGATAAGATATGACATTTTTATACGGCCACATTTTCATATGGACGTATATTGTCGCCACCCCTGTTTGTCCGTCCGTCCACAATTTGTTTGTGGTAACTCGACAAGTGAAAAATTTTACCCGATTTCAAAGAAACTTGAAATATAGCTTTATCTCCCTAAGATCTCGGTTCCTTTCGATGCATGTATCAGAGAGTAATTATGGATTATGGTCCCTGATTGTACGAAAAATTATGTTTACCTTGTGGACCCTCTAGAGGTCACAATTTGAATCCGATTTTGATGGAACTTGAAATGCCTGTTTATAACCCAAAGATCTTGGTTCATTTCGATATACAGTGGACTCTGTCACATCCGATGTCTGATCACTTCGGATTTCTGTGACATTCGACATGATTTTCATGTCCCGATTTATTTCCTTATTACTTCAGCCAAAAAATCTGTCATATTCGATCTCTGTACGTTCCGGATTACGACATCAATCAGCCGTCCCGTCAAACGATTTCCATTGAAACCAATACCGTATAATCCGGCCTTCATTCGTTGGGTGTGAAGCAAACACACCAATCAATTATCGGTGATATTAAAACTGGATGAGGGTGTGAAGCCACAAAAGATTAACAAGTAAACAAGCAATCACCAATCAATTATCTTTGGGATTAAAACTCGCTTTTTATAGCGCCGGTCTGTGTTGATTACTTTGATAATTTTAATCTCTTGTACGACAGTTGTGACAAATACTCAAGAATATTCACATTTGTTGCGCATGCCGATTGAACCTGAATAACCTATAAGTTTGGTCACCCTCAGAGTAAACTCACATTACTCCGTATAGAAGCAATGCTTCTTGGGAATTGTGTGTATACACACACATTGACAGTTCGCTCAATGTTATATCTATATCGATGAAATAAATCTCTTTAATTTCGTAGTTTTATAGTATTTTTGGTAACAAAACTACTGAGAATTATTGCATACAATCATGTGCGTGTGTTTCGGGAATTTATAAAACGTGATTCATTTTCTTTAAAACATCCGTATTCGCATATTGGATGGCAACTTCCTGAATTATTCCCCCTGATTGTAGGTAAAATTACTTTTATACGCTCACATTGAAATGTGGTCGTATATTGTTCTTGATCACTTCAAAAAATCTTGTGAACGCTCTAGAGACCAAAGTTAATATTTGATTGACCTCAAATTCATACACAGTATTTAAGGTCATAAGACAAAGAAGTCAATTGATTTTTAGTAATTTCCGATAATTACTGTGATATGGACGCTCTTGAGGCTTAAGTTAACTTTAGATTGATTTTCAATGAATTTTGATAACTTGGAACAGCTAAATCCATGATATTAAATGTTTCCTAAACTAAACGTTAGCATGGAGGAGAACTTTATCAAAGCCAAACAAATTCTAATGATTTTCTGATAATAACTTAATGAGTTGTTGCTCTTAATCAGATTTCAGTGTATTATAAATGTGTATTATAAATGTTTTATTACCGAAAAAAGTAAAAATATGCGACAACTCTTGTTGACTGCCCAAACGATTTAGCTGGTGTGGCCGTATTTTTGTTGCTTGGCAACCTATCTTTTTACTTAGTTTGTTGTCTCTCCATCTCTCGAAAATGTGGACGTATCCTATCTGGCAGCCGATGGTTTATTAATTTGGGTGGTAAACTACATATTAATCACCCCAAAAATACCTGTGCAAAATTTTAGTAAGATTGGTGTTGAAAGTTAGTGTGTATCTTAGACTACTTACACCCTGAAGTCAGATAATTGGTTCTTAAGTATTTTAGAATTTTAAGTTGTGCCTCGCTTTAGTATTTAGAACATTTATTCAGTTATTTTCTTTCATTTCAGGTATTAAAAAGACAGATCAAAAGTTGTAACCAACAACAAAGCAGTTGGATTCCTAATACTTCTGCACAGTTGGTGCCTATACAAGTAACGCTCTGCAGTACTTCTACTATCTGCAGTAAATTATATTCTGTAAGTAACTCTCTGCAAATAGTAGCAATACTATCTGTAGTAAAATATACACTCTTGGTAAAGCTCTGCAGGTAGTAGCAATACTATCTGTAGTAAACTATACTCTTTTGGTAACTCCCTGCAGGTAGTAGCAATACTATCTGTAGTAAAATATACACTCTTGGTAACGCTCTGCAGGTAGTAGCAATACTATCTGTAGTAAAGTATACTCTCTTGGTGACTCTCTGCAGGTAGTAGCAATACTATCTGTAGTAAAATATACTCTCTTGGTGACTCTCTGCAGGTAGTAGTAATACTATCTGTAGTAAAATATACTCTCTTGGTGACTCTCTGCAGGTAGTAGTAATACTATCTGTAGTAAAATATACTCTCTTGGTGACTCTCTACAGGTAGTAGCAATACTATCTGTAGTAAACTATACTCTCTTGGTAACTCTCTGCAGGTAATAGCAATACTATCTGTAGTAAAATATACTCTCTTGGTGACTCTCTGCAGGTAGTAGTAATACTATCTGTAGTAAAATATACTCTCTTGGTGACTCTCTACAGGTAGTAGCAATACTATCTGTAGTAAACTATACTCTCTTGGTAACTCTCTGCAGGTAATAGCAATACTATCTGTAGTAAAATATACTCTCTTGGTAACGCTCTGCAGATAGTAGCAACACTATCTGTAGTAAACTATACTCTTGGTGACGCTCTGCAGGTATTAGCAATACTATCTGTAGTAAACTATACTATCTTGGTGACGCTCTGCAGGTATTAGCAATACTATCTGTAGTAAAAAACTATATTTTTTGGTAACGCTCTGCAGATAGTAGCAATACTATCTGTAGTAAACTATACTCTTGGTGACGCTCTGCAGGTATTAGCAATACTATCTGTAGTAAACTATACTCTCTTGGTAACGCTCTGCAGATAGTAGCAATACTATCTGTAGTAAACTATACTCTTGGTGACGCTCTGCAGGTATTAGCAATACTATCTGTAGTAAACTATACTATCTTGGTGACGCTCTGCAGGTATTAGCAATACTATCTGTAGTAAAAAACTATATTTTTTGGTAACGCTCTGCAGGTAGTAGCAATACTATCTGTAGTAAACTATAATCTCTTGGTAACTCTCTGCAGTTAGTAGCAATATACTATCTGTAGTAAACTATATTTTTTGGGTATCGCTCTGTAGTAAACTATATTTTTTGGTAACGCTCTGTAGTAAATTATATATTTTTGGTAACGCTCTGTAGATTATAACAATAGTATTTGTGAAATATACTTTCTTGGTAACACTCTGCAGGTAGTACGAATACTATCTGTTGTAAAATATACTCTCTTGGTAACGCTCAGCAGGTAGTAGCAATACTATCTGTAGTAAACTATATTTCTTGGTAGCAATTCCATCTGTATAAGCAATATTTTGAAGTATACTATTATATCTTGAAGTAATATAATCATCTGAAAAATTATATTTAACGTGTAATACTTTTAATTTAGTTTAAACTATGCCACGAATTAAAAATAAAAATAAAAGAAGAAAATTAGATAATCTTAAAAAAAATGTCTTGTGGTGTATAGATGAAAGATCAGAGAAAATTGGAGAACATAAAGAAATATTCTCTTATGTATTAGGTAGTTTTCATCAAGGTGATGAAAGGTTTGGTGAATCGGCAGGAACACAGTGTGTTAGTATCTCATTATTATCTATTATTTATGATAACATTAAAAAGGTTGAACATTGGAACACCATAGATTTGGATAGAATTTTGATGACCGGAAATGAGTTATATGAATTTCTTCAATGTTCTTCTTCAATATCCAACAGATATTTGTTAATTTCTGAATTGCCAAGTACAATACATCTTTTTGATACAGTTTTCAATATTGACAGACAAGAAGAATCTTTGTTTGGATTAATAGAATTAAATAACATTAACGGGGCATTATATGAAGCTTTGCAAACAAATTTTAATGCATATAATTCTTGTTTGATTACTTTTGGAGGGAACACCTTTTCTGTGATAAAGAAGCCAGATGCTTTTTATATATTTGATTCTCATAGCAGAAGTAAAGAAGGACTTGTTGATCCCGAAGGTCATTCAGTTCTGATAAAAGTCAAAACAGTTAATCACCTTTTAAACCAATGCATTGAGTTAGCCAACTCTATGAATTTGAGAGTACAGCAGTTTGAATTAACAGGAATAAATGTTATTGGTGAAAATGAAAAACCTATTGATATTAATAGTGGTATTTCGGAAATAGAAACATCAAGTGATCAGTTTTCTACAAGGGTTGTTGATAAAGGTGATGATGATATCAGTATTGCAGGCATCGAAACAACTTCTTTTAGTTTTAAACCACTTGGATTACAAGAAAAAAACAATTGTTGCCAAAAGCTTAATATAAGAAATACTGCAAACACAAAAACTGATGTTATTCCTTGTGTTATAGCTCAACCAGATGATATCAAGCAAATACTAGGAGATGGCAACTGTTTGTTTCGCAGTCTTTCTTATTCCATATCTGGCACAGAAAACAATCACTTGGAACTTAGGAAAGCCATTGTCAATCACTTGAAAGAAAATGCATTAATATTTAAGCAATATTTAAGACAACCATTTAAGTCTGTGCAAGATTATATATATAGGTCTAGAATTGATAAATCTGGCACTTGGGGTACAGAAATAGAACTTTTTGCAGCAGCAGATTTTTTACAAACCTACATTTATACTTACAGTAATAATAGATGGTTGCAATTTACTACATTACAGTCAACAAATAAAGAATTAGAAGATAGTGGTGCCATTTATATATATCATTCAAACGAATCGCATTACGATGTTGTAGTGAATGTCATCCGAAATATTGAAATACGAAATAAGGATATATCAAATGCAAGTTTTTGTAAGCCATTGGCAACTACTCAGTTTGATGATTCGTCTCCAAATATTAATAAAAAGAAGCGGAAAAGGGGAAACAATTGGTGCATTAAAAAAAAACATGATATCAATTTTACCAGGAAAGAAAAGGGATATGATCATGAAAGATACCCGCCATTTAAGCAGTCTAATACTGAAAATAATGCTAATTTGCAGTATGAAAACTCAAGAACCTATAAACAGTTGAAGAAAAAACATAGCAAAAGGAGATACAGTGTAGATCCCCATGTCAGACTTACTAAAATAGAAAAGTCAAAAAATAAATATAAAACAATACCTAAGTTTAAATTATCTGTAAAACTATACAGCCAAATGAAATATCAGACAGATGTAGATCACAAGACTATGGTAAAATATCTTAGCACAGAAAAGTATCAGACAGATTTAGATCACAAGAATAAGGTAAAATATCTTAGCAAAGAAAAGTATCAGACAAATTTAGATCACAAGACTAAGGTAAAATATCTTAGCAAAGAAAAGTATCGGACAGATTTAGATCACAAAAATAAAGTAAAACAATATAGCATAGATAAATACAGAAACTCTTCTGAGCACCAAAATAATGCAAAACTTATTAGTAAGGAAAAATATAAAACTGATATTGATCATAGAAGTAATAAGAAAGAAAAAAGCAAGCAGAAGTATAGCACCAACATAGATCATAGAAATAAAGTTAAACTCCTCAGCAAAACAAAATATAAAAATAATTCGGATCACAAGGACAAAATTATAACACAAAATAAGGAACGGAAATTAAACAGGGAAATATACAATTCAGATATAGAGAAAGTTATTGAGGAATTCAATTATGAAAAAGTCAATGGACCAGAGTACATCTGCTGTGTATGTCACCGATTGCTTTTTAAAAATCAAGTTTCAAATTGTAATGAAAATTTATACGCAACGAAAGATGATAAAGTGAGCAAAATTGCAAAGGACTGCATATCCAAAAAATTTCTTCACAGTTGTAGTGATGAATGTGAAAGTAACTGTAATTATCCAGAAACTTATAAATCACTGTGGATATGTTATACCTGTGATAGAAAAATTAAAAATGGAAAAGTTCCTTGTGAGTATTTCAATAATAATCTTGACCCTAAAATTATTCCTCCGCAATTAGATTGTCTAAATTCTTTAGAAAAACACTTGATTTCATTGCATATTCCATTCATGAAAATGGTAAATCTTGGACATAGAACACAGCATAAAGTTACAGGCCCAACAGTTTGTATCCCAAGTAACGTAAATGCAGTAACTGATGTTTTACCACGTTGTAATGGTGAAGATTATCTTTTTAGACTAAAACTGAAACGCAAAATAACCTACAAAGGTCATTATGAGTACGAATTTGTTACGAAGCGACATTTAAAAGATGCATTACAGTATTTAAAGGAAAATAATAAATGGTATTCAGATGTTAAATTCAATGAAAATTGGAATTTTGATGAAATAACTTGTGCTGGAAATGATACGCAGATAAACAATTCTGATGATATTAAATCTGATGATGAACATGATGACTTGCCAGATATTGACATGCCTCTAAATGAGGTCCAACTTAAAGGACCCGTTTTCGATACTTGTCTGCAACCACTTGACATTGCACAGGAATTTTTGGATAGCCAGTTTGATAACATTTTCTGTATTTCTCCAGCTGAAAAGAACAATCCTGTTAGAATTTTGACTCACAAGGGTAATGAGGCTATGTGTTTTCCTGCGAATGCTGACATAAGGTTTGCTAGATGTACTGACTACATTTTTTATGCACAGTATTGGTATGAATTGAGTCAAATTGTTTCAAGTGTATCTATAGCCATGCGAAAAGGGAACACAAGAGGAAATGTGATCACTGCTGATATGCTTACAAATGAGCAACCGCTAAAAAATATATTGAAAAGTGACGAAGGATATAAATTTTTGAAAGGAATTCGTGGAACACCTTCATACTGGCAAGCTACACAAAAAGATTTGTTTGCGATGCTACGACAACTGGGTCTGCCCACGTGGTTTGCGTCCTTTAGCAGCGCGGATATGCGTTGGCCTGAGCTTGTAGAAACCATCTTAAAACAGCAAGGTGACAATAGAAAAGCAGATGAATTAGACTGGGCGCAAAAATGCGAGATTCTAAGAAGCAATCCGATAACTGCTGCAAGAATGTTTGATCACAGATTCCATATTTTTCTGAAAACTGTCATAATGTCAAAAGCTAACCCTATCGGTAAAATAAAAGATTACTTTTATAGAGTTGAATTTCAACAGAGAGGCTCACCACACACGCATTGTTTATTTTGGGTAGAGGATGCACCGCTGGTAGATAAGGATGATGATGAAAAAATTGTTGAATTCATAGATAATTACATAACATGTGAATTGCCAAATGAAGATGAGGAGCCAGAACTACACGAAATTGTTTCTAATGTTCAGAAGCACAGCTATAAACATTCTAAATCTTGTAAAAAAAATAATAAAACTTGTCGTTTTAATTTTCCAAGAGCGCCGTCAGAGAAGACTTTTATATGCCGTCCTCTTATTGATGAGACTGCAGAAATTGACGCTGAAGAACTAGTATCTTTAGAATCCCCTGAAATGTCTTCGACAAGGGCTAAATTAATTTTAGAATCAATATGGAAAGCATTGTCTGATCCACATCAAATTTTTGATTCAATTGATGAATTGTACAAGAGTCTTGAAATAAATCAAGATTTATTTCAAAAAGCTTGTGAAAAAATTACAAAGAAAAATTATTTAGTTCTGAAACGACAACCCAAAGATGTGTGGATTAATCAATACAATACCCATTTACTTCAAGCATGGAATGGAAATTTGGACATACAGTATGTCTTTGATGCATACAGTTGTATAGTATATATTGTGTCATACATTTCAAAATCAGAGAGAGAAATGGGATTACTACTTCAACAAGCTGAAATAGAAGCTAAAGAAGGTAATTTAGATGCTCAGTCTAGTTTGAAGAAGATATCCAATACTTACCTTCACAGCAGGGAAGTCTCTGCGCAAGAGGCAGCTTACCGAGTGTGTAATTTAAGATTGAAAGAAGCTTCTCGCAAGGTTCAATTTATACCTACTGGCTCAGTTAATATCAGGTTAACATTACCCCTTAAGGAACTGAAGAGCAGGGCTCAACAAGGTACTCTTACGAATGAAAATATGTTTATGACTAGTATCAATGACCGATACAAAGCGCGACCAGATGGATTCCCCTTTCATGATATGTGTTTAGCCACTTTTTGTTCAGAATATAGAGTTATGTCAGTGAGTGAGAAAAAAAATGAAACATCTGAAAAAAATCCTGCATTTCGACTAAAAAATGATTTGGGCTACATTATGAAGCGTTCTAGAACCAACCCTGCTGTCATACGTTATGCTAGATTTTCAGTAACTAAGCACCCAGAAGAATTTTATCAGAGCAGTTTACAGTTATTTCTTCCACACCGCATAAAAGATCAGTTAAAACCGACACCATATGAAACACACGAGGAGTTTTACAAGTCAGGCTTTGTAAGTTTTGGCGCTGAACTTATGTCCGTAAAAGATACTGTTGATAACAATCGACAGCTATATGAAAAAGATGCTGTTAAAATTGACGAGGCACAAGAAATTATTGAAAAATGTGGATTATTAGAAGATGCCTGGTCAACCATTTGTCCAGAAACTGAATTGGATCGCCTTGAATGTCTACAATTGCAGGTTAATAATAATGCAGGAGATGAAGAAGAACCAGTAAGCATACCTGACTTAGTTGATGTTGCATTGCCAAAAAATTTAAATAAAAATATAGAACCATGTCCTGGTATTATTTCACGTGCTGAAGCTTTGCCACTTTTAAGGTCTTTAAATAAAATTCAGTCAGACATATTTTATACAGTACGCCAATTTTGTCTGAACAAAGTCCACATGAAAGATCCCGAACAATTTACAGTTTTTGTAACGGGTGGAGCAGGCACAGGGAAAAGTCATTTGATTAAATCAATATATTATGAAGCTACCCGAATATTAGCTCGAACAGTTACACATCCAGATGATAAGACTGTGTTATTATGTGCTCCGACTGGAGTTAGTGCTTATAACATATCTGCGGCTACAATTCACAGTACTTTTTCGATTACAACAAATGCAAAATTGCCATACCAGCCTCTAGGACAAGAAAAGGTGAATACATTGAGGGCAAAATTAGGGTGTGTTCAGATTCTAATCATTGATGAAATCTCGATGGTTGATCATAAACTATTATGTTACATTCATGGAAGACTAAGGCAAATAAAACAAACTTCTGATTATACGCCTTTTGGTAATGTTTCAGTCATTGCTGTTGGCGACTTCTTCCAGCTGCCCCCTGTTAAAGGAAAATCGTTATATTCTTCTAATGAATTGTTCAATTTGTGGCAAGATAATTTTAAAATTGCTCATTTACAAGAAATAATGAGACAAAAAGATGATCTTGCATTTGCTAAAGCTCTGAATAGAATACGAACGAAAAAGAAAGGTGAATGTTTGACTAAGGATGATTTTCGTCTATTTTCTCAACGAGAAACTGGAGAAGAAAGTGACGCCATTCATATTTTTGCCACTAATGCACAAGTTAATGAGCACAATCTGAGATTATTACATAGTAAATGTGGAGAACCGATTGTAATTGAAGCAAAAGATTATTCTAAAGATAAGCGCACCGGTAAAATGAAGAAACTAGACAAACCCCTTACCAGTAATGTTGATTCAACTCTGTCAAATATATATATTGGTATTGGTGCGAGAGTAATGTTAATCAAGAACATAAATGTCAGTGATGGTTTAACGAATGGAAGTTTTGGAACAGTTGTATATATTACAATGGATGATGACAATGTTCCATCAGTAATTCACGTTAAATTCGATAACGATAAAGTAGGCATAAATTTAAGAAAACTTGTTTCAAAATCACAAAACGTACCAGAGGACAGCACTCCAATTGACATTCAAGAAGAAACAATAAATTATCGTGGTGACGTCCGAAGACAATTTCCGATTAAACTTGCTTATGCCTGCACAATACACAAAGTCCAAGGTCTAACTGTAGATAATGCTGTGGTTTCCTTAAAAAAATTTTTTGCTCCCGGTCAAGCATATGTTGCATTAAGTCGTGTAACGGCTTTAAATGGGTTAATAATAAGAGATTTTGATGAAAAGGTGATATATTCCCACCCTGACATAGATGGAGCTCTAACTGCAATGCCGTTGTTTATAGAACCAATACCTGAACAACGAAAGACTACAGAGATCATACTTATAAATATCCAGGGATTGATGCAGCATTACCAAGATCTGAACAAAGATTATAGATTCAAAGGATGTGATTTCATTTGTATAACAGAAACTTGGATAACTGAGTTAGCAGACTGCACAAATATACAGTTGGAGGGGTTTCATTTTCACAATACGTCCAGGCAATTATCGTATGATAACACTGACCATTATACTGAATTAAAGCAAAAACAACATGGAGGAGTAGGCATGTATTACCATTCCGGTACACGTAGTAATCTCTTACGAATAGGTAACTTTAATATAGAATACTTAGCATTCAATATCATAGATTTAGACCTTACCGTTGTAACTATTTATAGACCACCATGTTATAAAGCTGATTTGTTTATTACTTATTTGCAGGTTCTTTTAACAGAACTTAATGAAAATGGTGGTAATTGTATTGTAATGGGGGATTTCAACCAGAATTTACTTAATAGCAGTTCAACAATTAAAACTTGTATGGAAGATCATGGCTTCAAACAACTTGTCAACTTTATTACAACAGAAGGTGGAACTATAATTGACCATGTGTATATTAAAGGTATCTCTAGTACTAGAATAAATGTCAAAGTTATGCCAACCTACTATAGTTATCATGAAGCAGTACATATTGACATACATTGATGATTCAAATATTGATCACCCAAAATTATGATTAAAGATAAGACCTTTACAAAACCATTCATTCACAAGCAACTCTTCAAAGACAATGAGACTACTTATTTATTGCCCCCTCCCCCCCCCCCCAACTGAAATGTCTGTTATTCTCTGGGTTTTTTTACTTTTAAATAGTATTTTTTTATGTTTGTTATTGTACCTGGGAGCTTATAAATTGGTAACATATAAATATCATTTATTTTTAATCACTGATGTACACAAATTTAGATCGTTATTCCATATCATACAAGTAAAAAATTTAACTGCTAAGCAGCGGATTAGCAATTGTTTCCTATCGACATTCCCCCAATGTTGTTTCACAATGTCAGTGGTGCAGGAAAAGGGGGCCTGACAAAGCCAGATGAAACTAGTAACAGCTCAAAAGTGGGGCATTAAACATTATTAAATTTCTTTCTATTAAATCATGTCTGTGTGCTCTATCGTAATTATTTCTATTGCTAGTGTGACCATCTTTTACATCAAATATACAATTTATTGAATACCATCCAAGCTGTTTTAGCTTTACCATGTTTGTATATCTAGAGATTATTTCTTTTACTTTTTAATATTTTGTTGTTTTTTTTATTGATGTCATTATTTTTTTTTTTAAATATTATGTTATCAATATTTCTTTTTTGAATTGGTGTCAGATATAAGATACTTATAAATTGTTTATCAGAATGGTATATAACAAAATATGTAGTATTTTAGGTCAAAAACAATACCATCTAAAGAAATTATATATTGTTGAAATAACCTGTCCAAGTATTCACACATATCTCATAATAAAACAGATTAAAGATTAATCACGTGATTACATACATGTTTAATTATGAGACATGTGCGAACACTAAGACAGATTATCTATTGTTTACTATTGAATTAAAATCTTTATATAAACATCTTGAACTTGTGATATTTTTGGTATCTTTTTTTCTAATTTGTTTTTTTTCTAATGTATTTCTAATGTTTAACTTTGATATAACAAAGGAAGGGCAGTAAGCGTCAGATACTCATATACATACATGTATGCATTTTATTGCCCTGTCTAAATTGTGATTTGATACCAAACATATATGTACCATTTATAATTTTTATTTTGTAATAAATATTATAATCAGATTTTAATTTCGGTTGGTTGTATTGTCAATTGGCGTTCTCTCTGAGGACACTTTAGATATGAACTGTATCAGTACACTGGTAAAGTACATTTGACTTTAAAGCTATTTCTAACATTATGCAACAAAGCGAAATGTCTGAAGTTGTTGTTTGTTTATGACTTACGAATTTTGTCCAATGGGTATGAATTATATTTAACGTTTGATACATTTTGACAGTCAATGCTCAATGCACATAGTTATCTATGGCGGAGAAGTTGATAATTTGCGGGGAACAGAAATACAGATTATACTAAAATAACATGGGACGGTTATGGCCGTGAACAGAAATACCGATTAGACTAAAATAACATTTTTAAGTTACATGTTTAAAAGTGTACAAATGTGTTGTTACATGTATTGATGTGTTCCCATTTGAATATTGTTCACGATAGGCAAAATAAATAAGATCTTTACAGGATCATTTTTTTATACGAAAAATTAAGTGATGCGTGTTCTATGCCTCAGTTTATTTCGATCAATTGGGGCACAATTTTGATCCAAGCTGTTCCTACTCTATTTGCCAACAGTGACCCGACAAAAGCCTTGTCCTTTTTTGTTCCGGTTCTGAGTTCTCGATGGTACTAATAGTTGGAAATGATTTGAAAAGACAAACACTTTATAAATGATAAATAGATTTATTGAATTATAAGTGAAAAGTAGGATATGTACATAGCATTAACCATGATATAGCAATTGTTTAATCATACATAAGTTCAAATGGAAATCCAATTATCCAAGTATAGTGAGAATAAGAACAGCATTAATAAATATTCAAAATGAGTATTTGCAAATTCGGGAAATATTTTACAATGAAATCAAAAATACAAAGAAATATGTAATGAACATATAAAGCAAAATTTAAATAACAAACAGAAAGGCATACATTTATATAAATTTTGAAATTTAATTTGCGTATAATGTAAATTTAAAGTAGATGAATTAAACTGCAGGAAAAATAATCGTAGAAGTTAAAAACCCAACAGAGAAAGTTGTAATACTTTCTGCGGGAAATATGTATTTAGTACATAAATACAACAATAAATGAATAGAATATATAAAACAGAATATACATATATACTACATATTTTGGTACATGGAAGACCAGTCAAATTACTGAGTGTGTTGCATTAAAGATTTGATCGTGACCTTCCATATTTCAGAGGTGCGCTTGAACATTCAGTGGTCCATTATGTCATTATGATGACTCAATGAATGTTTAAGCGACCCGGTCCATTTGGGAAAATAAAGAATAAATATTCTTTAATTAATTGAACCGGTACCTAGCTACAATAAAATGGGTCCTATACGAAAATCGAAACAATAGGACATACACAAAGCAACAATATATAATGAAATGAAAATTTGGCTAATATTACATATATACATTTAACAGCCCGATATTACTCTAGAGTTCTGAAAAGATAACAAATATAAACGGTTAAAATATATGCATTAGAAATCCCCGTGGTAAATTGTTTTGTACTGTGTGAAATGAGCTCTGTACATATATTCTTAAAATATAAATGACAACCTGTGATTCAATTTGAATATATTCCAAACAAAAACAGATTAAAACTCACCTTCCAATTTATTGCCCACCATTTTAAGCGTAATAACTGTTTCCTTTTGTATGATATCTTCCATCTTTGTCACAAGCTCTTCCTCAGATTCGTGCGTAATATAAGTCTTGAGAACTGGAACGGGACAGTTAACATCAATAAATACGTCCGGTTGTTCTACCTTCGCTATTGTAATTAAATATTCCAAATCGTCCCTTCCATAGCCATGGATAATGAATTCTGCTGTGGCGGTCGGTGCTGTGGTTTCCTGAAATACATAAACAATTATAACCATCTTCACCCCCAAAGTAAATTATGGTGCAGTTTAGTTCGCTACCAAACTATTTAGCGAACCTCGGTCGTGTTTTTGCATTAAATAGCAAAATTTCAATATTTTCTTCCTTCAATTTCCAATATGAAATATATCATTTGATATCATAAATTAGTTAGAATCAGATGCTTAGGTTCACTTACTTCTAGAATAGTGTCTGAAGTAGAACTAAAACCTGTTGTCTTTTGGAATTTTCTGGGACTTAAATTCGTTAACTTAACATATGTGCCGGCCTTCAAACCATCTGGGTTATTCCATAAGGTAATTTTTGACGTGGCCGTTTCATCTTTTAACTCAATTTCTGTGAGTGAAGTATCTCTTCCGTTGACGGAAACCATTCGTTCTGCATTTACCTAATAAAAGAAAGGTTTTCGTATGTTGAATAAGAGCAATTAAATGTAGAAACCACGCACAAATAATTAAATTAAACAAAAAGAAACCTTTTTGTTATTTGGTGCTGTGCTGAAATGGAAAAGAATCGGATAGTGAATACGGATGACTTACACATTCAATTCTACCACACAGTGTGGACATTGCTGTCAATTCTTTTGCCTGTTGAATTGATCGGGTCGGGGCCGGTTCCGGATAGACCAGACACTTGGCTGACTTTATTATGGCTTCACAGGGTCTTGAACTCAGTACGGTATTACGGAGGCTCGTTTTCTGTCCTAGAATGAGAAAAATTCACATTTCTGATTCATATATAATTAAAATCCTGTTGGTATTAAATTATGATTCATAAAAATAACATATTGCCTTGGTTTTAAGAGACCCCATATTGCTACCTTCTTGGCTAAATGTTAAAATAACAACAAACGAAACGAAATCTTATATACGATATATGTCAGGTAGACATCTGTAGTATGTTATTAAATAATTGTATATTTCATTTGAAATTAATACTTTTCCTTACACACATGTCAAATATCGAATATCAGAAAAATGTTATTAAATAATTGCATATTTGATTTTGAATTAATAGCGTTTTCCTTACACACAGGTCACATATCGAATATAAGGATATGTAGACAGCACGGTGTATAAGCATTTTCTATATATTAGATGTTCGCAAAAGCAAGGCAAACACCTCCAAATCCCCGACTATGCACACGAAGTGGGTTATTCATTTCAGTCTATTGTTCGGAAATGGAAAATATTGTAGTCTGTATATTTATTTTTCAGATATGATATTGAAAATGCTCTTGAAAAAATTATTGAAACTTGATTGGGTATAAGAATTATAATGGACACATTACTCTTAGTTATACCATCCCCAATTTCCCCTACCTCATAATCTTTACTTACCTAAAAGTATGTACGGAACATCGTTCTTAGATCTTTTCACAGTGAAATTACCAGTTACCATATAACTCTTCCCTTTTTGGATTTTGTGACATGTGAAAATTTTTATAGCTCATCCCTCGTCACATGCCCCAACTATGTATTTTTGGTTACCATCTCCTTTATTTTCTTCTTTAAATTCGGCTACTAGGAATTTCAAGGGCTTAACATAGGCTTGCGATGCAGTAGTCGTGGCAGAGGCAATAAGTTGCAATATGGTTAGGAATGCCATTTCACAGGATTGTAGTAACGGGTGTAAAACAGTATCTTTATATGCAATTTACAAGCTGACCACGAAAGCTATTGGCTTTTTTTTTAATTGGCTGGACAAAAGATAATCCGTGACAATATATATCTAGAACAAAAGGCTTAAAATTTCTCCACTGTGATGTTTGAAGAAATGAAGACCTTTTTAAATTGCGTTATCATTGGTTGATTGATTGCTTGGTGAACTGAGAGTGCCAGTGTTTTATAATTTGTCTGATATGTTTTCCTTTGTTTCATTCTTTAATTAATATTTAACAACACAATCTGACGCCATCAAGTCTACGACATTTTAATCTTTAACACCAATCTATTTTATGACAATAAGTTAACTTTTCGAGTCAACCTACATTGCATTTAATAATAATAATATAATTTATTGAGTCTTCCCTTTCAAATGTGACAATAAACAAACGGATGTAGTTGATATTTTGCCACTGTTCATCCGTTAACCGTTTTAAATTTTATTTTAATATCTTTGAACAACTTTCATAAAAATTATTAAAATATATAACGCTATTTTACTTATTTTTGGATAAAAGCTCAAACATGACAGAATAATATACCTTGGTTTAAACAATATTCATTCATAAAATATAAAATGTTAATATTCATACAACGTACTCAGTAATTTGACTGTTCTTCCATGTAAAAAAATATGTAGTATATATGTATATTCCATTATAATTTTAATATTCATTCATTGCTGTATTTATGTACGAAGTATAGAAATAGCTCATATTTATTATTATTCCGAAGAAAATGTTACAACCTAAATTTCAAACTACATGTGTGTATAAGATTATAATTTACATTCTGCATTTGACTTATATTACCTGCATAATATAAGTAAAATAGCGTTATATATTTTAATAATATATTATAATATTTATGACAGTTGTTCAAAGGTATTAAAATAAAATTTAAAACGATTAACGGATGAACAGTGGCAAAAGATCAACTACATCCGTTTGTTTATTGTCACATAATTGAAAGGGAAAACTCAATAAATTATATTATTATTATTGAATGCAATGTAGGTTGACTCGATAAGTTAACTTATTGTCATAAAATAGATTGGTATTAAAGATTAAAATGTAGACTTGATGGCGTCAGATTGTGTTGTTAAATATTAATTAAAGAATGAAACAAAGGAAAACATATCAGACAAATTATAAAACACTGGCACTCTGAGTTCACCAAGCAATCAATCAACCAATGATAACGCAATTTAACAAGGTCTTCATTTCTTCAAACACCACAGTGGAGAAATTTTAAGCCTTTTGTTCTAGATATATATTGTCACGGATTATCTTTTGTCCAGCCAATTAAAAAAAACAGCCAATAGCTTTCGTGGTCAGCTTGTAAATTGCATATAAAGATACTGTTTTACACCCGTTACTACAATCCTGTGAAATGGCTTTCCTAACCATATTGCAACTGATTGCCTCTGCCACGACTACTGCATCACAAGCCTATGTTAAGCCCTTGAAATTCCTAGTAGCCGAATTTAAAGAAGAAAATAAGGGAGATGGTAACCAAAAATACATAGTTGGGGCATGTGACGAGGGATCAGCTATAAAAATTTTCACATGTCACAAAATCAATTAGCGTTCGCCCTGTTAACATCTGTGCTCCAGAGCCCCAAAGCTATTGCTGAGTTTATCATAGATAAAGATGCCTAGCCAAGACTCAAGAATCCAAAGACTCCTCAAATCCAGAAAGACTACTAGATACTGCAAAGATCTTCCAGTCCTAAGTAATTTAAGGTTGTTTTTATTTCTATACCCTCACAAGGTATAAGCCTTTATTTTCTTTTATTTTTCTCTACTTTTTTTTCTGTTCATTACTATTTACCTTTTTTTCTTTTTTGTTAATTTCATTTTTCTTTTGTCAAATTTCCCTTCTTCCTTGCTTTATTAATAGGATAATATCTCTTCTTACTTATTCAACATATATAGGCTTTTTTTTATTATACTAGTTTTACCCATCTCTCATTTATAATCTACGCTATTTAGTTACTTTTTCTTTTTATTTATTCTTTTTGTCTTACCATCCATCACTCATTAGTCGAAAAGCTCAGTGAACAAGCCAATCAACTGATTGTACTCATAACAAGCTTCTTAATAAAAACAAGAACAAGCTAAACTATTCTTACAGTTAACAAGCCTGACAACTGTTAAGTAAACTCACACAGGCAATAAGAGCCCATAGTTAATTAGCTTTAAATAACATTAATTAACTAGCGGCTCTCTGTGGAAAGGGTTAACAACAGTTAAATCAGGTTACAAGCTTAATTAACAACAGCTTTAAACTCCAATCAACACTGTTCGGTCCCTCCTTTTGTTTTTTGATTATTTCGACAGCATAAGAACGATGGCGTCAGAGGCTAGCTCAACCATGTCCATGGCTGACGCTTTTAAAAGCAGCCCTGCACCAAAGTTCTTTCCTGTGACAAAAAGGAGAGAGGAACAGACCCACGTCGTTCTAGTGAAGCCACTTGAAGGCAAGTCCTTCCAAGGGGCCAAACTTACGGCTGTGGGGAAGGAGATAAAAAGTAAGTGGGGTATCACCAGCATACCCGATATCAAGATAGCAGTGCCAGGCCATCTCAGACTAGCCCTAAAAAGCAGGTCTGACATGGATATGGCATTGGGACAGAAGGCACTTCTTGGTATGTCCGTGATGGTGTCCGAACCGATCACCTTGTCAATAGACAAGGTGGTTGTCCATGGGATACCAGCCGAATATACCGGGGATGAAATTCTGGAAGACTTGACAGAGAGGGGGTACCAGACAACCGAGGTGTACCGGTTTAAAGTGGCCGAGGGGAAGGACCAGGGAAGCGTCGCCCTGTCCTTCAAGAAAGGAACAGCGCCCGAGGCCCTAAAAATCGTGTACCTGAAAAGACGTACCCACCCGTATGTTCAGAGTGTGAGGCAGTGTGCCAACTGCCAGAAACTGGGACACACAGTCAAGTACTGCAAGGGAAAGACTGTGTGCGCCCAGTGTGGGGGGAGTCATGCGGCGACTGATTGCAGGGCGGGCATACCAAATAAATGTTCGAACTGCAAAGGCGGTCACGCAGCGAACTCACCCGAATGCCCAAAGATTCAAAATACCAAGGCAGCCTTAAAAATACAGGTGAAAGAAAAAGTAAGTTTTAATGAAGCCTCATTAATCCTGAAAAAGAAGGAGGGGAAGTCCAAAGAGGTCAGGAATAAGGCTCCGGTCGCAAAACCAATCCCGGAGCCGATTCCCTCGACACCGCAAGTACTGCCGAAGGAACCAATCGCGGCACCCCGCCCAGAACTACAACCAACCACACCCAAGAAAAAGACAAAACCCAAGATGAAAGAGGGGGAACCGAAAACGAAAGCTGATGAAGGCCACTTCGTCCCGAAATTTAAATCGGAGAGTGGGTTCATGAGCTTCATGATCGAGTTCCTGAGGGTGGCTGTGTCCAATGACGACCAAACAACAAAAATGGCCAGTCTCCTCGGTAAGCTACGAACGTACATGGTCAACGCCGATGTACTGATTGTAATGATTAACTCCATCAATACAGTCAAAAAAAGATCAAGAGAAGAAGACGACGAAGAATCTATAAAAGCCGATCAATCAGTAAATCTCGCGCTCCGTAGAAGGATATCGCATGTTCGTCACTACAGCACTGGCGATATGCCCAGTTGCTTGCCGGTGTTAACACCAAAGGCGAACACTAATGAGGTACCTACTACGGAATGTGAGACGCCGATAGATCAGTAAACCCCACAAGACTGAGAGGCATCCATCCAGGCAGTCATCATGGCGGGCCAGGTAAAAGTCCTACAACTTAATATCAATGGACTGGCTCCCAGGTGTGCTGAACTGAGAAAATACATAAACCGCAACCCCAAAGATGTAATATGCCTCCAGGAAACCAAGCTATTACCAACGAAGAGCGACATCTACTTACCCGGATATACTTGTCAGAGAAGGGACAGACCGGGCAGCACGACACGTGGCGGCGGCCTTGCCATTTACGTCAGTGACAACATAAATTACATTTCTGTTCCACTGAATGTAACCAACCCCCTAGAAGCAATGGGCATAGCCATCACATTGAGCAATAAAACAAAGTTGACAATAGTGAATGTCTATGCACCCCCAGAGGTCACAATAAAACCAGATGACTTCCAGTCACTTCTCGATCAGCTTCCACGGGGCGAATCGGTGCTTTGTGGAGATTTCAACGCAAAGCACGCTCTGTGGGGGTCACCGAGGAATGACTGTCGGGGGACTAGCCTATGCTCAATAATAGAAGGGAACGACCTATGCGTACTGAATGATGAGAGCCCTACATTTGTTGGAGGAAATGCCCCACCTTCACACCTAGATCTCACATTCTGCACGCCTGGTATGGCAAACCGCTGCGATTGGCTAGTACATGAAGATGAGACACTTGGCAGTGACCATTTGGTGATAGAATTTAACATCCAAGCTGAAACCAACAGAGAAGTCTATAACGGAAGACCCAATTGGAAAATGATAGAAGCTGATTGGGCTAACTTCCGTGTAGGCTGCCTCGATTGGAAGAAAGAAGATATCATCGACACCGACATCAACGTGTACTCCGCCAATATCACGAATGCAATTATAGGTGCAGCAGACAACTCCATTCCAAAGACTTCTGGCAGGAAACCAAGGAATACAAAACCCTGGTGGTCTTCAGAGTGTCAAGAGGCAGTTTACGAAAGAAAGAAGGCACTTCGTCTACGAAAACGCCACTTCAATGAAGTCAACCACCAAAATTACCTGAAGTTGAAATACGCCGCAAGAGACACCATCCAGAAGGCACAAAGTGGGCACTGGAGGACATTCTGTAATGCGCTGAACCAAAACACGCAAACAGGTGTCGTCTGGAAGAAACTGAACGCCATGCACGGAAAACGCAGATCGTTCAACATACCAAACCTTGAAGATGGAGACAAGTACGTTACCAACGGCAATGAAAAGGCAGATTTACTTGCTAAGACATTTGCAGATGCAAGTAAAGATGAAAACCAACCACCAGAATTCATGAAGAGGAAAGAAATCTTTTACTCACAGCACCCTTCATTAGTAATTGAATCTAATGTAGAGGCTGAACCAATCAATCTGCCCTTCTCAGAGGAAGAGTTAAATAAGGCTCTTTCCCTCAAGAAGGATAGTGCGGCTGGTGAGGACAAAGTAAAGTACCCAATGCTCAAACATCTGCCCAGAAATGCCAAAAAGATACTACTGAACTTCTTCAACACATCTTGGTTGACAGGGGAGGTACCTAAAGAATGGCGGAAAGCCAACGTCATCCCTCTTCCGAAACCAGGGAAAGAGAGAACAAAGGCAGAGTCCTATCGACCAGTAAGCTTGACTTCCACACTGTGCAAAACCTTGGAGACAATGGTTAACATCCGACTTCAGTTCTACCTGGAGAGTAACCGACTGATCGACGAAAATCAAAGCGGGTTCAGGAAGGGACGATCAACAATGGACCACTTGGTGCGACTACAGCAAGTCATGTCTCAGGCACTCCTCTCGGGGCACCTGCTATGTGCCGTGTTTGTAGATTTAACCAAGGCTTTCGATTTAGTTTGGTTGGACGGGCTGCTTTTCAAGCTGGGACGTATCGGAATAACGGGCACAATGTTTCGGTGGATCAAAAGCTTTCTGAGCGATAGAAGGATACAGGTGAATGTTGGCAGATTCCTGAGTGCCGAGCAAACATTAGAAAATGGCACGCCTCAGGGGTCGGTCATCAGTCCCACTCTCTTCAATATTATGATCAACGACATACAGAAATCTTCATATCTCGACGCCAGAACTGAGCTAGCAAAATTTGCTGACGACAGCACAATATGGAGGAAAGGGACGAGGTTCTGTGAACTTCAAAAGAATATGCAAAAGGCCTTAGACAAATTCATGACATGGGCAAACGACTGGGGATTTAAGGTCTCAGAGAAGAAAACAGTCGGCATGCTTGTGTGCAGGGATAGAGGGATAAGCAGAATGACTCTGTGTATGAACGGGAAAACCATCGAGTTTAAAGACCAAACCAAGTTCCTTGGCGTAATCTTTGATCGAAGGCTGACCTGGAAACCGCACATCGACTGGACTGTAGATAGATGCTCCAAAGTCCTAAACTTAATGAGAAAAATAACGGGTAGCACCTGGGGAGCCAATAGAGTTACACTTATAATGGTGTATCGTGCTCTAATACGCTCTGTATTAGACTACGGATCTTTGGTCTTCATGAACTGCGCGCCAACACTCTTAAGTAAGCTTGACACCATCCAATACAAAGCTCTGTGTATTGCGACTGGCGTAGGGCTTGGGACCAGGAGAGAGGCATTACTACAGGAAGCCGGAGAGTTGCCCCTATCCCTAAGAAGAAAAGAACTAGCAACAAGGTATTGGGCTAAGATCTCGCAATTGGGCGAGAGATCCCCGGCCTTTGTCAGCCTAAAGAAGACAAGATATGTAAGAGATCCTAGAAAGAAAAGCTTCGGCCAGGGTATCAGGGAAACAGTCAAGGAACTACGACTGGAGGAGCTCGTGATAAACGAACACGACCCACCATCGATCGCTCCTTGGACACTCCCAATACCACCGGTCAATCTAGATCTGCTACAGAAAACCGACAAGAAAAACAACCCCACTGCAGCACGGGCTCTCTCTCTGGAACACCTGGAAGACAACTGGCCGTCGGATGACTGGGAACATGTTTATACGGATGGCTCACGCAATCCTGAAAGGGGCACCAGCTCGTTTGGAATATACCTGCCAAACGGGGAACAGGGAATAAGCCGGAAACTGCCCAATAACTGTTCGGTGTACACTGCAGAGATTGTGGCCATCCGTGATGCTATATCATGGATCTCTTATCAAAAGACTAGTAAGTTCGTCATCCCAAGCGACTCTCTGAGCAGTCTGATTTCAATCCAAAATGACAACTCGGACTCAAGACCAGAAGTTATTTTGGAAATCAGGCAGCTGTACCAGAGGGTCCTAGAGAAGGGAAGCAAATTAGAGCTCGTGTGGATTCCATCACATGTGAACATTAGAGGAAACGAGGAAGCAGATCGACTCGCAAATGAAGGTCTCGGGGACACAGCACCACTTCGCACCATAGAATACAGCACCACGGAAATCTACAGTATGGTAAAAAGACAGGTCAATTCACTCTGGGAATTAAAGCTCGTTGAACTTGACACATACAGATTCCGGCTGGATGACAAGATCTACACGAAGACAGCTATCAATCACCCTAGAAGAGATATATGCAAACTTATATCGAAACTAAGGGTGAAAGAGCGGCTGCGAGACTACAAACACCAAGTCATCGTCTGTGAGTGCGGAGAAGAATGTACCACCAACCATGTCCTGGGTAGACTGCGAGGTATTCAAGGAAGAGAGAACGGAACTAGTGGAGATGATGGAGACCAACAACATACCGCTCAACACTAAGAACCTACTCTTTCCAAGACCCGATCTGAAGCTGCAAATCTTCGAACTAATCCACGATTTAATGAACACCGTTGGATTAAGTAGAATAGTGAAGTAAGAGGGGGCTACGATAAGACGAGCTCGGCATCTAAACACTAAACTACATAGGGGATATACACCAAAGTAGCGGGCTAGTGGAGTAAGGGAGGGTCACGGTAAGACGGGCTCGGCATCTAAACACTAATCCACTAGAAAAACACCAAACCTACAAAGTGGGATAAGTGGAGTAAGGGGAGGCCACGATAAGACGGGCCTGGCACCTAAACACTATACCTCAAAAGATGACTTCTACCAATCCAGAGACGAGACACATATATGTCTGCATAAATGCTGTCCCTACAGATCAACTACCAAACAATATGTGTTTTATTAAATAAAGGGAAGAACTTCTCACTAAACCTATTCCATGGTTCAAGGCCGCAAATGGAAAGATTGCAAAATCATATTCTAAAAACAGGAAGAAGCCTCGGCTCTCCTATGTCTTGTCTGCGATATCACTTCTGTGGAAGCGGACGTTAAAACATCAGGTAGTAGTAGTAGTAGGCTAGCTCAACCATGTCCATGGCTGACGCTTTTAAAAGCAGCCCTGCACCAAAGTTCTTTCCTGTGACAAAAAGGAGAGAGGAACAGACCCACGTCGTTCTAGTGAAGCCACTTGAAGGCAAGTCCTTCCAAGGGGCCAAACTTACGGCTGTGGGGAAGGAGATAAAAAGTAAGTGGGGTATCACCAGCATACCCGATATCAAGATAGCAGTGCCAGGCCATCTCAGACTAGCCCTAAAAAGCAGGTCTGACATGGATATGGCATTGGGACAGAAGGCACTTCTTGGTATGTCCGTGATGGTGTCCGAACCGATCACCTTGTCAATAGACAAGGTGGTTGTCCATGGGATACCAGCCGAATATACCGGGGATGAAATTCTGGAAGACTTGACAGAGAGGGGGTACCAGACAACCGAGGTGTACCGGTTTAAAGTGGCCGAGGGGAAGGACCAGGGAAGCGTCGCCCTGTCCTTCAAGAAAGGAACAGCGCCCGAGGCCCTAAAAATCGTGTACCTGAAAAGACGTACCCACCCGTATGTTCAGAGGGTGAGGCAGTGTGCCAACTGCCAGAAACTGGGACACACAGTCAAGTACTGCAAGGGAAAGACTGTGCGCCCAGTGTGGGGGGAGTCATGCGGCGACTGATTGCAGGACGGGCATACCAAATAAATGTTCGAACTGCAAAGGCGGTCACGCAGCGAACTCACCCGAATGCCCAAAGATTCAAAATACCAAGGCAGCCTTAAAAATACAGGTGAAAGAAAAAGTAAGTTTTAATGAAGCCTCATTAATCCTGGAAAAGAAGGAGGGGAAGTCCAAAGAGGTCAGGAATAAGGCTCCGGTCGCAAAACCAATCCCGGAGCCGATTCCCTCGACACCGCAAGTACTGCCGAAGGAACCAATCGC
The DNA here is from genome assembly GCA_948474765.1 of Patella depressa. Lineage (NCBI taxonomy): Eukaryota > Metazoa > Mollusca > Gastropoda > Patellidae > Patella > Patella depressa. The sequence goes on along the minus strand of CAOLEZ010000008.1, from coordinate 5,947,019 downwards.
GGCACCCCGCCCAGAACTACAACCAACCACACCCAAGAAAAAGACAACCCAAGATGAAAGAGGGGGAACCGAAAACGAAAGCTGATGAAGGCCACTTCGTCCCGAAATTTAAATCGGAGAGTGGGTTCATGAGCTTCATGATCGAGTTCCTGAGGGTGGCTGTGTCCAATGACGACCAAACAACAAAAATGGCCAGTCTCCTCGGTAAGCTACGAACGTACATGGTCAACGCCGATGTACTGATTGTAATGATTAACTCCATCAATACAGTCAAAAAAAGATCAAGAGAAGAAGACGACGAAGAATCTATAAAAGCCGATCAATCAGTAAATCTCGCGCTCCGTAGAAGGATATCGCATGTTCGTCACTACAGCACTGGCGATATGCCCAGTTGCTTGCCGGTGTTAACACCAAAGGCGAACACTAATGAGGTACCTACTACGGAATGTGAGACGCCGATAGATCAGTAAACCCCACAAGACTGAGAGGCATCCATCCAGGCAGTCATCATGGCGGGCCAGGTAAAAGTCCTACAACTTAATATCAATGGACTGGCTCCCAGGTGTGCTGAACTGAGAAAATACATAAACCGCAACCCCAAAGATGTAATATGCCTCCAGGAAACCAAGCTATTACCAACGAAGAGCGACATCTACTTACCCGGATATACTTGTCAGAGAAGGGACAGACCGGGCAGCACGACACGTGGCGGCGGCCTTGCCATTTACGTCAGTGACAACATAAATTACATTTCTGTTCCACTGAATGTAACCAACCCCCTAGAAGCAATGGGCATAGCCATCACATTGAGCAATAAAACAAAGTTGACAATAGTGAATGTCTATGCACCCCCAGAGGTCACAATAAAACCAGATGACTTCCAGTCACTTCTCGATCAGCTTCCACGGGGCGAATCGGTGCTTTGTGGAGATTTCAACGCAAAGCACGCTCTGTGGGGGTCACCGAGGAATGACTGTCGGGGGACTAGCCTATGCTCAATAATAGAAGGGAACGACCTATGCGTACTGAATGATGAGAGCCCTACATTTGTTGGAGGAAATGCCCCACCTTCACACCTAGATCTCACATTCTGCACGCCTGGTATGGCAAACCGCTGCGATTGGCTAGTACATGAAGATGAGACACTTGGCAGTGACCATTTGGTGATAGAATTTAACATCCAAGCTGAAACCAACAGAGAAGTCTATAACGGAAGACCCAATTGGAAAATGATAGAAGCTGATTGGGCTAACTTCCGTGTAGGCTGCCTCGATTGGAAGGAAGAAGATATCATCGACACCGACATCAACGTGTACTCCGCCAATATCACGAATGCAATTATAGGTGTAGCAGACAACTCCATTCCAAAGACTTCTGGCAGGAAACCAAGGAATACAAAACCCTGGTGGTCTTCAGAGTGTCAAGAGGCAGTTTACGAAAGAAAGAAGGCACTTCGTCTACGAAAACGCCACTTCAATGAAGTCAACCACCAAAATTACCTGAAGTTGAAATACGCCGCAAGAGACACCATCCAGAAGGCACAAAGTGGGCACTGGAGGACATTCTGTAATGCGCTGAACCAAAACACGCAAACAGGTGTCGTCTGGAAGAAACTGAACGCCATGCACGGAAAACGCAGATCGTTCAACATACCAAACCTTGAAGATGGAGACAAGTACGTTACCAACGGCAATGAAAAGGCAGATTTACTTGCTAAGACATTTGCAGATGCAAGTAAAGATGAAAACCAACCACCAGAATTCATGAAGAGGAAAGAAATCTTTTACTCACAGCACCCTTCATTAGTAATTGAATCTAATGTAGAGGCTGAACCAATCAATCTGCCCTTCTCAGAGGAAGAGTTAAATAAGGCTCTTTCCCTCAAGAAGGATAGTGCGGCTGGTGAGGACAAAGTAAAGTACCCAATGCTCAAACATCTGCCCAGAAATGCCAAAAAGATACTACTGAACTTCTTCAACACATCTTGGTTGACAGGGGAGGTACCTAAAGAATGGCGGAAAGCCAACGTCATCCCTCTTCCGAAACCAGGGAAAGAGAGAACAAAGGCAGAGTCCTATCGACCAGTAAGCTTGACTTCCACACTGTGCAAAACCTTGGAGACAATGGTTAACATCCGACTTCAGTTCTACCTAGAGAGTAACCGACTGATCGACGAAAATCAAAGCGGGTTCAGGAAGGGACGATCAACAATGGACCACTTGGTGCGACTACAGCAAGTCATGTCTCAGGCACTCCTCTCGGGGCACCTGCTATGTGCCGTGTTTGTAGATTTAACCAAGGCTTTCGATTTAGTTTGGTTGGACGGGCTTCTTTTCAAGCTGGGACGTATCGGAATAACGGGCACAATGTTTCGGTGGATCAAAAGCTTTCTGAGCGATAGAAGGATACAGGTGAATGTTGGCAGATTCCTGAGTGCCGAGCAAACATTAGAAAATGGCACGCCTCAGGGGTCGGTCATCAGTCCCACTCTCTTCAATATTATGATCAACGACATACAGAAATCTTCATATCTCGACGCCAGAACTGAGCTAGCAAAATTTGCTGACGACAGCACAATATGGAGGAAAGGGACGAGGTTCTGTGAACTTCAAAAGAATATGCAAAAGGCCTTAGACAAATTCATGACATGGGCAAACGACTGGGGATTTAAGGTCTCAGAGAAGAAAACAGTCGGCATGCTTGTGTGCAGGGATAGAGGGATAAGCAGAATGACTCTGTGTATGAACGGGAAAACCATCGAGTTTAAAGACCAAACCAAGTTCCTTGGCGTAATCTTTGATCGAAGGCTGACCTGGAAACCGCACATCGACTGGACTGTAGATAGATGCTCCAAAGTCCTAAACTTAATGAGAAAAATAACGGGTAGCACCTGGGGAGCCAATAGAGTTACACTTATAATGGTGTATCGTGCTCTAATACGCTCTGTATTAGACTACGGATCTTTGGTCTTCATGAACTGCGCGCCAACACTCTTAAGTAAGCTTGACACCATCCAATACAAAGCTCTGTGTATTGCGACTGGCGTAGGGCTTGGGACCAGAAGAGAGGCATTACTACAGGAAGCCGGAGAGTTGCCCCTATCCCTAAGAAGAAAAGAACTAGCAACAAGGTATTGGGCTAAGATCTCGCAATTGGGCGAGAGATCCCCGGCCTTTGTCAGCCTAAAGAAGACAAGATATGTAAAAGATCCTAGAAAGAAAAGCTTCGGCCAGGGTATCAGGGAAACAGTCAAGGAACTACGACTGGAGGAGCTCGTGATAAACGAACACGACCCACCATCGATCGCTCCTTGGACACTCCCAATACCACCGGTCAATCTAGATCTGCTACAGAAAACCGACAAGAAAAACAACCCCACTGCAGCACGGGCTCTCTCTCTGGAACACCTGGAAGACAACTGGCCGTCGGATGACTGGGAACATGTTTATACGGATGGCTCACGCAATCCTGAAAGGGGCACCAGCTCGTTTGGAATATACCTGCCAAACGGGGAACAGGGAATAAGCAGGAAACTGCCCAATAACTGTTCGGTGTACACTGCAGAGATTGTGGCCATCCGTGATGCTATATCATGGATCTCTTATCAAAAGACTAGTAAGTTCGTCATCCCAAGCGACTCTCTGAGCAGTCTGATTTCAATCCAAAATGACAACTCGGACTCAAGACCAGAAGTTATTTTGGAAATCAGGCAGCTGTACCAGAGGGTCCTAGAGAAGGGAAGCAAATTAGAGCTCGTGTGGATTCCATCACATGTGAACATTAGAGGAAACGAGGAAGCAGATCGACTCGCAAATGAAGGTCTCGGGGACACAGCACCACTCCGCACCATAGAATACAGCACCACGGAAATCTACAGTATGGTAAAAAGACAGGTCAATTCACTCTGGGAATTAAAGCTCGTTGAACTTGACACATACAGATTCCGGCTGGATGACAAGATCTACACGAAGACAGCTATCAATCACCCTAGAAGAGATATATGCAAACTTATATCGAAACTAAGGGTGAAAGAGCGGCTGCGAGACTTCAAACACCAAGTCATCGTCTGTGAGTGCGGAGAAGAATGTACCACCAACCATGTCCTGGTAGACTGCGAGGTATTCAAGGAAGAGAGAACGGAACTAGTGGAGATGATGGAGACCAACAACATACCGCTCAACACTAAGAACCTACTCTTTCCAAGACCCGATCTGAAGCTGCAAATCTTCGAACTAATCCACGATTTAATGAACACCGTTGGATTAAGTAGAATAGTGAAGTAAGAGGGGGCTACGATAAGACGAGCTCGGCATCTAAACACTAAACTACATAGGGATACACACCAAAGTAGCGGGCTAGTGGAGTAAGGGAGGGTCACGGTAAGACGGGCTCGGCATCTAAACACTAATCCACTAGAAAAACACCAAACCTACAAAGTGGGATAAGTGGAGTAAGGGGAGGCCACGATAAGACGGGCCTGGCACCTAAACACTATACCTCAAAAGATGACTTCTACCAATCCAGAGACGAGACACATATATGTCTGCATAAATGCTGTCCCTACAGATCAACTACCAAACAATATGTGTTTTATTAAATAAAGGGAAGAACTTCTCACTAAACCTATTCCATGGTTCAAGGCCGCAAATGGAAAGATTGCAAAATCATATTCTAAAAACAGGAAGAAGCCTCGGCTCTCCTATGTCTTGTCTGCGATATCACTTCTGTGGAAGCGGACGTTAAAACATCAGGTAGTAGTAGTAGTAGTACAAAATCCAAAAAGGGAAGAGTTATATGGTAACTGGTAATTTCACTGTGAAAAGATCTAAGAACGATGTTCCGTACATACTTTTAGGTAAGTAAAGATTATGAGGTAGGGGAAATTGGGGCTGGTATAACTAAGAGTAATGTGTCCATTATAATTCTTATACCCAATCAAGTTTCAATAATTTTTTCAAGAGCATTTTCCATATCATATCTGAAAAATAAATATACAGACTACAATATTTTCCATTTCCGAACAATAGACTGAAATGAATAACCCACTTCCTGTGCATAGTCGGGGATTTGGAGGTGTTTGCCTTGCTTTTGCGAACATCTAATATATAGAAAATGCTTATACACCGTGTTGTCTACATATCCTTATATTCGATATGTGACCTGTGTGTAAGGAAAACGCTATTAATTCAAAATCAAATATGCAATTATTTAATAACATTTTTCTGATATTCGATATTTGACATGTGTGTAAGGAAAAGTATTAATTTCAAATGAAATATACAATTATTTAATAACATACTACAGATGTCTACCTGACATATATCGTATATAAGATTTCGTTTCGTTTGTTGTTATTTTAACATTTAGCCAAGAAGGTAGCAATATGGGGTCTCTTAAAACCAAGGCAATATGTTATTTTTATGAATCATAATTTAATACCAACAGGATTTTAATTATATATGAATCAGAAATGTGAATTTTTCTCATTCTAGGACAGAAAACGAGCCTCCGTAATACCGTACTGAGTTCAAGACCCTGTGAAGCCATAATAAAGTCAGCCAAGTGTCTGGTCTATCCGGAACCGGCCCCGACCCGATCAATTCAACAGGCAAAAGAATTGACAGCAATGTCCACACTGTGTGGTAGAATTGAATGTGTAAGTCATCCGTATTCACTATCCGATTCTTTTCCATTTCAGCTCAGCACCAAATAACAAAAAGGTTTAATTTATGCTTATTTGTGCGTGGTTTCTACATTTAATTGCTCTTATTCAACATACGAAAACTTTTCTTTTATTAGGTAAATGCAGAACGAATGGTTTCCGTCAACGGAAGAGATACTTCACTCACAGAAATTGAGTTAAAAGATGAAACGGCCACGTCAAAAATTACCTTATGGAATAACCCAGATGGTTTGAAGGCCGGCACATATGTTAAGTTAACGAATTTAAGTCCCAGAAAATTCCAAAAGACAACAGGTTTTAGTTCTACTTCAGACACTATTCTAGAAGTAAGTGAACCTAAGCATCTGATTCTAACTAATTTATTATATCAAATCATATATTTCATATTGAAAATTGAAGGAAGAAAACATTGAAATTTTGCTATTTAATGCAAAAACACGACCGAGGTTCGCTAAATAGTTTGGTAGCGAACTAAACTGCACCATAATTTACTTTGGGGGTGAAGATGGTTATAATTGTTTATGTATTTCAGGAAACCACAGCACCGACCGCCACAGCAGAATTCATTATCCATGGCTATGGAAGGGACGATTTGGAATATTTAATTACAATAGCGAAGGTAGAACAACCAGACGTATTTATTGATGTTAACTGTCCCGTTCCAGTTCTCAAAAGTTATATTACGCACGAATCTGAGGAAGAGCTTGTGACAAAGATGGAAGATATCATACAAAAGGAAACAGTTATTACGCTTAAAATGGTGGGCAATAAATTGGCAGGTGAGTTTTAATCTGTTTTTGTTTGGAATATATTCAAATTGAATCACAGGTTGTCATTTTGTTATTTTAAGAATATATGTACAGAGCTCATTTCACACAGTACAAAACAATTTACCACGGGGATTTCTAATGCATATATTTTAACTGTTTATATTTGTTATCTTTTCAGAACTCTAGGGTAATATCGAGCTGTTAAATGTATATATGTAATATTAGCCAAATTTTCATTTCATTATATATTGTTGCTTTGTGTATGTCCTATTGTTTCGATTTTCGTATAGGACCCATTTTATTGTAGCTAGGTACCGGTTCAATTAATTAAAGAATATTTATTCTTTATTTTCCCAAATGGACCGGGTCGCTTAAACATTCATTGAGTCATCATAATGACATAATGGACCACTGAATGTTCAAGCGCACCTCTGAAATATGGAAGGTCACGATCAAATCTTTAATGCAACACACTCAGTAATTTGACTGGTCTTCCATGTACCAAAATATGTAGTATATATGTATATTCTGTTTTATATATTCTATTCATTCATTGTTGTATTTATGTACTAAATACATATTTCCCGCAGAAAGTATTACAACTTTCTCTGTTGGGTTTTTAACTTCTACGATTATTTTTCCTGCAGTTTAATTCATCTACTTTAAATTTACATTATACGCAAATTAAATTTCAAAATTTATATAAATGTATGCCTTTCTGTTTGTTATTTAAATTTTGCTTTATATGTTCATTACATATTTCTTTGTATTTTTGAATTCATTGTAAAATATTTCCCGAATTTGCAAATACGCATTTTGAATATTTATTAATGCTGTTCTTATTCTCACTATACTTGGATAATTGGATTTCCATTTCAACTTATGTATGATTAAACAATTGCTATATCATGGTTAATGCTATGTACATATCCTACTTTTCACTTATAATTCAATAAATCTATTTATCATTTATAAAGTGTTTGTCTTTTCAAATCATTTCCAACTATTCCAAATTTCGTCGTGCACCAAGAACCCGAACTAGGTTTTGGTCAGATCACTGTCAGAGAAATTGCCGATTTTCTACAAGTCACTTTTCAAGTTTTTTGGTCTTTAAAAGTGGCAATTATTATTCGATTTACATAAAATTTTCACTGTATGATATCGTATGCCATTTCTGATTTCATAAGACTAATTGAACATTTTCATTAACACCGGGAGTAATTTAATTTTGTCAAGATCATTTACAAGTAACAAATGTATAAAATGAATTGATATTGCTGGATTTGGTTGATTCTGCGTCCATTTTATTTGTGTGCAATGTTAATCTGGAAACCTGTTTAGTGGTTTCCTTGGTACCAGAAGCGACATAAGGGTAACTTGGCACCGGAAGTGACATGTTTAAGGGTAAGGTGGCACCAGTGAAACCCGTCATTCCTGCATGCAGGTCTAGTTCTTATTAGGGTTTCACACTGCGAAGCTTGTGTGAAACACTATTGTTTTTGTTAAAATTATTATTAAGCTTTCATATTACATATGAAAGCTTATTGTTTCTGTTAAAGTTATTATTATTATTATTATTTTTTTTGTGTGTTTTCTGCAAATCGGATTTCTCAGAATCTATCCATAGGATCTTTCTGAAATTTTGACCTACCCCCCCAAAAATGGGGTGCGAACCTTGATTAAATATATTTTCGAAACGTTTTACGAATCCGAAATCACCGAATTTTACGAACGAAAAAAATGACAATGCATAGTCGTAACTTTGTTATTTTTTGACCGATTTTACTAATTTTTTTTTCTTTGAATACCTTTAAAAAAACCATTTTCATCTGCAGTTTCACATTTTCGAATTTCGAAAATTCGTCGCTGTGATTTCGAACCGGAAGATTAGACCAATTTGACAACTTCTTTAATAGTTGTACGATTTTCATGAAATTTAGTATCTAAGTAGATCCTACCGATGTGACTTCAAAAATATAATTAGAAATTTTCTAAATTATCTCCCCTTGACGAAATTAAGGATCAAAATTTTCAAAAAAATCATCGAAATATAGGTCAGAATGACCTGATTTTTTTTTTGGATACTAGATAAGTAATTACTGATTTGTACACAAAATATGGAGTTTGTCGATCGAACCGGAAGTGCCGCCATATTTAAAAGTGAAAAATCAATAAGGCTTTTTTGCTATTTTACTTACAGACTCGGGAGTTATATTTTCTGAATCCTTGTAGGAAGGCCTAAAAAATGTCGCGAATAGAATTTTGATTTCGGTCACGTGATGGTCACCATTTTGAATTGAAAATGAAAAATAGAAGCAATTTGAAGGGTCGGGACTTTGGAACACAATTACTCTCCTTCTAATTAAGCTAGAATGTTCAAACTTGGTGTAGACGTTCACTAGGTCAATGTTATGATTGAGTTTAAATATGAGCATTTTCTGCTTAGGGTAAGCAGAGATAAACAAGCTAATTTGTTGATTCTTTAGGGCACGATAACTTCGGTTATAATGAAGGGAGGGCGGTGAAACTTTTGTCAATAGAGAGTCTAATAGCTAGCCTGTTGTGTGAAATCATTGTATTATTTTTTCTAAATATCAGGGATAGCCGAAAAAAAGAGATTGAAAACCCAAAAAGTCGTATTTTTACAATTTGGAGCATGTTTAGAGGTCTTTCTCGTAAAGTCAACATAATATTTTTTGGGAACTTCTTGTACAAAGAGTCTTATTGGTAGTCTTTTATATGAAACCATCGATCAACAGTCCAACATATCAGGAGTAGAAGAACAAAAGGATCGAACATTGAAAACGGCACCCTTTCATTGTTAAGCGAAACATGCAGTGTGGGTGACTACAATCTACACATTTAGTCATCGTATAGAGCTTATTCAACAGTATCGAATTCCAACTGCTTAGGGATATTTTACGTGCACTCCAATGTGTACACGGGACCTTGGTTTTTCGTCCCATCCGAATGACTAGACAGCTGTGCTTGTCAGGCCCTCCGTTCTGCCTCACTGACAAGGGGAACCACGCCGGGAAATCGAGATGAACTTTCTCCGTGCAGAACTTTCAATTCAGGCGAAAACGTTTATTGCATACGATTAAGCTGGTCAGTTGGAGCTTATTTTCAAAAGTTTTGTAATAATCGGTTGGTAATTAAAGTACCGTGCACATTAAACTGTTAAAACAGAAAATTTCGCCCGGTTGAAATGTTTCTTGCTATAAGTCAGCAATTTTCTGAATTCAGGGAGGCTGAATGGCTGAATGGTTAGCATGTGCGCACTGTATCGTAACGTCTGTCATTGAGTCAACGGGCGTCGTTTCGATCTCCAGGTTGCACGTGACATGAAGTATGATGTCCAACCTTGTGGGTTTTCTCCGTGTTCTTCGGTTTCCTCCCAACGGCTAAAGACCTGTAAGCGCAGGGGGAGTTTTTAAATAAAATTAAAAAACATATGTTAGTCCCGAAATGACCTAGTTTGTGTCGAATGGACATTAGGCCGCATTTCTCTCTTTCTCTTTTATTTTTAAAGTTTTGTAATAATCGGTTGGTAATCAAAGGTACTGTAAAAGTGATAAAACAGAAAATAATCGGTTGGTAATCAAAGGTACTGTAAAAGTGATAAAACAGAAAATTTCGCCCGGTTGTAATGTTTCTCACTTTAAAGTCAGCAATTTCCCGATTTTAAGTGGCAAACGTTTATTGCGAACGCTTAAGCTGGTCAGGGGGGAGCTTATTTTTAAAAGTTTTGTAATATTCGGTTGATAACTAAAGGTACCGTGCAAATTAAACTGTTACAATAGAAAATTGGGCCCGGTTGAAATGTTTCTCGCTGTAGGTCAGCAATTTGCCGATTTTAGGGAGGTTGCGTGGCTGAATGGTAAGCACGTGCGCTCTGTATCATAACGTCTGTCATTGAGTCAACTGCCGTTGTTTCGATTTTTTGGTTGTACGTGACAAGGAGTATGGTTGCCTGTCCAACCTCGTAGGCCGTAACCGCCGCTGCCCGGGTAAAATTTCCCTCATTGCACACATTATGGCATATGCCCGTCTTCATTAGCCCATTTTAGGAGCAGAACAGTCGGACGTTAAACCCCATTCAATTTCATTTCATTTTCTCTATGTTGCTTATTTATTATAGTGGATAAATATTTTTCTGGTTCTAGCAATTATTTAATTTCTGCATAGAAATCTTGCTTTGGCCAGTTTTTTTTATTGCAGAGTGCCATTCTTGTTTAAACAAACATGATCCTTTGTTTAAAACATGCTTAAGAAGTCGTCACGATTTCCTACTTATAACCAAACATATTGGAAATATTAGTCTGGCATTATTAAATCCTAATTTTATTGGTCTTATTTAAAATTAAACTTTCATTTAACTATGAACAACCCTTAACGTGTCTCTTTAAAACTATTAGGTACTCTAAAACAGTAGCTCAACCTTTTGACCTAAACTCATTAATTTACCATTTTGTTGTGAGCGACTTCTTATTCTTCCTATATGACATATTGCACGTGTCTGATTTCAAAGGGGGGTTGGGTGGCTGAATGGTTAGCACGCGCGCCTGTCATTGAGTTAACTAGCGTGTTTTCGAATGCCCGGTTGTACGTGACAAGGAGTAAGGTCGCCTGTCCAACCTGCCATTTTTATTTTTTTTCCCGCCATTTTCATTTCATTTTCTCATCCGTCTCATTACAGTAATACAAGTTTCAGTTATTTCCCTTTAGTTTTCAGATTATTGTTATGCCTGGGTGCAATGTTTCATACTATATTTAGACTTGTAACTTCGCGAGTTTTTGACCAATTTTAATAATTTTTTCTTCTTATCCTTTTATTTAGGATACTTGATACAATCAATGACACGTGACGATGAATATGAAAGCTTTCATATCTGCATGGGACAGTAGCAGATCTAGTTCTTCTTATTAGGGTTTCACACTGCGAAGCTTGTGTGAAACACTATTGTTTTTGTTAAAATTATTATTCTTATTATTATTATTATTATTCTTCTTTTGTTTTGAGTAGATCTCAGCAACTACGTGTCGCATCGTTACGATTTCTTCGGTTTTACTGGGAAAGTGGGTGTGACTTAGAGGATAAAGCTATTTTGAACGTTCTGCGACAATGCGAAATGTCCGAAATCACCGAAGTTATCGTTTTTACAAATATTGCGGTAATTTTAACAATAATCATGGGATTTTAACTTTCGATACATTTTGGCATAGCTGGAGACAGGGCACATAGCTGCGCTACTTTCGATTTTTGATTTTCGGCAAATCTTCGAAGATATTAGGCGCCAAATTTCGGAAATTTAAAATTTTACAAAAAACTTTTTTATTTATGAATATTTTTTAGTCGTGTTGTGCACAGAATTAAAGAGTCATCTGACTTGCGCAAAAATGTTAAAAAATTTTGTCTCAGTAGTTTTCCTTGGCCTCCATTGGCTAATTCAGTTTTTCAGTCCTAGATTAATTTTTTATTGTTCGATTTGTATAAAACAAAGTTCATATGCTTCGTTGTCTCAATTGTCATTTTTTTTATTACCAAAAGTATTATCTGTCGGCACCGGAAGTGGCATAATTTTACCAAAAACTACAATTTTGACAGTTAGGTACATTTTTTGAAAACAAATATTATTTTTTTGAAAAATTATATGACTCAAAGAGTGTGTCCTTTAAAGGCGCAAAAAATGTCGGAAGCAGTTTTTTTAATTTCTTTTTCATTTTCTAGCAAATTGGATTAAGAGGTGAAAAAAGGCGTAAAATTGACCCATTTACAACTCATTCAGGCTTTTCAGATTTTAAAATATTTTTACGTAACTTTTATAAACTTGTAGCTATAATCCATACGAAGAGAATGTATGTGAAAATTAGTTTGTAATATAAGCAGTTGCCGAGAAATAGGCAATTTTGCATGAGTCACTTTTCACGTAATTTTGGCTGTAAAAGAATCAATTATTATTCGATTTTCAATTTTCTTTCGCCATTGGATGCCTAATACCATAGTGGACTATGTCAAACCATTTTACCCCTTGCGCTGCCACCGGAAATGACGTCATTTGCTCAAAACTTAAATTTTAGCCTTCAAAAAACAATATTTTATTCAAATGAGTCGTATTTGTTATTTTTTTCAAATTGTGATATTTGATTCTATTGATCAAATAGATTGAACCCATACGATCATACAGATACCACAAAATGGTTTCTAACTTGTACGGTTGCAGAGAAATGGGCGATTTTCCTTAAGTCACTTTTCAAGGTTTTTGGTCTATAAAAGTGTCAGTTATTATTCGATTTTCATAAAATTTTCACCATATGATATCTTGTGTCATTTATGATTTCATAGAACTAATTTAACATTTTCAGTATCACCGGAAGTAATGTCATTTTGGCAAAAACTGTATTTTTAGCCTTCAAAACAGACATTTTTTTCAAATGAGTCTGATTTGTAATATATTTCAAATTATGATATTTGATTCCAATCAACAAATGGATTGAACCCATACGATCATATAGATACCAAAAGATAGTTTTTATCGTGTACGGTTGCCGAGAAATAGACGATTTTCTACAAGTCACTTTTCAAGGTTTTTGGTCTATAAAAGTGGCAATTCTCATTCGATTTACATACAATTTTCGCCATTATGATGCCTTATGCCATTTCTGATTTCATAAAACTAATTGAACATTTTCATTATCACCGGAAGTAATGAAATTTTGCCAGGATCACTTACAAGTAACATATATATAAAATGAATTGATATTGCTGGATTTGGTTGATTCTTCGTCCATTTTATTTGATGTTTACAATGCTTATGTGGAAACCTGTTTGATGGTTTCATTGGTATCGGAAGTGACATATGTTTAAGGGTAACGTGGCACCGAAAGTGACGTGGCACCAGTGAAACCCGCCATTCCTGCATGCAGGTCTAGTTATTATTATTATTCTTCTTTTGTTTTGAGTAGATCTCAGCAACTACGTGTCGCATCGTTACGATTTCTTCGGTTTTACTGGGAAAGTGGGTGTGACTTAGAGGATAAAGCTATTTTGAACGTTCTGCGACAATGCGAAATGTCCGAAATCACCGAAGTTATCGTTTTTTCAAATATTGCGGTAATTTTAACAATAATCATGGGATTTTAACTTTCGATACATTTTGGCATAGCTGGAGACAGGGCACATAGCTGCGCTACTTTCGATTTTTGATTTTCGGCAAATCTTCGAAGATATTAGGCGCTAAATTTCGGAAATTTAAAATTTTACAAAAAACTTTTTTATTTATGAATATTTTTTAGTCGTGTTGTGCACAGAATTAAAGAGTCATCTGACTTATGCAAAAATGTTAAAAAATTTTGTCTCAGTAATTTTCCTTGGCCTCCATTGGCTAATTCAGTTTTTCAGTCCTAGATTAATTTTTTTATTGTTCGATTTGTATAAAACAAAGTTCATATGCTTCGTTGTCTCAATTGTCATTTTTTTTATTACCAAAAGTGTTATCTGTCGGCACCGGAAGTGGCATAATTTTACCAAAAACTACAATTTTGACAGTTAGGTACATTTTTTGAAAACAAATATTATTTTTTTGAAAAATTATATGACTCAAAGAGTGTGTCCTTTAAAGGCGCAAAAAATGTCGGAAGCAGTTTTTTTAATTTCTTTTTCATTTTCTAACAAATTGGATTAAGAGGTGAAAAAAGGCGTAAAATTGACCTATTTACAACTCATTCAGGCTTTTCAGATTTTAAAATATTTTTACGTAACTTTTATAAACTTGTAGCTATAATCCATACGAAGAGAATGTATATGAAAATTAGTCTGTAATATAAGCAGTTGCCGAGAAATAGGCAATTTTGCATGAGTCACTTTTCACGTAATTTTGGCTGTAAAAGAATCAATTATTATTCGATTTTCAATTTTCTTTCGCCATTGGATGCCTAATGCCAAAGTGGACTATGTCAAACCATTTTACCCCTTGCGCTGCCACCGGAAATGACGTCATTTGCTCAAAACTTAAATTTTAGCCTTCAAAAAACAATATTTTATTCAAATGAGTCGTATTTGTTATTTTTTTCAAATTGTGATATTTGATTCTATTGATCAAATAGATTGAACCCATACGATCATACAGATACCACAAAATGGTTTCTAACTTGTACGGTTGCAGAGAAATGGGCGATTTTCCTTAAGTCACTTTTCAAGGTTTTTGGTCTCTAAAAGTGTCAGTTATTATTCGATTTTCATAAAATTTTCACCATATGATATCTTGTGTCATTTATGATTTCATAGATCTAATTTAACATTTTCAGTATCACCGGAAGTAATGTCATTTTGGCAAAAACTGTATTTTTAGCCTTCAAAACAGACATTTTTTTCAAATGAGTCTGATTTGTAATATATTTCAAATTATGATATTTGATTCCTATCAACAAATGGATTGAACCCATACGATCATATAGATACCAAAAGATAGTTTTTATCGTGTACGGTTGCCGAGAAATAGACGATTTTCTACAAGTCACTTTTCAAGGTTTTTGGTCTATAAAAGTGGCAATTCTCATTCGATTTACATACAATTTTCGCCATTATGCTGCCTTATGCCATTTCTGATTTCATAAAATTAATTGAACATTTTCATTATCACCGGAAGTAATGAAATTTTGCCAGGATCACTTACAAGTAACATATATATAAAATGAATTGATACTGCTGGATATTTGTTGATTCTTCGTCCATTTTATTTGATGTTTACAATGCTTATGTGGCAACCTTTTTGATGGTTTCATTGGTATCGGAAGTGACATATGTTTAAGGGTAACGTGGCACCGAAAGTGACGTGGCACCAGTGAAACCCGTCATTCCTGCATGCAGGTCTAGTTATTATTATTATTATTCTTCTTTTGTTTTGAGTAGATCTCAGCAACTACGTGTCGCATCGTTACGATTTCTTCGGTTTTACTGGGAAAGTGGGTGTGACTTAGAGGATAAACCTATTTTGAACGTTCTGCGACAATGCGAAATGTCCGAAATCACCGAAGTTATCGTTTTTACAAATATTGCGGTAATTTTAACAATAATCATGGGATTTTAACTTTCGATACATTTTGGCATAGCTGGAGACAGGGCACATAGCTGCGCTACTTTCGATTTTTGATTTTCGGCAAATCTTCGAAGATATTAGGCGCCAAATTTCGGAAATTTAAAATTTTACAAAAAACTTTTTTATTTATGAATATTTTTTAGTCGTGTTGTGCACAGAATTAAAGAGTCATCTGACTTGCGCAAAAATGTTAAAAAATTTTGTCTCAGTAATTTTTCTTGGCCTCCATTGGCTAATTCAGTTTTTCAGTCCTAGATTAATTTTTTATTGTTCGATTTGTATAAAACAAAGTTCATATGCTTCGTTGTCTCAATTGTCATTTTTTTTATTACCAAAAGTGTTATCTGTCGGCACCGGAAGTGGCATAATTTTACCAAAAACTACAATTTTGACAGTTAGGTACATTTTTTGAAAACAAATATTATTTTTTTGAAAAATTATATGACTCAAAGAGTGTGTCCTTTAAAGGCGCAAAAAATGTCGGAAGCAGTTTTTTTAATTTCTTTTTCATTTTCTAGCAAATTGGATTAAGAGGTGAAAAAAGGCGTAAAATTGACCTATTTACAACTCATTCAGGCTTTTCAGATTTTAAAATATTTTTACGTAACTTTTATAAACTTGTAGCTATAATCCATACGAAGAGAATGTATGTGAAAATTAGTTTGTAATATAAGCAGTTGCCGAGAAATAGGCAATTTTGCATGAGTCACTTTTCACGTAATTTTGGCTGTAAAAGAATCAATTATTATTCGATTTTCAATTTTCTTTCGCCATTGGATGCCTAATGCCATAGTGGACTATGTCAAACCATTTTACCCCTTGCGCTGCCACCGGAAATGACGTCATTTGCTCAAAACTTAAATTTTAGCCTTCAAAAAACAATATTTTATTCAAATGAGTCGTATCTGTTATTTTTTTCAAATTGTGATATTTGATTCTATTGATCAAATAGATTGAACCCATACGATCATACAGATACCACAAAATGGTTTCTAACTTGTACGGTTGCAGAGAAATGGGCGATTTTCCTTAAGTCACTTTTCAAGGTTTTTGGTCTATAAAAGTGTCAGTTATTATTCGATTTTCATAAAATTTTCACCATATGATATCTTGTGTCATTTATGATTTCATAGAACTAATTTAACATTTTCAGTATCACCGGAAGTAATGTCATTTTGGCAAAAACTGTATTTTTAGCCTTCAAAACAGACATTTTTTTCAAATGAGTCTGATTTGTAATATATTTCAAATTATGATATTTGATTCCAATCAACAAATGGATTGAACTCATACGATCATATAGATACCAAAAGATAGTTTTTATCGTGTACGGTTGCCGAGAAATAGACGATTTTCTACAAGTCACTTTTCAAGGTTTTTGGTCTATAAAAGTGGCAATTCTCATTCGATTTACATACAATTTTCGCCATTATGCTGCCTTATGCCATTTCTGATTTCATAAAACTAATTGAACATTTTCATTATCTCCGGAAGTAATGAAATTTTGCCAGGATCACTTACAAGTAACATATATATAAAATGAATTGATATTGCTGGATTTGGTTGATTCTTCGTCCATTTTATTTGATGTTTACAATGCTTATGTGGAAACCTGTTTGATGGTTTCATTGGTATCAGAAGTGACATATGTTTAAGGGTAACGTGGCACCGAAAGTGACGTGGCACCAGTGAAACCCGTCATTCCTGCATGCAGGTCTAGTTATTATTTATTAGGCTTTCAGACTTTCGTCTGAAAGCCTATTGTGATTACTAAAATTATTATTAGGCTTTCACCATTTTTCAATGGTGAAAGGCTATTGTTATTACTAAGATTATTATTATTTATTATTTTTTTTTTTTCCACTTTGCCTATTTCTCAGCAACTATAAGAGATAGAGGTCTGAAATTTGATTTTCTGTCGGGAAACTGGGTGGTGGTTAGTGCTTAAATGTAAAACCAAATTTGTGCGCATAGCGGAAACGCGTCAAATCTTTAACGTGCACTCAAATTGAAAATCGGCCATAATTCTTCTAATTCTCATCGGACTTTTCCGATATTTACATTTTTGGATAGCTGAAAACATTTCTGAGTAGATGGCAGTTCAAAAACATCGAGTTTAGAAACTTTGTCGCTCTCATTTTTTTGGTGAAAAATGGAAAATTTTCAAAATTTCCTAAAATTGTTATTTTTAGGAATTTTTAAATATGACTTATATTTTTGGATAGCTGACATTAATCCGATTCCAACAATATAGGTTTTGTTCTGAAATTTTAACTTTGATTTTTCACTTTTTTACGCATTTTGGTCAAATCGTAGAGTTCTTATTTTTTTAAAACGGCACCTACGATTTTTCTGAAACTTCAGGCATATGAAGTCAAGAGTCGTCTCCAGTCCTTAGTCTATGAATGAAAATCCTCTAATCACCGGAAGTAGTCAAGAAAAGTATCCAAACTTTGACAAAATTCTAAAAAATGGGTGTTTGTGCGGAAAATGCGATGTTTTAATTGGCTGTTTACTGAGTAGTTAAAGTACAACGTCATTTGATAGCCACGTAAAATATCTACAAGATGGTACCACAGCGACAAGTTTCTATCATAAATTGAAAAAGTTATAGGACTTTGAAAAGTAAGGTTTTTTACGATTTCGAGCAATTTTAAACGCATGTTTCTCGGAAACGCCGCCTACGATTTTTTTAAAACTTTCTCAGTCGAGAGTCTAATGGGTGGTGTATTGTGTGAAACCATTGTACAATTTCTCTAAATGTCATGAGTAGTCGAAAAACGAGATTGAAAATCCAAAACGTCGTATTTTTACCATTTGGAGCATTTTTAGACGTCTTTTTCTCGAAAAGTCAACGTAATTTTTTTTTGGAACTTCTTCTACAGAGAGTTTGATCGGTAGTCTTAGGTATGAAACTATTGCGCAACATTTAGAAATATCAGGAGTATGAGAACAAAGGAATCGAAAACTGAAAACGTCACCTTTCATTGTTAAGCGAAACATGCAGTAAGAGTTGATACAATCTGTACGTTTTACCAACGTTTAGAGCCTATTCAAAATTCCCCATTTCTCTCACAGTGACGACATTTGAGCTAAAAGTATTTCAACTTTGAGTGTTTACTTATATTCAAAATATGGGTTTAGTGACCCTGTAACAGAAATATTTGATTCCTGTGTGTAATAATTAGTCTTTGAATTAATATTGTTTCTTCTTTGTCAAAATTATCTCTCAACCGTAATCATCTCGACACAAATCGACGGCTCCCGCTGTTTATAAGGAAATCCAATTATCCATAGGTTGCAGTTGTATCTTGCAGTAGTATCGTGCAGAAGTACGAATATTGCACCTGTGATAGAAAGCATGATGTAGTTTGAGCTTGGGCCCTATCTCTAATTAAAGATAATTTTTTATATGTTAGTGACGTCAAATCATTAACGTGCACGAAATCAGAGTTTTATCGGTAGTCATAGGTATGAAACCATTGCGCAACAGTTAGAAATATCAGGAGTATGAGAACAAAGGGATCGAAAATTGAAAACATCATCTTTCATTGTTAAGCGAAACCTTCAGTAAGAGTTGATACAATCTGTACGTTTTACCAACGTTTAGAGCATTTTCAAATTCCCCATTTCTATCACAGTGACGATATTTGAGCTAAAAGTATTTCAACTTTGAGTGTTTACTTATATTCAAAATATGGGTTTAGTGACCCTGTAACAGAAATAATTGATTTATGTGTGTAATAATTAGTCTTTGAATTAATATTGTTTCTTCTTTGTTAAAATTACCTCATAACCGTAATCATCTCGACACAAATCGACGGCTCGCGCTGTTTATAAGGAAATCTAATTATCTATAGGTTGCAGTTGTATCTTGCAGTAGTATCGTGCAGAAGTACGAATATTGCACCTGTGATAGAAAGCATGATGTAGTTTGAGTTTGGGCCCTATCTCTAATTAACGATAAATTTTTATATGTTAGTGACGTCAAATCATTAACGTGCACGAAATCAAAATATTGTCGATATTTCATTGAATATTCAATTTAGTTTTGAACCAGTTACATATTTGAGTAGCTGGCCTGAACGCGATTCCAAAGTTCCGTGTAACACATTGGTGTGACATCGACAAAAGCCCGAATTGGTTATAAATGGAACGTTTTGCATACGTATAAAGCATATATAGAGAGCTTTTTTTAAAACTGGCAATATTTGAACAAAGGGTGTTTGAATGGTAACCAATATCTTGCATTGGTGCTTCTAGAATGAAAATAATTCATTTTAGTAATTAACAGTTACTCCTGAAATTAATATCCCAGGTTTTATGTCTGCATGACGTCATCATTTGATACCAGTGAAAATGAAGCTCTCTGTTGAAGCCATTTATAAATAAAGTACCCCTCAATTACAATGTTGAAAAATTAATGTTGAAAGGTGCGATATTATTACCTGATACTTAAGGTAAATTTTTTTTGTCTCATTCGGAAAACTGTTTTTTTTTCTGTAGTCGTTTAGATTTCTGAAACTAAAATTGATAGAATTCGAAAAAGTTATATTTTTGTAGAGCCGGGGATATTGCGGATGCGATATAGGTCGAATTGCAATACCACGCAGTTCTCTTTTTTTCCTAACAATTTGAAAATGTACTGAACTTGTAATTTTTTTTAGAATTTTTGAGTTTTTGATTGAGTATTTCGATTTCTGGCGTCTGTAGGATTCTACCAATCCATGTTCATAATTGTTCAACTATATTTTTCACTTTCCTTCTATCGTAATGCGCATGCACAGAAAGTGTCATGTCTGAGTTGTTTAAGCGTGTGTGTGTGTGTGTTTTAAGGGGTGAGTTGTAGGCAATTTTTGCTGCCTTCGGTAAGGTGAAAGCCTTCAGCCTTGCAAGCAAGTCTAGTTTATTATTATTATTTTATTTTTCGGGGGAGCCTATTTCTCAGTGTCTGTAACAGATACAGATCTGGGACATAGTTTTCTATTAGGAAACCATATGGTGGCTATCCCTTCCACTGTATTTGAAACTTCTGCGCAGACCGGAAGTGGCCGAATTTCGTGCGGTGCCAAAAAATTAAAAAACGGCCGTAGATTCGTCAATTCTGTATCTATTTTCATACAAATTACATTTTTGGAAACTTTGAGTCTTTTCTCGGACGATAGCAGTTGAAAATTTTGCAATTTCGAAACTTCGCCGCTGACTTCTAGCGTTCGAAAAATGAAAATATGTTGTTTAAGACACATTTTTTGTTATTTTTTAAAATTTTAAAATTTGACCTACATTTTTGGATACCTGAAGGCAATCCGGTTCCAGTAATATAAGTTTCATTCAGAGTTATCGCCCTTTATTTTTCGATTTTTTTCGAATTTTCTTCACATTTTGTGAGCTTAGGTTTCGTTTTACGGCCAGATCGACGTTTCTGAAATTCCTGGAACATGAAGTAATATGGTAAAACCACAGTTTAAAGCAATTTCAACAACAATCCGTAAACCGGAAGTAGTCGAAATAATATGCGATATTTTGAAAAAAAAGTGAAAAATGGGTGTTTTGGGTAAAAACACGATTTTTCCGTCCGATATCAACGGATTAAACGAATTAAGGTATCATTTGGTCGGGCGGTGATTGGACCACTGAATGATACCCAATTCGTACGGATACGATTAGCAGGAAGCAAAATATGGCACGCTGAAAATCAAGTATTTTCTGATTTTTAGCATTTTTGGACGCCTGTATCTCGAAAACTTAACCGCAACTTTTTTTAAAATTTTTTCTATCGAGAGTCCTTTCGGAGGTTTTTTGCATGAAGCCATCCAATAAGACTTTGAAATATCTGGAATAGGTGAAATAACGGACTGAAAATCGAAAAAAGTCGAAAAATCGTGAAATTTTGGAAAATGCTCTACTATATTTTTATTTTAAGAGATTTTCAAAAAAAGATTGTATATTCAGATAGCTGACCTAATTACGATTCTAACGATGTATAATATGTATGTAGTTATTGAAATTTAATTTTCGATATTTTAATTTGTTTGCATTTTTGGCACTTTTGAACATAGGATTTCTCAGGGGCATTTTATCTGATCAGATAATGTAATATGTCATTACAGAGCCCTGTGGCTATTTTAGTGCCCAAACCGGCTATTAAAACTATTCCGACAATAATAGCCATACCGGAAGTATTCAAAAAATGAAAAAAAATGTTAAAAACATTGTCGCACTTGCGAAAAACTTGATTTCTCCCTTAGGTAATAGCGGACCAAAAGAACTAAAGTGTCGCTGGATAGCCCTATTAATGGACCATCATATGGTGTCTAAATAATACGATTTCGATGATAAGGAAATAAATTATTGTATGCCAAAAATCTAGTGTTTTCCAATTTTTTAACATTCTGAGACGCCCTTTTCTCGAAAACAACGCCGCAGATTTTTCTTAAACTTTTCTTACTCAAAGTCCTATCGGTTGTCTATATAGTGAATCCAAAATGAAAAGCATTGAAATAATATAAGAGGTCCAAAAATGGCCTCAAACTTTGAAAAAAATTGAAAAATCGTTAAATATTTGGAAACGCTCTTTAATTTATCTTTTTATCCAAAACTACTCAATGGATGTTTCTGACACTTCTGGTACAGAAAGTTAAGTATCCAAAGAACTTCGTAAAGCTGTCACGACAATGATCGTAAAACCGGAAGTAGTCGAAAAAATGTCCGATATTTTGAAAAAATATTTTTTTTTTTACGAAAACCTTTTTTATTTATGAATATTTTTTGATGGTATTTTACACATGGTTAAAATACCATCCTACTTGAGCAGAAATGATGAAAAAAATGTCTCGGTAATTTGCGTTAGCCGCCATCGGCTCATTTAGTTTTTCGTAACCAGAAAAACTATTTATTGTTCGATTTGTCTAAAACAAAGTTCATATGCTCCGTGGTCCCAATTGCAATTTTTTTTGTTACGGTGAAATTTTTCTGTCGGCAACGGAAGTGACGTAATATTAACAAAAACTACAATTCTAACAGTTCGGTTAGCTCAGATTTTTTGAATTTCAATTTCATTTTCGGGCAATTTCGAATAAAATGTAAAATAAAGTGTAAAATTCAATTATTTACAATTCATTCAGCGTCTTCATATTTTGAAATATTTATTTGTGATTTTCATAAACTCGTAGCAATAATCCAGACGAAGAGAATGTATGCGAAAATTAGTTTGTAATATGAGCAGTTGCCGAGCAATATGCAATTTTGCATGCATCACTTTTCACGTTATTTTGCCTATAAAAGAGTGAATTATTATTCGATTTGCAATATTTTTTTTCCATTTGATGCCTAATGTCAATGTGGACTAGGTCAAGCCAATTTTACATTTTCACTGTGACCGGAAATGACGTCATTTCTGCAAAAACTGAATTTTTAACCTAAAAAAACAAATATTTTATTCAAATGAGTCTGCCTTATAATATTTTTAAAATTATGATATTTGATTCCCATCAACGAATAGAATGAAACCATACGACCATACAGATACCACAAAATGGTTTCTAACTTGTACGGTTACAGAGGATTGTAACATGCTTTAGGGTAAAAGCTGCGTTTTGATTGGTCAATTAGACACTGTCTATTGGACAATAACACCCTTCTGTTTTAGTAATGTCTTTTAAAATCCTAAAAAAGCATGCTACAATGTCGATAATCACTTACTGTTTCGCATTCAGAGGGGTGTTATTGTCCAATAGACAGGTCCTGAGATTTTACATTAGAACCTTCGACGCTACGCGTCTCGGGTCCTAATGATCTCAGGACATGTCTATTGGACAATAACACCCCTCTAAATGCGAAACAGGAAGTGTTTATCTCCTAAATAGGCGATCTTCTATAAGTCACTTTTCAAGGTTTTTGGTCTATAAAAGTGTCATTTATTATTCGATTTTTATAATTTTTTTACCATTTTGATGCCTTATGCCATTTATGACTTCTATCAACTAAGTTAACATTTTCAATATCACCGGAAGTAATGTAATTTTTGCAAAAAACGTATTTTTAGCCTTCAAAACAAACATTTTTTTGAAGGGATTTATATTTATTATTTGTTTAACTTTATAACGTCTGACTCTAATGGGCAGTAAGATTGAATCAATACCATCATAATGATATCAAGAAAAGGCTTCTAGCATGTTCCCTTGTCGAATAATAGCCAATTTCCAAGGGTCACTTTTAATTATTTTACCTTCTTAATTTCAGTTTATGGGTTATAGGTTAATTTTTCATTGCGCGATATGTATTAAACAAATTTTGTATGTTGCAAATTTTCGACTTATTTTTCACCTATAAAAATTTTTTCGGTGGCGGAAGTGACGTAATTTTACCATAATTTACAATTTTGACCGGTCTTTTCGCCAGCAAATATTACTTTTACATATGATAGAGGGTGTCACTGAAGCAAAACAACTAAAGTATAGTTCGGTAGCTCAATGGGTTGGCTATGGTATAATAAACTTCCTGTAAGATTCCTGAAAGCCGGTTCAGTGCTGCTTGCAGGTCTAGTTATTATTATTTTATTTTTCGGGGGAGCCTATTTCTCAGTGTCTGTAACAGATACAGATCTGGGACGTAATTTTCTATCAGGAAACCATATAGTGGCCATACCTTCCACTGTATTTGAAACTTCTGCGCAGACCGGAAGTGGCCGAATTTTGTGCGGTGCCAAAAAATTAAAAAACGGCCGTAGATTCGTCAATTCTGTACCTATTTTCATACAAATTACATTTTTGGAAACCCTGAGTCTTTTCTCGGACGATAGCAGTTGAAAATTTTGCAATTTAGAAACTTCACTGCTGACTTCTAGCATTCGAAAAATGAAAATATGTTGTTTAAGACACATTTTTTGTTATTTTTCAAAATTTTCAAATTTGGCCTACATTTTTGGATACCTGAAGGCAATCCGGTTCCAGTAATATAAGTTTCATTCAGAGTCATCGCCCTTTATTTTTCGATTTTTTTCGAATTTTCTTCAAATTTTGTGAGCTTAAGTTTCGTTTTACGGCCGGATCGACGTTTCTGAAATTCCTGGAACATGAAGTAATATGGTCAAACCACCGTTTAAAGCAATTTCAACAACAATCCGTAAACCGGAAGTAGTCGAAATACTATGCGATATTTTGAAAAAAACGTGAAAAATTGGTGTTTTGGGTAAAAACACGATTTTTCCGTCCGATATCAACGGATTAAACAAATTAAGGTATCATTTGGTCGGGCGGTAATTGGACCACTGAATGATACCCCATTCGTACCGATACGATCAGCAGGAAGCAAAATATGGCTCGCTGAAAATCAAGTATTTTCTGATTTGGAGCGTTTTTAGATGCCTGTAACTCGAAAACTGCTCCACAGTTTTTTATGAAACTTTCTTTATCGAGAGACCTTGCTGTAATCTTGTGTACCAAACATTCCATTACGACTTTGAAATATCTGGAATAGGTGAAATAACGGACTGAATATCGAAAAAAGTCGAAAAATCGTGAAATTTTGGAAAATGCTCTGCTATTTTTTTATTTTAAGAGATTTTCAGATAGCTGACCTAATTACGATTCTAACGATGTATAATATGTATGTAGTTATTGAAATTTAATTTTCGATATTTTAAATTTTTTGCATTTTTTGCACTTTTGAACCTAGGATTTCTCAGGGGAATTTTATCTGATCAGATAATGTAATATATCATTACAGAGCCCTGTGGCTATTTTAGTGCCTAAACCGGTTATCAAAACTATATCGACAATAATAACCATACCGGAAGTATTCAAAAAATGTAAAAAAAGGTTAAAAACATCGTCGCACTTGCAAAAAACTTGATTTCTCCCTTAGGTAATAGCGGACCAAGAGAACTAAAGTGTCGTTGGATAGCCCTATTAATGGACCATCATATGGTATCTAAATAATACGATATCGATGGTAAGGAAATAAATTATTGTGTGCCAAAAATCTAGTATTTTCCGATTTTTTAACATTCTGAGACGTCCTTTTCTCGAAAACGACGCCGCAGATTTATTTTAAACTTTTCTTACTCAAAGTCCTATCGGTTGTCTATATAGTGAATCAAAAATGAAAAGCATTGAAATAATATAGGTGGTCCAAAAATGGCATCAAACTTTGAAAAAATTGAAAAATCGTTAAATTTTTGTAAACGCTCTTTAATTTATCTTTTTTTTCAAAACTGCTCAATGGATGTTTCTGACAATTCTGGTATAGAAAGTTAAGTATCCAAAGAACTTCGTAAAGCTATCGCGACAATGATTGTAAAACCGGAAGTAGTCGAAAAAATGTCCGATATTTTGAAAAAAAATAATTTTTTTACGAATACTTTTTTTATTTATGAATATTTTTTGATGATATTTTACACAGGGTTAAAATATCATCGTACTTGAGCAGAAATGAGAAAAAAAATTGTCTCGGTAATTTGCGTTACCCGCCATCGGCTAATTTAGTTTTTCGTACCCAGAAAAATTATTTATTGTTCGATTTGTATAAAACAAAGTTCATATGCTCCGTGGTCCCAATTGTAATTTCTTTTGTTACGGTGAAATTTTTCTGTCGGCAACGAAAGTGACGTAATATTAACAAAAACTACAATTTTGACAGTTCGGTACCACTTTTTGAAAGCAAATATTTTTTTTTTCAAAACTGATATAACTAAAAGGATGCACCCTGCAAAGATGCACAAAATCCTTAGCTCAGATTTATTAATTTCAATTTCATTTTCGGGCAATTTCGAATAAAATGTAAAATAAAGTGTAAAATTCAGTTATTTACAATTCATTCAGCGTCTTCATATTTTGAAATATTTATTTGTAATTTTCATAAACTCGTAGCAATAATCTAGACGAAGAGAATGTATGCGAAAATTAGTTTGTAATATGAGCAGTTGCCGAGAAATATGCAATTTTGCATGCATCACTTTCACGTTATTTTGCCTATAAAAGAGTGAATTATCATTCGATTTGCAATATTTTTTTTCCATTTGATGCCTAATGCCGATTTGGACTAGGTCAAGCCAATTTTACATTTTCACTGTGACCGGAAATGACGTCATTTGGGCAAAAACTGTATTTTTAACCCAAAAAACAAATATTTTATTCAAATGAATCTGCCTTATAATATTTTTAAAATTATGATATTTGATTCCCATCAACGAATAGAATGAAGCCATACGACCATACAGATACCACAAAATGGTTTCTAACTTGTATGGTTACAGAGAAATAGGCGATCTTCTATAAGTCACTTTTCAAGGTTTTTGGTCTATAAAAGTGTCAATTATTATTCGATTTTTATAATTTTTTTACCATTTGATGCCTTATGCCATTTATGACTTCTATGAACTACGTTAACATTTTCAATATCACCGGAAGTAATGTAATTTTTGCAAAAAACGTATTTTTAGCCTTCAAAACAAACATTTTTTTGAAGTGATTTATATTTATTATTCGTTTAACTTTATAACGTCTGACTCTAATGGGCAGTAAGACTGAATCAATACCATCATATTGATATCAAGAAAAGGCTTCTAGCATGTTCCCTTGTCGAATAATAACCAATTTTCCGAGGGTCATTTTTAAGTTTTTTACCTTTTTAATTTCAGTTCATGGGTTATAGGTTAATTATTTATTGCCCGATGTCTATAAAAAAAAGTTTGTATTTTGTATGTTGCGAATTTTCGACTTATTTTTCACCTATAAAAATTTCTTTCGGCACCGGAAGTGACGTAATTTTGCCATAATTTACAATTTTGACCGGTCTTTTCGCCAGCAAATATTACTTTTACATATGATAGAGGGTGTCACTGAAGCAAAACAACTAATGTATAGTTTGGTAGCTCAATGAATCGGCTATGGTATAATTAACTTCCTGTATGATTCCTGAAAGCCGGTTCAGTGCTGCTTGCAGGTCTAGTTATTATTATTTTCGCCGGAGCCTATTTCTTAGTGCCTGTAACAGATACCGATCTGGGACCTAATTCTCTATAGGGAAACCATGTGTTGGCTACTTGATAAACTATTTTTGAAACTTCCGCGCAGACCGGAAGTGGTCGAATTTCGTGCGGTGTCAAAAAATTAAAAAACGGCCGTAGATTCCTCAATTCTGTACCTATTTTCATAAAAATGACATTTTCGGAAACCCTGAGTCTTTTCTCGGACGATAGCAGTTGAAAATTTCGATATTTCGAAACTTCATCGTTGACTTCTTGCGATCAAAAAATGAGAAATGTTGTTTGAGAGACAATTTTTCCTTTTTTTCAAAATTTTCAAATTTGATCTACATTTTTGGATACCTGAAGTCCATCCGATTCCAATAATATAAGTTTCATTCAGAGTTATTGCCCTTTATTTTTCGATTTTTTTCGAATTTTCTACCCATTTTGGGAGCTCGGGTTTCGTTTTATGGCCGAATTGACGTTTCTGAAACTTCTGAGGCATGAAGCCAAATGACCATTGCAAGGAATAAAGCAATTTCAACAATAATCCGTACACCGGAAGTGGTCGAAATAATGTCCGATATTTTGAAAAAAGTGCAAAAAATGGATATTTTGGGGAAAAACGCGATTTCTCCGCCCGATATCAATGGATTAAAGAAATTAGGGTACCATTGGACTGCACTAGGATTGTGCTATCGTATGATACCCAATTCGTACGGATACGATGAGCAGGCAGCAAAATATGGCACGCTGAAAATCAAGTATTTTCTGATTTGGAGCGTTTTTGGACGCCTGTATCTCGAAAACTTAACCGCAACTTTTTTTAAAATTTTTTCTATCGAGAGTCCTTTCGGAGGTATTTTGCATGAAGCCATTCAATAAGACTTTGAAATATCTGGAATAGGTGAAATAACGGACTGAAAATCGAAAAAAGTCGAAAAATCGTGAAATTTTGGAAAATGCTCTGCTATTTTTTTATTTTAAGAGATTTTCCAAAAAAGATTGTATATTCAGATAGCTGACCTGATTACAATTCTAACGATGTATAATATGTATGCAGTTATTGAAATTTAATTTTCGATATTTTAAATTTTTTGCATTTTTGGCACTTTTGAACATAGGATTTGTATTTGATCAGATAATGTAATATATCATTACAGAGCCCTGTGGCTATTTGAGTGCCTAAACCGGCTGTTAAAACTATTCCGACAATAATAACTATACCGGAAGTATTCAAAAAATTTAAAAAAAGGTTAAAAACATTATAGCACTTGCGAAAAAATCGATTTCTCCCTTAGGTAATGGCGGACCAAAAGAACTAAAGTGTCGTTAGATAGCCCTATTAATGGACCATCATATGGTATCTAAATAATCCGATTTCGATGGTAAGGAAATAAATTATTGTATGCCAAAAATCTAGTATTTTCCGATTTTTTAACATTCTGAGACGCCCTTTCCTCGAAAACGCCGCCGCAGATTTTTCTTAAACTTTTCTTACTCAAAGTCCTATCGGTTGTCTATATAGTGAATCCCAAATGAAAAGCATTGAAATAATATAGGTGGTCTAAAAATGGCATCAGACTTTGAAAAAAATTGAAAAATCGTTAAATTTTTGTAAACGCTCTTTAATTTATATTTTTTTCCAAAACTACTCAATGGATGTTTCTGACACTTCTGGTACGGAAAGTTAAGTATCCAAAGAACTTTCTAAAGATATCACAACAACGATCGTAAAACCGGAAGTAGTCGAAAAAATGTTCGATATTTTGAAAAAAAATAAATTTTTTTCGAAAACATTGTTTATTTATGAATATTTTTTGATAATATTTTACACAGGGTTAAAATATCATCGTACTTGAGCAGAAATGAGAAAAAAAAAATTGTCCCGGTAATTTGCGTTAGCCGCCATCAGCTAATTTAGTTTTTCGTACCCAGAAAAATTATTTATTGTTTGATTTGTATAAAACAAAGTTCATATGCTCCGTGGTCCCAATTGTAAATTTTTTTGTTACGTGAAATTTTTCTGTCGGCAACGGAAGTGACGTAATATTAACAAAAACTACAATTTTGACAGTTCTTTACCACTTTTTGAAAGAAAATATTATTTTTTTTCAAAACGGATATAACTAAAAGGATGCACCCTGCAAAGGTGCACAAAATCCCTAGCTCAGATTTTTTAATTTCAATTTCGTTTTCGGGCAATTTCGAATAAAATGTAAAATAAAGTGTAAAATTCAGTTATTTACAATTCATTCGGCGTCTTTATATTTTGAAATATTTATTTGTAATTTTCATAAACTCGTAGCAATAATCCAGACGAAGAGAATGTATGCGAAAATTAGTTTGTAATATGAGCAGTTGCCGAGAAATATGCAATTTTGCATGCATCACTTTTCACGTTATTTTGCCTATAAAAGAGTCAATTATTATTCGATTTGCAATATTTTTTTTCCATTTGATGCCTAATGCCAATTTAGAGTAGGTCAAGCCAATTTTACATTTTCACTGTGACCGGAAATGACGTCATTTGGGTTAAAATTGTATTTTTAACCTAAAAAACAAATATTTTATTCAAAGGAGTCTGCCTTATAATATTTTTAAAATTATGATATTTGATTCTCATCAACGAATAGAATGAAGCCATACGACCATACAGATACCACAAAATGGTTTCTAACTTGTACGGTTACAGAGAAATATGCTATAAGTCACTTTTCAAGGTTTTTGGTCTATAAAAGTGTCAATTATTATTCGATTTTTATAATTTTTTTACCATTTGATGCCTTATGCCATTTATGACTTCTATGAACTAAGTTAACATTTTCAATATCACCGGAAGTAATGTAATTTTTGCAAAAAACGTATTTTTAGCCTTCAAAACAAACATTTTTTTGAAGTGATTTATATTTATTATTCGTTTAACTTTATAACGTCTGACTCTAATGGACAGTAAGATTGAATCAATACCATCATATTGATATCAAGAAAAGGCTTCTAGCATGTTCCCTTGTCGAATAATAACCAATTTTCCCAGGGTCAATTTTAAGTTTTTTACATTCTTAATTTCAGTTTATGGGTTATAGGTTAATTATTTATTGCCCGATATGTATAAAACAAAGTTTGTATTTTGTATGTTGCGAATTTTCGACTTATTTTTCACCTTTAAAAATTTATTTCGGCACCGGAAGTGACGTAATTTTGCCATAATTTACAATTTTGACCCGTCTTTTCGCCAGCAAATATTACTTTTACATATGATAGAGAGTGTACCTGAAGCAAAACAACTGAAGTATAGTTTGGTAGCTCAATGGATCGGCTATGGTATAATAAACTTCCTGAAAGCCGGTTCAGTGCTGCTTGCAGGTCTAGTTATTATTTTATTTTTCGGGGGAGCCTATTTCTCAGTGTCTGTAACAGATACAGATCTGGGACATAATTTTCTATCAAGAAACCATATGGTGGCTATCCCTTCCACTGTATTTGAAACTTCTGCGCAGACCGGGAGTGGCCGAATTTCGTGCGGTGCCAAATATTTAAAAAACGGCCGTAGATTCGTCAATTCTGTATCTATTTTCATACAAATTACATTTTTGGAAACCCTGAGTCTTTTCTCGGACGATAGCAGTTGAAAATTTTGCAATTTCGAAACTTCGCCGCTGACTTCTAGCGTTCGAAAAATGAAAATATGTTGTTTAAGACACATTTTTTGTTATTTTTCAAAATTTTAAAATTTGACCTACATTTTTGGATACCTGAAGGCAATCCGGTTCCAGTAATATAAGTTTCATTCAGAGTTATCGCCCTTTATTTTTCGATTTTTTTCGAATTTTCTTCACATTTTGTGAGCTTAAGTTTCGTTTTACGGCCAGATCGACGCTTCTGAAATTCCTGGAACATGAAGTAATATGGTCAAACAACCGTTTAAAGCAATTTCAACAACAATCCGTAAACCGGAAGTAGTCGAAATAATATGCGATATTTTGAAAAAAAAGTGAAAAATGGGTGTTTTGGGTAAAAACACGATTTCTCCGTCCGATATCAACGGATTAAACGAATTAAGGTATCATTTGGTCGGGCGCTGATTGGACCACTGAATGATACCCAATTCGTAAGGATACGATTAGCAGAAAGCAAAATATGGCACGCTGAAAATCAAGTATTTTCTGATTTTTAGCATTTTTGGACGCCTGTATCTCGAAAACTTAACCGCAACTTTTTTTTTAATTTTTTCTATCGAGAGTCCTTTCGGAGGTTTTTTGCATGAAGTCATCCAATAAGACTTTGAAATATCTGGAATAGGTGAAATAACGGACTGAAAATCGAAAAAAGTCGAAAAATCGTGAAATTTTGGAAAATGCTCTACTTTTTTTTTATTTTAAGAGATTTTCAAAAAAAGATTGTATATTCAGATAGCTGACCTAATTACGATTTTAACGATGTATAATATGTATGTAGTTTTTGAAATTTAATTTTCGATATTTTAATTTTTTTGCATTTTTGGCACTTTTGAACATAGGATTTCTCAGGGGCATTTTATCTGATCAGATAATGTAATATGTCATTACAGAGCCCTGTGGCTATTTTAGTGCCCAAACCGCCTATTAAAACTATTCCGACAATAATAGCCATACCGGAAGTATTCAAAAAATGAAAAAATAATGTTAAAAACATTGTCGCACTTGCGAAAAACTTGATTTCTCCCTTAGGTAATAGCGGACCAAAAGAACTAAAGTGTCGCTGGATAGCCCTATTAATGGACCATCATATGGTGTCTAAATAATACGATTTCGATGATTAGTAATTAAATTATTGTATGCCAAAAATCTAGTATTTTCCGATTTTTTAACATTCTGAGACGCCCTTTTCTCGAAAATAACGCCGCAGATTTTTCTTAAACTTTTCTTACTCAAAGTCCTATCGGTTGTCTATA
The DNA here is from genome assembly GCA_948474765.1 of Patella depressa. Taxonomy (NCBI): domain Eukaryota; kingdom Metazoa; phylum Mollusca; class Gastropoda; family Patellidae; genus Patella; species Patella depressa. The sequence continues at coordinate 5,914,567 of CAOLEZ010000008.1, read as the reverse complement.
TAGTGAATCCAAAATGAAAAGCATTGAAATAATATAAGAGGTCCAAAAATGGCCTCAAACTTTGAAAAAAATTGAAAAATCGTTAAATTTTTGGAAACGCTCTTTAATTTAACTTTTTTTCCAAAACTACTCAATGGATGTTTCTGACACTTCTGGTACAGAAAGTTACGTATCCAAAGAACTTCGTAAAGCTGTCACGACAATGATCATAAAACCGGAAGTAGTCGAAAAAATGTCCGATATTTTGAAAATTGGGGTTTTTTTGCGAAAATCTTTTTTATTTATGAATATTTTTTGATGGTATTTTACACAGGGTTAAAATATCATCCTACTTGAGAAGAAATGATAAAAAAAATGTCTCGGTAATTTGCGTTAGCCGCCATCGGCTCATTTAGTTTTTCGTAACCAGAAAAACTATTTATTGTTCGATTTGTATAAAACAAAGTTCATATGCTCCGTGGTCCCAATTACAATTTTTTTTGTTACGGTGAAATTTTTCTGTCGGCAACGGAAGTGACGTAATATTAACAAAAACTACAATTTTGACAGTTCGGTACCACTTTTTGAAAGCAAATATTTTTTTTTTAAACTGATATAACTAAAAGGATACACCCTGCAAAGGTGTATAAAATTTTTAACAAAAACTACAATTTTGACAGTTCGGTACCACTTTTTGAAAGCAAATATTTTTTTTTTAAACTGATATAACTAAAAGGATACACCCTGCAAAGGTGTATAAAATTTTTAGCTCAGATTTTTTAAATTTCAATTTCATTTTCGGGCAATTTCGAATAAAATGTAAAATAAAGTGTAAAATTCAATTATTTACAATTCATTCAGCGTCTTCATATTTTGAAATATTTATTTGTGATTTTCATAAACTCGTAGCAATAATCTAGACGAAGAGAATGTATGCGAAAATTAGTTTGAAATATGAGCAGTTGCCGAGAAATATGCAATTTTGCATGCATCACTATTCACGTTATTTTGCCTATAAAAGAGTGAATTATTATTCGATTTGCAATATTTTTTTTCCATTTGATGCCTAATGTCAATGTGGACTAGTTCAAGCCAATTTTACATTTTCACTGTGACCGGAAATGACGTCATTTCTGCAAAAACTGTATTTTTAACCTAAAAAACAAATATTTTATTCAAATGAGTCTGCCTTATAACATTTTTAAAATTATGATATTTGATTACCATCAACGAATAGAATGAAACCATACGACCACCACAAAATGGTTTCTAACTTGTACGGTTACAGAGAAATAGGCGATCTTCTATAAGTCACATTTCAAGGTTTTTGGTCTATAAAAGTGTCGGGGGGTTGGGATGGCCTAGTGGTCTAGAGTGCCGCGCTTCGCCCTCTAGCTGGCCGGTCACCTCTGGCTTGCGGCTGTGGTTTCGAGCCCTGGTGCGAGCGTATGTGGCATGGATATGGGGGCGCCTTCTCAACCTCGTGGGTTTCCTCCGGGCACTCCGGTTTCCTCCCACTGCTAAAGACCCCTACGCGCAAGCGAATTATTGAAATAAAACTGAAACCATATGTTAGTCCCAAAATGACCTAGTTTGTGTCGAGTGGACGTTAAACCCTAATTTCTCTCTCTCTCTCTCTCTATAAAAGTGTCAATATTATTATTCGATTTTTATCATTTTTTTACCATTTGATGCCTATCAACTAAGTTAACATTTTCAATATCATCGGAAGTAATGTAATTTTTGCAAAAAACGTATTTTTAGCCTTCAAAACAAACATTTTTTTGAAGGGATTTATATTTATTATTTGTTTAACTTTATAACGTCTGACTCTAATGGGCAGTAAGATTGAATCAATACCATCATATTGATATCAAGAAAAGGCTTCTAAAAGGGTCACTTTTAATTATTTTACCTTCTTAATTTCAGTTTATGGGTTATAGGTTAATTTTCCATTGCCCGATATGTATTAAACAAATTTTGTATGTTGCAAATTTTCGACTTATTTTTCACCTATAAAAATTTCTTTCGGCACCGGAAGTGACGTAATTTTGCCATAATTTACAATTTTGACCGCTCTTTTCGCCAGCAAATATTACTTTTACATATGGTAGAGGGTGTCACTGAAGCAAAACAACTAAAGTTTAGTTCGGTAGCTCAATGGGTTGGCTATGGTATAATAAACTTCCTGTATGATTCCTGAAAGCCGGTTCAGTGCTGCTTGCAGGTCTAGTTAGGCTTTCAGACTTTCGTCTGAAAGCCTATTGTGATTACTAAAATTATTAGGGTTTCACACTGCGAAGCTTGTGTGAAACACTATTGTCTTTGTTAAAATTATTATTAGGGTTTCACACTGCGAAGCTTGTGTGAAACACTATTGTTTTTGTTAAAATTATTATTCTCATTATTAGGGTTTCACACTGCGAAGCTTGTGTGAAACACTATTGTTTTTGTTAAAATTATTATTCTTATTATTATTATTATTATTCTTCTTTTGTTTTGAGTAGATCTCAGCAACTACGTGTCGCATCGTTACGATTTCTTCGGTTTTACTGGGAAAGTGGGTGTGACTTAGAGGATAAAGCTATTTTGAACGTTCTGCGACAATGCGAAATGTCCGAAATCACCGAAGTTATCGTTTTTACAAATATTGCGGTAATTTTAACAATAATCATGGGATTTTAACTTTCGATACATTTTGGCATAGCTGGAGACAGGGCACATAGCTGCGCTACTTTCGATTTTTGATTTTCGGCAAATCTTCGAAGATATTAGGCGCCAAATTTCGGAAATTAAAAATTTTACAAAAAACTTTTTTATTTATGAATATTTTTTAGTCGTGTTGTGCACAGAATTAAAGAGTCATCTGACTTGCGCAAAAATGTTAAAAATTTTTGTCTCAGTAGTTTTCCTTGGCCTCCATTGGCTAATTCAGTTTTTCAGTCCTAGATTAATTTTTTATTGTTCGATTTGTATAAAACAAAGTTCATATGCTTCGTTGTCTCAATTGTCATTTTTTTTATTACCAAAAGTATTATCTGTCGGCACCGGAAGTGGCATAATTTTACCAAAAACTACAATTTTGACAGTTAGGTACATTTTTTGAAAACAAATATTATTTTTTTGAAAAATTATATGACTCAAAGAGTGTGTCCTTTAAAGGCGCAAAAAATGTCGGAAGCAGTTTTTTTAATTTCTTTTTCATTTTCTAGCAAATTGGATTAAGAGGTGAAAAAAGGCGTAAAATTGACCTATTTACAACTCATTCAGGCTTTTCAGATTTTAAAATATTTTTACGTAACTTTTATAAACTTGTAGCTATAATCCATACGAAGAGAATGTATGTGAAAATTAGTTTGTAATATAAGCAGTTGCCGAGAAATAGGCAATTTTGCATGAGTCACTTTTCACGTAATTTTGGCTGTAAAAGAATCAATTATTATTCGATTTTACAATTTTCTTTCGCCATTGGATGCCTAATACCATAGTGGACTATGTCAAACCATTTTACCCCTTGCGCTGCCACCGGAAATGACGTCATTTGCTCAAAACTTAAATTTTAGCCTTCAAAAAACAATATTTTATTCAAATGAGTCGTATTTGTTATTTTTTTCAAATTGTGATATTTGATTCTATTGATCAAATAGATTGAACCCATACGATCATACAGATACCACAAAATGGTTTCTAACTTGTACGGTTGCAGAGAAATGGGCGATTTTCCTTAAGTCACTTTTCAAGGTTTTTGGTCTATAAAAGTGTCAGTTATTATTCGATTTTCATAAAATTTTCACCATATGATATCTTGTGTCATTTATGATTTCATAGAACTAATTTAACATTTTCAGTATCACCGGAAGTAATGTCATTTTGGCAAAAACTGTATTTTTAGCCTTCAAAACAGACATTTTTTTCAAATGAGTCTGATTTGTAATATATTTCAAATTATGATATTTGATTCCAATCAACAAATGGATTGAACCCATACGATCATATAGATACCAAAAGATAGTTTTTATCGTGTACGGTTGCCGAGAAATAGACGATTTTCTACAAGTCACTTTTCAAGGTTTTTGGTCTATAAAAGTGGCAATTCTCATTCGATTTACATACAATTTTCGCCATTATGATGCCTTATGCCATTTCTGATTTCATAAAACTAATTGAACATTTTCATTATCACCGGAAGTAATGAAATTTTGCCAGGATCACTTACAAGTAACATATATATAAAATGAATTGATATTGCTGGATTTGGTTGATTCTTCGTCCATTTTATTTGATGTTTACAATGCTTATGTGGAAACCTGTTTGATGGTTTCATTAGTATCGGAAGTGACATATGTTTAAGGGTAACGTGGCACCGAAAGTGACGTGGCACCAGTGAAACCCGCCATTCCTGCATGCAGGTCTAGTTAAGCTTTCATATTACATATGAAAGCTTATTGTTTCTGTTAAAGTTATTATTATTATTTTTTTTTTTTGTGTGTTTTCTGCAAATCGGATTTCTCTGAATCTATCCATAGGATCTTTCTGAAATTTTGACCTACCCCCCCAAAAATGGGGTGCGAACCTTGATTAAATATATTTTCGAAACGTTTTACGAATCCGAAATCACCGAATTTTACGAACGAAAAAAATGACAATGCATAGCCGTAACTTTGTTATTTTTTGACCGATTTTACTAATTCTTTTTTCTTTGAATACCTTTAAAAAAATCATTTTCATCTGCAGTTTCACATTTTCGAATTTCGAAAATTCGTCGCTGTGATTTCGAACCGGAAGTTTAGACCAATTTGACAACTTCTTTAATAGTTGTACGATTTTCATGAAATTTAGTATCTAAGTAGATCTTACCGATGTGACTTCAAAAATATAATTAGAAATTTTCTAAATTATCTCCCCTTGATGAAATTAAGGATCAAAATTTTCAAAAAAATCATCGAAATATAGGTCAGAATGACCTGATTTTTTTTTTGGATACTAGATAAGTAATTACTGATTTGTACACAAAATATGGAGTTTGTCGATCGAACCGGAAGTGCCGCCATATTTAAAAGTGAAAAATCAATAAGGCTTTTTTGCTATTTTACTTACAGACTCGGGAGTTATATTTTCTGAATCCTTGTAGGAAGGCCTAAAAAATGTCGCGAATAGAATTTTGATTTCGGTCACGTGATGGTCACCATTTTGAATTGAAAATGAAAAATAGAAGCAATTTGAAGGGTCGGGACTTTGGAACACAATTACTCTCATTCTAATTAAGCTAGAATGTTCAAACTTGGTGTAGACGTTCACTAGGTCAATGTTATGATTGAGTTTAAAGATCAGCATTTTCTGCTTAGGGTGAGCAGAGATAAGCATGCTAATTTGTTGATTCTTTAGGGCACGATAACTTCGGTTATAATGAAGGGAGGGCGGTGAAACTTTTGTCAATAGAGAGTCTAATAGCTAGCCTGTTGTGTGAAATCATTGTATTATTTTTTCTAAATATCAGGGATAGCCGAAAAAAAGAGATTGAAAATCCAAAAAGTCGTATTTTTACAATTTGGAGCATGTTTAGAGGTCTTTCTCGTAAAGTCAACATAATATTTTTTGGGAACTTCTTCTACAAAGAGTCTTATTGGTAGTCTTTTATATGAAACCATCGATCAACAGTCCAACATATCAGGAGAAGAAGAACAAAAGGATCGAACATTGAAAACGGCACCCTTTCATTGTTAAGCGAAACATGCAGTGTGGGTGACTACAATCTACACATTTAGTCATCGTATTGAGCTTATTCAACAGTATCGAATTCCAACTGCTTAGGGATATTTTACGTGCACTCCAATGTGTACACGGGACCTTGGTTTTTCGTCCCATCCGAATGACCAGACAGCTGTGCTTGTCAGGCCCTCCGTTCTGCCTCACTGACAAGGGGAACCACGCCGGGAAATCGAGATGAACTTTCTCCGTGCAGAACTTTCAATTCAGGCGAAAACGTTTATTGCATACGATTAAGCTGGTTTCGATCTCCAGGTTGGACGTGACATGAAGTATGATGTCCAACCTCGTGGGTTTTCTCCGTGTCCTTCGGTTTCCTCCCAACGGCTAAAGACCTGTAAGCGCAAGGGGAGTTTTTAAATAAAATTAAAAAACATATGTTAGTCCCGAAATGACCTAGTTTGTGTCGAATGGACATTAGGCCGCATTTCTCTCTTTCTCTTTTATTTTTAAAGTTTTGTAATAATCGGTTGGTAATCAAAGGTACTGTAAAAGTGATAAAACAGAAAATTTCGCCCGGTTGTAATGTTTCTCACTTTAAAGTCAGCAATTTGCCGATTTTAAGGGGCAAACGTTTATTGCGAACGCTTAAGCTGGTCAGGGGGAGCTTATTTTTAAAAGTTTCGTAATATTCGGTTGATAACTAAAGGTACCGTGCAAATTAAACTGTTACAATAGAAAATTTGGCCCGGTTGAAATGTTTCTCGCTGTAGGTCAGCAATTTGCCGATTTTAGGGAGGTTGCGTGGCTGAATGGTTAGCACGTGCGCTCTGTATCATAACGTCTGTCATTGAGTCAACTGGCGTTGTTTCGATTTCTTGGTTGTACGTGACAAGGAGTATGGTCGCCTGTCCAACCTCGTAGGCCGTAACCGCCGCTGCCCGGGTAAAATTTCTCTCATTGCACACTTTATGGCATATGCCTGTCTTCATTAGCCCATTTTAGGAGCAGAACAGTCGGACGTTAAACTCCATTCAATTTCATTTCATTTTCTCTATGTTGCTTATTTATTATAGTGGATAAATATTTTTCTGGTTCTAGCAATTATTTAATTTCTGCATAGAAATCTTGCTTTGGCCAGTTTTTTTTATTGCAGAGTGCCATTCTTGTTTAAACAAACATGATCCTTTGTTTAAAACATGCTTAAGAAGTCGTCACGATTTCCTACTTATAACCAAACATATTGGAAATATTAGTCTGGCATTATTAAATCCTAATTTTATTGGTCTTATTTAAAATTAAACTTTCATTTAACTATGAACAACCCTTAACGTGTCTCTTTAAAACCATTAAGTACTCTAAAACAGTAGCTCAACCTTTTGACCTAAACTCATTAATTTACCATTTTGTTGTGAGCGACTTCTTATTCTTCCTATATGACATATTGCACGTGTCTGATTTCAAAGGGGGGTTGGGTACCTGAATGGTTAGCACGCGCGCCTGTCATTGAGTTAACTAGCGTGTTTTCGAATGCCCGGTTGTACGTGACAAGGAGTAAGGTCGTCTGTCCAACCTGCCATTTTAATTTTTTCCCACCATTTTCATTTCATTTTCTCATCCGTCTCATTACAGTAATACAAGTTTCAGTTATTTCCCTTTAGTTTTCAGATTATTGTTATGCCTGGGTGCAATGTTTCATACTATATTTAGACTTGCAACTTTGCGAGTTTTTGACCAATTTTAATAATTTTTTCTTCTTATCCTTTTATTTAGGATACTTGATACAATCAATGACACGTGACGATGAATATGAAAGCTTTCATATCTGCATGGGACAGTAGCAGATCTAGTTATTATTATTATTCTTCTTTTGTTTTGAGTAGATCTCAGCAACTACGTGTCGCATCGTTACGATTTCTTCGGTTTTACTGGGAAAGTGGGTGTGACTTAGAGGATAAAGCTATTTTGAACGTTCTGCGACAATGCGAAATGTCCTTAATCACCGAAGTTATCGTTTTTACAAATATTGCGGTAATTTTAACAATAATCATGGGATTTTAACTTTCGATACATTTTGGCATAGCTGGAGACAGGGCACATAGCTGCGCTACTTTCGATTTTTGATTTTCGGCAAATCTTCGAAGATATTAGGCGCCAAATTTCGGAAATTTAAAATTTTACAAAAAACTTTTTTATTTATGAATATTTTTTAGTTGTGTTGTGCACAGAATTAAAGAGTCATCTGACTTGCGCAAAAATGTTAAAAAATTTTGTCTCAGTAATTTTCCTTGGCCTCCATTGGCTAATTCAGTTTTTCAGTCCTAGATTAATTTTTTATTGTTCGATTTGTATAAAACAAAGTTCATATGCTTCGTTGTCTCAATTGTCATTTTTTTTATTACCAAAAGTGTTATCTGTCGGCACCGGAAGTGGCATAATTTTACCAAAAACTACAATTTTGACAGTTAGGTACATTTTTTGAAAACAAATATTATTTTTTTGAAAAATTATATGACTCAAAGAGTGTGTCCTTTAAAGGCGCAAAAAATGTCGGAAGCAGTTTTTTTAATTTCTTTTTCATTTTCTAGCAAATTGGATTAAGAGGTGAAAAAAGGGGTAAAATTGACCTATTTACAACTCATTCAGGCTTTTCAGATTTTAAAATATTTTTACGTAACTTTTATAAACTTGTAGCTATAATCCATACGAAGAGAATGTATGTGAAAATTAGTTTGTAATATAAGCAGTTGCCGAGAAATAGGCAATTTTGCATGAGTCACTTTTCACGTAATTTTGGCTGTAAAAGAATCAATTATTATTCGATTTTCAATTTTCTTTCGCCATTGGATGCCTAATGCCATAGTGGACTATGTCAAACCATTTTACCCCTTGCGCTGCCACCGGAAATGACGTCATTTGCTCAAAACTTAAATTTTAGCCTCCAAAAAACAATATTTTATTCAAATGAGTCATATTTGTTATTTTTTTCAAATTGTGATATTTGATTCTATTGATCAAATAATTTGAACCCATACGATCATACAGATACCACAAAATGGTTTCTAACTTGTACGGTTGCAGAGAAATGGGCGATTTTCCTTAAGTCACTTTTCAAGGTTTTTGGTCTATAAAAGTGTCAGTTATTATTCGATTTTCATAAAATTTTCACCATATGATATCTCGTGTCATTTATGATTTCATAGAACTAATTTAACATTTTCAGTATCACCGGAAGTAATGTCATTTTGGCAAAAACTGTACTTTTAGCCTTCAAAACAGACATTTTTTTCAAATGAGTCTGATTTGTAATATATTTCAAATTATGATATTTGATTCCAATCAACAAATGGATTGAACCCATACGATCATATAGATACCAAAAGATAGTTTTTATCGTGTACGGTTGCCGAGAAATAGACGATTTTCTACAAGTCACTTTTCAAGGTTTTTGGTCTATAAAAGAGGCAATTCTCATTCGATTTACATACAATTTTCGCCATTATGCTGCCTTATGCCATTTCTGATTTCATAAAACTAATTGAACATTTTCATTATCACCGGAAGTAATAAAATTTTGCCAGGATCACTTACAAGTAACATATATATAAAATGAATTGATATTGCTGGATTTGGTTGATTCTTCGTCCATTTTATTTGATGTTTACAATGCTTATGTGGAAACCTGTTTGATGGTTTCATTGGTATCGGAAGTGACATATGTTTAAGGGTAATGTGGCACCGAAAGTGACGTGGCACTAGTGAAACCCGTCATTCCTGCATGCAGGTCTAGTTATTATTATTATTAGGGTTTCACACTGCGTAGCTTGTGTGAAACACTATTGTTTTTGTTAAAATTATTATTAGGGTTTCACACTGCGAAGCTTGTGTGAAACACTATTGTTTTTGTTAAAATTATTATTAGGGTTTCACACTGCGAAGCTTGTGTGAAACACTATTGTTTTTGTTAAAATTATTATTCTTATTATTATTATTATTCTTCTTCTTTTGTTTTGAGTAGATCTCAGCAACTACGTGTCGCATCGTTACGATTTCTTCGGTTTTACTGGGAAAGTGGGTGTGACTTAGAGGATAAAGCTATTTTGAACGTTCTGCGACAATGCGAAATGTCCGAAATCACCGAAGTTATCGTTTTTACAAATATTGCGGTAATTTTAACAATAATCATGGGATTTTAACTTTCGATACATTTTGGCATAGCTGGAGACAGGGCACATAGCTGCGCTACTTTCGATTTTTGATTTTCGGCAAATCTTCGAAGATATTAGGCGCCAAATTTCGGAAATTTAAAATTTTACAAAAAACTTTTTTATTTATGAATATTTTTTAGTCGTGTTGTGCACAGAATTAAAGAGTCATCTGACTTGCGCAAAAATGTTAAAAAATTTTGTCTCAGTAATTTTCCTTGGCCTCCATTGGCTAATTCAGTTTTTCAGTCCTAGATTAATTTTTTATTGTTCGATTTGTATAAAACAAAGTTCATATGCTTCGTTGTCTCAATTGTCATTTTTTTTATTACCAAAAGTGTTATCTGTCGGCACCGGAAGTGGCATAATTTTACCAAAAACTACAATTTTGACAGTTAGGTACATTTTTTGAAAACAAATATTATTTTTTTGAAAAATTATATGACTCAAAGAGTGTGTCCTTTAAAGGCGCAAAAAATGTCGGAAGCAGTTTTTTTAATTTCTTTTTCATTTTCTAGCAAATTGGATTAAGAGGTGAAAAAAGGCGTAAAATTGACCTATTTACAACTCATTCAGGCTTTTCAGATTTTAAAATATTTTTACGTAACTTTTATAAACTTGTAGCTATAATCCATACGATGAGAATGTATGTGAAAATTAGTTTGTAATATAAGCAGTTGCCGAGAAATAGGCAATTTTGCATGAGTCACTTTTCACGTAATTTTGGCTGTAAATGAATCAATTATTATTCGATTTTCAATTTTCTTTCGCCATTGGATGCCTAATGCCATAGTGGACTATGTCAAACCATTTTACCCCTTGCGCTGCCACCGGAAATGACGTCATTTGCTCAAAACTTAAATTTTAGCCTTCAAAAAACAATATTTTATTCAAATGAGTCGTATCTGTTATTTTTTTCAAATTGTGATATTTGATTCTATTGATCAAATAGATTGAACCCATACGATCATACAGATACCACAAAATGGTTTCTAACTTGTACGGTTGCAGAGAAATGGGCGATTTTCCTTAAGTCACTTTTCAAGGTTTTTGGTCTATAAAAGTGTCAGTTATTATTCGATTTTCATAAAATTTTCACCATATGATATCTTGTGTCATTTATGATTTCATAGAACTAATTTAACATTTTCAGTATCACCGGAAGTAATGTCATTTTGGCAAAAACTGTATTTTTAGCCTTCAAAACAGACATTTTTTTCAAATGAGTCTGATTTGTAATATATTTAAAATTATGATATTTGATTCCAATCAACAAATGGATTGAACTCATACGATCATATAGATACCAAAAGATAGTTTTTATCGTGTACGGTTGCCGAGAAATAGACGATTTTCTACAACTCACTTTTCAAGGTTTTTGGTCTATAAAAGTGGCAATTCTCATTCGATTTACATACAATTTTCGCCATTATGCTGCCTTATGCCATTTCTGATTTCATAAAACTAATTGAACATTTTCATTATCACCGGAAGTAATGAAATTTTGCCAGTATCACTTACAAGTAACATATATATAAAATGAATTGATATTGCTGGATTTGGTTGATTCTTCGTCCATTTTATTTGATGTTTACAATGCTTATGTGGAAACCTGTTTGATGGTTTCATTGGTATCAGAAGTGACATATGTTTAAGGGTAACGTGGCACCGAAAGTGACGTGGCACCAGTGAAACCCGTCATTCCTGCATGCAGGTCTAGTTATTATTATTATTATTATTCTTCTTTTGTTTTGAGTAGATCTCAGCAACTACGTGTCGCATCGTTACGATTTCTTCGGTTTTGCTGGGAAAGTGGGTGTGACTTAGAGGATAAAGCTATTTTGAACGTTCTGCGACAATGCGAAATGTCCGAAATCACCGAAGTTATCGTTTTTACAAATATTGCGGTAATTTTAACAATAATCATGGGATTTTAACTTTCGATACATTTTGGCATAGCTGGAGACAGGGCACATAGCTGCGCTACTTTCGATTTTTGATTTTCGGCAAATCTTCGAAGATATTAGGCGCCAAATTTCGGAAATTTAAAATTTTACAAAAAACTTTTTTATTTATGAATATTTTTTAGTCGTGTTGTGCACAGAATTAAAGAGTCATCTGACTTGCGCAAAAATGTTAAAAAATTTTGTCTCAGTAATTTTCCTTGGCCTCCATTGGCTAATTCAGTTTTTCAGTCCTAGATTAATTTTTTATTGTTCGATTTGTATAAAACAAAGTTCATATGCTTCGTTGTCTCAATTGTCATTTTTTTTATTACCAAAAGTGTTATCTGTCGGCACCGGAAGTGGCATAATTTTACCAAAAACTACAATTTTGACAGTTAGGTACATTTTTGGAAAACAAATATTATTTTTTTGAAAAATTATATGACTCAAAGAGTGTGTCCTTTAAAGGCGCAAAAAATGTCGGAAGCAGTTTTTTTAATTTCTTTTTCATTTTCTAGCAAATTGGATTAAGAGGTGAAAAAAGGCGTAAAATTGACCTATTTACAACTCATTCAGGCTTTTCAGATTTTAAAATATTTTTACGTAACTTTTATAAACTTGTAGCTATAATCCATACGAAGAGAATGTATGTGAAAATTAGTTTGTAATATAAGCAGTTGCCGAGAAATAGGCAATTTTGCATGAGTCACTTTTCACGTAATTTTGGCTGTAAAAGAATCAATTATTATTCGATTTTCAATTTTCTTTCGCCATTGGATGCCTAATGCCATAGTGGACTATGTCAAACTATTTTACCCCTTGCGCTGCCACCGGAAATGACGTCATTTGCTCAAAACTTAAATTTTAGCCTTCAAAAAACAATATTTTATTCAAATGAGTCGTATTTGTTATTTTTTTCAAATTGTGATATTTGATTCTATTGATCAAATAGAATGAACCCATACGATCATACAGATACCACAAAATGGTTTCTAACTTGTACGGTTGCAGAGAAATGGGCGATTTTCCTTAAGTCACTTTTCAAGGTTTTTGGTCTATAAAAGTGTCAGTTATTATTCGATTTTCATAAAATTTTCACCATATGATATCTTGTGTCATTTATGATTTCATAGAACTGATTTAACATTTTCAGTATCACCGGAAGTAATGTCATTTTGGCAAAAACTGTATTTTTAGCCTTCAAAACAGACATTTTTTTCAAATGAGTCTGATTTGTAATATATTTCAAATTATGATATTTGATTCCAATCAACAAATGGATTGAACCCATACAATCATATAGATACCAAAAGATAGTTTTTATCGTGTACGGTTGCCGAGAAATAGACGATTTTCTACAAGTCACTTTTCAAGGTTTTTGGTCTATAAAAGTGGCAATTCTCATTCGATTTACATACAATTTTCGCCATTATGCTGTCTTATGCCATTTCTGATTTCATAAAACTAATTGAACATTTTCATTATCACCGGAAGTAATGAAATTTTGCCAGGATCACTTACAAGTAACATATATATAAAATGAATTGATATTGCTGGATTTGGTTGATTCTTCGTCCATTTTATTTGATGTTTACAATGCTTATGTGGAAACCTGTTTGATGGTTTCATTGGTATCGGAAGTGACATATGTTTAAGGGTAACGTGGCACCGAAAGTGACGTGGCACCAGTGAAACCCGTCATTCCTGCATGCAGGTCTAGTTAGGGTTTCACACTGCGAAGCTTGTGTGAAACACTATTGTTTTTGTTAAAATTATTATTCTTATTATTATTATTATTATTCTTCTTTTGTTTTGAGTAGATCTCAGCAACTACGTGTCGCATCGTTACGATTTCTTCGGTTTTACTGGGAAAGTGGGTGTGACTTAGAGGATAAAGCTATTTTGAACGTTCTGCGACAATGCGAAATGTCCGAAATCACCGAAGTTATCGTTTTTACAAATATTGCGGTAATTTTAACAATAATCATGGGATTTTAACTTTCGATACATTTTGGCATAGCTGGAGACAGGGCACATAGCTGCGCTACTTTCGATTTTTGATTTTCGGCAAATCTTCGAAGATATTAGGCGCCAAATTTCGGAAATTAAAAATTTTACAAAAAACTTTTTTATTTATGAATATTTTTTAGTCGTGTTGTGCACAGAATTAAAGAGTCATCTGACTTGCGCAAAAATGTTAAAAATTTTTGTCTCAGTAGTTTTCCTTGGCCTCCATTGGCTAATTCAGTTTTTCAGTCCTAGATTAATTTTTTATTGTTCGATTTGTATAAAACAAAGTTCATATGCTTCGTTGTCTCAATTGTCATTTTTTTTATTACCAAAAGTATTATCTGTCGGCACCGGAAGTGGCATAATTTTACCAAAAACTACAATTTTGACAGTTAGGTACATTTTTTGAAAACAAATATTATTTTTTTGAAAAATTATATGACTCAAAGAGTGTGTCCTTTAAAGGCGCAAAAAATGTCGGAAGCAGTTTTTTTAATTTCTTTTTCATTTTCTAGCAAATTGGATTAAGAGGTGAAAAAAGGCGTAAAATTGACCTATTTACAACTCATTCAGGCTTTTCAGATTTTAAAATATTTTTACGTAACTTTTATAAACTTGTAGCTATAATCCATACGAAGAGAATGTATGTGAAAATTAGTTTGTAATATAAGCAGTTGCCGAGAAATAGGCAATTTTGCATGAGTCACTTTTCACGTAATTTTGGCTGTAAAAGAATCAATTATTATTCGATTTTACAATTTTCTTTCGCCATTGGATGCCTAATACCATAGTGGACTATGTCAAACCATTTTACCCCTTGCGCTGCCACCGGAAATGACGTCATTTGCTCAAAACTTAAATTTTAGCCTTCAAAAAACAATATTTTATTCAAATGAGTCGTATTTGTTATTTTTTTCAAATTGTGATATTTGATTCTATTGATCAAATAGATTGAACCCATACGATCATACAGATACCACAAAATGGTTTCTAACTTGTACGGTTGCAGAGAAATGGGCGATTTTCCTTAAGTCACTTTTCAAGGTTTTTGGTCTATAAAAGTGTCAGTTATTATTCGATTTTCATAAAATTTTCACCATATGATATCTTGTGTCATTTATGATTTCATAGAACTAATTTAACATTTTCAGTATCACCGGAAGTAATGTCATTTTGGCAAAAACTGTATTTTTAGCCTTCAAAACAGACATTTTTTTCAAATGAGTCTGATTTGTAATATATTTCAAATTATGATATTTGATTCCAATCAACAAATGGATTGAACCCATACGATCATATAGATACCAAAAGATAGTTTTTATCGTGTACGGTTGCCGAGAAATAGACGATTTTCTACAAGTCACTTTTCAAGGTTTTTGGTCTATAAAAGTGGCAATTCTCATTCGATTTACATACAATTTTCGCCATTATGATGCCTTATGCCATTTCTGATTTCATAAAACTAATTGAACATTTTCATTATCACCGGAAGTAATGAAATTTTGCCAGGATCACTTACAAGTAACATATATATAAAATGAATTGATATTGCTGGATTTGGTTGATTCTTCGTCCATTTTATTTGATGTTTACAATGCTTATGTGGAAACCTGTTTGATGGTTTCATTAGTATCGGAAGTGACATATGTTTAAGGGTAACGTGGCACCGAAAGTGACGTGGCACCAGTGAAACCCGCCATTCCTGCATGCAGGTCTAGTTAAGCTTTCATATTACATATGAAAGCTTATTGTTTCTGTTAAAGTTATTATTATTATTTTTTTTTTTTGTGTGTTTTCTGCAAATCGGATTTCTCTGAATCTATCCATAGGATCTTTCTGAAATTTTGACCTACCCCCCCAAAAATGGGGTGCGAACCTTGATTAAATATATTTTCGAAACGTTTTACGAATCCGAAATCACCGAATTTTACGAACGAAAAAAATGACAATGCATAGCCGTAACTTTGTTATTTTTTGACCGATTTTACTAATTCTTTTTTCTTTGAATACCTTTAAAAAAATCATTTTCATCTGCAGTTTCACATTTTCGAATTTCGAAAATTCGTCGCTGTGATTTCGAACCGGAAGTTTAGACCAATTTGACAACTTCTTTAATAGTTGTACGATTTTCATGAAATTTAGTATCTAAGTAGATCTTACCGATGTGACTTCAAAAATATAATTAGAAATTTTCTAAATTATCTCCCCTTGATGAAATTAAGGATCAAAATTTTCAAAAAAATCATCGAAATATAGGTCAGAATGACCTGATTTTTTTTTTGGATACTAGATAAGTAATTACTGATTTGTACACAAAATATGGAGTTTGTCGATCGAACCGGAAGTGCCGCCATATTTAAAAGTGAAAAATCAATAAGGCTTTTTTGCTATTTTACTTACAGACTCGGGAGTTATATTTTCTGAATCCTTGTAGGAAGGCCTAAAAAATGTCGCGAATAGAATTTTGATTTCGGTCACGTGATGGTCACCATTTTGAATTGAAAATGAAAAATAGAAGCAATTTGAAGGGTCGGGACTTTGGAACACAATTACTCTCATTCTAATTAAGCTAGAATGTTCAAACTTGGTGTAGACGTTCACTAGGTCAATGTTATGATTGAGTTTAAAGATCAGCATTTTCTGCTTAGGGTGAGCAGAGATAAGCATGCTAATTTGTTGATTCTTTAGGGCACGATAACTTCGGTTATAATGAAGGGAGGGCGGTGAAACTTTTGTCAATAGAGAGTCTAATAGCTAGCCTGTTGTGTGAAATCATTGTATTATTTTTTCTAAATATCAGGGATAGCCGAAAAAAAGAGATTGAAAATCCAAAAAGTCGTATTTTTACAATTTGGAGCATGTTTAGAGGTCTTTCTCGTAAAGTCAACATAATATTTTTTGGGAACTTCTTCTACAAAGAGTCTTATTGGTAGTCTTTTATATGAAACCATCGATCAACAGTCCAACATATCAGGAGAAGAAGAACAAAAGGATCGAACATTGAAAACGGCACCCTTTCATTGTTAAGCGAAACATGCAGTGTGGGTGACTACAATCTACACATTTAGTCATCGTATTGAGCTTATTCAACAGTATCGAATTCCAACTGCTTAGGGATATTTTACGTGCACTCCAATGTGTACACGGGACCTTGGTTTTTCGTCCCATCCGAATGACCAGACAGCTGTGCTTGTCAGGCCCTCCGTTCTGCCTCACTGACAAGGGGAACCACGCCGGGAAATCGAGATGAACTTTCTCCGTGCAGAACTTTCAATTCAGGCGAAAACGTTTATTGCATACGATTAAGCTGGTTTCGATCTCCAGGTTGGACGTGACATGAAGTATGATGTCCAACCTCGTGGGTTTTCTCCGTGTCCTTCGGTTTCCTCCCAACGGCTAAAGACCTGTAAGCGCAAGGGGAGTTTTTAAATAAAATTAAAAAACATATGTTAGTCCCGAAATGACCTAGTTTGTGTCGAATGGACATTAGGCCGCATTTCTCTCTTTCTCTTTTATTTTTAAAGTTTTGTAATAATCGGTTGGTAATCAAAGGTACTGTAAAAGTGATAAAACAGAAAATTTCGCCCGGTTGTAATGTTTCTCACTTTAAAGTCAGCAATTTGCCGATTTTAAGGGGCAAACGTTTATTGCGAACGCTTAAGCTGGTCAGGGGGAGCTTATTTTTAAAAGTTTCGTAATATTCGGTTGATAACTAAAGGTACCGTGCAAATTAAACTGTTACAATAGAAAATTTGGCCCGGTTGAAATGTTTCTCGCTGTAGGTCAGCAATTTGCCGATTTTAGGGAGGTTGCGTGGCTGAATGGTTAGCACGTGCGCTCTGTATCATAACGTCTGTCATTGAGTCAACTGGCGTTGTTTCGATTTCTTGGTTGTACGTGACAAGGAGTATGGTCGCCTGTCCAACCTCGTAGGCCGTAACCGCCGCTGCCCGGGTAAAATTTCTCTCATTGCACACTTTATGGCATATGCCTGTCTTCATTAGCCCATTTTAGGAGCAGAACAGTCGGACGTTAAACTCCATTCAATTTCATTTCATTTTCTCTATGTTGCTTATTTATTATAGTGGATAAATATTTTTCTGGTTCTAGCAATTATTTAATTTCTGCATAGAAATCTTGCTTTGGCCAGTTTTTTTTATTGCAGAGTGCCATTCTTGTTTAAACAAACATGATCCTTTGTTTAAAACATGCTTAAGAAGTCGTCACGATTTCCTACTTATAACCAAACATATTGGAAATATTAGTCTGGCATTATTAAATCCTAATTTTATTGGTCTTATTTAAAATTAAACTTTCATTTAACTATGAACAACCCTTAACGTGTCTCTTTAAAACCATTAAGTACTCTAAAACAGTAGCTCAACCTTTTGACCTAAACTCATTAATTTACCATTTTGTTGTGAGCGACTTCTTATTCTTCCTATATGACATATTGCACGTGTCTGATTTCAAAGGGGGGTTGGGTACCTGAATGGTTAGCACGCGCGCCTGTCATTGAGTTAACTAGCGTGTTTTCGAATGCCCGGTTGTACGTGACAAGGAGTAAGGTCGTCTGTCCAACCTGCCATTTTAATTTTTTCCCACCATTTTCATTTCATTTTCTCATCCGTCTCATTACAGTAATACAAGTTTCAGTTATTTCCCTTTAGTTTTCAGATTATTGTTATGCCTGGGTGCAATGTTTCATACTATATTTAGACTTGCAACTTTGCGAGTTTTTGACCAATTTTAATAATTTTTTCTTCTTATCCTTTTATTTAGGATACTTGATACAATCAATGACACGTGACGATGAATATGAAAGCTTTCATATCTGCATGGGACAGTAGCAGATCTAGTTATTATTATTATTCTTCTTTTGTTTTGAGTAGATCTCAGCAACTACGTGTCGCATCGTTACGATTTCTTCGGTTTTACTGGGAAAGTGGGTGTGACTTAGAGGATAAAGCTATTTTGAACGTTCTGCGACAATGCGAAATGTCCTTAATCACCGAAGTTATCGTTTTTACAAATATTGCGGTAATTTTAACAATAATCATGGGATTTTAACTTTCGATACATTTTGGCATAGCTGGAGACAGGGCACATAGCTGCGCTACTTTCGATTTTTGATTTTCGGCAAATCTTCGAAGATATTAGGCGCCAAATTTCGGAAATTTAAAATTTTACAAAAAACTTTTTTATTTATGAATATTTTTTAGTTGTGTTGTGCACAGAATTAAAGAGTCATCTGACTTGCGCAAAAATGTTAAAAAATTTTGTCTCAGTAATTTTCCTTGGCCTCCATTGGCTAATTCAGTTTTTCAGTCCTAGATTAATTTTTTATTGTTCGATTTGTATAAAACAAAGTTCATATGCTTCGTTGTCTCAATTGTCATTTTTTTTATTACCAAAAGTGTTATCTGTCGGCACCGGAAGTGGCATAATTTTACCAAAAACTACAATTTTGACAGTTAGGTACATTTTTTGAAAACAAATATTATTTTTTTGAAAAATTATATGACTCAAAGAGTGTGTCCTTTAAAGGCGCAAAAAATGTCGGAAGCAGTTTTTTTAATTTCTTTTTCATTTTCTAGCAAATTGGATTAAGAGGTGAAAAAAGGGGTAAAATTGACCTATTTACAACTCATTCAGGCTTTTCAGATTTTAAAATATTTTTACGTAACTTTTATAAACTTGTAGCTATAATCCATACGAAGAGAATGTATGTGAAAATTAGTTTGTAATATAAGCAGTTGCCGAGAAATAGGCAATTTTGCATGAGTCACTTTTCACGTAATTTTGGCTGTAAAAGAATCAATTATTATTCGATTTTCAATTTTCTTTCGCCATTGGATGCCTAATGCCATAGTGGACTATGTCAAACCATTTTACCCCTTGCGCTGCCACCGGAAATGACGTCATTTGCTCAAAACTTAAATTTTAGCCTCCAAAAAACAATATTTTATTCAAATGAGTCATATTTGTTATTTTTTTCAAATTGTGATACTTGATTCTATTGATCAAATAATTTGAACCCATACGATCATACAGATACCACAAAATGGTTTCTAACTTGTACGGTTGCAGAGAAATGGGCGATTTTCCTTAAGTCACTTTTCAAGGTTTTTGGTCTATAAAAGTGTCAGTTATTATTCGATTTTCATAAAATTTTCACCATATGATATCTCGTGTCATTTATGATTTCATAGAACTAATTTAACATTTTCAGTATCACCGGAAGTAATGTCATTTTGGCAAAAACTGTACTTTTAGCCTTCAAAACAGACATTTTTTTCAAATGAGTCTGATTTGTAATATATTTCAAATTATGATATTTGATTCCAATCAACAAATGGATTGAACCCATACGATCATATAGATACCAAAAGATAGTTTTTATCGTGTACGGTTGCCGAGAAATAGACGATTTTCTACAAGTCACTTTTCAAGGTTTTTGGTCTATAAAAGAGGCAATTCTCATTCGATTTACATACAATTTTCGCCATTATGCTGCCTTATGCCATTTCTGATTTCATAAAACTAATTGAACATTTTCATTATCACCGGAAGTAATAAAATTTTGCCAGGATCACTTACAAGTAACATATATATAAAATGAATTGATATTGCTGGATTTGGTTGATTCTTCGTCCATTTTATTTGATGTTTACAATGCTTATGTGGAAACCTGTTTGATGGTTTCATTGGTATCGGAAGTGACATATGTTTAAGGGTAATGTGGCACCGAAAGTGACGTGGCACTAGTGAAACCCGTCATTCCTGCATGCAGGTCTAGTTATTATTATTATTAGGGTTTCACACTGCGTAGCTTGTGTGAAACACTATTGTTTTTGTTAAAATTATTATTAGGGTTTCACACTGCGAAGCTTGTGTGAAACACTATTGTTTTTGTTAAAATTATTATTAGGGTTTCACACTGCGAAGCTTGTGTGAAACACTATTGTTTTTGTTAAAATTATTATTCTTATTATTATTATTATTCTTCTTCTTTTGTTTTGAGTAGATCTCAGCAACTACGTGTCGCATCGTTACGATTTCTTCGGTTTTACTGGGAAAGTGGGTGTGACTTAGAGGATAAAGCTATTTTGAACGTTCTGCGACAATGCGAAATGTCCGAAATCACCGAAGTTATCGTTTTTACAAATATTGCGGTAATTTTAACAATAATCATGGGATTTTAACTTTCGATACATTTTGGCATAGCTGGAGACAGGGCACATAGCTGCGCTACTTTCGATTTTTGATTTTCGGCAAATCTTCGAAGATATTAGGCGCCAAATTTCGGAAATTTAAAATTTTACAAAAAACTTTTTTATTTATGAATATTTTTTAGTCGTGTTGTGCACAGAATTAAAGAGTCATCTGACTTGCGCAAAAATGTTAAAAAATTTTGTCTCAGTAATTTTCCTTGGCCTCCATTGGCTAATTCAGTTTTTCAGTCCTAGATTAATTTTTTATTGTTCGATTTGTATAAAACAAAGTTCATATGCTTCGTTGTCTCAATTGTCATTTTTTTTATTACCAAAAGTGTTATCTGTCGGCACCGGAAGTGGCATAATTTTACCAAAAACTACAATTTTGACAGTTAGGTACATTTTTTGAAAACAAATATTATTTTTTTGAAAAATTATATGACTCAAAGAGTGTGTCCTTTAAAGGCGCAAAAAATGTCGGAAGCAGTTTTTTTAATTTCTTTTTCATTTTCTAGCAAATTGGATTAAGAGGTGAAAAAAGGCGTAAAATTGACCTATTTACAACTCATTCAGGCTTTTCAGATTTTAAAATATTTTTACGTAACTTTTATAAACTTGTAGCTATAATCCATACGATGAGAATGTATGTGAAAATTAGTTTGTAATATAAGCAGTTGCCGAGAAATAGGCAATTTTGCATGAGTCACTTTTCACGTAATTTTGGCTGTAAATGAATCAATTATTATTCGATTTTCAATTTTCTTTCGCCATTGGATGCCTAATGCCATAGTGGACTATGTCAAACCATTTTACCCCTTGCGCTGCCACCGGAAATGACGTCATTTGCTCAAAACTTAAATTTTAGCCTTCAAAAAACAATATTTTATTCAAATGAGTCGTATCTGTTATTTTTTTCAAATTGTGATATTTGATTCTATTGATCAAATAGATTGAACCCATACGATCATACAGATACCACAAAATGGTTTCTAACTTGTACGGTTGCAGAGAAATGGGCGATTTTCCTTAAGTCACTTTTCAAGGTTTTTGGTCTATAAAAGTGTCAGTTATTATTCGATTTTCATAAAATTTTCACCATATGATATCTTGTGTCATTTATGATTTCATAGAACTAATTTAACATTTTCAGTATCACCGGAAGTAATGTCATTTTGGCAAAAACTGTATTTTTAGCCTTCAAAACAGACATTTTTTTCAAATGAGTCTGATTTGTAATATATTTAAAATTATGATATTTGATTCCAATCAACAAATGGATTGAACTCATACGATCATATAGATACCAAAAGATAGTTTTTATCGTGTACGGTTGCCGAGAAATAGACGATTTTCTACAACTCACTTTTCAAGGTTTTTGGTCTATAAAAGTGGCAATTCTCATTCGATTTACATACAATTTTCGCCATTATGCTGCCTTATGCCATTTCTGATTTCATAAAACTAATTGAACATTTTCATTATCACCGGAAGTAATGAAATTTTGCCAGTATCACTTACAAGTAACATATATATAAAATGAATTGATATTGCTGGATTTGGTTGATTCTTCGTCCATTTTATTTGATGTTTACAATGCTTATGTGGAAACCTGTTTGATGGTTTCATTGGTATCAGAAGTGACATATGTTTAAGGGTAACGTGGCACCGAAAGTGACGTGGCACCAGTGAAACCCGTCATTCCTGCATGCAGGTCTAGTTCTTATTATTATTATTATTATTCTTCTTTTGTTTTGAGTAGATCTCAGCAACTACGTGTCGCATCGTTACGATTTCTTCGGTTTTACTGGGAAAGTGGGTGTGACTTAGAGGATAAAGCTATTTTGAACGTTCTGCGACAATGCGAAATGTCCGAAATCACCGAAGTTATCGTTTTTACAAATATTGCGATAATTTTAACAATAATCATGGGATTTTAACTTTCGATACATTTTGGCATAGCTGGAGACAGGGCACATAGCTGCGCTACTTTCGATTTTTGATTTTCGGCAAATCTTCGAAGATATTAGGCGCCAAATTTCGGAAATTTAAAATTTTACAAAAAACTTTTTTATTTATGAATATTTTTTAGTCGTGTTGTGCACAGAATTAAAGAGTCATCTCACTTGCGCAAAAATGTTAAAAAAATTTGTCTCAGTAATTTTCCTTGGCCTCCATTGGCTAATTCAGTTTTTCAGTCCTAGATTAATTTTTTATTGTTCGATTTGTATAAAACAAAGTTCATATGCTTCGTTGTCTCAATTGTCATTTTTTTTATTACCAAAAGTGTTATCTGTCGGCACCGGAAGTGGCATAATTTTACCAAAAACTACAATTTTGACAGTTAGGTACATTTTTTGAAAACAAATATTATTTTTTTGAAAAATTATTTGACTCAAAGAGTGTGCCCTTTCAAGGCGCAAAAAATGTCGGAAGCAGTTTTTTTAATTTCGATTTCATTTTCGAGCAAATTCGATTAAATGGCTAAAAATGGTGTAAAATTGACCTATTTACAACCTATTCAGGCTTTTCAGATTTTAAAATATTTCTTCGTAACTTTTATAAACTTGTAGCTATAATCCATACGAAGAAAATGTATGTTAAAATTCGTTTGTAATATAAGCAGTTACCAAGAAATGGGCAGTTCTGTACAAGTCACTGTTTTCGTTATTTTGCCTGTAAAATAGTCAATTATGATTGGATTTTTATAAAAGTGACATCATTTGATTCAAAAAGCACGTAGCGTCATATCAAGTTGATTACAATTTAAAATTGACACCGGAAGTGACATCATTTGGTCAAAAAATGCATTTTAAACTTTTTAAATCAATGTTTTATTCAACCAAGAATAACTTAATATGTATTAATAATTTTAACTTTTGGTTTAAATTCACATATAAACAAAACTCATATGGTCATATAGATATCATAATATGGTTTCTAACTTGTTCGGTTGCCGAGAAATAGACGGTTTTCTACAGGTCACTTTTGAAAGTTTCGGGGCCATAAAAGGGTCAATTAATATTCGATTTTCATAAACGTAACACCATGTTATACCTATTGCCATTTGGGATTTCATACAAGTAATTTAAGATTTTCATTATCACCGGAAGTAACGTCATTTTGGCAAAAACTGTATTTTTAGCCTCCAAAACAGATATTTTATTCAAATGAGTCTGTTTTGAAATCTTTTTCAAATTATGGTATTTGATGCCAATCAACAAATATAATGAACCCATACGATCATACAGATACCACAAAATGGTTTCTAACTTGTACGGTTGCAGAGAAACAGCCGATTTTCTACAAGTCACTTTTCAAGTTTTTTGGTCTTTAAAAGGAGCAATTATAATTCGATTTACGTAAAATTTTCACAATATGATATCGTATGCCATTTCTGATTTCATAAGACCAATTGAACATTTTCATTAACACAGGAAGTACTTTAATTTTGTCAAGATCATTTACAAGTTACAAATGTATAAAATGAATTGATATTGCTGGATTGATTGGTTGATTCTGCGTCCATTTTATTTGTGTGCAATGTTAATTTGGAAACTTGTTTAGTGGTTTCGTTGGTACCGGAAGTGACATATGTTCAAGGGTAACTTGGCACCGGAAGTGACATGATTAAGAGTAACTTGGCACCAGTGAAACCCGTCATTCCTGCATGCAGGTCTAGTTCTTATTATTATTATTATTCAGATTCCAATTTGAATAGATCTCAGCAACTACGTGTCGCATCCTTACGATTTCTTCAGTTTTACTGGGAAAGTGGGTGTGACTTAGAGGATAAAGCTATTTTGAACGTTCTGCGACAATGCGAAATGTCCGAAATCACCGAAGTTATCGTTTTTGAAAATATTGCAGTAATTTTAACAATAATCATTGGATTTTAACTTTCGATACATTTTGGCATAGCCTGAGACAGGGCACATAGCTACGCTACTTTCGATTTTTGATTTTCGGCAGATCTTCGAAGATATTAGGGGCCAAATTTCGAAAATTTAAAATTTTACAAAAGACTTTTTTATTTATGAATATTTTTTAGTCGTATTGTGCACAGAATTAAAGAGTCATTTGACTAGTGCAAAAATGTTAAAAATTTTTGCCTCAGTAATTTTCCTTGGCCGCCATTGGCTAATTCAGTTTTTCAGTCCTAGATTAATTTTTTATTGTTTGATTTGTATAAAACAAAGTTCATATGCTTCGTTGTCTCAATTGTCATTTTTTTTATTACCGGAAGTGTTATCTGTCGGCACCGGAAATGGCATAATTTTACCAAAAACTACAATTTTGACAGTTAGGTACAATTTTTCGAAAACAAATATTATTTTTTGGAAAAATTATATGACTCAAAGAGTGTGTCCTTTAAAGGCGCAAAAAATGTCGGAAGCAGTTTTTTTAATTTCTTTTTCATTTTCTAGCAAATTGGATTAAGAGGTGAAAAAAGGCGTGAAATTGACCTATTTACAACTCATTCAGGCTTTTCAGATTTTAAAATATTTTTATGTAACTTTTATAAACTTGTAGCTATAATCTATACGAAGAGAATGTATGTGAAAATTAGTTTGTAATATAAGCAGTTGCCGAGAAATAGGCAATTTTGCATGAGTCACTTTTCACGTAATTTTGGCTGTAAAATAATCAATTATTATTCGATTTTCAATTTTCTTTCGCCATTGGATGCCTAATGCCATAGTGGACTATGTCAAACCATTTTACCCCTTGCGCTGCCACCGGAAATGACGTCATTCGCTCAAAACTTAAATTTTAGCCTTCAAAAAACAATATTTTATTCAAATGAGTCGTATTTGTTATTTTTTTCAAATTGTGATATTTGATTCTATTGATCAAATAGATTGAACCCATACGATCATACAGATACCACAAAATGGTTTCTAACTTGTACGGTTGCAGAGAAATGGGCGATTTTCCTTAAGTCACTTTTCAAGGTTTTTGGTCTATAAAAGTGTCAGTTATTATTCGATTTTCATAAAATTTTCACCATATGATATCTTGTGTCATTTATGATTTCATAGAACTAATTTAACATTTTCAGTATCACCGGAAGTAATGTCATTTTGGCAAAAACTGTATTTTTAGCCTTCAAAACAGACATTTTTTTCAAATGAGTCTGATTTGTAATATATTTCAAATTATGATATTTGATTCCAACCAACAAATGGATTGAACCCATACGATCATATAGATACCAAAAGATAGTTTTTATCGTGTACGGTTGCCGAGAAATAGACGATTTTCTACAAGTCACTTTTCAAGGTTTTTGATCTATAAAGAGGCAATTCTCATTCGATTTACATACAATTTTCGCCATTATGATGCCTTATGCCATTTCTGATTTCATAAAACTAATTGAACATTTTCATTATCACCGGAAGTAATGAAATTTTGCCAGGATCACTTACAAGTAACATATATATAAAATGAATTGATATTGCTGGATTTGATTGATTCTTCGTCCATTTTATTTGATGTTTACAATGCTTATGTGGAAACCTGTTTGATGGTTTCATTGGTATCGGAAGTGACATATGTTTAAGGGTAACGTGGCACCGAAAGTGACGTGGCACCAGTGAAACCCGTCATTCCTGCATGCAGGTCTAGTTCTTATTAGGGTTTCACACTGCGAAGCTTGTGTGAAACACTATTGTTTTTGTTAAAATTATTATTCTTCTTCTTATTAGGCTTTCACCATTTTTCAATGGTGAAAGGCTATTGTTATTACTAAGATTATTATTAAGCTTTCATATGTATTACATATGAAAGCTTATTGTTTCTGTTAAAGTTATTATTAGGCTTTCAGACTTTCGTCTGAAAGCCTATTGTGATTACTAAAATTATTATTATTTATTATTATTATTTTATTTTTCGGGGGAGCCTATTTCTCAGTGTCTGTAACAGATACAGATCTGGGACGTAATTTTCTATCAGGAAACCATATAGTGGCCATCCCTTCCACTGTATTTGAAACTTCTTCGCAGACCGGAAGTGGCCGAAATTTGTGCGTTGCCAAAAAATTAAAAAACGGCCGTAGATTCGTCAATTCTGTACCTATTTTCATACAAATTACATTTTTGGAAACCCTGAGTCTTTTGTCGGACGATAGCAGTTGAAAATTTTGCAATTTAGAAACTTCGCCGCTGACTTCTAGCATTCGAAAAATGAAAATATGTTGTTTAAGACACATTTTTTGTTATTTTTCAAAATTTTCAAATTTGACCTACATTTTTGGATACCTGAAGGCAATCCGGTTCCAGTAATATAAGTTTCATTCAGAGTCATCGCCCTTTATTTTTCGATTTTTTTCGAATTTTCTTCACATTTTGTGAGCTTAAGTTTCGTTTTACGGCCGGATCGACGTTTCTGAAATTCCTGGAACATGAAGTAATATGGTCAAACCACCGTTTAAAGCAATTTCAACAACAATCCGTAAACCGGAAGTAGTCGAAATACTATGCGATATTTTGAAAAAAACGTGAAAAATTGGTGTTTTGGGTAAAAACACGATTTTTCCGTCCGATATCAACGGATTAAACAAATTAAGGTATCATTTGGTCGGGCGGTAATTGGACCACTGAATGATACCCAATTCGTACGGATACGATCAGCAGGATGCAAAATATGGATCGCTGAAAATCAAGTATTTTCTGATTTGGAGCGTTTTTAGATGCCTGTATCTCGAAAACTGCTCCACAGTTTTTTATGAAACTTTCTCTATCGAGAGACCTTGCAATAATCTTGTGTACGAAACATTCCATTACGACTTTGAAATATCTGGAAAAGGTGAAATAACGGACTGAAAATCGAAAAAAGTCGAAAAATCGTGAAATTTTGGAAAATGCTCTGCTATTTTTTTATTTTAAGAGATTTTCAAAAAAAAATTGTATATTCAGATCGCTGACCTAATTACGATTCTAACGATGTATAATATGTATGTAGTTATTGAAATTTAATTTTTGATATTTTAAATTTTTTGCATTTTTGGCACTTTTGAACCTAGGATTTCTCAGGGGCATTTTATCTGATCAGATAATGTAATATATCATTACAGAGCCCTGTGGCTATTTTAGTGCCTAAACCGGTTATCAAAACTATATCGACAATAATAACCATACCGGAAGTATTCAAAAAATGTAAAAAAAAGGTTAAAAACATTGTCGCACTTGCAAAAAACTTGATTTCTCCCTTAGGTAATAGCGGACCAAAAGAACTAAAGTGTCGTTGGATAGCCCTATTAATGGACCATCATATGGTATCTAAATAATACGATATCGATGGTAAGGAAATAAATTATTGTGTGCCAAAAATCTAGTATTTTCCGATTTTTTAACATTCTGAGACGTCCTTTTCTCGAAAACGACGCCGCAGATTTTTCTTAAACTTTTCTTACTCAAAGTCCTATCGGTTGTCTATATAGTGAATCCAAAATGAAAAGCATTGAAATAATATAAGTGGTCGAAAAATGGCCTCAAACTTTGAAAAAAACTGAAAAATCGTTAAATTTTTGGAAACGCTCTTTAATTTATCTTTTTTTCCCAAACTACTCAATGGATGTTTCTGACACTTCTGGTACAGAAAGTTAATTATCCAGAGAACTTCGTAAAGCTATCATGACAACGATCGTAAAACCGGAAGTAGTCGAAAAAATGTCCGATATTTTGAAAAAAATTATTTTTTTTACGAAAACCTTTTTTATTTATGAATATTTTTTGATGATATTTTACACAGGGTTAAAAATATCATCCTACTTGAGCAGAAATGAGAAAAAAAATTGTCTCGGTAATTTGCGTTAGCCGCAATCGGCTAATTTAGTTTTTTGTACCCAGAAAAAAATTATTTATTGTTCGATTTGTATAAAACAAAGTTCATATGCACCGTGGTCACAATTGCAATTTTTTTTGTTACGGTGAAATTTTTCTGTCGGCAACGGAAGTGACGTAATATTAACAAAAACTACAAATTTGACAGTTCGGTACCACTTTTTGAAAGCAAATATTATTTTTTTTTCAAAACTGATATAACTAAAAGGATGCACCCTGCAAAGGTGCACAAAATCCTTAGCTCAGATTTTTTAATTTCAATTTCATTTTCGGGCAATTTCGAATAAAATGTAAAATAAAGTGTAAAATTCAGTTATTTACAATTCATTCAGCGTCTTCATATTTTGAAATATTTATTTGTAATTTTCATAAACTCGTAGCAATAATCCAGACGAAGAGAATGTATGCGAAAATTAGTTTGTAATATGAGCAGTTGCCGAGAAATATGCAATTTTGCATGCATCACTTTTCACGTTATTTTGCCTATAAAAGAGTGAATTATTATTCGATTTGCAATAATTTTTTGCCATTTGATGCCTAATGCCAATTTGGACTAGGTCAAGCCAATTTTAAATTTTCACTGTGACCGGAAATGACGTCATTTGGGCAAAAACTGTATTTTTAACCTAAAAAACAAATATTTTATTCAAATGAGTCTGCCTTATAATATTTTTAAAATCATGATATTTGATTCCCACCAACGAATAGAATAAAGCCATACGACCATACGGATACCACAAAATTGTTTCTAACTTGTACGGTTACAGAGAAATAGGCGATCTTCTATAAGTCACTTTTCAAGGTTTTTGGTCTATAAAAGTGTCAATTATTATTCGATTTTTATAATTTTTTTACCATTTGATGCCTTATGCCATTTATGACTTCTATAAACTAAATTAACATTTTCAATATCTCCGGAAGTAATGTAATTTTTGCAAAAAACGTATTTTTAACCATTAAAACAAACATTATATTGAAGGGATTTATATTTATTATTCGTTTAACTTTATAACGTCTGACTCTAATGGGCAGTAAGATTGAATCAATACCATCATATTGATATCAAGAAAAGGCTTCTAGCATGTTCCCTTGTCGAATAATAGCCAATTTTCTCAGGGTCACTTTTAAATTTTATACCTTCTTAATTTCAGTTTATGGGTTATAGGTTGATTATTTATTGCCCGATATGTATAAAACAAAGTTTGTATTTTGTATGTTGCGAATTTTCGACTTATTTTTCACCTATAAAAATTTCTTTCGGCACCGGAAGTGGCGTAATTTTGCCATAATTTACAATTTTGACCGGTCTTTTCGCCAGCAAATATTACTTTTACATATGATAGAGGGTGTCACTGAAGCAAAACAACTAAAGTATACTTTGGTAGCTCAATGGATCGGCTATGGTATAATGAACTTCCTGTATGATTCCTGAAAGCCGGTTCAGTGCTGCTTGCAGGTCTAGTTATTATTATTTTTTTTTTTGTGTGTTTTCTGCAAATCGGATTTCTCAGAATCTATCCATAGGATCTTTCTGAAATTTTGACCTACCCCCCCAAAAATGGGGTGCGAACCTTGATTAAATGTATTTTCAAAACGTTTTACGAATCCGAAATCACCGAATTTTACGAACGAAAAAACTGACAATGCATAGTCGTATCTTTGTTATTTTTTGACCGATTTTACTAATTCTTTTTTCTTTGAATACCTTGAAAAAAATCGTTTTCATCTGCAGTTTCACATTTTCGTATTTCGAAAATTCGTCGCTGTGATTTCGAACCGGAAGTTTAGACCAATTTGACAACTTCTTTAATAGTTGTACGATTTTCATGAAATTTAGTATACAAGTAGATCTTACCGATGTGACTTCAAAAATATAATTAGAAATTCTCTAAATTATCTCCCCTTGGTGAAATTAAGGATCAAAGTTTTCAAAAAAATCGTCGAAATATAGGTCAGAATGACCTAAAAAAAATTTTCGATACTCGACAAGTAATTACTGATTCCTACACAAAATATGGAGTTTGTCGATCGAACCGGAAGTGCCACCATCTTGAAACATGAAAAATCCCTAAGGCTTTTTTGCTATTTTACTTACAGACACGGGAGTTATATTTTCTGAATCCTTGAAGGATGGCCCAAAAATCATAGGGAGCAGAATTTTGATTTCGGTCACGTGATGGTCACCATTTTGAATTGAAAATGAAAAGTAGTAGCAATTTGAAGGGCCGAGACTTTGAAACACAATAACTCTCCTTCTAATTGAGCTAGAATGTTCAAACTTGGTGTAGACGTTCACTAGGACAATGTCATGATTGAGTCCAAAGATGAGCATTTTCTGCCAAGGGTAAGCAGAGATGGGCATGCTGATTTGTTGATTCTTTAGGGCACGATAACTTCGGTTATAATGAAGGGAGGGCTGTGAAACTTTTGTCAATAGAGAGTCCAATAGCTAGCCTGTTGTGTGAAATCATTGTATCATTTATTTTAAATATCAGGGATAGGCGAAAAAAAGAGATTGAAAATCCAAAAAGTCGTATTTTTACAATTTGGAGCATGTTTAGAGGTCTTTCTCGTAAAGTCAACTTAATATTTTTTGGGAACTTCTTCTACAAAGAGTCTTATTGGTAGTCTTTCATATAAAACCATCGATCAACAATCCAACATATCAGGAGTAGAAGAACAAAAGGATCGAACATTGAAAACGGCATCCTTTCATTGTTAAGCGACACATGCAGTGTGGGTGACTACAATCTACACATTTAGTCATCGTATACAGCTTATTCAACAGTATCGAATTCCAACTGCTTAGGGATATTTTTTAGAATCTAACCATAGGATCTTTCTAAAACTTTGACCTACCCCCCCAAAAATGGGGTGCGAACCTTGATTAAATATATTTTCAAAACGTTTTTCGAATCCAAAATCACCGAATTTTACGAACGAATGCTTTTGACCTACAATATTGTAACTTTGTGACTATTTGACCTATTTAATTAATTCTTTTTTCTATGAGTACTTTGAGACATTTACTTCAAATCTGCAATTTCGGATTTTCGAATTTCGAAAATTCGTCGCTGTGATTTCGAACCGGAAGTTTAGACCAACTCGACAACTTCTTTAGTAGTTTTACGATTTTCATGAAATTTAATATGTAAGTAAACCTTAATGATGCGACTTGAAAAAATACTTTGGAAATTTTCTAAATTATCTCCCCTTGGAGAAATTGAGGATCGAAATTTTCAAAAATATCGACGAAATATAGGTCAAATCATCTTGAATTTTTTTTTTAGGTACTAGCTACGAGACCACTGATTAGTACACAAAAAATGGAGTTTGTAGCTCAATCCGGAAGTGCCACCATCTTGAAATGTAAAAACCTCAAACGCCATTTTGCTATTTTACATACAGACACGGGGGTTATATTTTCTGAATCCTTGAAGGGATGGCTATAAAATGTTGGCAGTAGAATTTTGATTTAAGTCAATGGATAGTCACCATATTGAATTGAATATCAGAAATAGTGAAAAATGGACATTAACGGGCATGTAAATTATCAGAACAGACCGTAGTTTGTTGAATTCGTTTCTTATCTTTGAAATTAATACATTTGGGGATAGCCTAGCTCATTGTCGAATTTTTGGTATTTGCAAATTTCAAAATTTCAAATTTCGCCTTTGATGTTTTCCGTGCCGACAAAGTTGTTTTCGCGTGAATAACTCCGATTAACAGCTTGAAAATAATCAAATGGATCGCAGTTTCGCGATTTTGTCTCAAATCTGGGAAATCAATACATTTCTGGTTAGCCTCCTTTCAAAAATGGGTGGTGGCCTTGGAATCAATATATTTTCAAAACGTTTTGCGAATCCAAAATCACCGAAAACAACTGATGAAAAAATTGACCTTGACAGCTGTGTTACTTCGTGATTTTGTGATCTATTTTACTTTTCTGGTTAGCCTCCTTTCAAAAATGGGTGGTGGCCTTGGAATCAATATATTTTCAAAACGTTTTGCGAATCCAAAATCACCGTAAATAACTGATGAAAAAATTGAGCTTTGATGGAAACTATATAGAAAAATAAAAGGAAACATCAACAATATATAGGTCTTGCACACATAGGCTTAGAACTTTGCAGCCAGTCCTCATATTAATTGAAATTGAATAGGTTTGATTTGATATAATTATTTGTTTTCTATTTTAAAACTATCTAAAAAAAATATTTTTAATCATTTATGTTATTGATTTAGATTAATACTGTTTATATTGTGTACATTTTAACACCTTCATCGATTAATAATGGTTTGCATAGTCATCGTATAGAGCTTATTCAACAGTATCGAATTCCAACTGCTTAGGGATATTTTACGTGCACTCCAATGTGTACACCGGACCTTGGTTTTTCGTCCCATCTATATGTTAGTTTGTGTCGAATGGAGGTTAAGCCGCATTTATCTCTTTCTCTTTTATTTTTAAAGTTTTGTAATAATCGGTTGTACTGTACTGTAAAAGTGATAAAACAGAAAATTTCGCCCGGTAGTAATGTTTCTCACATTAAAGTCACCAATTTGCTCATTTTAGGGGGCAAACGTTTATTGCGAACAATTAAGCTGGTCAGGGGGGGGGGGGCTTATTTTTAAAAGTTTTGTAATATTCGGTTGATAATTAAAGGTACCGTGCAAATTAAACTGTTAAAATAGAAAATTCCGCCCGGTTGAAATGTTTCTCCTTGTAGGTCAGCAATTTGCCAAATTTAGGGAGGTTGCGTGGCTAAATGGTTAGCACCTGCGCACTGTATCGTAACGTCTGTCATTGAGTCAACTGGCGTTGTTTCGATTGAAATGCCCGGTTGAAATGTTTCTTGCTATAAGTCAGCAATTTATCGATTTTAGGGAGCCTGAATGGCTGTGTGGTTAGCATGTGCGCGCTGTATCGTAACGTCTGTCATTGAGTCAACCGGCATCGTTTCGATTTCCAGGTTGCACGTGACATGGAGTATGGTGTCCAACCTCGTGGGTTTTCTCCGTGTCCTTCGGTTTCCTCCCACGGCTGATTTCAGATTATTGTTATGACTGGGTGCAATGTTTCATACTATATTTAGATTTGTAACTTCGCGAGTTTTTGACCAATTTTGATAATTTTTTCTTCTTATCCTTTTATTTAGGATACTTGATACAATCAATGACACGTGACCATGAATATGAAAGCTTTCATATCTGCATGGGACAGTAGCAGATCTAGTTATTTATTATTTTTTTTTTTCCACTTTGCCTATTTCTCAGCAACTATAAGAGATAGAGGTCTGAAATTTGATTTTCTGTCGGGAAACTGGGTGGTGGTTAGTGCTTAAATGTAAAACCAAATTTGTGCGCATAGCGGAAACGCGTCAAATCTTTAACGTGCACTCAAATTGAAAATCGGCCATAATTCTTCTAATTCTCATCGGACTTTTCCGATATTTACATTTTTGGATAGCTGAAAACATTTCTGAGTAGATGGCAGTTCAAAAACATCGAGTTTAGAAACTTTGTCGCTCTCATTTTTTTGGTGAAAAATGGAAAATTTTCAAAATTTTCTAAAATTGTTATTTTTAGGAATTTTTAAATATGACTTATATTTTTGGATAGCTGACATTAATCCGATTCCAACAATATAGGTTTTGTTCTGAAATTTTAACTTTGATTTTTCACTTTTTTACGCATTTTGGTCAAATCGTAGAGTTCTTATTTTTTTAAAACGGCACCTACGATTTTTCTGAAACTTCAGGCATATGAAGTCAAGAGTCGTCTCCAGTCCTTAGTCTATGAATGAAAATCCTCTAATCACCGGAAGTAGTCAAGAAAAGTATCCAAACTTTGACAAAATTCTAAAAAATGGGTGTTTGTGCGGAAAATGCGATGTTTTAATTGGCTGTTTACTGAGTAGTTAAAGTACAACGTCATTTGATAGCCACGTAAAATATCTACAAGATGGTACCACAGCGACAAGTTTCTATCATAAATTGAAAAAGTTATAGGACTTTGAAAAGTAAGGTTTTTTACGATTTCGAGCAATTTTAAACGCATGTTTCTCGGAAACGCCGCCTACGATTTTTTTAAAACTTTCTCAGTCGAGAGTCTAATGGGTGGTGTATTGTGTGAAACCATTGTACAATTTCTCTAAATGTCATGAGTAGTCGAAAAACGAGATTGAAAATCCAAAACGTCGTATTTTTACCATTTGGAGCATTTTTAGACGTCTTTTTCTCGAAAAGTCAACGTAATTTTTTTTTGGAACTTCTTCTACAGAGAGTTTGATCGGTAGTCTTAGGTATGAAACTATTGCGCAATATTTAGAAATATCAGGAGTATGAGAACAAAGGAATCGAAAACTGAAAACGTCACCTTTCATTGTTAAGCGAAACATGCAGTAAGAGTTGATACAATCTGTACGTTTTACCAACGTTTAGAGCCTATTCAAAATTCCCCATTTCTCTCACAGTGACGACATTTGAGCTAAAAGTATTTCAACTTTGAGTGTTTACTTATATTCAAAATATGGGTTTAGTGACCCTGTAACAGAAATAATTGATTCCTGTGTGTAATAATTAGTCTTTGAATTAATATTGTTTCTTCTTTGTCAAAATTATCTCTCAACCGTAATCATCTCGACACAAATCGACGGCTCCCGCTGTTTATAAGGAAATCCAATTATCCATAGGTTGCAGTTGTATCTTGCAGTAGTATCGTGCAGAAGTACGAATATTGCACCTGTGATAGAAAGCATGATGTAGTTTGAGCTTGGGCCCTATCTCTAATTAAAGATAATTTTTTATATGTTAGTGACGTCAAATCATTAACGTGCACGAAATCAGAGTTTTATCGGTAGTCATAGGTATGAAACCATTGCGCAACAGTTAGAAATATCAGGAGTATGAGAACAAAGGGATCGAAAATTGAAAACATCATCTTTCATTGTTAAGCGAAACCTTCAGTAAGAGTTGATACAATCTGTAGGTTTTACCAACGTTTAGAGCATTTTCAAATTCCCCATTTCTATCACAGTGACGATATTTGAGCTAAAAGTATTTCAACTTTGAGTGTTTACTTATATTCAAAATATGGGTTTAGTGACCCTGTAACAGAAATAATTGATTTCTGTGTGTAATAATTAGTCTTTGAATTAATATTGTTTCTTCTTTGTTAAAATTACCTCATAACCGTAATCATCTCGACACAAATCGACGGCTCGCGCTGTTTATAAGGAAATCTAATTATCTATAGGTTGCAGCTGTATCTTGCAGTAGTATCGTGCAGAAGTACGAATATTGCACCTGTGATAGAAAGCATGATGTAGTTTGAGTTTGGGCCTTATCTCTAATTAACGATAAATTTTTATATGTTAGTGACGTCAAATCATTAACGTGCACGAAATCAAAATATTGTCGATATTTCATTGAATATTCAATTTAGTTTTGAACCAGTTACATATTTGAGTAGCTGGCCTGAACGCGATTCCAAAGTTCCGTGTAACACATTGGTGTGACATCGACAAAAGCCCGAATTGGTTATAAATGGAACGTTTTGCATACGTATAAAGCATATATAGAGAGCTTTTTTTAAAACTGGCAATATTTGAACAAAGGGTGTTTGAATGGTAACCAATATCTTGCATTGGTGCTTCTAGAATGAAAATAATTCATTTTAGTAATTAACAGTTACTCCTGAAATTAATATCCCAGGTTTTATGTCTGCATGACGTCATCATTTGATGCCAGTGAAAATGAAGCTCTCTGTTGAAGCCATTTATAAATAAAGTACCCCTCAATTACAATGTTGAAAAATTAATGTTGAAAGGTGCGATATTATTACCTGATACTTAAGGTAAATTTTTTTTGTCTCATTCGGAAAACTGTTTTTTTTTCTGTAGTCGTTTAGATTTCTGAAACTAAAATTGATAGAATTCGAAAAAGTTATATTTTTGTAGAGCCGGGGATATTGCGGATGCGATATAGGTCGAATTGCAATACCACGCAGTTCTCTTTTTTTCCTAACAATTTGAAAATATACTGAACTTGTAATTTTTTTTAGAATTTTTGAGTTTTTGATTGAGTATTTCGATTTCTGGCGTCTGTAGGATTCTACCAATCCATGTTCATAATTGTTCAACTATATTTTTCACTTTCCGTCTATCGTAATGCGCATGCACAGAAAGTGTCATGTCTGAGTTGTTTAAGCGTGTGTGTGTGTGTGTTTTAAGGGGTGAGTTGTAGGTAATTTTTGCTGCCTTCGGTAAGGTGAAAGCCTTCAGCCTTGCAAGCAAGTCTAGTTATTATTATTAGGGTTTCACACTGCGAAGCTTGTGTGAAACACTATTGTTTTTGTTAAAATTATTATTCTTATTATTATTATTATTATTATTATTCTTCTTTTGTTTTGAGTAGATCTCAGCAACTACGTGTCGCATCGTTACGATTTCTTCGGTTTTACTGGGAAAGTGGGTGTGACTTAGAGGATAAAGCTATTTTGAACGTTCTGCGACAATGCGAAATGTCCGAAATCACCGAAGTTATCGTTTTTACAAATATTGCGGTAATTTTAACAATAATCATGGGATTTTAACTTTCGATACATTTTGGCATAGCTGGAGACAGGGCACATAGCTGCGCTACTTTCGATTTTTGATTTTCGGCAAATCTTCGAAGATATTAGGCGCCAAATTTCGGAAATTTAAAATTTTACAAAAAACTTTTTTATTTATGAATATTTTTTAGTCGTGTTGTGCACAGAATTAAAGAGTCATCTGACTTGCGCAAAAATGTTAAAAAATTTTGTCTCAGTAATTTTCCTTGGCCTCCATTGGCTAATTCACTTTTTCAGTCCTAGATTAATTTTTTATTGTTCGATTTGTATAAAACAAAGTTCATATGCTTCGTTGTCTCAATTGTCATTTTTTTTATTACCAAAAGTGTTATCTGTCGGCACCGGAAGTGGCATAATTTTACCAAAAACTACAATTTTGACAGTTAGGTACATTTTTTGAAAACAAATATTATTTTTTTGAAAAATTATATGACTCAAAGAGTGTGTCCT
Source organism: Patella depressa (assembly GCA_948474765.1). Taxonomy (NCBI): domain Eukaryota; kingdom Metazoa; phylum Mollusca; class Gastropoda; family Patellidae; genus Patella; species Patella depressa. The sequence goes on along the minus strand of CAOLEZ010000008.1, from coordinate 5,876,597 downwards.
TTAAAGGCGCAAAAAATGTCGGAAGCAGTTTTTTTAATTTCTTTTTCATTTTCTAGCAAATTGGATTAAGAGGTGAAAAAAGGCGTAAAATTGACCTATTTACAACTCATTCAGGCTTTTCAGATTTTAAAATATTTTTACGTAACTTTTATAAACTTGTAGCTATAATCCATACGAAGAGAATGTATGTGAAAATTAGTTTGTAATATAAGCAGTTGCCGAGAAATAGGCAATTTTGCATGAGTCACTTTTCACGTAATTTTGGCTGTAAAATAATCCATTATTATTCGATTTTCAATTTTCTTTCGCCATTGGATGCCTAATGCCATAGTGGACTATGTCAAACCATTTTACCCCTTGCGCTGCCACCGGAAATGACGTCATTTGCTCAAAACTTAAATTTTAGCCTTCAAAAAACAATATTTTATTCAAATGAGTCGTATTTGTTATTTTTTTCAAATTGTGATATTTGATTCTATTGATCAAATAGATTGAACCCATACGATCATACAGATACCACAAAATGGTTTCTAACTTGTACGGTTGCAGAGAAATGGGCGATTTTCCTTAAGTCACTTTTCAAGGTTTTTTGTCTATAAAAGTGTCAGTTATTATTCGATTTTCATAAAATTTTCACCATATGATATCTTGTGTCATTTATGATTTCATAGATCTAATTTAACATTTTCAGTATCACCGGAAGTAATGTCATTTTGGCAAAAACTGTATTTTTAGCCTTCAAAACAGACATTTTTTTCAAATGAGTCTGATTTGTAATATATTTCAAATTATGATATTTGATTCCAATCAACAAATGGATTGAACCCATACGATCATATAGATACCAAAAGATAGTTTTTATCGTGTACGGTTGCCGAGAAATAGACGATTTTCTACAAGTCACTTTTCAAGGTTTTTGGTCTATAAAAGTGGCAATTCTCATTCGATTTACATACAATTTTCGCCATTATGCTGCCTTATGCCATTTCTGATTTCATAAAACTAATTGAACATTTTCATTATCACCGGAAGTAATGAAATTTTGCCAGGATCACTTACAAGTAACATATATATAAAATGAATTGATATTGCTGGATTTGGTTGATTCTTCGTCCATTTTATTTGATGTTTACAATGCTTATGTGGAAACCTGTTTGATGGTTTCATTGGTATCGGAAGTGACATATGTTTAAGGGTAACGTGGCACCGAAAGTGACGTGGCACCAGTGAAACCCGTCATTCCTGCATGCAGGTCTAGTTCTTCTTTTGTTTTGAGTAGATCTCAGCAACTACGTGTCGCATCGTTACGATTTCTTCGGTTTTACTGGGAAAGTGGGTGTGACTTAGAGGATAAAGCTATTTTGAACGTTCTGCGACAATGCGAAATGTCCGAAATCACCGAAGTTATCGTTTTTACAAATATTGCGGCAATTTTAACAATAATCATGGGATTTTAACTTTCGATACATTTTGGCATAGCTGGAGACAGGGCACATAGCTGCGCTACTTTCGATTTTTGATTTTCGGCAAATCTTCGAAGATATTAGGCGCCAAATTTCGGAAATTTAAAATTTTACAAAAAAACTTTTTTATTTATGAATATTTTTTAGTCGTGTTGTGCACAGAATTAAAGAGTCATCTGACTTGCGCAAAAATGTTAAAAAATTTTGTCTCAGTAATTTTCCTTGGCCTCCATTGGCTAATTCAGTTTTTCAGTCCTAGATTAATTTTTTATTGTTCGATTTGTATAAAACAAAGTTCATATGCTTCGTTGTCTCAATTGTCATTTTTTTTATTACCAAAAGTGTTATCTGTCGGCACCGGAAGTGGCATAATTTTACCAAAAACTACAATTTTGACAGTTAGGTACATTTTTTGAAAACAAATATTATTTTTTTGAAAAATTATATGACTCAAAGAGTGTGTCCTTTAAAGGCGCAAAAAATGTCGGAAGCAGTTTTTTTAATTTCTTTTTCATTTTCTAGCAAATTGGATTAAGAGGTGAAAAAAGGCGTAAAATTGACCTATTTACAACTCATTCAGGCTTTTCAGATTTTAAAATATTTTTACGTAACTTTTATAAACTTGTAGCTATAATCCATACGAAGAGAATGTATGTGAAAATTAGTTTGTAATATAAGCAGTTGCCGAGAAATAGGCAATTTTGCATGAGTCACTTTTCACGTAATTTTGGCTGTAAAAGAATCAATTATTATTCGATTTTCAATTTTCTTTCGCCATTGGATGCCTAATGCCATAGTGGACTATGTCAAACCATTTTACCCCTTGCGCTGCCACCGGAAATGACGTCATTTGCTCAAAACTTAAATTTTAGCCTTCAAAAAACAATATTTTATTCAAATGAGTCGTATCTGATTTTTTTTCAAATTGTGATATTTGATTCTATTGATCAAATAGATTGAACCCATACGATCATACAGATACCACAAAATGGTTTCTAACTTGTACGGTTGCAGAGAAATGGGCGATTTTCCTTAAGTCACTTTTCAAGGTTTTTGGTCTATAAAAGTGTCAGTTATTATTCGATTTTCATAAAATTTTCACCATATGATATCTTGTGTCATTTATGATTTCATAGAACTAATTTAACATTTTCAGTATCACCGGAAGTAATGTCATTTTGGCAAAAACTGTATTTTTAGCCTTCAAAACAGACATTTTTTTCAAATGAGTCTGATTTGTAATATATTTCAAATTATGATATTTGATTCCAATCAACAAATGGATTGAACTCATACGATCATATAGATACCAAAAGATAGTTTTTATCGTGTACGGTTGCCGAGAAATAGACGATTTTCTACAAGTCACTTTTCAAGGTTTTTGGTCTATAAAAGTGGCAATTCTCATTCGATTTACATACAATTTTCGCCATTATGCTGCCTTATGCCATTTCTGATTTCATAAAACTAATTGAAAATTTTCATTATCACCGGAAGTAATGAAATTTTGCCAGGATCACTTACAAGTAACATATATATAAAATGAATTGATATTGCTGGATTTGGTTGATTCTTCGTCCATTTTATTTGATGTTTACAATGCTTATGTGGAAACCTGTTTGATGGTTTCATTGGTATCAGAAGTGACATATGTTTAAGGGTAACGTGGCACCGAAAGTGACGTGGCACCAGTGAAACCCGTCATTCCTGCATGCAGGTCTAGTTAGGCTTTCAGACTTTCGTCTGAAAGCCTATTGTGATTACTAAAATTATTATTTATTATTATTATTTTATTTTTCGGGGGAGCCTATTTCTCAGTGTCTGTAACAGATACAGATCTGGGACATAATTTTCTATCAGGAAACCATATGGTGGCTATCCCTTCCACTGTATTTGAAACTTCTGCGCAGACCGGAAGTGGCCGAATTTCGTGCGGTGCCAAATATTTAAAAAACGGCCGTAGATTCGTCAATTCTGTATCTATTTTCATACAAATTACATTTTTGGAAACCCTGAGTCTTTTCTCGGACGATAGCAGTTGAAAATTTTGCAATTTCGAAACTTCGCCGCTGACTTCTAGCGTTCGAAAAATGAAAATATGTTGTTTAAGACACATTTTTTGTTATTTTTCAAAATTTTAAAATTTGACCTACATTTTTGGATACCTGAAGGCAATCCGGTTCCAGTAATATAAGTTTCATTCAGAGTTATCGCCCTTTATTTTTCGATTTTTTTCGAATTTTCTTCACATTTTGTGAGCTTAAGTTTCGTTTTACGGCCAGATCGACGCTTCTGAAATTCCTGGAACATGAAGTAATATGGTCAAACCACCGTTTAAAGCAATTTCAACAACAATCCGTAAACCGGAAGTAGTCGAAATAATATGCGATATTTTGAAAAAAAATTGAAAAATGGGTGTTTTGGGTAAAAACACGATTTCTCCGTCCGATATCAACGGATTAAACGAATTAAGGTATCATTTGGTCGGGCGCTGATTGGACCACTGAATGATACCCAATTCGTAAGGATACGATTAGCAGGAAGCAAAATATGGCACGCTGAAAATCAAGTATTTTCTGATTTTTAGCATTTTTGGACGCCTGTATCTCGAAAACTTAACCGCAACTTTTTTTTTAATTTTTTCTATCGAGAGTCCTTTCGGATGTTTTTTGCATGAAGCCATCCAATAAGACTTTGAAATATCTGGAATAGGTGAAATAACGGACTGAAAATCGAAAAAAGTCGAAAAATCGTGAAATTTTGCAAAATGCTCTACTTTTTTTTTATTTTAAGAGATTTTCAAAAAAAGATTGTATATTCAGATAGCTGACCTAATTACGATTCTAACGATGTATAATATGTATGTAGTTTTTGAAATTTAATTTTCGATATTTTAATTTTTTTGCATTTTTGGCACTTTTGAACATAGGATTTCTCAGGGGCATTTTATCTGATCAGATAATGTAATATGTCATTACAGAGCCCTGTGGCTATTTTAGTGCCCAAATCGCCTATTAAAACTATTCCGACAATAATAGCCATACCGGAAGTATTCAAAAAATGAAAAAATAATGTTAAAAACATTGTCGCACTTGCGAAAAACTTGATTTCTCCCTTAGGTAATAGCGGACCAAAAGAACTAAAGTGTCGCTGGATAGCCCTATTAATGGACCATCATATGGTGTCTAAATAATACGATTTTGATGATTAGTAAATAAATTATTGTATGCCAAAAATCTAGTATTTTCCGATTTTTTAACATTCTGAGACGCCCTTTTCTCGAAAATAACGCCGCAGATTTTTCTTAAACTTTTCTTACTCAAAGTCCTATCGGTTGTCTATATAGTGAATCCAAAATGAAAAGCATTGAAATAATATAAGAGGTCCAAAAATGGCCTCAAACTTTGAAAAAAATTGAAAAATCGTTAAATTTTTGGAAACGCTCTTTAATTTATCTTTTTTTCCAAAACTACTCAATGGATGTTTCTGACACTTCTGGTACAGAAAGTCAAGTATCCAAAGAACTTCGTAAAGCTGTCACGACAATGATCGTAAAACCGGAAGTAGTCGAAAAAATGTCCGATATTTTGAATTTTTTTTTTTTTTTTTGCGAAAACCTTTTTTATTTATGAATATTTTTTGATGGTATTTTACACAGGGTTAAAATATCATCCTACTTGAGCAGAAATGATAAAAAAAATGTCTCGGTAATTTGCGTTAGCCGCCATCGGCTCATTTAGTTTTTCGTAACCAGAAAAACTATTTATTGTTCGATTTGTATAAAACAAAGTTCATATGCTCCGTGGTCCCAATTGCAATTTTTTTTGTTACGGTGAAATTTTTCTGTCGGCAACGGAAGTGACGTAATATTAACAAAAACTACAATTTTGACAGTTCGGTACCACTTTTTGAAAGCAAATATTTTTTTTTTTAAACTGATATAACTAAAAGGATACACCCTGCAAAGGTGTATAAAATTTTTAGCTCAGATTTTTTAAATTTCAATTTCATTTTCGGGCAATTTCGAATAAAATGTAAAATAAAGTGTAAAATTCAATTATTTACAATTCATTCAGCGTCTTCATATTTTGAAATATTTATTTGTGATTTTCATAAACTCGTAGCAATAATCTAGACGAAGAGAATGTATGCGAAAATTAGTTTGAAATATGAGCAGTTGCCGAGAAATATGCAATTTTGCATGCATCACTATTCACGTTATTTTGCCTATAAAAGAGTGAATTATTATTCGATTTGCAATATTTTTTTTCCATTTGATGCCTAATGTCAATGTGGACTAGTTCAAGCCAATTTTACATTTTCACTGTGACCGGAAATGACGTCATTTCTGCAAAAACTGTATTTTTAACCTAAAAAACAAATATTTTATTCAAATGAGTCTGCCTTATAATATTTTTAAAATTATGATATTTGATTACCATCAACGAATAGAATGAAACCATACGACCACCACAAAATGGTTTCTAACTTGTACGGTTACAGAGAAATAGGCGATCTTCTATAAGTCACATTTCAAGGTTTTTGGTCTATAAAAGTGTCAGGGGGTTGGGATGGCCTAGTGGTCTAGAGTGCCGCGCTTCGCCCTCTAGCTGGCCGGTCACCTCTGGCTTGCGGCTGTGGTTTCGAGCCCTGGTGCGAGCGTATGTGGCATGGAGATGGGGGCGCCTTCTCAACCTCGTGGGTTTCCTCCGGGCACTCCGGTTTCCTCCCACTGCTAAAGACCCCTACGCGCAAGCGAATTATTGAAATAAAACTGAAACCATATGTTAGTCCCAAAATGACCTAGTTTGTGTCGAGTGGACGTTAAACCCCATTTCTCTCTCTCTCTCTCTCTATAAAAGTGTCAATATTATTATTCGATTTTTATCATTTTTTTACCATTTGATGCCTATCAACTAAGTTAACATTTTCAATATCATCGGAAGTAATGTAATTTTTGCAAAAAACGTATTTTTAGCCTTCAAAACAAACATTTTTTTTAAGGGATTTATATTTATTATTTGTTTAACTTTATAACGTCTGACTCTAATGGGCAGTAAGATTGAATCAATACCATCATATTGATATCAAGAAAAGGCTTCTAAAAGGGTCACTTTTAATTATTTTACCTTCTTAATTTCAGTTTATGGGTTATAGGTTAATTTTCCATTGCCCGATATGTATTAGACAAATTTTGTATGTTGCAAATTTTCGACTTATTTTTCACCTATAAAAATTTCTTTCGGCACCGGAAGTGACGTAATTTTGCCATAATTTACAATTTTGACCGCTCTTTTCGCCAGCAAATATTACTTTTACATATGGTAGAGGGTGTCACTGAAGCAAAACAACTAAAGTTTAGTTCGGTAGCTCAATGGGTTGGCTATGGTATAATAAACTTCCTGTATGATTCCTGAAAGCCGGTTCAGTGCTGCTTGCAGGTCTAGTTATTATTATTATTCTTCTTTTGTTTTGAGTAGATCTCAGCAACTGCTTGTCGCATCGTTACGATTTCTTCGGTTTTACTGGGAAAGTGGGTGTGACTTAGAGGATAAAGCTATTTTGAACGTTCTGCGACAATGCGAAATGTCCGAAATCACCGAAGTTATCGTTTTTGAAAATATTGCAGTAATTTTAACAATAATCATTGGATTTTAACTTTCGATACATTTTGGCATAGCCTGAGACAGAGCACATAGCTACGCTACTTTCGATTTTTGATTTTCGGCAAATCTTCGAAGATATTAGGCGCCAAATTTCGAAAATTTAAAATTTTACAAAAAACTTTTTTATTTATGAATATTTTTTAGTCGTATTGTGCACAGAATTAAAGAGTCATCTGCCTAGTGCAAAAATGTTAAAAAATTTTGTCTCAGTAATTTTCCTTGGCCGCTATTGGCTAATTCAGTTTTTCAGTCCTAGATTAATTTTTTATTGTTCGATTTGTATAAAACAAAGTTCATATGCTTCGTTGTCTCAATTGTCATTTTTTTTATTACCGGAAGTGTTATCTGTCGGCACCGAAAGTGGCATAATTTTACCAAAAACTACAATTTTGACAGTTAGGTACCATTTTTCGAAAACAAATATTATTTTTTGGAAAAATTATTTGACTCAAAGAGTGTGCCCTTTCAAGGCGCAAAAAATGGCGGAAGCAGTTTTTTTAATTTCGATTTCATTTTCGAGCAAATTCGATTAAATGGCTAAAAATGGTGTAAAATTGACCCATTTACAACCTATTCAGGCTTTTCAGATTTTAAAATATTTCTTCGTAACTTTTATAAACTTGTAGCTATAATCCATACGAAGAAAATGTATGTTAAAATTAGTTTGTAATATAAGCAGTTACCAAGAAATGGACAGTTCTGTACAAGTCACTGTTTTCGTTATTTTGCCTGTAAAATAATCAATTATGATTGGATTTTTATAAAAGTTACATCATTTGATTCAAAAAGCATGTAGCGTCATATCAAGTTGATTACAATTTAAAATTGACACCGGAAGTGACGTCATTTTGTCAAAAACTGCATTTTAAACTTTTTAAATCAATGTTTTATTCAACCAAGAATTACTTAATATGTATTAATAATTTTAACTTTTGGTTTAAATTCACATATAAACACAACTCATATGGTCATATACATATCATAAAATTGTTTCTAACTTGTTCGGTTGCCGAGAAATAGACGGTTTTCTACAGGCCACTTTTGAAGGTTTTTGGGCCATAAAAGTGTCAATTATTATTCGATTTTCATAAACGTTACACCATGTTATACCTAATGCCATTTAGGATTTCATACAAGTAATTTAAGATTTTCATTATCACCGGAAGTAACATCATTTTGGCAAAAACTGTATTTTTAGCCTTCAAAACAGATATTTTATTCAAATGAGTCTGTTTTGAAATCTTTTTCAAATTATGGTATTTGATGCCAATCAACAAATAAAATGAACCCATACGATCATACAGATACCACAAAATGGTTTCTAACTTGTACGGTTGCAGAGAAATAGTCGATTTTCTACAAGTCACATTTCAAGTTTTTGGTCTTTAAAAGTGGCAATTATTATTCGATTTACATAAAATTTTCACTATATGATATCGTATGCCATTTCTGATTTCATAAAACTAATTGAACATTTTCATTAACACCGGAAGAAATGTAATTTTGTCAAGATCATTTACAAGTAACAAATGTATAAAATGAATTGATAATGCTGGATTTGGTTGATTCTGCATCCATTTTATTTGTGTGCAATGTTAATTTGGAAACCTGTTTAATGGTTTCGTTGGTACCGGAAGTGACATATGTTCAAGGGTAACTTGGCACCGGAAGTGACATGTTTAAGGGTAACGTGGCACCAGTGAAACCCGTCATTCCTGCATGCAGGTCTAGTTATTATTTATTATTATTATTTTATTTTTCGAGGGAGCCTATTTCTCAGTGTCTGTAACAGATACAGATCTGGGACGTAATTTTCTATCAGGAAACCATATAGTGGCCATCCCTTCCACTGTATTTGAAACTTCTGCGCAGACCGGAAGTGGCCGAATTTTGTGCGGTGCCAAAAAATTAAAAAACGGCCGTAGATTCGTCAATTCTGTACCTATTTTCATACAAATTACATTTTTGGAAACCCTGAGTCTTTTCTCGGACGATAGCAGTTGAAAATTTAGCAATTTAGAAACTTCGCTGCTGACTTCTAGCATTCGAAAAATGAAAATATGTTGTTTAAGACACATTTTTTGTTATTTTTCAAAATTTTCAAATTTGACCTACATTTTTGGATACCTGAAGGCAATCCGGTTCCAGTAATATAAGTTTCATTCAGAGTCATCGCCCTTTATTTTTCGATTTTTTTCGAATTTTCTTCACATTTTGTGAGCTTAAGTTTCGTTTTACGGCCGGATCGACGTTTCTGAAATTCCTGGAACATGAAGTAATATGGTCAAACCACCGTTTAAAGCAATTTCAACAACAATCCGTAAAACGGAAGTAGTCGAAATACTATGCGATATTTTGAAAAAAACGTGAAAAATTGGTGTTTTGGGTAAAAACACGATTTTTCCGTCCAATATCAACGGATTAAACAAATTAGGGTATCATTTGGTCGGGCGGTAATTGGACCACTGAATGATACCCAATTCGTACGGATACGATCAGCAGGAAGCAAAATATGGCTCGCTGAAAATCAAGTATTTTCTGATTTGGAGCGTTTTTAGATGCCTGTATCTCGAAAACTGCTCCACAGTTTTTTATGAAACTTTCTCTATGGAGAGACCTTGCAGTAATCTTGTGTACGAAACATTCCATTACGACTTTGAAATATCTGGAATAGGTGAAATAACGGACTGAAAATCGAAAAAAGTCGAAAAATCGTGAAATTTTGGAAAATGCTCTGCTATTTTTTTATTTTAAGAGATCTTCAAATAAAATTTGTATATTCAGATAGCTGACCTAATTACGATTCTAACGATGTATAATATGTATGTAGTTATTGAAATTTAATTTTCGATATTTTAAATTTTTTGCATTTTTGGCACTTTTGAACCTAGGATTTCTCAGGGGCATTTTATCTGATCAGATAATGTAATATATCATTACAGAGCCCTGTGGCTATTTTAGTGCCTAAACCGGTTATCAAAACTATATCGACAATAATAACCATACCGGAAGTATTCAAAAAATGTAAAAAAAGGTTAAAAACATTGTCGCACTTGCAAAAAACTTGATTTCTCCCTTAGGTAATAGCGGACCAAAAGAACTAAAGTGTCGTTGGATAGCCCTATTAATGGACCATCATATGGTATCTAAATAATACGATATCGATGGTAAGGAAATAAATTATTGTGTGCCAAAAATCTAGTATTTTCCGATTTTTTAACATTCTGAGACGTCCTTTTCTCGAAAACGACGCCGCAGATTTTTCTTAAACTTTTCTTACTCAAAGTCCTATCGGTTGTCTATATAGTGAATCAAAAATGAAAAGCATTGAAATAATATAGGTGGTCCAAAAATGGCATCAAACTTTGAAAAAATTGAAAAATCGTTAAATTTTTGTAAACGCTCTTTAATTTATCTTTTTTTTCAAAACTGCTCAATGGATGTTTCTGACAATTCTGGTACAGAAAGTTAAGTATCCAAAGAACTTCGTAAAGCTATCACAACAACGATCGTAAAACCGGAAGAAGTCGAAAAAATGTCCGATATTTTGAAAAAAAATAATTTTTTTACGAAAATCTTTTTTATTTATGAATATTTTTTGTGTTAGCCGCCATCGGCTAATTTAGTTTTTCGTAGCCAGAAAAATTATTTATTGTTCGATTTGTATAAAACAAAGTTCATATGCTCCGTGGTCCCAATTGTAATTTTTTTTGTTACGGTGAAATTTTTCTGTCGGCAACGGAAGTGACGTAATATTAACAAAAACTACAATTTTGATAGTTCGGTACCACTTTTTGAAAGCAAATATTATTTTTTTTCAAAACTGATATAACTAAATGGATGCACCCTGCAAAGGTGCACAAAATCCTTAGCTCATATTTTTAAATTTCAATTCCATTTACGGGCAATTTCGAATAAAATGTAAAATAAAGTGTAAAATTCAGTTATTTACAATTCATTCAGCGTCTTCATATTTTGAAATATTTATTTGTAATTTCCATAAACTCGTAGCACTAATCCAGACAAAGAGAATGTTTGCGAAAATTAGTTTGTAATATGAGCAGTTGCCGAGAAATATGCAATTTTGCATGCATCACTTTTCACGTTATTTTGCCTATGCAAGAGTGAATTATTATTCGATTTGCAATATTTTTTCCCATTTGATGCCTAATGCCAATTTGGACTAGGTCAAGCCAATTTTACATTTTCACTGTGACCGGAAATGACGTCATTTGGGCAAAAACTGTATTTTTAACCTAAAAAACTAAAATTTTATTCAAATCAGTCTCCGTTATAATATTTTTAAAATTATGATATTTGATTCCCATCAACGAATAGAATGAAGCCATAAGACCATACAGATACCACAAAATGGTTTCTAACTTGTACGTTTACAGAGAAATAGGCGATCTTCTATAAGTCACTTTTCAAGGTTTTTGGTATATAAAAGTGTCAATTATTATTCGATTTTTATAATTTTTTTTACCATGTGATACCTTATGCAATTTATGACTTCTATGAACCAAGTTAACATTTTCAATATCACCGGAAGTAATGTAATTTTTGCAAAAAACGTATCTTTAGCCTTCAAAACAAACATTTTTTAGAAGTGATTTATATTCATTATTCGTTTAACTTTATAACGTCTGACTCTAATGGGCAGTAAGAGTGAATCAATACCATCATATTGATATCAAGAAAAGGCTTCTAGCATGTTCCCTTGTCGAATAATAACCAATTTTCCCAGGGTCACTTTTAAGTTTTTTACTTTCTTAATTTCAGTTTATGGGTTATAGGTTAATTATTTATTGCCCTAAATGTATAAAACAACGTTTGGATTTTGTATGTTGCGAATTTTCGACTTATTTTTCACCTATAAAAATTTCTTTCGGCACCGGAAGTGACTTAATTTTGCCATAATTTACAATTTTGACTGGTCTTTTCGCCAGCAAATATTACTTTTACATATGATAGAGGGTGTCACTAAAGCAAAACAACCTAAAGTATAGTTTGGTAGCTCAATGGATCGGCTATGGTATAATAAACTTCCTGTATGATTCCTGAAAGCCGGTTCAGTGCTGCTTGCAGGTCTAGTTTATTATTATTATTTTATTTTTCGGGGGAGCCTATTTCTCAGTGTCTGTAACAGATACAGATCTGGGACGTAATTTTCTATCAGGAAACCATATAGTGGCCATCCCTTCCAATGTATTTGAAACTTCTGCGCAGACCGGAAGTGGCCGAATTTTGTGCGGTGCCAAAAAATTAAAAAACGGCCGTAGATTCGTCAATTCTGTACCTATTTTCATACAAATTACATTTTTTGAAACCCTGAGTCTTTCCTCGGACGATAGCAGTTGAAAATTTAGCAATTTAGAAACTTCGCTGCTGACTTCTAGCATTCGAAAAATGAAAATATGTTGTTTAAGACACATTTTTTGTTATTTTTCAAAATTTTCAAATTTGACCTACATTTTTGGATACCTGAAGGCAATCCGGTTCCAGTAATATAAGTTTCATTCAGAGTCATCGCCCTTTAATTTTCGATTTTTTTCGAATTTTCTTCACATTTTGTGAGCTTAAGTTTCGTTTTACGGCCGGATCGACGTTTCTGAAATTCCTGGAACATGAAGTAATATGGTCAAACCACCGTTTAAAGCAATTTCAGCAACAATCCGTAAACCGGAAGTAGTCGAAATACTATGCGATATTTTGAAAAAAACGTGAAAAATTGGTGTTTTGGGTAAAAACACGATTTTTCCGTCCGATATCAACGGATTAAACAAATTAAGGTATCATTTGATCGGGCGGTAATTGGACCACTGAATGATACCCAATTCGTACGGATACGATCAGCAGGAAGCAAAATATGGCTCGCTGAAAATCAAGTATTTTCTGATTTGGAGCGTTTTTAGATGCCTGTATCTCGAAAACTGCTCCACAGTTTTTAATGAAACTTTCTCTATGGAGAGACCTTGCAGTAATCTTGTGTACGAAACATTCCATTACGACTTTGAAATATCTGGAATAGGTGAAATAACGGACTGAAAATCGAAAAAAGTCGAAAAATCGTGAAATTTTGGAAAATGCTCTGCTATTTTTTTTATTTTAAGAGATCTTCAAAAAAAAATTGTATATTCAGATAGCTGACCTAATTACGATTCTAACGATGTATAATATGTATGTAGTTATTGAAATTTAATTTTCGATATTTTAAATTTTTTGCATTTTTGGCACTTTTGAACCTAGGATTTCTCAGGGGCATTTTATCTGATCAGATAATGTAATATATCAATACAGAGCCCTGTGGCTATTTTAGTGCCTTAACCGGTTATCAAAACTATATCGACAATAATAACCATACCGGAAGTATTCAAAAAATGTAAAAAAAGGTTAAAAACATTGTCGCACTTGCAAAAAACTTGATTTCTCCCTTAGGTAATAGCGGACCAAAAGAACTAAAGTGTCGTTGGATAGCCCTATTAATGGACCATCATATGGTATCTAAATAATACGATATCGATGGTAAGGAAATAAATTATTGTGTGCCAAAAATCTAGTATTTTCCGATTTTTTAACATTCTGAGACGTCCTTTTCTCGAAAACGACGCCGCAGATTTTTCTTAAACTTTTCTTACTCAAAGTCCTATCGGTTGTCTATATAGTGAATCAAAAATGAAAAGCATTGAAATAATATAGGTGGTCCAAAAATGGCATCAAACTTTGAAAAAATTGAAAAATCGTTAAATTTTTGTAAACGCTCTTTAATTTATCTTTTTTTTCAAAACTGCTCAATGGATGTTTCTGACAATTCTGGTACAGAAAGTTAAGTATCCAAAGAACTTCGTAAAGCTATCACAACAACGATCGTAAAACCGGAAGAAGTCGAAAAAATGTCCGATATTTTGAAAATCTTTTTTATTTATGAATATTTTTTGATGATATTTTACACAGGGTTAAAATATCATCCTACTTGAGCAGAAATGAGAAAAAAAAATTGTCTCGGTAATTTGTGTTAGCCGCCATCGGCTAATTTAGTTTTTCGTACCCAGAAAAATTATTTATTGTTCGATTTGTATAAAACAAAGTTCATATGCTCCGTGGTCCCAATTGTCGGCAACGGAAGTGACGTAATATTAACAAAAACTACAATTTTGATAGTTCGGTACCACTTTTTTAAAGCAAATATTATTTTTTTTCAAAACTGATATAACTAAATGGATGCACCCTGCAAAGGTGCACAAAATCCTTAGCTCATATTTTTAAATTTCAATTCCATTTACAGGCAATTTCGAATAAAATGTAAAATAATTAGATTTTACGCGATCCGACTCAAGATGGCGTGTTCAATGACAAATTTTACGGGACGCTGAAGATCTAGTATTTTCCTTTTTGGACTTTTATATGATATCAGAATGATACGAATTCGATGGTTAGGCAATAGATTATGAGATGCCGAAAATGTAGTATTTTCCTCTTTTTTTGGAGCCTTTTCAGACTCGTTTATCTCGAAAACTACTTCTATTTCACTTCTTAAACTTCTGTTACCCCGAGTCCTATCGGTAGTTTAGAGTATAAAGGTAAATTTAAAAGCATGGCAATGATATAAAGGACCCTGAAAGCCGATTCAGCACTGCTATGCAGGTCTAGTTATTATTAGGCTTTCAGACTTTCGTCTGAAAGCCTATTGAGATTACTAAAATTATTAGGCTTTCAGACTTTCGTCTGAAAGCCTATTGAGATTACTAAAATTATTATTATTATTATTATTATTAAGCTTTCATATTACATATGAAAGCTTATTGTTTCTGTTAAAGTTATTATTATTATTTTTTTTTTTGTGTGTTTTCTGCAAATCGGATTTCTCAGAATCTATCCATAGGATCTTTCTGAAATTTTGACCTACCCCCCCAAAAATGGGGTGCGAACCTTGATTAAATATATTTCCGAAACGTTTTACGAATCCGAAATCACCGAATTTTACGAACGAAAAAAATGACAATGCATAGTCGTAACTTTGTTATTTTTTGACCGATTTTACTAATTCTTTTTTCTTTGAATACTTTTAAAAAAATCATTTTCATCTGCAGTTTCACATTTTCGAATTTCGAAAATTCGTCGCTGTGATTTCGAACCGGAAGTTTAGACCAATTTGACAACTTCTTTAATAGTTGTACGATTTTCATGAAATTTAGTATCTAAGTAGATCTTACCGATGTGACTTCAAAAATATAATTAGAAATTTTCTAAATTATCTCCCCTTGACGAAATTAAGGATTAAAATTTTCAAAAAAATCATCGAAATATAGGTCAGAATGACCTGATTTTTTTTTTGGATACTAGATAAGTAATTACTGATTTGTACACAAAATATGGAGTTTGTCGATCGAACCGGAAGTGCCGCCATATTTAAAAGTGAAAAATCAATAAGGCTTTTTTGCTATTTTACTTACAGACTCGGGAGTTATATTTTCTGAATCCTTGTAGGAAGGCCTAAAAAATGTCGCGAATAGAATTTTGATTTTGGTCACGTGATGGTCACCATTTTGAATTGAAAATGAAAAATAGAAGCAATTTGAAGGGTCGGGACTTTGGAACACAATTACTCTCCTTCTAATTAAGCTAGAATGTTCAAACTTGGTGTAGACGTTCACTAGGTCAATGTTATGATTGAGTTTAAAGATGAGCATTTTCTGCTTAGGGTAAGCAGAGATAAGCATGCTAATTTGTTGATTCTTTAGGGCACGATAACTTCGATTATAATGAAGGGAGGGCGGTGAAACTTTTGTCAATAGAGAGTCTAATAGCTAGCCTGTTGTGTGAAATCATTGTATTATTTTTTCTAAATATCAGGGATAGCCGAAAAAAAGAGATTGAAAATCCAAAAAGTCGTATTTTTACAATTTGGAGCATGTTTAGAGGTCTTTCTCGTAAAGTCAACATAATATTTTTTGGGAACTTCTTCTACAAAGAGTCTTATTGGTAGTCTTTTATATGAAACCATCGATCAACAGTCCAACATATCAGGAGTAGAAGAACAAAAGGATCGAACATTGAAAACGGCACCCTTTCATTGTTAAGCGAAACATGCAGTGTGGGTGACTACAATCTACACATTTAGTCATCGTATAGAGCTTATTCAACAGTATCGAATTCCAACTGCTTAGGGATATTTTACGTGCACTCCAATGTGTACACGGGACCTTGGTTTTTCGTCCCATCCGAATGACTAGACAGCTGTGCTTGTCAGGCCCTTCGTGCTGCCTCACTGACAAGGGGAACCACGCCGGGAAATCGAGATGAACTTTCTCCGTGCAGAACTTTCAATTCAGGCGAAAACGTTTATTGCATACGATTAAGCTGGTCAGTTGGAGCTTATTTTCAAAAGTTTTGTAATAATCGGTTGGTAATTAAAGTACCGTGCACATTAAACTGTTAAAACAGAAAATTTCGCCCGGTTGAAATGTTTCTTGCTATAAGTCAGCAATTTTCTGAATTCAGGGAGGCTGAATGGCTGAATGGTTAGCATGTGCGCACTGTATCGTAACGTCTGTCATTGAGTCAACGGGCGTCGTTTCGATCTCCAGGTTGGATGTGACATGAAGTATGATGTCCAACCTCGTGGGTTTTCTCCGTGTTCTTCGGTTTCCTCCCAATGGCTAAAGACCTGTAAGCGCAAGGGGAGTTTTTAAATAAAATTAAAAAACATATGTTAGTCCCGAAATGACCTAGTTTGTGTCGAATGGACATTAGGCCGCATTTCTCTCTTTCTCTTTTATTTTTAAAGTTTTGTAATAATCGGTTGGTAATCAAAGGTACTGTAAAAGTGATAAAACAGAAAATTTCGCCCGGTTGTAATGTTTCTCACTTTAAAGTCAGCAATTTGCCGATTTTAAGGGGCAAACGTTTATTGCGAACGCTTAACCTGGTCAGGGGGAGCTTATTTTTAAAAGTTTTGTAATATTCGGTTGATAACTAAAGGTATCGTGCAAATTAAACTGTTACAATAGAAAATTTGGCCCGGTTGAAATGTTTCTCGCTGTAGGTCAGCAATTTGCCGATTTTAGGGAGTTTGCTTGGCTGAATGGTTAGCACGTGCGCTCTGTATCATAACGTCTGTCATTGAGTCAACTGGCGTTGTTTCGATTTCTTGGTTGTACGTGACAAGGAGTATGGTCGCCTGTCCAACCTCGTAGGCCGTAACCGCCGCTGCCCGGGTAAAATTTCCCTCATTGCACACTTTATGGCATATGCCCGTCTTCATTAGCCCATTTTAGGAGCAGAACAGTCGGACGTTAAACCCCATCCAATTTCATTTCATTTTCACTATGTTGCTTATTTATTATAGTTGATAAATATTTTTCTGGTTCTAGCAATTATTTAATTTCTGCATAGAAATCTTGCTTTGGCCAGTTTTTTTTATTGCAGAGTGCCATTCTTGTTTAAACAAACATGATCCTTTGTTTAAAACATGCTTAAGAAGTCGTCACGATTTCCTACTTATAACCAAACATATTGGAAATATTAGTCTGGCATTATTAAATCCTAATTTTATTGGTCTTATTTAAGATTAAACTTTCATTTAACTATGAACAACCCTTAACGTGTCTCTTTAAAACTATTAAGTACTCTAAAACAGTAGCTCAACCTTTTGACCTAAACTCATTAATTTACCATTTTGTTGTGAGCGACTTCTTATTCTTCCTATATGACATATTGCACGTGTCTGATTTCAAAGGGGGGGGGGTGGCTGAATGGTTAGCACGCGCGCCTGGCATTGAGTTAACTAGCGTGTTTTCGAATGCCCGGTTGTACGTGACAAGGAGTAAGGTCGCCTGTCCAACCTGCCATTTTTAATTTTTTTTTCCCGCCATTTTCATTTCATTTTCTCATCCGTCTCATTACAGTAATACAAGTTTCAGTTATTTCCCTTTAGTTTTCAGATTATTGTTATGCCTGGGTGCAATGTTTCATACTATATTTAGACTTGTAACTTCGCAAGTTTTTGACCAATTTTAATAATTTTTTCTTCTTATCCTTTTATTTAGGATACTTGATACAATCAATGACACGTGACGATGAATATGAAAGCTTTCATATCTGCATGGGACAGTAGCAGATCTAGTTAGGCTTTCAGACTTTCGTCTGAAAGCCTATTGAGATTACTAAAATTATTAGGCTTTCAGACTTTCGTCTGAAAGCCTATTGAGATTACTAAAATTATTATTTTTTTTATTATTATTCTTTTCTGCCGGAGCCTATTTCTCTATGATCGAAAAGAGATACCGATTTGCGATCCATATTTCTATCGGGAAACTAGGTGGTGGCTACCCAATAAAGCAATTTTCAAACTTCTGCGCAGACCGGAAGTGGCCGAATTTTGAACGTTGGTAAAAAATTAAAAATCGGCCGTGGTTTCGTCAATTCTCTACCTATATTCAAACAAATCACATTTTTGGAAAGCCTGAGACTTTTCCGAGACAATAGCAATCTCACATTTTGCGATTTCGAAACTTCGTTGCTGACTTCTATCGTTCGAAAATTCAAAACACGTCGCCTACGAGACAATTTTTGTTATTTTTCAAAATTTGGAAATTTGACCTAGATTTTTGGATACCTGACGTCAATCCGATTCCAGTAACATAAGTTTCATTCAGAGTTACCGCCCTTTATTTTTCGATTTTTTTCGAATTTTCTACCCATTTTGTGAGCTGTGGTGTCGTTTTACAGCCAAAATGATGTTTCTGAAACTTATGGAACATGAAGTTATAGTCCAATACCAACTGATAAAGCAATTTCGACACGGATCTTTAAACCGGAAGTGGTCGAAATAATGTGCAATATTTTGAAAAAAATGCAAAAAATGGATGTTTTCGGGGAAAACGTGATGTCTCCGTCCGATATCAACGGATTAATCAAATTAAGGTACCATTGGGTGGCACGAGGATTGTACTATCGTATGATACCCAATTCATACGGATACTATGATCAGGCAGCAAAATATGGCACGCTGAAAATCAAGTATTTTCTGATTTTTAGCATTTTTGGACGCCTGTATCTCGAAAACTTAACCGCAACTTTTTTTTAAATTTTTTCTATCGAGAGTCCTTTCGGAGGTATTTTGCATGAAGCCATCCAATAAGACTTTGAAATATCTGGAATAGGTGAAATAACGGACTGAAAATCGAAAAAAGTAAAAAAATCGTGAAATTTTGGAAAATGCTCTACTATTTTTTTATTTTAAGAGATTTTCAAAAAAAGATTGTATATTCAGATAGCTGACCTAATTACGATTCTAACGATGTATAATATGTATGTAGTTATTGAAATTTAATTTTCGATATTTTAAATTTTTTGCATTTTTGGCACTTTTGAACATAGGATTTCTCGGGGGCATTTTATCTGATCTGATAATGTAATATATCATTACAGAGCCCTGTGGCTATTTTAGTGCCCAAACCGGCTATTAAAACTATTCCGACAATAATAACCATACCGGAAGTATTCAAAACATTTTAAAAAAAAGGTTAAAAACATTGTCGCACTTGCGAAAAACTTGATTTCTCCCTTAGGTAATAGCGGACCAAAAAACCAAAAGTGTCGTTGGATAGCCCTATTAATGGACCATCATATGTTATCTAAATAATACGATTTCGATGGTAAGGAAATAAATTATTGTATGCCAAAAATCTAGTATTTTCCGATTTTTTTAACATTCTGAGACGCCCTTTTCTCGAAAACGACACCGCAGATTTTTCTTAAACTTTTCTTACTCAAAGTCCTATCGGTTGTCTATATATTGAATCCAAAATGAAAAGCATTGAAATAATATAGGTGGTCCAAAAATGGCATCAAACTTTGAAAAAAATTGAAAAATCGTTAAATTTTTGTAAACGCTCTTTAATTTATCTTTTTTTCCAAAACTACTTAATGGATGTTTCTGACACTTCTGGTACAGAAAGTTAAGTAGCCAAATAACTTCGTAAAGCTATCGCGACAATGATCGTAAAACCGGAAGTAGTCGAACAAATGTCCGATATTTTGAAAAAAAATAATTTTTTTACGAATACCTTTTTTATTTATGAATATATTTTGATGGTATTTTACACAGGGTTAAAATATCATCGTACTTGAGCAGAAATGAGAAAAAAAATTGTCTCGGTAATTTCCGTTAGCCGCCATCGGCTAATTTAGTTTTTCGTACCCAGAAAAATTATTTATTGTTCGATTTGTATAAATCAAAGTTCATATGCTCCGTGGTCCAAATTGTATTTTTTTTTGTTACGGTGAAATTTTTCTGTCGGCAACGGAAGTGACGTAATATTAACAAAAACTACAATTTTGACAGTTAGGTACCACTTTTTGAAAGCAAATATTTTTTTTCAAAACTGATATAGCTAAAAGGATGCACCCTGCAAAGGTGCACAAAATCCTTAGCTCAGATTTTTTAATCTCAATTTCATTTTCGGGCAATTTCGAATAAAATGTAAAATAAAGTGTAAAATTCAGTTATTTACAATTCATTCAGCGTCTTCATATTTTGAAACATTTATTTGTAATTTTCATAAACTCGTAGCAATAATCCAGATGAAGAGAATGTATGCGAAAATAAGTTTGTAATATATACAGTTGCCGAGAAATATGCAATTTTGCATGCATCACATTTCACGTTATTTTGCCTATAAAGGAGTGAATTATTATTTGATTTGCAATATTTTTTTCCATTTGATGCATAATGCCAATTTGGACTAGGTCAAGCCAATTTTACATTTTCACTGTGACCGGAAATGACGTCATTTGGGCAAAAACTGTATTTTTAACCTAAAAAACAAATATTTTATTCAAATGAGTCTGCCTTATAATATTTTTAAAATTATGATATTTGATTCCCATCAACGAATAGAATGAAGCCATACGACCATACAGATACCACAAAATGGTTTCTAACGTGTACGGTTACAGAGAAATAGGCGATCTTCTATAAGTCACTTTTCAAGGTTTTTGGTCTATAAAAGTGTCAATTATTATTCGATTTTTATAATATTTTTACCATTTGATGCCTTATGCCATTTATGACTTCTATGAACCAAGTTAACATTTTCAATATCACCGGAAGTAATGTAATTTTTGCAAAAAACGTATTTTTAGCCTTCAAAAGAAACATAACGTCTGACTCTAATGGGCAGTAAGATTAAATCAATACCATCATATTGATATCAAGAAAAGGCTTCTAGCATGTTCCCTTGTCGAATAATAGCCAATTTTCCCAGGGTCACTTTTAATTTTTTTACCTTCTTAATTTCAGTTTATGGGTTATAGGTTAATTATTTATTGCCCGATATGTATTAAACAAAGTTTCTATTTTGTATGTTGCAAATTTTCGACTTATTTTTCACCTATAAAAATTTCTTTCGGCACCGGAAGTGACGTAATTTTGCCATAATTTACAATTTTGACCTTTTACATATGATAGAGGGTGTCACTGAAGCAAAACAACTAAAGTATAGTTCGGTAGCTCAATGGATCGGCTATGGTATAATAAACTTCCTGTATGATTCCTGAAAGCCGGTTCAGTGCTGCTTGCAGGTCTAGTTATTATTATTATTATTTACCGCGGGGGCCAAGTTCTCCATGATCGAAAGCAGATATCGATCTGAAATCAATTTTTCTTTCGGGAAACCATGTGGTGGCTACTTGATAAAGTATTTTCGAAAATTCTGCGCATACCGGAAGTGGCAGATCTTTGTACGTTGTCAAAAAATTGAAAATTGGCCATAGTTTCGTCAATTATTTACCCATTTTCAAACAAATGACATTTTCGGAAACCCTGAATCTTTTCCGAGCCAATAGCAATCTAAGATTTTGTAATTTCGAAACTTCGTCTCTGACTTCTAGCGTTCGAAAATTAAAAAATTTTGTTTAAAAGACGATTTTTTTCATTTTTCAAAATTTTCAAATTTGACTTATATTTTTGGATACCTTAAGTCTATCCGATTCCAGTAATATAAGTTTCATTCAGAGTTATCGCCCTTTATTTTTCGATTTTTTTCGAATTTTCTACCTATTTTGTGAGCTCGGGTTTTGTTATATGGCTGAATTGTCGAATCTGAAACTTCAAAGGCATGAAGCCAAATGACCATTGCAAGGAATAAAGCAATTTCAACAATGATCCGAAGACCGGAAGTAGTCGAAATAATGTGCAATATTTTGAAAAAATGCAAAAAATGGATAGTTTTGGGGAAAACGCGATTTCTCCGTCCGATGTCAATGGATTAAACAAATTAGGGTACCATTGGACTGCACTAGGATTGTACTATCGTATGATACCCAATTCATACGGATACTATGATCAGGCAGCAAAATATGGCACGCTGAAAATCAAGTATTTTCTGATTTGGAGCGTTTTTGGACGCCTATATCTCGAAAACTTAACCGCAACTTTTTCTTAAATTTTTTCTATCGAGAGTCCTTTTGGAGTTAATTTGCATGAAACCACCCAATAAGCCTTTGAAATATCTGGAATAGGTGAAATAACGGACTGAAAATCGAAAAAAGTCGAAAAATCGTGAAATTTTGGAAAATGCTCTACTATTTTTTTATTTGAAGAGATTTTTTAAAAAAGGTTGTATATTCAGATAGCTGACCTAATTAAGAATCTAACGATGTATAATATGTATGTAATTATTGAAATTTAATTTTCGATATTTTAATTTTTTTTCATTTTTGGCACTTTTGAACACAGGATTTCTCAGGGGCATTTTATCTGATCAGATAATGTAATATATCATTACAGAGCCCTGTGGCTATTTTAGTGCCCAAACCAGCTATTAAAAATATTCTGACAATAATAACCATACCGGAAGTATTCAAAAAATGAAAAAAAAAGGTTAAAAACATTGTCTCACTTGCGAAAAACTTGATTGCTCCCTTAGGTAATAGCGGACCAAAAGAACTAAAGTGTCGTTGGATAGCCCTATTAATGGACCATCATATGGTATCTAAATAATACGATTTCAATGGTAAGGAAATAAATTATTGTATGCCAAAAATCAAGTATTTTCCGCTTTTTTAACATTCCGAGACGCCCTTTTCTCGAAAACGACGCCTACGATTTTTCTTAAACTTTTCTTACTCAAAGTCCTATCGGTTGTCTATATAGTGAATCCAAAATGAAAAGCATTGAAATAATATAGGTGGTCCAAAAATGGCCTCAAACTTTGAAAAAAAATGAAAAATCGTTAAAGTTTTGGAAACGCTCTTTAATTTATCTTTTTTTCCAAAACTACTCAATGGATGTTTCTGACACTTCTGGTACAAAAAGTTAAGTATCCAAAGAACTTCGTAAAGCTATCACGACAATGATCGTAAAACCGGAAGTAGTCGAAATAATGTCCGATATTTTGAAAAAAAAATTTTTTTTACGAAAACCTTTTTTATTTATGAATATTTTTTGATGGTATTTTACACAGGGTTAAAATATCATCCTACTTGAACAGAAATGAGAAAAAAAATTGTCTCGGTAATTTGCGTTAGCCGCCATCGGCTAATTTAGTTTTTCGTACCCAGAACAATTATTTATTGTTCGATTTGTAGAAAACAAAGTTCATATGCTCCGTGGTCCCAATTGTAATATTTTTTGTTACGGTGAAATTTTTCTGTCGGCAACGGAAGTGACGTAATATTAACAAAAACTACAATTTTGACAGTTCTGTACCACTTTTTGAAAGCAAATGTTATTTTTTTCAAAACTGATATAACTAAAAGGATGCACCCTGCAAAGGTGCTTAAAATCTTTAGCTCAGATTTTTTAATTCCAATTTCATTTTCGGGCAATTTCGAATAAAATGTAAAATAAAGTGTAAAATTCAGTTATTTACAATTCATTCAGCGTCTTCATATTTTGAAATATTTATTTGTTATTTTCATAAACTCGTAGCATTAATCCAGACAAAGAGAATGTATGGGAAAATTAGTTTGTAATATGAGCAGTTGCTGAGAAATATGCAATTTTGCATGCATCACTTTTCACGTTATTTTGCCTATAAAGGAGGGAATTATTATTCGATTTGCAATATTTTTTTCCATTTGATGCCTAATGCCATTTTGGACTAGGTCAAGCCAATTTTACATTTTCACTGTGACCGGAAATGACGTCTTTGGGCAAAAACTGTATTTTTAACCTAAAAAACAAATATTTTATTAAAATGAGTCTGCCTTTTAATATTTTTAAAATTATGATATTTGATTCCCATCAACGAATAGAATGAAGCCATACGACCATACAGATACCACAAAATGGTTTCTAATTTGTACGGTTACAGAGAAATAGGCGATCTTCTATAAGTCACTTTTCAAGGGTTTTCGTCTATAAAAGTGTCAATTATTATACGATTTTAACAATTTTTTTACCATTTGATGCCTTATGCCATTTATGACTTCTATGAACTAAATTAACATTTTCAATATCACCGGAAGTAATGTAATTTTTGCAAAAAACGTATTTTTAGCCTTCAAAACAAACATTTTTTTGAAGGGATTTATATTTATCATTCGTTTAACTTTATAATGTTTGATTCTAATAGGCAGTAAGATTGAATCAATACCATCATATTGATATCAAGAAAAGGCTTCTAGCATGTTCCCTTGTCGAATAATAGCCAATTTTCCCAGGGTCACTTTTAAGTTTTTTACCTTCTTAATTTCAGTTTATGGATTATAGGTTAATTATTTATTGCCCGATATGATAAAACAAAGTTTGTATTTTGTATGTTGCGAATTTTCGACTTATTTTTCACCTACAAAAATTTCTTTCGGCACCGGAAGTGACGTATTTTGCCATAATTTACCATTTTGACCGGTCTTTTCGCCAGCAAATATTACTTTAAAGAGCACATAAAATGAGGAAACTAAATTCATTGAGCTTATAAATATTGGTTACTATATGCATTTTACGGCAGTTTAACGTCGATCTGATGAAAATTAATTCAGATATCGTCACTCAAAGTCGCAAATATAGACCTCCCGTAAAAACGACTTGGCCAATTATTGAAAACACTCTTAATCCCCTCAGACGCCAGTGACGTCACAGTGACCGAATGCATATTCGGGATGTTTATTCCTTAATTACCTATATACACCCGGCGTGTGTATTCGTTAACGCCTGACTGATTCCTTAATCCCCCTAATTAAATAACAATTGACTACGGAAGAATTTGTTTTATAAAGACAGTTGTTGTAGCCATATTCCCCATGTGTTGTTTTTTTTATCAGAATAAGCCGACCGTAAGCCAACAATAATTGGCTTCTGATTGAAATAAGATTGGTGTGAAATTCTTATAGCCGGCGCTACGGACATCTTTTAAGCCGATAGAAATAATCAATTGTCGGCTTTTAAGAAACGAAATGGTTTCAAATAATAATCATTAGGGGTGTAACGATACATCGCGATAGTTTGACTGTCGATAGTGTATATCGATAGTAAAAAGAAACTATCGATAAAAGTTGCGATAGTCGAGCAAACTATCGATAGCTTCGATAGTTTGTAATAGCGAAAGTAACATGGCTCAAATTCACTTGTATTTGTCGAATAATTACTCTGTATTTATAACAAAAAGCTCCGTTATCACTAAAATAGCGTTATACGATCTCAATGTCACATGGAAATCTTCGTCTACCATATAAGGCATGGCTTACTAAGAAATGTGTAAAATGGTTGATTTTGGCGCGAAAAAGCTGAAAATGGTCACGTACGCCAATAACAGACATGCTGAAAGCATGTCGCATATGGCAGGAAAGTTGGTTATGCCTTTTTAAACAAATTACTAAACTACCAATGTAATATTAATAATATACAATTTTATATAATATAAAGAAAAAAAAAA
Source organism: Patella depressa (assembly GCA_948474765.1). NCBI lineage: Eukaryota > Metazoa > Mollusca > Gastropoda > Patellidae > Patella > Patella depressa. The sequence goes on along the minus strand of CAOLEZ010000008.1, from coordinate 5,850,587 downwards.
AATTTTATTATTTAATTCACAATCAGAATGCGACGTTACCGTGTACCTGAGATACCAGCTTAGTCTTCTATTCGCCCCCCTCCCCTTTTGCCGCACCTTTAGAAGACACATGTTTTTATCTGCACCGTCTTGTGTCGTTTCATTCTGTCGGTTTATTTGTCGATATGACTACCGATAACCGTGTTAAAATATTACGTACTGATTTACGGGCTGGAGATGTTGATCAACTAGTGAATTATAATCTATTCTAGTCACAAATATATAATCTATTACAACTTAAGACGAGAAAGGTCGGCTTTTGAAAATGCTTTGACTTATATAATATAGTGATATGTAGCTTACGTGTAAAATTAATGATTACGCTAGTCAAATGTTAATTGGACCGACAAATACACACGTGTTAACTGGCGGTGTGTATACAGTGATATATCGTACAGATAGTGCTATATTGTATAGATAATGTGTATAGATTATGTGTAGTGCCTGTGACGTCACTAGCCAATCAACCGGATAAAGCTTGTAATTGAAAATTTGAAAACCGTTTTTGGCTGTCTGATGTTTAAACGTTAATATCTCAATTAATTTTAATCAGATTGGAGTGAACTTGACATAAAATGCATATAGTAACCAATGTCTATAGACTCAATGAATCTAGTTTTCCCATTTTATGTGCTCTTTAAAGAGCACATAAAATGAGGAAACTAAATTCATTGAGCTTATAAATATTGGTTACTATATGCATTTTACGGCAGTTTAACGTCGATCTGATGAAAATTAATTCAGATATCGTCACTCAAAGTCGCAAATATAGACCTCCCGTAAAAACGACTTGGCCAATTATTGAAAACACTCTTAATCCCCTCAGACGCCAGTGACGTCACAGTGACCGAATGCATATTCGGGATGTTTATTCCTTAATTACCTATATACACCCGGCGTGTGTATTCGTTAACGCCTGACTGATTCCTTAATCCCCCTAATTAAATAACAATTGACTACGGAAGAATTTGTTTTATAAAGACAGTTGTTGTAGCCATATTCCCCATGTGTTGTTTTTTTTATCAGAATAAGCCGACCGTAAGCCAACAATAATTGGCTTCTGATTGAAATAAGATTGGTGTGAAATTCTTATAGCCGGCGCTACGGACATCTTTTAAGCCGATAGAAATAATCAATTGTCGGCTTTTAAGAAACGAAATGGTTTCAAATAATAATCATTAGGGGTGTAACGATACATCGCGATAGTTTGACTGTCGATAGTGTATATCGATAGTAAAAAGAAACTATCGATAAAAGTTGCGATAGTCGAGCAAACTATCGATAGCTTCGATAGTTTGTAATAGCGAAAGTAACATGGCTCAAATTCACTTGTATTTGTCGAATAATTACTCTGTATTTATAACAAAAAGCTCCGTTATCACTAAAATAGCGTTATACGATCTCAATGTCACATGGAAATCTTCGTCTACCATATAAGGCATGGCTTACTAAGAAATGTGTAAAATGGTTGATTTTGGCGCGAAAAAGCTGAAAATGGTCACGTACGCCAATAACAGACATGCTGAAAGCATGTCGCATATGGCAGGAAAGTTGGTTATGCCTTTTTAAACAAATTACTAAACTACCAATGTAATATTAATAATATACAATTTTATATAATAGAAAGAAAAAAAAAAAAATTTTATTATTTAATTCACAATCAGAATGCGACGTTACCGTGTACCTGAGATACCAGCTTAGTCTTCTATTCGCCCCCCTCCCCTTTTGCCGCACCTTTAGAAGACACATGTTTTTATCTGCACCGTCTTGTGTCGTTTCATTCTGTCGGTTTATTTGTCGATATGACTACCGATAACCGTGTTAAAATATTACGTACTGATTTACGGGCTGGAGATGTTGATCAACTAGTGAATTATAATCTATTCTAGTCACAAATATATAATCTATTACAACTTAAGACGAGAAAGGTCGGCTTTTGAAAATGCTTTGACTTATATAATATAGTGATATGTAGCTTACGTGTAAAATTAATGATTACGCTAGTCAAATGTTAATTGGACCGACAAATACACACGTGTTAACTGGCGGTGTGTATACAGTGATATATCGTACAGATAGTGCTATATTGTATAGATAATGTGTATAGATTATGTGTAGTGCCTGTGACGTCACTAGCCAATCAACCGGATAAAGCTTGTAATTGAAAATTTGAAAACCGTTTTTGGCTGTCTGATGTTTAAACGTTAATATCTCAATTAATTTTAATCAGATTGGAGTGAACTTGACATAAAATGCATATAGTAACCAATGTCTATAGACTCAATGAATCTAGTTTTCCCATTTTATGTGCTCTTTAACATATGGTAGAGGGTGTCACTGAAGCAAAACAAGTAAAGTATAGTTTGGTAGCTCAATGGATCGGCTAGGGTATAATAAATAAACTTTCTGTATGATTCCTGAAAGCCGGTTCAGTGCTGCTTGCAGGTCTAGTTAGGCTTTCAGACTTTCGTCTGAAAGCCTATTGAGATTACTAAAATTATTATTAGGCTTTCAGACTTTCGTCTGAAAGCCTATTGTGATTACTAAAATTATTATTTATTATTATTATTTTTTTTTTCGCCGGAGCCTATTTCTCAGTGCCTGTAACAGATACCGATCTGGGACCTAATTCTCTAGCGGGAAACCGTGTGTTGGCTACTTGATAAACTATATTTGAAACTTCTGCGCAGACCGGAAGTGGTCGAATTTCGTGCGGTGTCAAAAAATCAAAAAACGGCCGTAGATTCGTCAATTCTGTACCTATTTTCATACAAATGACATTTTCGGAAACCCTGTGTCTTTTCTCGGACGATAGCAGTTGAAAATTTCGATATTTCGAAACTTCATCGCTGACTTCTTGCGATCGAAAAATGAAAAATGTTGTTTGAGAGACAATTTTTGTTATTTTTCAAAATTTTGAAATTTGACCTACATTTTTGGATACCTGAAGTCCATCCGATTCCAGTAATATAAGTTTCATTCAGAGTTATCGCCCTTTATTTTTCGATTTTTTTCGAATTTTCTACCCATTTTGCGAGCTCGGGTTTCGTTTTATGGCCGAATTGACGTTTCTGAAATTTCTGAGGCATGAAGCCAAATGACCATTGCAAGGAATAAAGCAATTTCAACAATAATCTGTACACCGGAAGTGGTCGAAATAATGTCCGATATTTTGAAAAAATGCAAAAAATGGGTATTTTGGGGAAAAACGCGACTTCTCCGTCCGATATCAATGGATTAAACAAATTAGGGTACCATTGGACTGCACTAGTATTGTGCTATCGTATGATACCCAATTTGTACGGATACGACGAACAGGAAGCAAAATATGGCACGCTGAAAATCAAGTATTTTCTGATTTGGAGCGTTTTTGGACGCCTGTATCTCGAAAACTTAACCGCAACTTTTTTTTTAACTTTCTCTATCGAGAGTCCATTCGATAGTCTTGTGAATTATGCCATCCAATAAGACTTTGAAATGTCTGGAATATGATAAAAAAGGGACTGAAAATCAAAAAAAGTCGAAAAATCGTGAAATTTTGGAAAATGCTCTACTATTTTTTTATTTTAAGAGATTTTCAAAAAAAGGTTGTATATTCAGATAGCTGACCTAATTACGATTCTAATGATGTATAATATGTATGTAGTTATTGAAATTTAATTTTCGATATTTTAATTTTTTTGCATTTTTGGCACTTTTGAACATAGGATTTCTCAGAGGCATTTTATCTGATCAGATAATGTAATATATCATTACAGAGCCCCGTGGCTATTTTAGTGCCCAAACCGGCTATTAAAACTATTCCGACAATAATAACCATACCGGAAGTATTCAAAAAATGAAAAAAAAAGGTTAAAACCATTGTCGCAGTTGCGAGAAACTTGATTTCTCCCTTAGGTAATAGCGGACCAAAAGAACTAAAGTGTCGCTGGATAGCCCTATTAATGGACCATCATATGGTATCTAAATAATACGATTTCGATGGTAAGGAAATAAATTATTGTATGCCAAAAATATATTATTTTCCGATTTTTTAACATTCTGGGACGCCCTTTTCTCGAAAACGACGCCGCAGATTTTTCTCAAACTTTTCTTACTCAAAGTCCTATCGGTTGTCTATATAGTGAATCCAAAATGAAATGCATTGAAATAATATAAATGGTCCAAAAATGGCCTCAAACTTTGAAAAAAATTGAAAAATCGTTAAATTTTTGGAAACGCTCTTTAATTTATCTTTTTTTCCAAAACTACTCAATGGATGTTTCTGACACTTCTGGTACAGAAAGTTAATTATCCAAAGAACTTCGTAAAGCTATCACTACAACGATCGTAAAACCGGAAGTAGTCGAAAAAATGTCCGATATTTTGAAAAAAATTAATTTTTTTACGAAAACCTTTTTTATTTATGAATATGTTTTGATGATATTTTACACAGGGTTAAAAATATCATCCTACTTAAGAAGAAATGAGAAAAAAAATTGTCTCGGTAAGTTGCGTTAGCCGCCATCGGCTAATTTAGTTTTTCGTACCCAGAAAAATTATTTATTATTCAATTTGTATAAAACAAAGTTCATACGCTCCGTGGTCCCAATTGTAATTTTTTTTGTTACGGTGAAATTTTTCTGTCGGCAACGGAAGTGACGTAATATTAACAAAAACTACAATTTTGATCGTTCAGTACCACTTTTTAAAAGCAAATATTATTTTTTTTCAAAACTGATATAACTAAAAGGATGCACCCTGCAAAGGTGCACAAAATCCTTAGCTCAGATTTTTTAATTTCAATTTCATTTTCGGGCAATTTCGAATAAAATGTAAAATAAAGTGTAAAATTCAGTTATTTACAATTCATTCAGCGTCTTCATATTTTGAAATATTTATTTGTAATTTTCATAAACTCGTAGCAATAATCCAGACGAAGAGAATGTATGCGCAAATTAGTTTGTAATATGAGCTGTTGCCGAGAAATATGCAATTTTGCATGCATCACTTTTCACGTTATTTTGCCTATAAAAGAGTGAATTATTATTCGATTTGCAATATTTTTTTTCCATTTGATGCTTAATGCCAATTTGGACTAGGTCAAGCCAATTTTACATTTACACTGTGACCGGAAATGACGTCATTTGGGCAAAAACTGTATTTTTTACTTAAAAAATTTTTTTTATTCAAATGAGTCTGCCTTATAATATTTTTAAAATTATGATATTTGATTCCCATCAACGAATATAATTAAGCCATACGACCATACGGATACCACAAAATGGTTTCTAACTTGTACGGTTACAGAGAAATAGGCGATCTTTTATAAGTCACTTTTCAAGGTTTTTGGTCTATAAAAGTGTCAATTATTATTCGATTTTTATCATTTTTTTACCATTTGATGCCTTATGCCATTTATGACTTCTATGAACTAAATTAACATTTTCAATATCTCCGAAAGTAATGTAATTTTTGCAAAAAACGTATTTTTAGCCTTCAAAACAAACATTTTTTTGAAGGGATTTATATTTATTATTCGTTTAACTTTATAACGTCTGACTCTAATGGGCACTAAGATTGAATCAATACCATCATATTGATATCAAGAAAAGGCTTCTAGCATGTTCCCTTGTCGAATAATAGCCAATTTTCCCAGGGTCACTTTTAAGTTTTATACCTTCTTAATTTCAGTTTATGGGTTATAGGTTGATTATTTATTGAATGATATGTATAAAACAAAGTTTGTATTTTGTATGTTGCGAATTTTCGACTTATTTTTCACCTATAAAAATTTCTTTCGGCACCGGAAGTGACGTAATTTTGCCATAATTTACAATTTTGACCGGTCTTTTCGCCAGCAAATATTACTTTTACATATGATAGAAGGTGTCACTGAAGCAAAACAATTAAAGTATAGTTTGGTAGCTCAATGGATCGGCTATGGTATAATGAACTTCCTGTATGATTCCTGAAAGCCGGTTCAGTGCTGCTTGCAGGTCTAGTTATTATTATTATTATTATTATTATTATTATTATTATTATTTACCGCGGGGGCCTAGATCTCCATGATCGAAAACAGATATCGATCTGGAATTAGATTTTCTATTGGGAAACCATGTGGTGGCTACTTGATAAAATATTTTTGAAATTTCTGCGCATACCGGAAGTGACCGAACTTTGCACGTTGTCTAAAAATTGAAAATCGGCCATAGTTTCGTCAATTCGTTATCCATTTTCAAACAAATTACATTTTTGGAATCCCTGAATCTTTTCTGAGACAATGGCTATCTCACATTTTTCAATTTCGAACATTCGTCTATGACTTTTATCGTTCGAAAATTGAAAACATGTTGTTTACGAGACCATTTTTGTCATTTTTCAAAATTTTTAAATTTGACCTACATTTTTGGATACCTGAAGTCCATCCGATTCCAGTAATATAAGTTTCATTCAGAGTTATCGCCCTTTATTTTTCGATTTTTTTCGAATTTTCTTCCCATTTTGTCAGCTCGGGTTTCGTTTTATGGTAGAATTGACGTTTCTGAAACTTCTAGAACATGAAGTTATAGTCCAATACCAACGTATAAAGCAATTTCGACAAGAATCCTTAAACCGGAAGTGGTCGAAATAATGTGCAATATTTTGAAAAAAATGCAAAAAATGGATATTTTGGGGAAAAACGCGAATTCTCCGCCCGATATCAATGGATTAAAGAAATTAGGGTACCATTGGACTGCACTAGGATTGTGCTATCGTATGATACCCAACTCGTACGGATACGATGAGCAGGCAGCAAAATATGGCACGCTGAAAATCAAGTATTTTCTGATTTGGAGCGTTTTTGGACGCCTGTATCTCGAAAACTTAACCGCAACTTTTTTTGTAATTTTTTCTATCGAGAGTCCTTTTGGAGGTATTTTGCATGAAGCCATCCAATAAGACTTTGAAATATCTGGAATAGGTGAAATAACGGACTGAAAATCGAAAAAAGTCGAAAAATCGTGAAATTTTGGAAAATGCTCTGCTATTTTTTTATTTTCAAAGATTTCCAAAAAACGATTGTATATTCAGATAGCTGACCTAATTACGATTCTAACGATGTATAATATGTATGTAGTTATTGAAATTTAATTTTCGATATTTTAAATTTTTTGCATTTTTGGCACTTTTGAACCTAGGATTTCTCAGGGGCATTTTATCTGATCAGATAATGTAATATATCATTACAGAGCACTGTGGCTATTTTAGTGCCCAAACCGGTTATTAAAACTATACCGACAATAATAACCATACCGGAAGTATTCAAAAAATGAAAAAAAAGGTTAAAAACATTGTCGCACTTGCGAAAAACTTGATTTCTCCCTTAGGTAATAGCGGACCAAAAGAACTAAAGTGTCGTTGGATAGCCCTATTAATGGACCATCATATGGTATCTAAATAATACGATATCGATGGTAAGGAAATAAATTATTGTATGCCAAAAATCTAGTATTTTCCGATTTTTTAACATTCTGAGACGCCCTTTTCTCGAAAACGACGCCGCAGATTTTTCTTAAACTTTTCTAACTCAAAGTCCCATCGGTTGTCTATATAGTGAATCCAAAATGAAAAGCATTGAAATAATATAGGTGGTCCAAAAATGGCATCAAACTTTGAAAAAAATTGAAAAATCGTTAAATTTTTGTAAACGCTCTTTTATTTATCTTTTTTTCCAAAACTGCTCAATGGATGTTTCTGACACTTCTGGTACAGAAAGTTAAGTATCCAAAGAACTTCGTAAAGCTATCACAACAACGATCGTAAAACTGGAAGTAGTCGAAAAAATGTCCGATATTTTGAAAAAAATTATCTTTTTTACGAAAATCTTTTTTATTTATGAATATTTTTTGGTGATATTTTACACTGGGTTAAAATATCATCGTACTTGAGCAGAAATGAGAAAAAAAATTGTCTGGGTAATTTGCGTTAGCCGCCATCGGCGAATTTAGTTTTTCGTACCCAGAAAAATTATTTATTGTTCGATTTGTATAAAACAAAGTTCATATGCTCCGTGGTCCCAATTGTTATTTTTTATGTTACGGTGAAATGTTTCTGTCGGCAACGGAAGTGACGTAATATTAACAAAAACTACAATTTTGACAGTTCGGTACCACTTTTTGAAAGCAAATATTATTTTTTTTCAAAACTGATATAACTAAAAGGATGCACCCTGCGAAGGTGCACAAAATCCTTAGCTCATATTTTTAAATTTCAATTTCATTTTCGGGCAATTTCGAATAAAATGTAAAATAAAGTGTAAAATTCAGCTATTTACAATTCATTCAGCGTCTTCATATTTTTAAATATTTATTTGTAATTTTCATAAACTCGTAGCAATAATCCAGACGAAGAGAATGTATGCGAAAATTAGTTTGTAATATGAGCAGTTGTCGAGAAATATGCAATTTTGCATGCATCACTTTTCACGTTATTTTGCCTATACAAGAGTGAATTATTATTCGATTTGCAATATTTTTTTTCCATTTGATGTCTAATGCCAATTTGGACTAGGTCAAGCCAATTTTACATTTTCACTGTGACCGGAAATGACGTCATTTGGGCAAAAACTGTATTTTTAACCTAAAAAACTAATATTTTATTCAAATCAGTCTCCCTTATAATATTTTTAAAATTATGATATTTTATTCCCATCAACGAATAGAATGAAGCCATACGACCATACAGATACCACAAAATGGTTTCTAACTTGTACGGTTACAGAGAAATAGGCGATCTTCTATAAGTCACTTTTCAAGGTTTTTGGTCTATAAAAGTGTCAATTATTATTCGATTTTTATAATTTTTTTACCATTTGATGCCTTATGCCATTTATGACTTCTATGAACCAAGTTAACATTTTCAATATCACCGGAAGTAATGTAATTTTTGCAAAAAACGTATTTTTAGCCTTCAAAACAAACATTTTTTTGAAGTGATTTATATTCATTATTCGTTTAACTTTATAACGTCTGGCTCTAATGGGCAGTAAGATTGAATCAATACCATCATATTGATATCAAGAAAAGACTTCTAGCATGTTCCCTTGTCGAATAATAACCAATTTTCCAGGGTCACTTTTAAGTTTTTTACCTTCTTAATTTCAGTTTATGGGTTATAGGTTAATTATTTATTGCCCGATATGTATAAAACAAAGTTTGTATTTTGTGTGTTGCGAATTTTCGACTTATTTTTCACCTATAAAAATTTCTTTCGGTACCGGAAGTGACGTAATTTTGCCATAATTTACAATTTTGACCGGTCTTTTCGCCAGCAAATATTACTTTTACATATGATAGAGGGTGTCACTGAAGCAAAACAACTAAAGTATACTTTGGTAGCTCAATGGATCGGCTATGGTATAATAAACGTCCTGTATGATTCCTGAAAGCCGGTTCAGTGCTGCTTGCAGGTCTAGTTAGGCTTTCAGGCTTTCGTCTGAAAGCCTATTGAGATTACTAAAATTATTATTAGGCTTTCAGACTTTCGTCTGAAAGCCTATTGTGATTACTAAAATTATTATTTATTATTATTATTTTTTTTTTCGCCGGAGCCTATTTCTCAGTGCCTGTAACAGATACCGATCTGGGACCTAATTCTCTATCGGGAAACCATGTGTTGGCTACTTGATAAACTATATTTGAAACTTCTGCGCAGACCGGAAGCGGTCGAATTTCGTGCGGTGTCAGAAAATCAAAAAATGGCCGTAGATTCGTCAATTCTGTACCTATTTTCATACAAATGACATTTTCGGAAACCCTGAGTCTTTTCTCGGACGATAGCAGTTGAAAATTTCGATATTTCGAAACTTCATCGCTGACTTCTTGCGATCGAAAAATGAAAAATGTTGTTTGAGAGACAATTTTTGTTATTTTTCAAAATTTTGAAATTTGACCTACATTTTTGGATACCTGAAGTCCATCCGATTCCAGTAATATAAGTTTCATTCAGAGTTATCGCCCTTTATTTTTCGATTTTTTTCGAATTTTCTACCCATTTTGTGAGCTCGGGTTCCGTTTTATGGCCGAATCGACGTTTCTGAAATTTCTGAGGCATGAAGCCAAATGACCATTGCAAGGAATAAAGCAATTTCAACAATAATCTGTACACCGGAAATTGTCGAAATAATGTCCGATATTTTGAAAAAAATGCAAAAAATGGGTATTTTGGGGAAAAACGCGATTTCTCCGTCCGATATCAATGGATTAGACGAATTAGGGTACCATTTGATTGCACTAGGATTGTGCTATCGTATGATACCCAATTTGTACGGATACGACGAGCAGGAAGCAAAATATGGCACGCTGAAAATCAAGTATTTTCTGATTTGGAGCGTTTTTGGACGCCTGTATCTCGAAAACTTAACAGCAACTCTTTTTTTAACTTTCTCTATCAAGAGTCCATTCGATAGTCTTGTGAATTATGCCATCCAATAAGACTTTGAAATGTCTGGAATACGATAAAAAAGGGACTGAAAATCAAAAAAAGTCGAAAAATCGTGAAATTTTGGAAAATGCTCTACTATTTTTTTATTTTAAGAGATTTTCAAAAAAAGGTTGTATATTCAGATAGCTGACCTAATTACGATTCTAACGATGTATAATATGTATGTAGTTATTGAAATTTAATTTTCGATATTTTAATTTTTTTGCATTTTTGGCACTTTTGAACATAGGATTTCTCAGAGGCATTTTATCTGATCAGATTATGTAATATATCATTACAGAGCCCCGTGGCTATTTTAGTGCCCAAACCGGCTATTCAAACTATTCCGACAATAATAACCATACCGGAAGTATTCAAAAAATGAAAAAAAAAGGTTAAAAACATTGTCGCACTTGCGAGAAACTTGATTTCTCCCTTAGGTAATAGCGGACCAAAAGAACTAAAGTGTCGCTGGATAGCCCTATTAATGGACCATCATATGGTATCTAAATGATACGATTTCGATGGTAAGGAAATAAATTATTGTATGCCAAAAATCTAGTATTTTCCGATTTTTTAACATTCTGGGACGCCCTTTTCTCGAAAACGCCGCCGCAGATTTTTCTTCAACTTTTCTTACTCAAAGTCCTATCGGTTGTCTATATAGTGAATCCAAAATGAAAAGCATTGAAATAATATAAATGGTCCAAAAATGGCCTCAAACTTAGCTCAGATTTTTTTAATTTCAATTTCATTTTCGGGCAATTTCGAATAAAATGTAAAATAAAGTGTAAAATTCAGTTATTTACAATTCATTCAGCGTCTTCATATTTTGAAATATTTATTTGTAATTTTCATAAACTCGTAGCAATAATCCAGACGAAGAGAATGAATGCGCAAATTAGTTTGTAATATGAGCAGTTGCCGAGAAATATGCAATTTTGCATGCATCACTTTTCACGTTATTTTGCCTATAAAAGAGTGAATTATTATTCGATTTGCAATATTTTTTTTCCATTTGATGCTTAATGCCAATTTGGACTAGGTCAAGCCAATTTTACATTTTCACTGTGACCAGAAATGACGTCATTTGGGCAAAAACTGTATTTTTAACTTAAAAAACAAATATTTTATTCAAATGAGTCTGCCTTATAATGTTTTTAAAATTATGATATTTGATTCCCATCAACGAATAGAATGAAGCCATACGACCATACGGATACCACAAAATGGTTTCTAACTTGTACGGTTACAGAGAAATAGGCGATCTTCTATAAGTCACTTTTCAAGGTTTTTGGTCTATAAAAGTGTCAATTATTATTCGATTTTTATAATTTTTTTACCATTTGATGCCTTCTGCCATTTATGACTTCTATGAACTAAATTAACATTTTCAATATCTCCGGAAGTAATGTAATTTTTGCAAAAAACGTATTTTTAGCCTTCAAAACAAACATTTTTTTGAAGGGATTTATATTTATTATTCGTTTAACTTTATAACGTCTGACTCTAATGGGCAGTAAGATTGAATCAATACCATCATATTGATATCAAGAAAAGGCTTCTAGCATGTTCCCTTGTCGAATAATAGCCAATTTTCCCAGGGTCACTTTTAAGTTTTATACCTTCTTAATTTCAGTTTATGGGTTATAGGTTGATTATTTATTGCCCGATATAAAACAAAGTTTGTATTTTGTATGTTGCGAATTTTCGACTTATTTTTCACCTATAAAAATTTCTTTCGGCATAATTTACAATTTTGACCGGTCTTTTCGCCAGCAAATATTACTTTTACATATGATAGAAGGTGTCACTGAAGCAAAACAATTAAAGTATAGTTTGGTAGCTCAATGGATCGGCTAGGGTATAATGAACTTCCTGTATGATTCCTGAAAGCCGGTTCAGTGCTGCTTGCAGGTCTAGTTAGGCTTTCAGACTTTCGTCTGAAAGCCTATTGAGATTACTAAAATTATTATTATTATTATTATTTACCGCGGGGGCCAAGTTCTCCATGATCGAAAGCAGATATCGATCTGAAATTAACTTTTCTTTCGGGAAACCATGTGGTGGCTACTTGATAAAGTATTTTCGAAAATTCTGCGCATACCGGAAGTGGCAGATCTTTGTACGTTGTCAAAAAATTGAAAATTGGCCATAGTTTCGTCAATTATTTACCCATTTTCAAACAAATGACATTTTCGAAAACCCTGAATCTTTTCCGAGCCAATAGCAATCTAAGATTTTGTAATTTCGAAACTTCGTCGCTGACTTCTAGCGTTCGAAAATTAAAAAAATTTGTTTAAGAGACAATTTTTTTCATTTTTCAAAATTTTCAAATTTGACTTATATTTTTGGATACCTTAAGTCCATCCGATTCCAGTAATATAAGTTTCATTCAGAGTTATCGCCCTTTATTTTTCGATTTTTTTCGAATTTTCTACCTATTTTGTGAGCTCGGGTTTCGTTATATGGCTGAATTGGCGAATCTGAAACTTCTAAGGCATGAAGCCAAATGACCATTGCAAGGAATAAAGCAATTTCAACAATGATCCGTAGACCGGAAGTAGTCGAAATAATGTGCAATATTTTGAAAAAATGCAAAAAATGGATAGTTTTGGGGAAAACGCGATTTCTCCGTTCGATGTCAATGGATTAAACAAATTAGGGTACCATTGGACTGCACTAGGATTGGACTATCGTATGATAACCAATTCATACGGATATTATGATCAGGCAGCAAAATATGGCAAGCTGAAAATCAAGTATTTTCTGATTTGGAGCGTTTTTGGACGCCTATATCTCGAAAACTTAACCGTAACTTTTTCTTAAATTTTTTCTATCGAGAGTCCTTTCGGAGTTAATTTGCATGAAACCACCCAATAAGCCTTTGAAATATCTCGAATGGGTGAAATAACGGACTGAAAATCGAAAAAAGTCGAAAAATCGTGAAATTTTGGAAAATGCTCTACTATTTTTTTATTTGAAGAGATTTTTTAAAAAAGGTTGTATATTCAGATAGCTGACCTAATTAAGAATCTAACGATGTATAATACGTATGTAGTTATTGAAATTTAATTTTCGATATTTTAAATTTTTTTCATTTTTAGCACTTTTGAACACAGGATTTCTCAGGGGCATTTTATCTGATCAGATAATGTAATATATCATTACAGAGCCCTGTGGCTATTTTAGTGCCCAAACCGGCTATTAAAAATATTCCGACAATGATAACCATACCGGAAGTATTCAAAAAATGAAAAAAAAAGGTTAAAAACATTGTCTCACTTGAGAAAAACTTGATTGCTCCCTTAGGTAATAGCGGACCAAAAGAACTAAAGTGTCGTTGGATAGCCCTATTAATGGACCATCATATGGTATCGAAATAATACGATTTCAATGGTAAGGAAATAAATTATTGTATGCCAAAAATCAAGTATTTTCCGCTTTTTTAACATTCCGAGACGGCCTTTTCTCGAAAACGACGCCTACGATTTTTCTTAAACTTTTCTTACTCAACGTCCTATCGGTTGTCTATATAGTGAATCCAAAATGAAAAGCATTGAAATAATATAGGTGGTCCAAAAATGGCCTCAAACTTTGAAAAAAATTGAAAAATCGTTAAAGTTTTGGAAACGCTCTTTAATTTATCTTTTTTTCCAAAACTACTCAATGGATGTTTCTGACACTTCTGGTACAGAAAGTTAAGTATCCAAAGAACTTCGTAAAGCTATCACGACAATGATCGTAAAACCGGAAGTAGTCGAAAAAATGTCCGATATTTTGAAAAAAAAATTTTTTTTTACGAAAACCTTTTTCATTTATGAATATTTTTTGATGGTATTTTACACAGGGTTAAAATATCATCCTACTTGAACAGAAATGAGAAAAAAAATTGTCTCGGTAATTTGCGTTAGCCGCCATCGGCTAATTTAGTTTTTCGTACCCAGAACAATTATTTATTGTTCGATTTGTATAAAACAAAGTTCATATGCTCCGTGGTCCCAATTGTAATATTTTTTGTTACGGTGAAATTTTTCTGTCAGCAACGGAAGTGACGTAATATTAACAAAAACTACAATTTTGACAGTTCTGTACCACTTTTTGAAAGCAAATGTTATTTTTTTCAAAACTGATATAACTAAAAGGATGCACCCTGCAAAGGTGCACAAAATCTTTAGCTCAGATTTTTTAATTCCAATTTCATTTTCGGGCAATTTCGAATAAAATGTAAAATACAGTGTAAAATTCAGTTATTTACATTTCATTCAGCATCTTCATATTTTGAAATATTTATTTGTTATTTTCATAAACTCGTAGCATTAATCCAGACAAAGAGAATGTATGGGAAAATTAGTTTGTAATATGAGCAGTTGCTGAGAAATATGCAATTTTGCATGCATCACTTTTCACGTTATTTTGCCTATAAAGGAGTGAATTATTATTCGATTTGCAATATTTTTTTTCCATTTGATGCCCAATGCCATTTTGGACTAGGTCAAGCCAATTTTACATTTTCACTATGACCGGAAATGACGTCTTTTGGGCAAAAGCTGTATTTTTAACCTAAAAAACAAATATTTTATTAAAATGAGTCTGCCTTATAATATTTTTAGAATTGTGATATTTGATTCCCATCAACGAATAGAATGAAGCCATACGACCATACAGATACCACAAAATGGTTTCTAACTTGTACGGTTACAGAGAAATAGGCGATCTTCTATAAGTCACTTTTCAAGGGTTTTCGTCTATAAAAGTGTCAATTATTATACGATTTTAATAATTTTTTTACCATTTGAAGCCTTATGCCATTTATGACTTCTATGAACTAAATTAACATTTTCAATATCACCGGAAGTAATGTAATTTTTGCAAAAAACGTATTTTTAGCCTTCAAAACAAACATTTTTTTGAAGGGATTTATATTTATCATTCGTTTAACTTTATAATGTTTGATTCCAATAGGCAGTAAGATTGAATCAATACCATCATATTGATATCAAGAAAAGGCTTCTAGCATGTTCCCTTGTCGAATAATAGCCAATTTTCCCAGGGTCACTTTTAAGTTTTTTACCTTCTTAATTTCAGTTTATGGATTATAGGTTAATTATTTATTGCCCGATATGATAAAACAAAGTTTGTATTTTGTATGTTGCGAATTTTCGACTTATTTTTCACCGATAAAAATGTCTTTCGGCACCGGAAGTGACGTATTTTGCCATAATTTACCATTTTGACCGGTCTTTTCGCCAGCAAATATTACTTTAACATGTAGAGGGTGTCACTGAAGCAAAACAACTAAAGTATAGTTTGGTAGCTCAATGGATCGGCTATGGTATAATAAACTTTCTGTATGATTCCTGAAAGCCGGTTCAGTGCTGCTTGCAGGTCTAGTTATTATTATTATTATTTACCGCGGGGGCCAAGTTCTCCATGATCGAAAGCAGATATCGATCTGATTTCAATTTTTCTTTCGGGAAACCATGTGGTGGCTACTTGATAAAGTATTTTCGAAAATTCTGCGCATACCGGAAGTGGCAGATCTTTGTACGTTGTCAAAAAATTGAAAATTGGCCATAGTTTCGTCAATTATTTACCCATTTTCAAACAAATGACATTTTCGGAAACCCTAAATCTTTTCCGAGCAAATAGCAATCTAAGATTTTGTAATTTCGAAACTTCGTCGCTGACTTCTAGCGTTCGAAAATTAAAAAAATTTGTTTAAAAGACAATTTTTTTCATTTTTCAAAATTTTCAAATTTGACTTATATTTTTGGATACCTTAAGTCCATCCGATTCCAGTAATATAAGTTTCATTCAGAGTTATCGCCCTTTATTTTTCGATTTTTTTCGAATTTTCTACCTATTTTGTGAGCTCGGGTTTCGTTATATGGCTGAATTGGCGAATCTGAAACTTCTAAGGCATGAAGCCAAATGACCATTGCAAGGAATAAAGCAATTTCAACAATGATCCGTAGACCGGAAGTAGTCGAAATAATGTGCAATATTTTGAAAAAATGCAAAAAATGGATAGTTTTGGGGAAAACGCGATTTCTTCGTTCGATGTCAATGGATTAAACAAATTAGGGTTCCATTGGACTGCACTAGGATTGTACTATCGTATGATACCCAATTCATACGGATATTATGATCAGGCAGCAAAATATGGCACGCTGAAAATCAAGTATTTTCTGATTTGGAGCGTTTTTGGACGCCTATATCTCGAAAACTTAACCGTAACTTTTTCTTAAATTTTTTCTATCGAGAGTCCTTTCGGAGTTAATTTGCATGAAACCACCCAATAAGCCTTTGAAATATCTGGAATGGGTGAAATAACGGACTGAAAATCGAAAAAAGTCGAAAAATCGTGAAATTTTGGAAAATGCTCTACTATTTTTTTATTTGAAGAGATTTTTTAAAAAAGGTTGTATATTCAGATAGCTGACCTAATTAAGAATCTAACGATGTATAATATGTATGTAGTTATTGAAATTTAATTTTCGATATTTTAAATTTTTTTCATTTTTAGCACTTTTGAACACAGGATTTCTCAGGGGCATTTTATCTGATCAGATAATGTAATATATCATTACAGAGCCCCGTGGCTATTTTAGTGCCCAAACCGGCTATTAAAAATATTCCGACAATGATAACCATACCGGAAGTATTCAAAAAATGAAAAAAAAAGGTTAAAAACATTGTCTCACTTGCGAAAAACTTGATTGCTCCCTTAGGTAATAGCGGACCAAAAGAACTAAAGTGTCGTTGGATAGCCCTATTAATGGACCATCATATGGTATCTAAATAATACGATTTCAATGGTAAGGAAATAAATTATTGTATGCCAAAAATCAAGTATTTTCCGCTTTTTTAACATTCCGAGACGCCCTTTTCTCGAAAACGACGCCTACGATTTTTCTTAAACTTTTCTTACTCAACGTCCTATCGGTTGTCTATATAGTGAATCCAAAATGAAAAACATTGAAATAATATAGGTGGTCCAAAAATGGCCTCAAACTTTGAAAAAAATTGAAAAATCGTTAAAGTTTTGGAAACGCTCTTTAATTTATCTTTTTTTCCAAAACTACTCAATGGATGTTTCTGACACTTCTGGTACAGAAAGTAAAGTATCCAAAGAACTTCGTAAAGCTATCACGACAATGATCGTAAAACCGGAAGTAGTCGAAAAAATGTCCGATATTTTGAAAAAAAAAAGTTTTTTTACAAAAACCTTTTTCATTTATGAATATTTTTTGATGGTATTTTACACAGGGTTAAAATATCATCCTACTTGAACAGAAATGAGAAAAAAAATTGTCTCGGTAATTTGCGTTAGCCGCCATCGGCTAATTTAGTTTTTCGTACCCAGAACAATTATTTATTGTTCGATTTGTATAAAACAAAGTTCATATGCTCCGTGGTCCCAATTGTAATATTTTTTGTTACGGTGAAATTTTTCTGTCGGCAACGGAAGTGACGTAACATTAACAAAAACTACAATTTTGACAGTTCGGTACCACTTTTTGAAAGCAAATGTTATTTTTTTCAAAACTGATATAACTAAAAGGATGCACCCTGCAAAGGTGCACAAAATCTTTAGCTCAGATTTTTTAATTCCAATTTCATTTTCGGGCAATTTCGAATAAAATGTAAAATAAAGTGTAAAATTCAGTTATTTACAATTCATTCAGCATCTTCATATTTTGAAATATTTATTTGTTATTTTCATAAACTCGTAGCATTAATCCAGACAAAGAGAATGTATGGGAAAATTAGTTTGTAATATGAGCAGTTGCTGAGAAATATGCAATTTTGCATGCATCACTTTTCACGTTATTTTGCCTATAAAGGAGGGAATTATTATTCGATTTGCAATATTTTTTTTTCCATTTGATGCCTAATGCCATTTTGGACTAGGTCAAGCCAATTTTACATTTTCACTGTGACCGGAAATGACGTCTTTTGGGCAAAAGCTGTATTTTTAATCTAAAAAACAAATATTTTATTAAAATAAGTCTGCCTTATAATATTTTTAGAATTGTGATATTTGATTCCCATCAACGAATAGAATGAAACCATACGACCATACAGATACCACAAAATGGTTTCTAACTTGTACGGTTACAGAGAAATAGGCGATCTTCTATAAGTTACTTTTCAAGGGTTTTCGTCTATAAAAGTGTCAATTATTATACGATTTTAATAATTTTTTTACCATTTGATGCCTTATGCCATTTATGACTTCTATGAACTAAATTAACATTTTCAATATCACCGGAAGTAATGTAATTTTTGCAAAAAACGTATTTTTAGCCTTCAAAACAAACATTTTTTTGAAGGGATTTATATTTATCATTCGTTTAACTTTATAATGTTTGATTCCAATAGGCAGTAAGATTGAATCAATGCCATCATATTGATATCAAGAAAAGGCTTCTAGCATGTTCCCTTGTCGAATAATAGCCAATTTTCCCAGGGTCACTTTTAAGTTTTTTACCTTCTTAATTTCAGTTTATGGATTATAGGTTAATTATTTATTGCCCGATATGATAAAACAAAGTTTGTATTTTGTATGTTGCGAATTTTCGACTTATTTTTCACCTATAAAAATGTCTTTCGGCACCGGAAGTGACGTATTTTGCCATAATTTACCATTTTGACCGGTCTTTTCGCCAGCAAATATTACTTTAACATATGGTAGAGGGTGTCACTGAAGCAAAACAACTAAAGTATAGTTTGGTAGCTCAATGGATCGGCTATGGTATAATAAACTTTCTGTATGATTCCTGAAAGCCGGTTCAGTGCTGCTTGCAGGTCTAGTTATTATTATTATTATTATTATTATTATTATTATTATTTACCGCGGGGGCCTAGATCTCCATGATCGAAAACAGATATCGATCTGGAATTAGATTTTCTATTGGGAAACCATGTGGTGGCTACTTGATAAAATATTTTTGAAATTTCTGCGCATACCGGAAGTGACCGAACTTTGCACGTTGTCTAAAAATTGAAAATCGGCCATAGTTTCGTCAATTCTTTAACCGTTTTCAAACAAATTACATTTTTGGAATCCCTGAATCTTTTCTGAGACAATGGCTATCTCACATTTTTCAATTTCGAACACTCGTCTATGACTTTTATCGTTCGAAAATTGAAAACATGTTGTTTACGAGACAATTTTTGTCATTTTTCAAAATTTTCAAATTTGACCTACATTTTTGGATACCTGAAGTCCATCCGATTCCAGTAATATAAGTTTCATTCCGAGTTATCGCCCTTTATTTTTCGATTTTTTTCGAATTTTCTTCCCATTTTGTCAGCTCGGGTTTCGTTTTATGGTAGAATTGACGTTTCTGAAACTTCTGGAACATGACGTTATAGTCCAATACCAACGTATAAAGCAATTTCGACAAGAATCCTTAAACCGGAAGTGGTCGAAATAATGTGCAATATTTTGAAAAAAATGCAAAAAATGGATATTTTGGGGAAAAACGCGATTTCTCCGCCCGATATCAATGGATTAAAGAAATTAGGGTACCATTGGACTGCACTAGGATTGTGCTATCGTATGATACCCCATTCATACGGATACGATGAGCAGGCAGCAAAATATGGCACGCTGAAAATCAAGTATTTTGTGATTTGGAGCGTTTTTGGACGCCTGTATCTCGAAAACTTAACCGCAACTTTTTTGGTAATTTTTTCTATCGAGAGTCCTTTTGGAGGTATTTTGCATGAAGCCACCCAATAAGACTTTGAAATATCTGGAATAGGTGAAATAACGGACTGAAAATCGAAAAAAGTCGAAAAATCGTGAAATTTTGGAAAATGCTCTGCTATTTTTTTATTTTAAGAGATTTTCAAAAAAAGATTGTATATTCAGATAGCTGACCTAATTACGATTCTAATGATGTATAATATGTATGTAGTTATTGAAATTTAATTTTCGATATTTTAAATTTTTTGCATTTTTGGCACTTTTGAACCTAGGATTTCTCAGGGGCATGTTATCTGATCAGATAATGTAATATATCATTACAGAGCCCTGTGGCTATTCTAGTGCCCAAACCGGTTATCAAAACTATACCGACAATAATAACCATACCGGAAGTATTCAAAAAATGAAAAAAAAAGGTTAAAAACATTGTCGCACTTGCGAAAAACTTGATTTCTCCCTTAGGTAATGGCGGACCAAAAGAACTAAAGTGTCGGTGGATAGCCCTATTAATGGACCATCACATGGTATCTAAATAATACGATATCGATGGTAAGAAAATAAATTATTGTATGCAAAAATCTAGTATTTTCCGATTTTTTAACATTCTGAGACGCCCTTTTCTCGAAAACGACACCGCAGATTTTTCTTAAACTTTTCTTACTCAAAGTCCTATCGGTTGTCTATATAGTGAATCCAAAATGAAAAGCATTGAAATAATATAGGTGGTCCAAAAATGGCATCAAACTTTGAAAAAAATTGAAAAATCATTAAATTTTTGTAAACGCTCTTTAATTTATCTTTTTTTCCAAAACTACTCAATGGATGTTTCTGACACTTCTGGTACAGAAAGTTAAGTATCGAAAGAACTTCGTAAAGCTATCGCGACAATGATCGTAAAACCGGAAGTAGTCGAAAAAATGTCCGATATTTTGAAAAAAATTATTTTTTTTACGAATACCTTTTTTATTTATGAATATCTTTTGATGGTATTTTACACAGGGTTAAAATATCATCGTACTTGAGCAGAAATGAGAAAAAAAAATTGTCTCGGTAATTAGCGTTAGCCGCCATCGGCTAATTTAGTTTTTCGTACCCAGAAAAATTATTTATTGTTCGATTTGTATAAAACAAAGTTCATATGCTACGTGGTCCCAATTGTAATTTTTTTTGTTACTGTGAAATTTTTCTGTCGGCAACGGAAGTGACGTAATATTAACAAAAACTACAATTTTGACAGTTAGGTACCACTTTTTGAAAGCAAATATTATTTTTTTTCAAAACTGATATAACTAAAAGGATGCACCCTGCAAAGGTGCACAAAATCCTTAGCTCAGATTTTTTAATTTCAATTTCATTTTCGGGCAATTTCGAATAAAATGTAAAATAAAGTGTATAATTCAGTTATTTACAATTCATTCAGCGTCTTCATATTTTGAAATATTTATTTGTAATTTTCATAAACTGGTAGCAATAATCCAGACGAAGAGAATGTATGCGAAAATTAGTTTGTAATATGAGCAGTTGCCGAGAAATAAGCAATTTTGCATGCATCACTTTTCACGTTATTTTACCTATAAAAGAGTGAATTATTATTCGATTTGCAATATTTTATTTCCATTTGATGCCTAATGCCAATTTGGAGTAGGTCAAGCCAATTTTACATTTTCACTGTGACCGGAAATGACGTCATTTGGGCAAAAACTGTATTTTTAACCTAAAAAACAAATATTTTATTCAAATGAGTTTGCCTTATAATATTTTTAAAATTATGATATTTGATTCCCATCAACGAATAGAATGAAGCCATACGACCATACAGATACCACAAAATGGTTTCTAACTTGTACGGTTACAGAGCAATAGGCGATCTTCTATAAGTCACTTTTCAAGGTTTTTGGTCTATAAAAGTGTCAATTATTATTCGATTTTTATAATTTTTTTACCATTTGAGGCCTAATGCCATTTATGACTTCTATGAACCAAGTTAACATTTTCAATATCACCGAAAGTAATGTAATTTTTGCAAAAAACGTATTTTTAGCCTTCAAAGCAAACATTTTTTTGACGGGATTTATATTTATTATTCGTTTAACTTTATAACGTCTGACTCTAATGGGCAGTAAGATTGAATCAATACCATCATATTGATATCAAGAAAAGGCTTCTAGCATGTTCCCTTGTCGAATAATAACCAATTTTCCGAGGGTCACTTTTAAGTTTTTTACCTTCTTAATTTCAGTTTATGGGTTATAGGTTAATTATTTATTGCCCGATATGTATAAAACAAAGTTTGTATTTTGTATGTTGCGAATTTTCGAATTATTTTTCACCTATAAAAATTTCTTTCGGCACCGGAAGTGACGTAATTTTGCCATAATTTACAATTTTGACCGGTCTTTTCGCCAGCAAATATTACTTTTACATATGCTAGAGGGTGTCACTGAATCAAAACAACTAAAGTATAGTTTGGTAGCTCAATGGATCGGCTATGGTATAATAAACCTCCTGTATGATTCCTGAAAGCCGGTTCAGTGCTGCTTGCAGGTCTAGTTATTAGGCTTTCAGACTTTCGTCTGAAAGCCTATTGTGATTACTAAAATTATTATTTATTATTATTATTTTTTTTTTCGCCGGAGCCTATTTCTCAGTGCCTGTAACAGATACCGATCTGGGACCTAATTCTCTATCGGGAAACCATGTGTTGGCTACTTGATAAACTATATTTGAAACTTCTGCGCAGACCGGAAGTGGTCGAATTTCGTGCGGTGTCAAAAAATTAAAAAACGGCCGTAGATTCGTCAATTCTGTACCTATTTTCATACAAATGACATTTTCGGAAACCCTGAGTCTTTTCTCGGACGATAGCAGTTGAAAATTTCGATATTTCGAAACTTCATCGCTGACTTCTTGCGATCGAAAAATGAAAAATGTTGTTTGAGAGACAATTTTTGTTATTTTTCAAAATTTTGAAATATGACCTACATTTTTGGATACCTGAAGTCCATCCGATTCCAGTAATATAAGTTTCATTCAGAGTTATCGCCCTTTATTTTTCGATTTTTTTCGAATTTTCTACCCATTTTGTGAGCTCGGGTTTCGTTTTAAGGCCGAATTGACGTTTCTGAAACTTCTGAGGCATGAAGCCAAATGACCATTGCAAGGAATAAAGCAATTTCAACAATAATCTGTACACCGGAAGTGGTCGAAATAATGTCCGATATTTTGAAAAAAATGCAAAAAATGGGTATTTTGGGGAAAACGCGATTTCTCAATCCGATATCAATGGATTAGACAAATTAGGGTACCATTGGATTGCACTAGGATTGTACTATCATATGATACCCAATTCGTACGTATACGATGAGTAGGAAGCACAATATGGCACGCTGAAAATCAAGTATTTTCTGATTTGGAGCGTTTTTGGATGCCTGTAGCTCGAAAACTTAACCGCAACTTTTTTTAAAAATTTTTCTATCGAGAGTCCTTTCGGAGTTATTTTGCATGAAACCATCCAGTAAGACTTTGAAATATATGGAATAGGTGAAATAACGGACTGAAAATCGAAAAAAAGTCGAAAAATCGTGAAATTTTGGAAAATGCTCTACTATTTTTTTATTTTAAGAGATTTTCAAAAAAAGGTTGTATAATCAGATAGCTGACCTAATTACGATTCTAACGATGTATAATATGTATGTAGTTATTGAAATTTAATTTTCGATATTTTAATTTTTTTGCATTTTTAGCACTTTTGAACATAGGATTTCTCAGGGGCATTTTATCTGATCAGATAATGTAATATGTCATTACAGAGCCCTGTGGCTAATTTAGTGAGCAAACCGGCTATTAAAACTATTCCGACAATAATAGCCATACCGGAAGTATTCAAAAAATGAAAAAAAATGTTAAAAACATTGTCGCACTTGCGAAAAACTTGATTTCTCCCTTAGGTAATAGCGGACCAAAAGAACTAAAGTGTCGCTGGTTAGCCCTATTAATGGACCATCATATGGTGTCTAAATAATACGATTTCGATGATAAGGAAATAAATTATTGTATGCCAAAAATCTAGTATTTTCCGATTTTTTAACATTCTGAGACGCCCTTTTCTTGAAAACAACGCCGCAGATTTTTCTTAAACTTTTCTTACTCAAAGTCCTATCGGTTGTCTATATAGTGAATCCAAAATGAAAAGCATTGAAATAATATAAGAGGTCCAAAAATGGCCTCAAACTTTGAAAAAAAATTGAAAAATCGTTAAATTTTTGGAAACGCTCTTTAATTTATTTTTTTCCCCAAACTACTCAATGGATGTTTCTGACACTTCTGGTACAGAAAGTTAAGTATCCAAAGAACGTCGTAAAGCTGCCACGACAATGATCGTAAAACCGGAAGTAGTCGAAAAAATGTCCGATATTTTGAAAAAAAAATTTTTTTTTACCAAAACCTTTTTTATTTATGAATATTTTTTGATGGTATTTTACACAGGGTTAAAATATCATCCTACTTGAGCAGAAATGATTAAAAAAATTGTCTCGGTAATTTTCGTTAGCCGCCATCGGCTAATTTAGTTTTTCGTAACCAGAAAAACTATTTATTGTTCGATTTGTATAAAACAAAGTTCATATGCTCCGTGGTCCCATATGCAATTTTTTTTGTTACGGTGAAATTTTTCTGTCGGCAACGGAAGTGACGTAATATTAACAAAAACTACAATTTTGACAGTTCGGTACCACTTTTTGAAAGCAAATTTTTTTTTTTCAAAACTGATATAACTAAAAGGATGCATCCTGCAAAGGTGTATAAAATCTTTAGCTCAGATTTTTTAATTTCAATTTCATTTTCGGGCAATTTCGAATAGAATGTAAAATAAAGTGTAAAATTCAGTTATTTACAATTCATTCAGCGTCTTCATATTTTGAAATATTTATTTGTGATTTTCATAAACTCGTAGCAATAATCCAGACGAAGAGAATGTATGCGAAAATTAGTTTGTAATATGAGCAGTTGCCGAGAAATATGCAATTTTGCATGCATCACTTTTCACGTTATTTTGCCTATAAAAGAGTGAATTATTATTCGATTTGCAATATTTTTTTTCCATTTGATGCCTAATGTCAATGTGGACTAGGTCAAGCCAATTTTACATTTTCACTGTGACCGGAAATGACGTCATTTCTGCAAAAACTGTATTTTTAACCTAAAAAACAAATATTTTATTCAAATGAGTCTGCCTTATAATATTTTTAGAATTATGATATTTTATTCCCATCAACGAATAGAATCAAGCCATACGACCATACAGATGCCACAAAATGGTTTCTAACTTGTACGGTTACAGAGAAATAGGCGATCTTCTATAAGTCACTTTTCAAGGTTTTTGGTCTATAAAAGTGTCAATTATTATTCGATTTTTATAATTTTTTTACCATTTGATGCCTTATGCCATTTATGACTTCTATCAACTAAGTTAACATTTTCAATATCACCGGAAGTAATGTAATTTTTGCAAAAAAACGTATTTTTAGCCTTCAAAACAAACATTTATTTGAAGGGATTTATATTTATTATTTGTTAAACTTTATAACGTCTGACTCTAATGGGCAGTAAGATTGAATCAATACCATCATATTGATATCAAGAAAAGGCTTCTAGCATGTTCCCTTGTGGAATAATAGCCAATTTTCCAAGGGTCACTTTTAATTATTTTACCTTCTTAATTTCAGTTTATGGGTTATAGGTTAATTATTCATTGCACGATATGTATTAAACAAAGTTTGTATTTTGTATGTTGCAAATTTTCGACATATTTTTCACCTATAAAAATTTCTTTCGGCACCGGAAGTGACGTAATTTTGCCATAATTTTGACCGGTCTTTTCGCCAGCAAATATTACTTTTACATATGATAGAGGGTGTCACTGAAACAAAACAACTAAAGTATAGTTCGGTAGCTCAATGGATCGGCTATGGTATAATAAACGTCCTGTATGATTCCTGAAAGCCGATTCAGTGCTGCTTGCAGGTCTAGTTATTATTATTATTATTATTTACCGCGGGGGCCTAGATCTCCATGATCGAAAACAGATATCGATCTGGAATTAGATTTTCTATTGGGAAACCATGTGGTGGCTACTTGATAAAATATTTTTGAAATTTCTGCGCATACCGGAAGTGACCGAACTTTGCACGTTGTCTAAAAATTGAAAATCGGCCATAGTTTCGTCAATTCGTTATCCATTTTCAAACAAATTACATTTTTGGAATCCCTGAATCTTTTCTGAGACAATGGCTATCTCACATTTTTCAATTTCGAACATTCGTCTATGACTTTTATCGTTCGAAAATTGAAAACATGTTGTTTACGAGACCATTTTTGTCATTTTTCAAAATTTTCAAATTTGACCTACATTTTTGGATACCTGAAGTCCATCCGATTCCAGTAATATAAGTTTCATTCAGAGTTATCGCCCTTTATTTTTCGATTTTTTTCGAATTTTCTTCCCATTTTGTCAGCTCGGGTTTCGTTTTATGGTAGAATTGACGTTTCTGAAACTTCTAGAACATGAAGTTATAGTCCAATACCAACGTATAAAGCAATTTCGACAAGAATCCTTAAACCGGAAGTGGTCGAAATAATGTGCAATATTTTGAAAAAAATGCAAAAAATGGATATTTTGGGGAAAAACGCGAATTCTCCGCCCGATATCAATGGATTAAAGAAATTAGGGTACCATTGGACTGCACTAGGATTGTGCTATCGTATGATACCCAACTCGTACGGATACGATGAGCAGGCAGCAAAATATGGCACGCTGAAAATCAAGTATTTTCTGATTTGGAGCGTTTTTGGACGCCTGTATCTCGAAAACTTAACCGCAACTTTTTTTGTAATTTTTTCTATCGAGAGTCCTTTTGGAGGTATTTTGCATGAAGCCATCCAATAAGACTTTGAAATATCTGGAATAGGTGAAATAACGGACTGAAAATCGAAAAAAGTCGAAAAATCGTGAAATTTTGGAAAATGCTCTGCTATTTTTTTATTTTCAAAGATTTCCAAAAAACGATTGTATATTCAGATAGCTGACCTAATTACGATTCTAACGATGTATAATATGTATGTAGTTATTGAAATTTAATTTTCGATATTTTAAATTTTTTGCATTTTTGGCACTTTTGAACCTAGGATTTCTCAGGGGCATTTTATCTGATCAGATAATGTAATATATCATTACAGAGCACTGTGGCTATTTTAGTGCCCAAACCGGTTATTAAAACTATACCGACAATAATAACCATACCGGAAGTATTCAAAAAATGAAAAAAAAGGTTAAAAACATTGTCGCACTTGCGAAAAACTTGATTTCTCCCTTAGGTAATAGCGGACCAAAAGAACTAAAGTGTCGTTGGATAGCCCTATTAATGGACCATCATATGGTATCTAAATAATACGATATCGATGGTAAGGAAATAAATTATTGTATGCCAAAAATCTAGTATTTTCCGATTTTTTAACATTCTGAGACGCCCTTTTCTCGAAAACGACGCCGCAGATTTTTCTTAAACTTTTCTAACTCAAAGTCCCATCGGTTGTCTATATAGTGAATCCAAAATGAAAAGCATTGAAATAATATAGGTGGTCCAAAAATGGCATCAAACTTTGAAAAAAATTGAAAAATCGTTAAATTTTTGTAAACGCTCTTTTATTTATCTTTTTTTCCAAAACTGCTCAATGGATGTTTCTGACACTTCTGGTACAGAAAGTTAAGTATCCAAAGAACTTCGTAAAGCTATCACAACAACGATCGTAAAACTGGAAGTAGTCGAAAAAATGTCCGATATTTTGAAAAAAATTATCTTTTTTACGAAAATCTTTTTTATTTATGAATATTTTTTGGTGATATTTTACACTGGGTTAAAATATCATCGTACTTGAGCAGAAATGAGAAAAAAAATTGTCTGGGTAATTTGCGTTAGCCGCCATCGGCGAATTTAGTTTTTCGTACCCAGAAAAATTATTTATTGTTCGATTTGTATAAAACAAAGTTCATATGCTCCGTGGTCCCAATTGTTATTTTTTATGTTACGGTGAAATGTTTCTGTCGGCAACGGAAGTGACGTAATATTAACAAAAACTACAATTTTGACAGTTCGGTACCACTTTTTGAAAGCAAATATTATTTTTTTTCAAAACTGATATAACTAAAAGGATGCACCCTGCGAAGGTGCACAAAATCCTTAGCTCATATTTTTAAATTTCAATTTCATTTTCGGGCAATTTCGAATAAAATGTAAAATAAAGTGTAAAATTCAGCTATTTACAATTCATTCAGCGTCTTCATATTTTTAAATATTTATTTGTAATTTTCATAAACTCGTAGCAATAATCCAGACGAAGAGAATGTATGCGAAAATTAGTTTGTAATATGAGCAGTTGTCGAGAAATATGCAATTTTGCATGCATCACTTTTCACGTTATTTTGCCTATACAAGAGTGAATTATTATTCGATTTGCAATATTTTTTTTCCATTTGATGTCTAATGCCAATTTGGACTAGGTCAAGCCAATTTTACATTTTCACTGTGACCGGAAATGACGTCATTTGGGCAAAAACTGTATTTTTAACCTAAAAAACTAATATTTTATTCAAATCAGTCTCCCTTATAATATTTTTAAAATTATGATATTTTATTCCCATCAACGAATAGAATGAAGCCATACGACCATACAGATACCACAAAATGGTTTCTAACTTGTACGGTTACAGAGAAATAGGCGATCTTCTATAAGTCACTTTTCAAGGTTTTTGGTCTATAAAAGTGTCAATTATTATTCGATTTTTATAATTTTTTTACCATTTGATGCCTTATGCCATTTATGACTTCTATGAACCAAGTTAACATTTTCAATATCACCGGAAGTAATGTAATTTTTGCAAAAAACGTATTTTTAGCCTTCAAAACAAACATTTTTTTGAAGTGATTTATATTCATTATTCGTTTAACTTTATAACGTCTGGCTCTAATGGGCAGTAAGATTGAATCAATACCATCATATTGATATCAAGAAAAGACTTCTAGCATGTTCCCTTGTCGAATAATAACCAATTTTCCAGGGTCACTTTTAAGTTTTTTACCTTCTTAATTTCAGTTTATGGGTTATAGGTTAATTATTTATTGCCCGATATGTATAAAACAAAGTTTGTATTTTGTGTGTTGCGAATTTTCGACTTATTTTTCACCTATAAAAATTTCTTTCGGTACCGGAAGTGACGTAATTTTGCCATAATTTACAATTTTGACCGGTCTTTTCGCCAGCAAATATTACTTTTACATATGATAGAGGGTGTCACTGAAGCAAAACAACTAAAGTATACTTTGGTAGCTCAATGGATCGGCTATGGTATAATAAACGTCCTGTATGATTCCTGAAAGCCGGTTCAGTGCTGCTTGCAGGTCTAGTTATTATTATTATTATTTACCGCGGGGGCCAAGTTCTCCATGATCGAAAGCAGATATCGATCTGAAATCAACTTTTCTTTCAGGAAACCATGTGGTGGCTACTTGATAAAGTATTTTCGAAAATTCTGCGCATACCGGAAGTGGCAGATCTTTGTACGTTGTCAAAAAATTGAAAATTGGCCATAGTTTCGTCAATTATTTACCCATTTTCAAACAAATGACATTTTCGGAAACCCTGAATCTTTTCCGAGCCAATAGCAATCTAAGATTTTGTAATTTCGAAACTTCGTCGCTGACTTCTAGCGTTCGAAAATTAAAAAAATTTGTTTAAGAGACAATTTTTTTCATTTTTCAAAATTTTCAAATTTGACTTATATTTTTGGATACCTTAAGTCCATCCGATTCCAGTAATATAAGTTTCATTCAGAGTTATCGCCCTTTATTTTTCGATTTTTTTCGAATTTTCTACCTATTTTGTGAGCTCGGGTTTCGTTATATGGCTGAATTGGCGAATCTGAAACTTCTAAGGCATGAAGCCAAATGACCATTACAAGGAATAAAGCAATTTCAACAATGATCCGTAGACCGGAAGTAGTCGAAATAATGTGCAATATTTTGAAAAAATGCAAAAAATGTATAGTTTTGGGGAAAACGCGATTTCTCCGTCCGATGTCAATGGATTAAACAAATTAGGGTACCATTGGACTGCACTAGGATTGTACTATCGTATGATACCCAATTCATACGGATATTATGATCAGGCAGCAAAATATGGCACGCTGAAAATCAAGTATTTTCTGATTTGGAGCGTTTTTGGACGTCTATATCTCGAAAACTTACCCGTAACTTTTTCTTAAATTTTTTCTATCGAGAGTCCTTTCGGAGTTAATTTGCATGAAACCACCCAATAAGCCTTTGAAATATCTGGAATAGGTGAAATAACGGACTGAAAATCGAAAAAAGTCGAAAAATCGTGAAATTTTGGAAAAGGCTCTACTATTTTTTTATTTGAAGAGATTTTTAAAAAAAGGTTGTATATTCAGATAGCTGACCTAATTAAGAATCTAACGATGTATAATATGTATGTAGTTATTGAAATTTAATTTTCGATATTTTAAATTTTTTTCATTTTTGGCACTTTTGAACACAGGATTTCTCAGGGGCATTTTATCTGATCAGATAATGTAATATATCATTACAGAGCCCTGTGGCTATTTTAGTGCCCAAACCGGCTATTAAAAATATTCCGACAATGATAACCATACCGGAAGTATTCAAAAAATGAAAAAAAAAGGTTAAAAACATTGTCTCACTTGCGAAAAACTTGATTGCTCCCTTAGGTAATAGCGGACCAAAAGAACTAAAGTGTCGTTGGATAGCCCTATTAATGGACCATCATATGGTATCTAAATAATACGATTTCAATGGTAAGGAAATAAATTATTGTATGCCAAAAATCAAGTATTTTCCGCTTTTTTAACATTCCGAGACGCCCTTTTCTCGAAAACGACGCCTACGATTTTTCTTAAACTTTTCTTACTCAACGTCCTATCGGTTGTCTATATAGTGAATCCAAAATGAAAAGCATTGAAATAATATAGGTGGTCCAAAAATGGCCTCAAACTTTGAAAAAAATTGAAAAATCGTTAAAGTTTTGGAAACGCTCTTTAATTTATCTTTTTTTCCAAAACTACTCAATGGATGTTTCTGACACTTCTGGTACAGAAAGTTAAGTATCCAAAGAACTTCGTAAAGCTATCACGACAATGATCGTAAAATCGGAAGTAGTCGAAAAAATGTCCGATATTTTGAAAAAAAAAATTTTTTTTACGAAAACCTTTTTCATTTAT
Organism: Patella depressa; assembly: GCA_948474765.1. Taxonomy (NCBI): domain Eukaryota; kingdom Metazoa; phylum Mollusca; class Gastropoda; family Patellidae; genus Patella; species Patella depressa. Next base: position 5,819,076 of record CAOLEZ010000008.1, on the reverse strand, counting down.
GAATATTTTTTGATGGTATTTTACACAGGGTTAAAATACCATCCTACTTGAACAGAAATGAGAAAAAAAATTGTCTCGGTAATTTGCTTTAGCCGCCATCGGCTAATTTAGTTTTTCGTACCCAGAACAATTATTTATTGTTCGATTTGTATAAAACAAAGTTCATATGCTCCGTGGTCCCAATTGTAATATTTTTTGTTACGGTGAAATTTTTCTGTCGGCAACGGAAGTGACGTAATATTAACAAAAACTACAATTTTGACAGTTCTGTACCACTTTTTGAAAGCAAATGTTATTTTTTTCAAAACTGATATAACTAAAAGGATGCACCCTGCAAAGGTGCACAAAATCTTTAGCTCAGATTTTTTAATTCCAATTTCATTTTCGGGCAATTTCGAATAAAATGTAAAATAAAGTGTAAAATTCAGTTATTTAAAATTCATTCAGCGTCTTCATATTTTGAAATATTTATTTGTTATTTTCATAAACTCGTAGCATTAATCCAGACAAAGAGAATGTATGGGAAAATTAGTTTGTAATATGAGCAGTTGCTGAGAAATATGCAATTTTTCATGCATCACTTTTCACGTTATTTTGCCTATACAGGAGGGAATTATTATTCGATTTGCAATATTTTTTGTTCCATTTGATGCCTAATGCCATTTTGGACTAGGTCAAGCCAATTTTACATTTTCGCTGTGACCGGAAATGACGTCTTTTGGGCAAAAGCTGTATTTTTAACCTAAAAAACAAATATTTTATTTAAATGAGTCTGCCTTATAATATTTTTAGAATTGTGATATTTGATTCCCATCAACGAATAGAATGAAGCCATACGACCATACAGATACCACAAAATGGTTTCTAACTTGTACGGTTACAGAGAAATAGGCGATCTTCTATAAGTCACTTTTCAAGGGTTTTCGTCTATAAAAGTGTCAATTATTATACGATTTTAATAATTTTTTTACCATTTGATGCCTTATGCCATTTATGACTTCTATGAACTAAATTAACATTTTCAATATCACCGGAAGTAATGTAATTTTTGCAAAAAACGTATTTTTAGCCTTCAAAACAAACATTTTTTTGAAGGGATTTATATTTATCATTCGTTTAACTTTATAATGTTTGATTCCAATAGGCAGTAAGATTGAATCCATACCATCATATTGATATCAAGAAAAGGCTTCTAGCATGTTCCCTTGTCAAATAATAGCCAATCTTCCCAGGGTCACTTTTAAGTTTTTTACCTTCTTTATTTCAGTTTATGGATTAGAGGTTAATTATTTATTGCCCGATATGATAAAACAAAGTTTGTATTTTGTATGTTTCGAATTTTCGACTTATTTTTCACCTATAAAAATTTCTTTCGGCACCGGAAGTAACGTATTTTGCCATAATTTACCATTTTGACCGGTCTTTTCGCCAGCAAATATTACTTTAACATATGGTAGAGGGTGTCACTGAAGCAAAACAACTAAAGTATAGTTTGGTAGCTCAATGGATCGGCTATGGTATAATAAACTTTCTGTATGATTCCTGAAAGCTGGTTCAGTGCTGCTTGCAGGTCTAGTTATTATTAGGCTTTCAGACTTTCGTCTGAAAGCCTATTGAGATTACTAAAATTATTATTATTATTATTAAGCTTTCATATTACATATGAAAGCTTATTGTTTCTGTTAAAGTTATTATTATTATTTTTTTTTTTTTTGTGTTTTCTGCAAATCGGATTTCTCAGAATCTATCCATAGGATCTTTCTGAAATTTTGACCTACCCCCCCAAAAATGGGGTGCGAACCTTGATTAAATATATTTTCGAAACGTTTTACGAATCCGAAATCACCGAATTTTACGAACGAAAAAAATGACAATGCATAGTCGTAACTTTGTTATTTTTTGACCGATTTTACTAATTCTTTTTTCTTTGAATACCTTTGAAAAAATCATTTTCATCTACAGTTTCACATTTTCGAATTTCGAAAATTCGTCGCTGTGATTTCGAACCGGAAGTTTAGACCAATTTGACAACTTCTTTAATATTTGTACGATTTTCATGAAATTTAGTATCTAAGTAGATCTTTCCGATGTGACTTCAAAAATATAATTAGAAATTTTCTAAATTATCTCCCCTTGACGAAATTAAGGATCAAAATTTTCAAAAAAATCATCGAAATATAGGTCAGAATGACCTGATTTTTTTTTTGGATACTAGATAAGTAATTACTGATTTGTACACAAAATATGGAGTTTGTCGATCGAACCGGAAGTGCCGCCATATTTAAAAGTGAAAAATCAATAAGGCTTTTTTGCTATTTTACTTACAGACTCGGGAGTTATATTTTCTGAATCCTTGTAGGAAGGCCTAAAAAATGTCGAGAATAGAATTTTGATTTCGGTCACGTGATGGTCACCATTTTGAATTGAAAATGAAAAATAGAAGCAATTTGAAGGATCGGGACTTTGGAACACAATTACTCTCCTTCTAATTAAGCTAGAATGTTCAAACTTGGTGTAGACGTTCACTAGGTCAATGTCATGATTGAGTTTAAAGATGAGCATTTTCTGCTAAGGGTAAGCAGAGATAAATATGCTGATTTGTTGATTCTTTAGGACACGATAACTTCGGTTATAATGAAGAGAGGGTGGTGAAACTCCTGCCAATCGAGAGTCTAATAGCTAGCCCGTTGTGTGAAATCATTGTATCATTGTTTTTAAATGTCAGGGATAGCAGAAAAAAAGAGATCGAAAATCAAAAAAGTCGTATTTTTACGATTTTGAGCATTTTTAAAGGTCCTTTTCTCTTCAATCAACATAATATTTTTGGGGAACTTCTTCTACAAAGAGTCTTATATGAAACCATCGATGAACAGTCCAAAATATCAGGAGTAGACGAATAAAAGGATCGAAAATTGAAAACTGCACCCTTTCTTAAGCGAAACATGCAGCGTGGGTGACTACAATTTGCACATTTAGTCATCGTATACAGCTTATTCAACAGTATCGAATTCCAACTGCTTAGGGATATTTTACGTGCACTTCAATGTGTACACGGGACCTTGGTTTTTCGTCCCATCCGAACGACTAGACAGCTGTCCTTGTCAGGCCCTCCGTTCTGCCTCACTGACAAGAGGGAACCACGCCGGAAAATCGAGATGAACTTTCTCGGTGCAGAACTTTCAGTTCACGCCAAACGTTTATTGCATACGATTAAGCTGGTCAGTTGGAGCTTATTTTCAAAAGTTTTGTGATAATCGGTTGGTAATTAAAGTACCGTGCAAATTAAACTGCTAAAACATAAAATTTCGCCCGGTTGAAATGTTGTTTGCTATAAGTCAGCAATTTCCCGATTTTAGGGGGGCTGAATGACTGAAAGGTTAGCATACGCGCGCTTTGTCGTAACGTCTGTCATTGAGTTAACCGGCGTCGTTTCGATTTCCATGTTGTGCGTGGGTTTTCCCCGTGTCCTTCGGTTACCTCCCACGACTAAAGACCCGTACGCGCAAGGGAAGTTTTTCAATAAAATTAAAAGACATATGTTAGTCTCGAAATGACCTCGTTTTTGTCGAATGGACGTGACATGGAGTATGGTGTCCAACCTCGTGGGTTTTCTCCGTGTCCTTCGGTTTCCTCCCACTCCTGAATACCAGTACGCGTAAGGGAAGTTTATAAATAAAATTAAAAAACATATATTAGTCCCGAAATGACTTAGTTTGTGTCGAATGGACGTTAAGCCGCATTTCTCTCCTTCTGTTTTATTTTTAAAGTTTTGTAATAATCGGTTGGTAATGCATGGTACTGATACTGTAAAAGTGATAAAACAGAAAATTTCGCCCGGTTGTAATGTTTCTCACTTTAAAGTCAGCAATTTGCCGATTTTAAGGGGCAGACGTTTATTGCGAACGATTAAGCTAGTCAGGGGGAGCTTATTTTTAAAAGTTTTGTAATATTCGGTGCAAATTAAACTGTTAAAATAGAAAATTTCGCCCGGTTGAAATGTTTCTCGCTGTAGGTCCGCAATTTGCCAAATTTAGGGAGGTTACGTGGCTGAATGGTTAGCACCTGCGCTCTGTATCGTAACGTCTGTCATTGAGTCAACTGGCGTTTTTTCGATTGAAATGCCCGGTTGAAATGTTTCTTGCTATAAGTCAGCAATTTTCCGATTTTAGGGAGGCTGAATGGCTGAATGGTTAGCATGTGCGCGCTGTATCGTCAGCAATTTCCCGAATACCAGTACGCGTAAGGGAAGTTTTAAAATAAAATTAAAAAATATATGTGAGCCCCGAAATGTCCTAGTTTGTGAGGAGTGGACGTTAACCCACATGTCTCTTTTTCTCTTTTATTTTTAAAGTTTTGTTATAATCGGTTGGTAATCAGAGGTACTGTAAAAGTCATAAAACAGGAAATTTCGCCCTGTTGTCAAGTTTCTCAATTTAAAGTCAGCAATTTGCCTATTTTAGGGGGAAACGTTTATTGTGAACGATTATGCTGGTCAGGGGAAGCTTACTTTTAAAAGTTGTGTAATATTCGGTTGATAATTTCGCCCGGTTGAAATGTTTGTCGCTGTAGGTCAGCAATTTGCCAAATTTAGGGAGGTTACGTGGCTGAATGGTTAGCACCTATGCTCTGTATCGTAACGTCTGTCATTGAGTCAACTGGCGTTGTTTCGATTGAAATGCCCGGTTGAAATGTTTCTTGCTATAAGTCAGCAATTTTCCGATTTTAGGGAGGCTGAATGGCTGAATGGTTAGCATGTGCGCGCTGTATCGTAACGTCTGTCATTGAGTCAACCGGCGTCGTTTCGATTTCCAGGTTGCGCGTGGGTTTTCCCCGTGTCCTTCGGTTACCTCCCACGGCTAAAGTCAGCAATTTTCCGACGTTTATTGCGAACGATTAAGCTGGTCAGGGGGAGCTTATTTTTAAAATTTTGTAATATTCGAAAATTCGTCGCTGTGATTTCGAACCGGAAGTTGAGACCAACTTGACAACTTCTTTAATAGTTGTACGATTTTCATGAAATTTAGTATGTAACTAGACATTACTGATGCGACTTGAAAAATGACTTTTAAAATTTCCTAAATCATCCCCCGTTGGTGAAATTAAGAATCAAATTTTTCAAAAAAATCGTCGAAATAAAGGTCAGAATGACCTAATTTTTTTTTGATACTAGACAAGTAATTACTGATTCGTACACAAAACATGGAGTTTGTCGATTGAACCGGAAGTGACACCATCTTAAAACGTGAAAAAACAATAGAACTTTTGCGATATTGCACTTACAGACATGAGAGTTACGTTTTCTGAACCCTCGAAGGAAAACCTAAAAAACGTTCAGAGCAGAAACACAATAGGGCATAGTATGTTCAATGCGTCTCCTATGTCTAAAATTTAATACATTTCAATTTCAGGATAGACGGGATACGGGTGGAATTTTTGGTATTTGAATATTTCAAAAATTCGAATTTCGTTTTTGATGTTTTTCGTGCCGACAAAGTTGTTTACGAGTGAAAAATTACATTAATTTCGATAGATTTTGACAGTGAATATGAAAGCTTTTATATCTGCATGGGACAGTAGCAGATCTAGTTAGGCTTTCAGACTTTCGTCTGAAAGCCTATTGAGATTACTAAAATTATTATTATTATTATTATTATTATTATTTACCGCGGGGGCCTAGATCTCCATGATCGAAAACAGATATCGACCTGGAATTAGATTTTCTATTGGGAAACCATGTGGTGGCTACTTGATAAAATATTTTTGAAATTTCTGCGCATACCGGAAGTGACCGAACTTTGCACGTTGTCTAAAAATTGAAAATCGGCCATAGTTTCGTCAATTCTTTATCCATTTTCAAACAAATTACATTTTTGGAATCCCTGAATCTTTTCTGAGACAATGGCTATCTCACATTTTTCAATTTCGAACATTCGTCTATGACTTTTATCGTTCGAAAATTGAAAACATGTTGTTTGCGAGACAATTTTTGTTATTTTTCAAAATTTTCAAATTTGACCTACATTTTTGGATACCTGAAGTCCATCCGATTCCAGTAATATAAGTTTCATTCAGAGTTATCGCCCTTTATTTTTCGATTTTTTTCGAATTTTCTTCCCATTTTGCGAGCTCGGGTTTCTTTTTATGGTAGAATTGACGTTTCTGAAACTTCTGGAACTTGAAGTTATAGTCCAATACCAACTGATAAAGCAATTTCGACACGGATATTTAAACCGGAAGTGGTCGAAATAATGTTCAATATTTTGAAAAAAATGCAAAAAATGGATATTTTGGGGAAAAACGCGATTTCTCCGCCCGATATCAACGGATTAAAGCAATAAGGGTACCATTGGACTGCACTAGGATTGTACTATCGTATGATACCCAATTCATACGGATACCATGAGCAGGAAGCAAAATATGGCACGCTGAAAATCAAGTATTTTCTGATTTGGAGCGTTTTTGGACGCCTGTATCTCGAAAACTTAACCGCAACTTTTTTTTTAACTTTCTCTATCGAGATTCCATTGGATAGTCTTGTGAATTATGCCATCCAATAAGACTTTGAAATTTCTGGAATAGGTGAAATAACGGACTGAAAATCGAAAAAAGTCGAAAAATCGTGAAATTTTGGAAAATGCTCTACTATTTTTTTATTTTAAGAGATTTTCAAAAAAAGGTTGTATATTCAGATAGCTGACCTAATTACGATTCTAACGATGTATAATATGTATGCAGTTATTGAAATTTAATTTTCGATATTTTAAATTTTTTGCATTTTTGGCACTTTTCAACATAGGATTTCTCAGGGGCATTTTATCTGATCAGATAATGTAATATATTATTACAGAGCCCTGTGGCTATTTTAGTGCCCAAACGGGCTATTAAAACTATTCCGAAAATAATAACCATACCCGAAGTATTCAAAAAATGAAAAAAAAAGGTTAAAAACATTGTCGCACTTGCGAAAAACTCGATTTCTCCCTTAGGTAATAGCGGACCATAAGAACTAAAGTGTCGTTGAAAAGCCCTATTAATGGACCATCATATGGCATCTAAATAATACGATTTCGATGGTAGGGAAATAAATTATTGTATGCCAAAAATCTAGTATTTTCCGATTTTTTAACATTCTGAGACGCCCTTTTCTCGAAAACGACGCCGCAGATTTTTCTTAAACTTTTCTTACTCAAAGTCCTATCGGTTGTCTATATAGTGAATCCAAAATGAAAAGCATTGAAATAATATAGGTAGTCCAAAAATGGCATCAAACTTTGAAAAAAATTGAAAAATCATTAAATTTTTGTAAACGCTCTTTAATTTATCTTTTTTTCCAAAATTACTCAATGGATGTTTCTGACACTTCTGGTACAGAAAGTTAAGTATCGAAAGAACTTCGTAAAGCTATCGCGACAATGATCGTAAAACCGGAAGTAGTCGAAAAAATGTCCGATATTTTGAAAAAAATTAATTTTTTTACAAATACTTTTTTTATTTATGAATATTTTTTGATGATATTTTACACAGGGTTAAAATATCATCGTACTTGAGCAGAAATGAGAAAAAAAAATTGTCTCGGTAATTTGCGTTAGCCGCCATCGGCTAATTTAGTTTTTCGTACCCAGAAAAATTATTTATTGTTCGATTTGTATAAAACAAAGTTCATATGCGCCGTGGTCCCAATTGAAATTTTTTTTGTTACGGTGAAATTTTTGTGTCGGCAACGGAAGTGACGTATTATTAACAAAAACTACAATTTTGACAGTTCGGTACCACTTTTTGAAAGCAAATATTTTTTTTTTCAAAACTGATATAACTAAAAGGATGCACCCTGCAAAGATGCACAAAATCCTTAGCTCAGATTTATTAATTTCAATTTCATTTTCGGGCAATTTCGAATAAAATGTAAAATAAAGTGTAAAATTCAGTTATTTACAATTCATTCAGCGTCTTCTATTTTGAAATATTTATTTGTAATTTTCATAAACTCGTAGCAATAATCCAGACGAAGAGAATGTATGCGAAAATTAGTTTGTAATATGAGCAGTTGCCGAGAAATATGCAATTTTGCATGCATCACTTTTCACATTATTTTGCCTATAAAAGAGTGAATTATCATTCGATTTGCAATATTTTTTTTCCATTTGATGCCTAATGCCAATTTGGACTAGGTCAAGCCAATTTTACATTTTCACTGTGACCGGAAATGACGTCATTTGGGCAAAAACTGTATTTTTAACCCAAAAAACAAATATTTTATTCAAATGAATCTGCCTTATAATATTTTTAAAATTATGATATTTGATTCCCATCAACGAATAGAATGAAGCCATACGACCATACAGATACCACAAAATGGTTTCTAACTTGTATGGTTACAGAGAAATAGGCGATCTTCTATAAGTCACTTTTCAAGGTTTTTGGTCTATAAAAGTGTCAATTATTATTCGATTTTTATAATTTTTTTACCATTTGATGCCTTATGCCATTTATGACTTCTATGAACTACGTTAACATTTTCAATATCACCGGAAGTAATGTAATTTTTGCAAAAAACGTATTTTTAGCCTTCAAAACAAACATTTTTTTGAAGGGATTTATATTTATTATTCGTTTAACTTTATAACGTCTGATTCTAATGGGCAGTAAGACTGAATCAATACCATCATATTGATATCAAGAAAAGGCTTCTAGCATGTTCCCTTGTCGAATAATAACCAATTTTCCGAGTGTCACTTTTAAGTTTTTTACCTTCTTAATTTCAGTTCATGGGTTATAGGTTAATTATTTATTGCCCGATGTCTATAAAAAAAACGTTTGTATTTTGTATGTTGCGAATTTTCGACTTATTTTTCACCTATAAAAATTTATTTCTTTCGGCACCGGAAGTGACGTAATTTTGCCATAATTTACAATTTTGACCGGTCTTTTCGCCAGCAAATATTACCTTTACATATGATAGAGGGTGTCACTGAAGCAAAACAACTAATGTATAGTTTGGTAGCTCAATGGATCGGCTATGGTATAATTAACTTCCTGTATGATTCCTGAAAGCCGGTTCAGTGCTGCTTGCAGGTCTAGTTATTATTATTAGGCTTTCAGACTTTCGTCTGAAAGCCTATTGAGATTACTAAAATTATTATTATTATTATTAGGCTTTCAGACTTTCGTCTGAAAGCCTATTGAGATTACTAAAATTATTAGGCTTTCAGACTTTCGTCTGAAAGCCTATTGAGATTACTAAAATTATTAGGCTTTCAGACTTTCGTCTGAAAGCCTATTGAGATTACTAAAATTATTATTATTATTATTATTATTATTATTATTATTATTATTATTATTTACCGCGGGGTCCTAGATCTCCATGATCGAAAACAGATATCGATCTGGAATTAGATTTTCTATGGGGAAACCATGTGGTGGCTACTTGATAAAATATTTTTGAAATTTCTGCGCATACCGGAAGTGACCGAACTTTGCACGTTGTCTAAAAATTGAAAATCGGCCATAGTTTCGTCAATTCTTTATCCATTTTCAAACAAATTACCTTTTTGGAATACCTGAATCTTTTCTTAGACAATGGCTATCTCACATTTTTCGATTTCGAACATTCGTCTATGACTTTTAGCGTTCGAAAATTGAAAACATGTTGCTTACGAGACAATTTTTGTCATTTTTCAAAATTTTAAAATTTGACCTACATTTTTGGATACCTGAAGTCCATCCGATTCCAGTAATATAAGTTTCATTCCGAGTTATCGCCCTTTATTTTTCGATTTTTTTCGAATTTTCTTCCCATTTTGTCAGCTCGGGTTTCGTTTTATGGTAGAATTGACGTTTTTGAAACTTCTGGAACATGAAGTTATAGTCCAATACCAACGTATAAAGCAATTTCGACAAGAATCCTTAAACCGGAAGTGGTCGAAATAATGTGCAATATTTTGAAAAAAATGCAAAAAATGGATATTTTGGGGAAAAACGCGATTTCTCCGCCCGATATCAATGGATCAAAGAAATTAGGGTACCATTGGACTGCACTAGGATTGTGCTATCGTATGATACCCAACTCGTACGGATACGATGAACAGGCAGCAAAATATGGCACGCTGAAAATCAAGTATTTTCTGATTTGGAGCGTTTTTGGACGCCTGTATCTCGAAAACTTAACCGCAACTTTTTTTGTAATTTTTTATATCGAGAGTCCTTTCGGAGGTATTTTGCATGAAGCCATCCAATAAGACTTTGAAATATCTGGAATAGGTGAAATAACGGACTGAAAATCGAAAAAAGTCGAAAAATCGTGAAATTTTGGAAAATGTCCTGCTATTTTTTTATTTTCAGAGATTTTCAAAAAAAGATTGTATATTCAGATAGCTGACCTAATTACGATTCTAACGATGTATAATATGTATGTAGTTATTGAAATTTAATTTTCGATATTTTGAATTTTTTTCATTTTTGGCACTTTTGAACCTAGGATTTCTCAGGGGAATTTTATCTGATCAGATAATGTAATATATCATTACAGAGCCCTGTGGCTATTTTAGTGCCCAACCCGGTTATTAAAACTATACGGACAATAATAACCATACCGGAAGTATTCAAAAAATGAAAAAAAAAAGGTTAAAAACATTGTCGCACTTGCGAAAAACTTGATTTCTCCCTTAGGTAATAGCGGACCAAAAGAACCAAAGTGTCGTTGGATAGCCCTATTAATGGACCATCATATGGTATCTAAATAATACGATATCGATGGTAAGGAAATAAATTATTGTATGCCAAAAATCTAGTATTTTCCGATTTTTTAACATTCTGAGACGCCCTTTTCTCGAAAACGACGCCGCAGATTTTTCTTAAACTTTTCTTACTCAAAGTCCTATCGGTTGTATATATAGTGAATCCAAAATGAAAAGCATTGAAATAATATAGGTGGTCTAAAAATGGCATCAAACTTTGAAAAAAATTGAAAAATCGTTAAATTTTTGTAAACGCTCTTTAATTTATCGTTTTTTCAAAAACTGCTCAATGGATGTTTCTGACACTTCTGGTACAGAAAGTTAGGTATCCAAAGAACTTCGTAAAGCTATCACAACAACGATCGTAAAACCGGAAGTTGTCGAAAAAATGTCCGATATTTTGAAAAAAATTAATTGTTTTACGAAAATCTTTTTTATTTATGAATATTTTTTGATGATATTTTACACAGGGTTAAAATATCATCCTACTTGAGCAGAAATGAGAAAAAAAATTGTCTCGGTAATTTGCGTTAGCCGCCATCGGCTAATTTAGTTTTTCGTACCCAGAAAAATTATTTATTGTTCGATTTGTATAAAACAAAGTTCATATGCTCCGTGGTCCCAATTGAAATTTTTTTTGTTACGGTGAAATTTTTCTGTCGGCAACGGAAGTGACGAAATATTAACAAAAACTACAATTTTGACAGTTCGGTACCACTTTTTGAAAGCAAATGTTATTTTTTTTCAAAACTGATATAACTAAAAGGATGCACCCTGCAAAGGTGCACAAAATCCTTAGCTCATATTTTTTAATTTCAATTTCATTTTCGGGCAATTTCGAATAAAATGTAAAATAAAGTGTAAAATTCAGTTATTTACAATTCATTCAACGTCTTCATATTTTGAAATATTTATTTGTAATTTTCATAAACTCGTAGCAATAATCCAGACAAAGAGAATGTATGCGAAAATTAGTTTGTAATATGAGCAGTTGCCGAGAAATATGCAATTTTTCATGCATCACTTTTCACGTTATTTTGCCTATAAAAGAGTGAATTATTATTCGATTTGCAATATTTTTTTTCCATTTGATGCCTAATGCCAATTTGGACTAGGTCAAGCCAATTTTACATTTTCACTGTGACCGGAAATGACGTCATTTGGGCAAAGACTGTATTTTTAACCTAACAAACTAATATTTTATTCAAATGAGTCTCCCTTATAATATTTTTAAAATTATGATATTTGATTCCCATCAACGAATAGAATGAAGCCATACGACCATACATATACCACAAAATGGTTTCTAACTTGTACGGTTACAGAGAAATAGGCGATCTTCTATAAGTCACTTTTCAAGGTTTTTGGTCTGTAAAAGTGTGAATTATTATTCGATTTTTATAATTTATTTACCATTTGATGCCTTATGCCATTTATGACTTCTATGAACCAAGTTAAAATTTTCAATATCATCGGAAGTAATGTAATTTTTGCAAAAAACGTATTTTTAGCCTTCAAAACAAACATTTTTTTGAAGGGATTTATATTTATTATTCGTTTAACTTTATAACGTTTGACTCTAATGGGCAGTAAGACTGAATCACTACCATCATATTGATATCAAGAAAAGGCTTCTAGCATGTTCCCTTGTCGAATAATAACCAATTTTCCGAGGGTCACTTTTAAGTTTTTTACCTTCTTAATTTCAGTTTATGGGTTATAGGTTAATTATTTATTGCCCGATATCTATAAAAAAAAAGTTTGTATTTTGTATGTTGCGAGTTTTCGACTTATTTTTCACCTATAAAAATTTCTTTCGGCACCGGAAGTGACGTAATTTTGCCATGATTTACTATTTTGACCGGTCTTTTCGCCAGCAAATATTACTTTTACATATGATAGAGGGTGTCACTGAAGCAAAACAACTAATGTATAGTTCGGTAGCTCAATGGATCGGCTATGGTATAATAAACTTCCTGTATGATTCCTGAAAGCCGGTTCAGTGCTGCTTGCAGGTCTAGTTATTATTATTATTATTATTATTATTATTATTATTATTATTATTTACCGCGGGGGCCTAGATCTCCATGATCGAAAACAGATATCGATCTGGAATTAGATTTTCTATTGGGAAACCATGTGGTGGCTACTTGATAAAATATTTTTGAAATTTCTGCGCATACCGGAAGTGACCGAACTTTGCACGTTGTCTAAAAATTGAAAATCGGCCATAGTTTCGTCAATTCTTTAACCGTTTTCAAACAAATTACATTTTTGGAATCCCTGAATCTTTTCTGAGACAATGGCTATCTCACATTTTTCAATTTCGAACACTCGTCTATGACTTTTATCGTTCGAAAATTGAAAACATGTTGTTTACGAGACAATTTTTGTCATTTTTCAAAATTTTCAAATTTGACCTACATTTTTGGATACCTGAAGTCCATCCGATTCCAGTAATATAAGTTTCATTCCGAGTTATCGCCCTTTATTTTTCGATTTTTTTCGAATTTTCTTCCCATTTTGTCAGCTCGGGTTTCGTTTTATGGTAGAATTGACGTTTCTGAAACTTCTGGAACATGACGTTATAGTCCAATACCAACGTATAAAGCAATTTCGACAAGAATCCTTAAACCGGAAGTGGTCGAAATAATGTGCAATATTTTGAAAAAAATGCAAAAAATGGATATTTTGGGGAAAAACGCGATTTCTCCGCCCGATATCAATGGATTAAAGAAATTAGGGTACCATTGGACTGCACTAGGATTGTGCTATCGTATGATACCCCATTCATACGGATACGATGAGCAGGCAGCAAAATATGGCACGCTGAAAATCAAGTATTTTGTGATTTGGAGCGTTTTTGGACGCCTGTATCTCGAAAACTTAACCGCAACTTTTTTGGTAATTTTTTCTATCGAGAGTCCTTTCGGAGGTATTTTGCATGAAGCCACCCAATAAGACTTTGAAATATCTGGAATAGGTGAAATAACGGACTGAAAATCGAAAAAAGTCGAAAAATCGTGAAATTTTGGAAAATGCTCTGCTATTTTTTTATTTTAAGAGATTTTCAAAAAAAGATTGTATATTCAGATAGCTGACCTAATTACGATTCTAATGATGTATAATATGTATGTAGTTATTGAAATTTAATTTTCGATATTTTAAATTTTTTGCATTTTTGGCACTTTTGAACCTAGGATTTCTCAGGGGCATGTTATCTGATCAGATAATGTAATATATCATTACAGAGCCCTGTGGCTATTCTAGTGCCCAAACCGGTTATCAAAACTATACCGACAATAATAACCATACCGGAAGTATTCAAAAAATGAAAAAAAAGGTTAAAAACATTGTCGCACTTGCGAAAAACTTGATTTCTCCCTTAGGTAATGGCGGACCAAAAGAACTAAAGTGTCGGTGGATAGCCCTATTAATGGACCATCACATGGTATCTAAATAATACGATATCGATGGTAAGAAAATAAATTATTGTATGCAAAATCTAGTATTTTCCGATTTTTTAACATTCTGAGACGCCCTTTTCTCGAAAACGACACCGCAGATTTTTCTTAAACTTTTCTTACTCAAAGTCCTATCGGTTGTCTATATAGTGAATCCAAAATGAAAAGCATTGAAATAATATAGGTGGTCCAAAAATGGCATCAAACTTTGAAAAAAATTGAAAAATCATTAAATTTTTGTAAACGCTCTTTAATTTATCTTTTTTTCCAAAACTACTCAATGGATGTTTCTGACACTTCTGGTACAGAAAGTTAAGTATCGAAAGAACTTCGTAAAGCTATCGCGACAATGATCGTAAAACCGGAAGTAGTCGAAAAAATGTCCGATATTTTGAAAAAAATTATTTTTTTTACGAATACCTTTTTTATTTATGAATATCTTTTGATGGTATTTTACACAGGGTTAAAATATCATCGTACTTGAGCAGAAATGAGAAAAAAAAATTGTCTCGGTAATTAGCGTTAGCCGCCATCGGCTAATTTAGTTTTTCGTACCCAGAAAAATTATTTATTGTTCGATTTGTATAAAACAAAGTTCATATGCTACGTGGTCCCAATTGTAATTTTTTTTGTTACTGTGAAATTTTTCTGTCGGCAACGGAAGTGACGTAATATTAACAAAAACTACAATTTTGACAGTTCGGTACCACTTTTTGAAAGCAAATATTATTTTTTTTCAAAACTGATATAACTAAAAGGATGCACCCTGCAAAGGTGCACAAAATCCTTAGCTCATATTTTTTAATTTCAATTTCATTTTCGGGCAATTTCGAATAAAATGTAAAATAAAGTGTATAATTCAGTTATTTACAATTCATTCAGCGTCTTCATATTTTGAAATATTTATTTGTAATTTTCATAAACTGGTAGCAATAATCCAGACGAAGAGAATGTATGCGAAAATTAGTTTGTAATATGAGCAGTTGCCGAGAAATAAGCAATTTTGCATGCATCACTTTTCACGTTATTTTACCTATAAAAGAGTGAATTATTATTCGATTTGCAATATTTTATTTCCATTTGATGCCTAATGCCAATTTGGAGTAGGTCAAGCCAATTTTACATTTTCACTGTGACCGGAAATGACGTCATTTGGGCAAAAACTGTATTTTTAACCTAAAAAACAAATATTTTATTCAAATGAGTTTGCCTTATAATATTTTTAAAATTATGATATTTGATTCCCATCAACGAATAGAATGAAGCCATACGACCATACAGATACCACAAAATGGTTTCTAACTTGTACGGTTACAGAGCAATAGGCGATCTTCTATAAGTCACTTTTCAAGGTTTTTGGTCTATAAAAGTGTCAATTATTATTCGATTTTTATAATTTTTTTACCATTTGAGGCCTAATGCCATTTATGACTTCTATGAACCAAGTTAACATTTTCAATATCACCGAAAGTAATGTAATTTTTGCAAAAAACGTATTTTTAGCCTTCAAAGCAAACATTTTTTTGACGGGATTTATATTTATTATTCGTTTAACTTTATAACGTCTGACTCTAATGGGCAGTAAGATTGAATCAATACCATCATATTGATATCAAGAAAAGGCTTCTAGCATGTTCCCTTGTCGAATAATAACCAATTTTCCGAGCGTCACTTTTAAGTTTTTTACCTTCTTAATTTCAGTTTATGGGTTATAGGTTAATTATTTATTGCCCGATATGTATAAAACAAAGTTTGTATTTTGTATGTTGCGAATTTTCGAATTATTTTTCACCTATAAAAATTTCTTTCGGCACCGGAAGTGACGTAATTTTGCCATAATTTACAATTTTGACCGGTCTTTTCGCCAGCAAATATTACTTTTACATATGCTAGAGGGTGTCACTGAATCAAAACAACTAAAGTATAGTTTGGTAGCTCAATGGATCGGCTATGGTATAATAAACCTCCTGTATGATTCCCGAAAGCCGGTTCAGTGCTGCTTGCAGGTCTAGTTAGGCTTTCAGACTTTCGTCTGAAAGCCTATTGAGATTACTAAAATTATTATTATTATTATTATTATTATTATTATTATTATTTACCGCGAGGGCCTAGATCTCCATGATCGAAAACAGATATCGATCTGGAATTAGCTTTTCTATTGGGAAACCATGTGGTGGCTACTTGATAAAATATTTTTGAAATTTCTGCGCATACCGGAAGTGACCGAACTTTGTACTTTCTCTAAAAATTGAAAATCGGCTATAGTTTCGTCAATTCTTTATCCATTTTCAAACAAATTACATTTTTGGAATCCCTGGATCTTTTCTGAGAAAATGGCTATCTCACATTTTTCAATTTCGAACATTCGTCTATGACTTTTATAGTTCGAAAATTGAACACATGTTGTTTACGAGACAATTTTTGTTATTTTTCAAAATTTTCAAATTTGACCTACATTTTTGGATACCTGAAGTCCATCCGATTCCAGTAATATAAGTTTCATTCAGAGTTATCGCCCTTTATTTTTCGATTTTTTTCGAATTTTCTTCCCATTTTGTGAGCTCGGGTTTCGTTTTATGGCAGAATTGACGTTTCTGAAACTTCTGGAACATGAAGTTAAAGTCCAATATCAACAGGTAAAGCAATTTCGACAAGACTCCTTAAACCGGAAGTGGTCGAAATAATGTGCAAAATTTGCAAAAAAACGAAAAAAATGGGTGGTTTTGGGAAAAACGTGATTTCTTCGCCCGATATCAACGGATTAAAGGGATTAAGGTATCGTTGGGTTGCATGAAGAATGGACTATCGTATGATACCCAAATCATACAGATACTATGAAAAGGTAGCAAAATATGGCACGCTGAAAATCAAGTATTTTCTGATTTGGAGCGTTTTTGGATGCCTGTATCTCGAAAACTTAACCTACAATTTTTTTTATTTTTTTTCTATCGAGAGTCCTTTTGGAGGTATTTGGCATGAAGCCATCCAATAGGACTTTGAAATGTCTGGAATAGGATAAAAAAGGGACTGAAAATCGAAAAAAGTCGAAAAATCGTGAAATTTTGGAAAATGCTCTACTATTTTTTTATTTTAAGAGATTTTTAAAAAAAGGTTGTATATTCAGATAGCTGACCTAATTACGATTCTAACGATGTATAATATGTATGTAATTATTAAAATTTAATTTTCGATATTTTAAATTTTTTGCATTTTTGGCACTTTTGAACATAGGATTTCTCAGGGGCATTTTATCTGATCAGATAATGTAATATATCATTACAGAGCCCTGTGGCTATTTTAGTGCCCAAACCGGCTATTAGAACTATTCCGACAATAATAACCATACCGGAAGTATTCAAAAAATGAAAAAAAAGAGTAAAAACATTGTCGCACTTGCGAAAAACTTGATTTCTCCCTTAGGTAATAGCGGACCAAAAGAACTAAAGTGTCGCTGGATAGCCCTATTAATGGACCATCATATGGTATCTAAATAATACGATTTCGATGGTAAGGAAATAAATTATTGTATGCCAAAAATCTAGTATTTTCCAATTTTTTAACATTCTGAGACGCCCTTTTCTCGAAAACGACGCCTACGATTTTTCTTAAACTTTTCTTACTCAAAGTCCTGTTAGTTGTCTATATAGGGAATCCAAAATGAAAAGCATTGAAATAATATAAGTGGTCGAAAAATGGCCTCAAACTTTGAAAAAAATTGAAAAATCGTTAAATTTTTTGAAACGCTCTTTAATTTATCTTTTTTTCTAAAACTACTCAATGGATGTTTCTGACACTTTTGGTACAGAAAGTTAAGTATCCAAAGGACTTCGTAAAGCTATCACAACAACGATCGTAAAACCGGAAGTAGTCGAAAAAATGTCCGATATTTCGAAAAAAAATAATTTTTTTACGAAAACCTTTTTTATTTATGAATATTTTTTGATGATATTTTACACAGGGTTAAAATATCATCGTACTTGAGCAGAAATGAGAAAAAAAATTGTCTCGGTAATTTGCGTTAGCCGCCATCGGCTAATTTAGTTTTTCGTACCCAGAAAAATTATTTATTGTTCGATTTGTATAAAACAAAGTTCATATGCACCATGGTCCCAATTGTAATTTTTTTTGTTACGGTGAAATTTTTCTGTCGGCAACGGAAGTGACGTAATATTAACAAAAACTACAATTTTGACAGTTCGGTACCACTTTTTGAAAGCAAATATTATTTTTTTTCAAAACTGATATAACTAAAAGGATGCACCCTGCAAAGGTGCACAAAAACCTTAGCTCATATTTTTTAATTTCAACTTCATTTTCGGGCAATTTCGAATAAAATGTAAAATAAAGTGTAAAATTCAGTTATTTACAATTCATTCAGCGTCTTCATATTTTGAAATATTTATTTGTAATTTTCATAAACTCGTAGCAATAATCCAGACGAAGAGAATGTATGCGAAAATTAGTTTGTAATATGAGCAGTTGCCGAGAAATATGCAATTTTGCATGCATCACTTTTCACGTTATTTTGCCTATAAAAGAGTTAATTATTATTCGATTTGCAATATTTTTTTTCCATTTGATGCCTAATGCCAATTTGGACTAGGTCAAGCCAATTTTACATTTTCACTGTGACCGGAAATGACGTCATTTGGGCAAAAACTGTATTTTTAACCTAAAAAACAAATATTTTATTCAAATGAGTCTGCCTTATAATATTTTTAAAATTATGATATTTGATTCCCATCAACGAATAAAATGAAGCCATACGACCATACAGATACCACAAAATGGTTTCTAACTTGTACGGTTACAGAGAAATAGGCGATCTTCTATAAGTCACTTTTCAAGGTTTTTGGTCTGTAAAACTGTCAATTATTATTCGATTTTTACAATTTATTTACCATTTCATGCCTTATGCTATTTATGACTTCTATGAACCAAGTTAAAATTTTCAATATAACCGGAAGTAATGTAATTTTTGCAAAAAACGTATTTTTAGCCTTTAAAACAAACATTTTTTTGAAGGGATTTATATTTATTATTCGTATAACTTTATAACGTCTGACTCTAATGGGCAGTAAGACTGAATCAATACCATCATATTGATATCAAGAAAAATCTTCTAGCATGTTCCCTTGCCGAATAATAACCAATTTTCCGAGGGTCACTTTTCAGTTTTTTACCTTCTTAATTTCAGTTTATGGGTTATAGGTTAATTATTTATTGTCCGATATTTATAAAAAAAAGTTTGTATTTTGTATGTTGCGAATTTTCGACTTATTTTTCATCTATAAAAATTTCTTTCGGCACCGGAAGTGACATACTTTTGCCATAATTTACAATTTTGACCGGTCTTTTAGCCAGCAAATATTACTTTTACATATGATAGAGGGTGTCACTGAAGCAAAACAACTAAAGTATAGTTTGGTAGCTCAATGGATCGGCTATGGTATAATAAACTTCCTGTATGATTCCTGAAAGCCGGTTCAGTGCTGCTTGCAGGTCTAGTTATTATTATTATTTACCGCGGGGGCCAAGTTCTCCATGATCGAAAGCAGATATCGATCTGAAATCAACTTTTCTTTCGGGAAACCATGTGGTGGCTACTTGATAAAGTATTTTCGAAAATTCTGCGCATACCGGAAGTGGCAGATCTTTGTACGTTGTCAAAAAATGGAAAATTGGCCATAGTTTCGTCAATTATTTACCCATTTTCAAACAAATGACATTTTCGGAAACCCTGAATCTTTTTCGAGCCAATAGCAATCTAAGATTTTGTAATTTCGAAACTTCGTCGCTGACTTCTAGCGTTCGAAAATTGAAAAATTTTGTTTAAGAGACAATTTTTTTCATTTTTCAAAATTTTCAAATTTGACTTATATTTTTGGATACCTTAAGTCCATCCGATTCCAGTAATATAAGTTTCATTCAGAGTTATCGCCCTTTATTTTTCGATTTTTTTCGAATTTTCTACCTATTTTGTGAGCTCGGGTTTCGTTATATGGCCGAATTGGCGAATCTGAAACTTCTAAGGCATGAAGCCAAATGACCATTGCAAGGAATAAAGCAATTTCAACAATGATCCGTAGACCGGAAGTAGTCGAAATAATGTGCAATATTTTGAAAAAATGCAAAAAAATGGATAGTTTTGGGGAAAACGCGATTTCTCCGTCCGATATCAATGGATTAAACAAATTAGGGTACCATTGGACTGCACTAGGATTGTACTATCGTATGATACCCAATTCGTACAGATACTATGATCAGGCAGCAAAATATGGCACGCTGAAAATCAAGTATTTTCTGATTTTTAGCATTTTTGGACGCCTGTATCTCGAAAACTTAACCTACAATTTTTTTAAAATTTTTTCTATTGAGAGTCCTTTTGGAGGTATTTTGCATGAAGCCATCCAATAAGACTTTGAAATGTCTGGAATAGGATAAAAAAGGGACTGAAAATCGAAAAAAGTCGAAAAATCGTGAAATTTTGGAAAATGCTCCACCATTTTTTTATTTTAAGAGATTTTCAAAAAAAGGTTGTATATTCAGATAGCTGACCTAATTACGATTCTAACGATGTATAATATGTATGTGGTTATTGAAATTTAATTTTCGATATTTTAATTTTTTTGCATTTTTGGCACTTTTGAACACCAGATTTCCCAGGGGCACTTTATCTGATCATATAATGTAATACATCATTACAGAGCCCTGTGGCTATTTTAGTGCCCAAACCGGCTATTAAAACTATTCCGACAATAATAACCACACCGGAAGTATTCAAAAAATGAAAAAAAAGGTTAAAAAAATTGTCGCACTTGCGAAAAACTTGATTTCTCCCTTAGGTAATAGCGGACCAAAAGAACTAAAGTGTCGTTGGATAGCCCTATTAATGGACCATCATATGGTATCTAAATAATACGATTTCGATGGTAAGGAAATAAATTATTGTATCCAAAAATCTAGTATTTTCCGATTTTTTAACATTCCGAGACGCCCTTTTCTCGAAAACGACGCCTACGATTTTTCTTAAACTTTCCTTACTCAAAGTCCTATCGGTTGTCTATATAGTGAATCCAAAATGAAAAGCATTGAAATAATGTAGGTGGTCCAAAAATGGCCTCAAACTTTGAAAAAAATTGAAAAATCGTTAAATTTTTGGAAACGGTCTTTAATTTATCTTTTTTTCCAAGACTACTCAATGGATGTTTCTGACACTCCAGGTACGTAAAGTTAAGTATCCAAAGAACTTCGTAAAGCTATCACGACAATGATCGTAAAACCGGAAGTAGTCAAAAAAAAGGTCCGATATTTTGAAAAAAAAATTTTTTTTTACGAAAACCTTTTTCATTTATGAATATTGTTTGATGGTATTTTACACAGGGTTAAAATATCATCCTACTTGAACAGAAATGAGAAAAAAAATTGTCTCGGTAATTTGCGTTAGCCGCCATCGGCTAATTTAGTTTTTCGTACCCAGAACAATTATTTATTGTTCGATTTGTATGAAACAAAGTTCATATGCTCCGTGGTCCCAATTGTAATATTTTTTGTTACGGTGAAATTTTTCTGTCGGCAAAGGAAGTGACGTAATATTAACAAAAACTACAATTTGGACAGTTCTGTACCACTTTTTGAAAGCAAATGTTATTTTTTTCAAAACTGATATAACTAAAAGGATGCACCCTGCAAAGGTGCACAAAATCTTTAGCTCAGATTTTTTAATTCCAATTTCATTTTCGGGCAATTTCGAATAAAATGTAAAATAAAGTGTAAAATTCAGTTATTTACAAATCATTCAGCGTCTTCATATTTTGAAATATTTATTTGTTATTTTCATAAACTCGTAGCATTAATCCAGACGAAGAGAATGTATGGGAAAATTAGTTTGTAATATGAGCAGTTGCCGAGAAATATGCAATTTTGCATGCATCACTTTTCACGTTATTTTGCCTATAAAGGAGGGAATTATTATTAGGCTTTCAGACTTTCGTCTGAAAGCCTATTGAGATTACTAAAATTATTATTATTAGGCTTTCAGACTTTCGTCTGAAAGCCTATTGAGATTACTAAAATTATTATTATTATTATTATTTACCGCGGGGGCCAAGTTCTCCATGATCGAAAGCAGATATCGATCTGAAATCAATTTTTCTTTCGGGAAACCATGTGGTGGCTACTTGATAAAGTATTTTCGAGAATTCTGCGCATACCGGAAGTGGCAGATCTTTGTACGTTGTCAAAAAATTGAAAATTGGCCATAGTTTCGTCAATTATTTACCCATTTTCAAACTAATGACATTTTCGGAAACCCTGAATCTTTTCCGAGCCAATAGCAATCTAAGATTTTGTAAATTCGAAACTTCGTCGCTGACTTCTAGCGTTCGAAAATTGAAAAATTTTGTTTAAGAGACAATTTTTGTCATTTTTCAAAATTTTCAAATTTGACCTACATTTTTGGATACCTGAAGTCCATCCGATTTCAGTAATATAAGTTTCATTCCGAGTTATCGCCCTTTATTTTTCGATTTTTTTCGAATTTTCTTCCCATTTTGTAAGCTCGGGTTTCGTTTTATGGTAGAATTGACGTTTCTGAAACTTCTGGAACGTGAAGTTATAGTCCAATACCAACGTATAAAGCAATTTCGACAAGAATCCTTAAACCGGAAGTGGTCGAAATAATGTGCAATATTTTGAAAAAAATGCAAAAAATGGATATTTTGGGAAAAAACGCGATTTCTCCGCCCGATATCAATGGATTAAAGAAATTAGGGTACCATTGGACTGCACTAGAATTGTGCTATCGTATGATACCCAACTCGTACGGATACGATGAGCAGGCAGCAAAATATGGCACGCTGAAAATCAAATATTTTCTGATTTGGAGCGTTTTTGGACGCCTGTATCTCGAAAACTTAACCGCAACTTTTTTTTTAATTTTTTCTATCGAGAGTCCTTTCGGAGGTATTTTGCATGAAGCCATCCAATAAGACTTTGAAATATCTGGAATAGGTGAAATAACGGACTGAAAATCGAAAAAAGTGGAAAAATCGTGAAATTTTGGAAAATGCTCTACTATTTTTTTATTTTCAGAGATTTTCAAAAAAAGATTGTATATTCAGATAGCTGACCTAATATCGATTCTAACGATGTATAATATGTATGTAGTTATTGAAATTTAATTTTCGATATTTTAAATTTTTTGCATTTTTGGCACTTTTGAACCTAGGATTTCTTAGGGGAATTTTATCTGATCAGATAAT
Source organism: Patella depressa (assembly GCA_948474765.1). Taxonomy (NCBI): domain Eukaryota; kingdom Metazoa; phylum Mollusca; class Gastropoda; family Patellidae; genus Patella; species Patella depressa. The sequence continues at coordinate 5,795,616 of CAOLEZ010000008.1, read as the reverse complement.
GTAATATATCATTACAGAGCCCTGTGGCTATTTTAGTGCCCAAACCGGTTATTAAAACTATACCGACAATAATAACCATACCGGAAGTATTCAAAAAATGAAAAAAAAAGGTTAAAAACATTGTCGCACTTGCGAAAAACTTGATTTCTCCCTTAGGTAATAGCGGACCAAAAGAACTAAAGTGTCGTTGGATAGCCCTATTAATGGACCATCATATGATATCTAAATAATACGATATTGATGGTAAGGAAATAAATTATTGTATGCCAAAAATCTAGTATTTTCCGATTTTTTAACATTCTGAGACGCCCTTTTCTCGAAAACGACACGGCAGATTTTTCTTAAACTTTTCTTACTCAAAGTCGTATCGGCTGTCTATATAGTGAATCCAAAATGAAAAGCATTGAAATAATATAGGTGGTCTAAAAATGGCATCAAACTTTGAAAAAAATTGAAAAATCGTTAAATTTTTGTAAACGCTCTTTAATTTATCTTTTTTTCAAAAACTGCTCAATGGATGTTTCTGACACTTCTGGTACAGAAAGTTAAGTATCCAAAGAACTTCGTAAAGCTATCGCGACAATGATCGTAAAACCGGAAGTAGTCGAAAAAATGTCCGATATTTCGAAAAAAAATAATTTTTTTACGAAAATCTTTTTTATTTATGAATATTTTTTGATGATATTTTACACAGGGTTAAAATATCATCGTACTTGAGCAGAAATGAGAAAAAAAATTGTCTCGGTAATTTGCGTTAGCCGCCATCGGCTAATTTAGCTTTTCGTACCCAGAAAAATTATTTATTGTTCGATTTGCATAAAACAAAGTTCATATGCTCCGTGGTCCCAATTGTAATTTTTTTTGTTACGGTGAAATTTTTCTGTCGGCAACGGAAGTGACGTAATATTAACAAAAACTACAATTTTGACAGTTCGGTACCACTTTTTGAAAGCAAATATTATTTTTTTTCAAAACTGATATAACTAAAAGGATGCACCTTGCAAAGGTGCACAAAATCCTTAGCTCATATTTTTGAATTTCAATTTCATTTTCGGGCAATTTCGAATAAAATGTAAAATAAAGTGTAAAATTCAGTTATTTACAATTCATTCAGCGTCTTCATATTTTGAAATATTTATTTGTAATTTTCATAAACTCGTAGCAATAATCCAGACGAAGAGAATGTATGCGAAAATTAGTTTGTAATATGAGCAGTTGCCGAGAAATATGCAATTTTGCATGCATCACTTTTCACGTTATTTTGCCTATACAAGAGTGAATTATTATTCGATTTGCAATATTTTTTTTCCATTTGATGCCTAATGCCAATTTGGACTAGGTCAAGCCAATTTTACATTTTCACTGTGACCGGAAATGACGTCATTTGGGCAAAAACTGTATTTTTAACCTAAAAAAACTAAAATTTTATTCAAATGAGTCTGCCTGATAATATTTTTAAAATTATGATATTTGATTCCCATCAACGAATAGAATAAAGCCATACGACCATACAGATACCACAAAATGGTTTCTAACTTGTACGGTTTCAGAGAAATAGGCGATCTTCTATAAGTCACTTTTCAAGGTTTTTGGTCTATAAAAGTGTCAATTATTATTCGATTTTTATAATTTTTTTACCATTTGATGCCTTATGCCATTTATGACTTCTATGAACCAAGTTAACATTTTCAATATCACCGGAAGTAATGCAATTTTTGCAAAAAACGTATTTTTAGCCTTCAAAACAAACATTTTTTTGAAGTGATTTATATTCATTATTCGTTTAACTTTATAACGTCTGACTCTAATGGGCAGTAAGATTGAATCAATACCATCATATTGATATCAAGAAAAGGCTTCTAGCATGTTCCCTTGTCGAATAATAATCAATTTTCCCAGGGTCACTTTTAAGTTTTTTACCTTCTTAATTTCAGTTTATGGGTTATAGGTTAATTATTTATTGCCCGATATGTATAAAACAAAGTTTGTATTTTGTATGTTGCGAATTTTCGACTTATTTTTCACCTATAAAAATTTCTTTCGGCACCGGAAGTGACGTAATTTTGCCATAATTTACAATTTTGACCGGTCTTTTCGCCAGCAAATATTACTTTTACATATGATAGAGGGTGTCACTCAAGCAAAACAACTAAAGTATAGTTTGGTAGCTCAATGGATCGGCTATGGTATAATAAACTTCCTGTATGATTCCTGAAAGCCGGTTCAGTGCTGCTTGCAGGTCTAGTTATTATTATTATTATTATTATTATTATTATTTACCGCGAGGGCCTAGATCTCCATGATCGAAAACAGATATCGATCTGGAATTAGCTTTTCTATCTGGAAACCATGTGGTGGCTACTTGATAAAATATTTTTGAAATTTCTGCGCATACCGGAAGTGACCGAACTTTGTACTTTCTCTAAAAATTGAAAATCGGCCATAGTTTCGTCAATTCTTTATCCATTTTCAAACAAATTACATTTTTGGAATCCCTGAATCTTTTCTGAGACAATGGCTATCTCACATTTTTCAATTTCGAACATTCGTCTATGACTTTTATCGTTCGAAAATTGAAAACATGTTGTTTACGAGACAATTTTTGTTATTTTTCAAAATTTTCAAATTTGACCTACATTTTTGGATACCTGAAGTCCATCCGATTCCAGTAATATAAGTTTCATTCAGAGTTATCGCCCTTTATTTTCCGATTTTTTTCGAATTTTCTTCCCATTTTGCGAGCTCGGGTTTCGTTTTATGGTAGAATTGACGTTTATGAAACTTCTGGAACATGAAGTTATAGTCCAATACCAACTGATAAAGCAATTTCGACACGGATCTTCAAACCGGAAGTGGTCGAAATAATGTTCAATATTTTGAAAAAAATGCAAAAAATGGATATTTTGGGGGAAAACGCTATTTCTCTGTCCAATGTCAATGGATTAAACGAATGAAGGTACCGTTTGATGGCACGATTGTTGGACTATCATATGATACCCCATTCATACGGATACTATGAACAGACAGCAAAATATGGCACGCTGAAAATCAAGTATTTTCTGATTTGGAGCGTTTTTGGACGCCTGTATCTCGAAAACTTAACCTGCAATATTTTTTAAATTTTTTCTATCGAGAGTCCTCTGATGGGTATTTGACATGAAGCCATCCAATAGGACTTTGAAATGTCTGGAATAGGATAAAAAAGGGACTGAAAATCGAAAAAAGTCGAAAAATCGTGAAATTTTGGAAAATGCTCTACTATTTTTTTATTTTAAGAGATTTTTAAAAAAAGGTTGTATATTCAGATAGCTGACCTAATTACGATTCTAACGATGTATAATATGTATGTAATTATTAAAATTTAATTTTCTATATTTTAAATTTTTTGCATTTTTGGCACTTTTGAACATAGGATTTCTCAGGGGCATTTTATCTGATCAGATAATGTAATATATCATTACAGAGCCCTGTGGCTATTTTAGTGCCCAAACCGGCTATTAGAACTATTCCGGCAATAATAACCATACCGGAAGTATTCAAAAAATGAAAAAAAAGAGTAAAAACATTGTCGCACTTGCGAAAAACTTGATTTCTCCCTTAGGTAATAGCGGACCAAAAGAACTAAAGTGTCGCTGGATAGCCCTATTAATGGACCATCATATGGTATCTAAATAATACGATTTCGATGGTAAGGAAATAAATTATTGTATGCCAAAAATCTAGTATTTTCCAATTTTTTAACATTCTGAGACGCCCTTTTCTCGAAAACGACGCCTACGATTTTTCTTAAACGTTTCTTACTCAAAGTCCTGTCAGTTGTCTATATAGGGAATCCAAAATGAAAAGCATTGAAATAATATAAGTGGTCGAAAAATGGCCTCAAACTTTGAAAAAAATTGAAAAATCGTTAAATTTTTTGAAACGCTCTTTAATTTATCTTTTTTTCCAAAACTACTCAATGGATGTTTCTGACACTTCTGGTACGTACAGTTAAGTATCCAAAGGACTTCGTAAAGCTATCACAACAACGATCGTAAAACCGGAAGTAGTCGAAAAAATGTCCGATATTTCGAAAAAAATTAATTTTTTTACGAAAACCTTTTTTATTTATGAATATTTTTTGATGATATTTTACACAGGGTTAAAATATCATCGTACTTGAGCAGAAATGAGAAAAAAAATTGTCTCGGTAATTTGCGTTAGCCACCATCGGCTAATTTAGTTTTTCGTACCCAGAAAAATTATTTATTGTTCGATTTGTATAAAACAAAGTTCATATGCACCATGGTCCCAATTGTAATTCTTTTTGTTACGGTGAAATTTTTCTGTCGGCAACGGAAGTGACGTAATATTAACAAAAACTACAATTTTGACAGTTCGGTACCACTTTTTGAAAGCAAATATTATTTTTTTTCAAAACTGATATGACTAAAAGGATGCACCCTGCAAAGGTGCACAAAAACCTTAGCTCATATTTTTTAATTTCAACTTCATTTTCGGGCAATTTCGAATAAAATGTAAAATAAAGTGTAAAATTCAGTTATTTACAATTCATTCAGCGTCTTCATATTTTGAAATATTTATTTGTAATTTTCATAAACTCGTAGCAATAATCCAGACGAAGAGAATGTATGCGAAAATTAGTTTGTAATATGAGCAGTTGCCGAGAAATATGCAATTTTGCATGCATCACTTTTCACGTTATTTTGCCTATAAAAGAGTTAATTATTATTCGATTTGCAATATTTTTTTTCCATTTGATGCCTAATGCCAATTTGGACTAGGTCAAGCCAATTTTACATTTTCACTGTGACCGGAAATGACGTCATTTGGGCAAAAACTGTATTTTTAACCTAAAAAATAAATATTTTATTCAAATGAGTCTGCCTTATAATATTTTTAAAATTATGATATTTGATTCCCATCAACGAATAAAATGAAGCCATACGACCATACAGATACCACAAAATGGTTTCTAACTTGTACGGTTACAGAGAAATAGGCGATCTTCTATAAGTCACTTTTCAAGGTTTTTGGTCTGTAAAACTATCAATTATTATTCGATTTTTACAATTTATTTACCATTTCATGCCTTATGCTATTTATGACTTCTATGAACCAAGTTAAAATTTTCAATATCACCGGAAGTGATGAAATTTTTGCAAAAAACGTATTTTTAGCCTTTAAAACAAACATTTTTTTGAAGGGATTTATATTTATTATTCGTTTAACTTTATAACGTCTGACTCTAATGGGCAGTAAGACTGAATCAATACCATCATATTGATATCAAGAAAAATCTTCTAGCATGTTCCCTTGTCGAATAATAACCAATTTTCCGAGGGTCACTTTTCAGTTTTTTACCTTCTTAATTTCAGTTTATGGGTTATAGGTTAATTATTTATTGTCCGATATTTATAAAAAAAAGTTTGTATTTTGTATGTTGCGAATTTTCGACTTATTTTTCATCTATAAAAATTTCTTTCGGCACCGGAAGTGACATACTTTTGCCATAATTTACAATTTTGACCGGTCTTTTAGCCAGCAAATATTACTTTTAGATATGATAGAGGGTGTCACTGAAGCAAAACAACTAAAGTATAGTTTGGTAGCTCAATGGATCGGCTATGGTATAATAAACTTCCTGTATGATTCCTGAAAGCCGGTTCAGTGCTGCTTGCAGGTCTAGTTATTAGGCTTTCAGACTTTCGTCTGAAAGCCTATTGAGATTACTAAAATTATTATTATTAGGCTTTCAGACTTTCGTCTGAAAGCCTATTGAGATTACTAAAATTATTATTATTATTATTATTATTATTATTATTATTATTTACCGCGAGGGCCTAGATCTCCATGATCGAAAACAGATATCGATCTGGAATTAGCTTTTCTATTGGGAAACCATGTGGTGGCTACTTGATAAAATATTTTTGAAATTTCTGCGCATACCGGAAGTGACCGAACTTTGTACTTTCTCTAAAAATTGAAAATCGGCTATAGTTTCGTCAATTCTTTATCCATTTTCAAACAAATTACATTTTTGGAATCCCTGGATCTTTTCTGAGAAAATGGCTATCTCACATTTTTCAATTTCGAACATTCGTCTATGACTTTTATAGTTCGAAAATTGAACACATGTTGTTTACGAGACAATTTTTGTTATTTTTCAAAATTTTCAAATTTGACCTACATTTTTGGATACCTGAAGTCCATCCGATTCCAGTAATATAAGTTTCATTCAGAGTTATCGCCCTTTATTTTTCGATTTTTTTCGAATTTTCTTCCCATTTTGTGAGCTCGGGTTTCGTTTTATGGCAGAATTGACGTTTCTGAAACTTCTGGAACATGAAGTTAAAGTCCAATATCAACAGGTAAAGCAATTTCGACAAGACTCCTTAAACCGGAAGTGGTCGAAATAATGTGCAAAATTTGCAAAAAAACGAAAAAAATGGGTGGTTTTGGGAAAAACGTGATTTCTTCGCCCGATATCAACGGATTAAAGGGATTAAGGTATCGTTGGGTTGCATGAAGAATGGACTATCGTATGATACCCAAATCATACAGATACTATGAAAAGGTAGCAAAATATGGCACGCTGAAAATCAAGTATTTTCTGATTTGGAGCGTTTTTGGATGCCTGTATCTCGAAAACTTAACCTACAATTTTTTTTATTTTTTTTCTATCGAGAGTCCTTTTGGAGGTATTTGGCATGAAGCCATCCAATAGGACTTTGAAATGTCTGGAATAGGATAAAAAAGGGACTGAAAATCGAAAAAAGTCGAAAAATCGTGAAATTTTGGAAAATGCTCTACTATTTTTTTATTTTAAGAGATTTTTAAAAAAAGGTTGTATATTCAGATAGCTGACCTAATTACGATTCTAACGATGTATAATATGTATGTAATTATTAAAATTTAATTTTCGATATTTTAAATTTTTTGCATTTTTGGCACTTTTGAACATAGGATTTCTCAGGGGCATTTTATCTGATCAGATAATGTAATATATCATTACAGAGCCCTGTGGCTATTTTAGTGCCCAAACCGGCTATTAGAACTATTCCGACAATAATAACCATACCGGAAGTATTCAAAAAATGAAAAAAAAGAGTAAAAACATTGTCGCACTTGCGAAAAACTTGATTTCTCCCTTAGGTAATAGCGGACCAAAAGAACTAAAGTGTCGCTGGATAGCCCTATTAATGGACCATCATATGGTATCTAAATAATACGATTTCGATGGTAAGGAAATAAATTATTGTATGCCAAAAATCTAGTATTTTCCAATTTTTTAACATTCTGAGACGCCCTTTTCTCGAAAACGACGCCTACGATTTTTCTTAAACTTTTCTTACTCAAAGTCCTGTTAGTTGTCTATATAGGGAATCCAAAATGAAAAGCATTGAAATAATATAAGTGGTCGAAAAATGGCCTCAAACTTTGAAAAAAATTGAAAAATCGTTAAATTTTTTGAAACGCTCTTTAATTTATCTTTTTTTCTAAAACTACTCAATGGATGTTTCTGACACTTTTGGTACAGAAAGTTAAGTATCCAAAGGACTTCGTAAAGCTATCACAACAACGATCGTAAAACCGGAAGTAGTCGAAAAAATGTCCGATATTTCGAAAAAAAATAATTTTTTACGAAAACCTTTTTTATTTATGAATATTTTTTGATGATATTTTACACAGGGTTAAAATATCATCGTACTTGAGCAGAAATGAGAAAAAAAATTGTCTCGGTAATTTGCGTTAGCCGCCATCGGCTAATTTAGTTTTTCGTACCCAGAAAAATTATTTATTGTTCGATTTGTATAAAACAAAGTTCATATGCACCATGGTCCCAATTGTAATTTTTTTTGTTACGGTGAAATTTTTCTGTCGGCAACGGAAGTGACGTAATATTAACAAAAACTACAATTTTGACAGTTCGGTACCACTTTTTGAAAGCAAATATTATTTTTTTTCAAAACTGATATAACTAAAAGGATGCACCCTGCAAAGGTGCACAAAAACCTTAGCTCATATTTTTTAATTTCAATTTCATTTTCGGGCAATTTCGAATAAAATGTAAAATAAAGTGTAAAATTCAGTTATTTACAATTCATTCAGCGTCTTCATATTTTGAAATATTTATTTGTAATTTTCATAAACTCGTAGCAATAATCCAGACGAAGAGAATGTATGCGAAAATTAGTTTGTAATATGAGCAGTTGCCGAGAAATATGCAATTTTGCATGCATCACTTTTCACGTTATTTTGCCTATAAAAGAGTTAATTATTATTCGATTTGCAATATTTTTTTTCCATTTGATGCCTAATGCCAATTTGGACTAGGTCAAGCCAATTTTACATTTTCACTGTGACCGGAAATGACGTCATTTGGGCAAAAACTGTATTTTTAACCTAAAAAACAAATATTTTATTCAAATGAGTCTGCCTTATAATATTTTTAAAATTATGATATTTGATTCCCATCAACGAATAAAATGAAGCCATACGACCATACAGATACCACAAAATGGTTTCTAACTTGTACGGTTACAGAGAAATAGGCGATCTTCTATAAGTCACTTTTCAAGGTTTTTGGTCTGTAAAACTGTCAATTATTATTCGATTTTTACAATTTATTTACCATTTCATGCCTTATGCTATTTATGACTTCTATGAACCAAGTTAAAATTTTCAATATCACCGGAAGTAATGTAATTTTTGCAAAAAACGTATTTTTAGCCTTTAAAACAAACATTTTTTTGAAGGGATTTATATTTATTATTCGTATAACTTTATAACGTCTGACTCTAATGGGCAGTAAGACTGAATCAATACCATCATATTGATATCAAGAAAAATCTTCTAGCATGTTCCCTTGCCGAATAATAACCAATTTTCCGAGGGTCACTTTTCAGTTTTTTACCTTCTTAATTTCAGTTTATGGGTTATAGGTTAATTATTTATTGTCCGATATTTATAAAAAAAAGTTTGTATTTTGTATGTTGCGAATTTTCGACTTATTTTTCATCTATAAAAATTTCTTTCGGCACCGGAAGTGACATACTTTTGCCATAATTTACAATTTTGACCGGTCTTTTAGCCAGCAAATATTACTTTTACATATGATAGAGGGTGTCACTGAAGCAAAACAACTAAAGTATAGTTTGGTAGCTCAATGGATCGGCTATGGTATAATAAACTTCCTGTATGATTCCTGAAAGCCGGTTCAGTGCTGCTTGCAGGTCTAGTTATTATTATTATTATTATTATTATTATTTACCGCGAGGGCCTAGATCTCCATGATCGAAAACAGATATCGATCTGGAATTAGCTTTTCTATTGGGAAACCATGTGGTGGCTACTTGATAAAATATTTTTGAAATTTCTGCGCATACCGGAAGTGACCGAACTTTGTACTTTCTCTAAAAATTGAAAATCGGCTATAGTTTCGTCAATTCTTTATCCATTTTCAAACAAATTACATTTTTGGAATCCCTGGATCTTTTCTGAGAAAATGGCTATCTCACATTTTTCAATTTCGAACATTCGTCTATGACTTTTATAGTTCGAAAATTGAACACATGTTGTTTACGAGACAATTTTTGTTATTTTTCAAAATTTTCAAATTTGACCTACATTTTTGGATACCTGAAGTCCATCCGATTCCAGTAATATAAGTTTCATTCAGAGTTATCGCCCTTTATTTTTCGATTTTTTTCGAATTTTCTTCCCATTTTGTGAGCTCGGGTTTCGTTTTATGGCAGAATTGACGTTTCTGAAACTTCTGGAACATGAAGTTAAAGTCCAATATCAACAGGTAAAGCAATTTCGACAAGACTCCTTAAACCGGAAGTGGTCGAAATAATGTGCAAAATTTGCAAAAAAAAGAAAAAAATGGGTGGTTTTGGGAAAAACGTGATTTCTTCGCCCGATATCAACGGATTAAAGGGATTAAGGTATCGTTGGGTTGCATGAAGAATGGACTATCGTATGATACCCAAATCATACAGATACTATGAAAAGGTAGCAAAATATGGCACGCTGAAAATCAAGTATTTTCTGATTTGGAGCGTTTTTGGATGCCTGTATCTCGAAAACTTAACCTACAATTTTTTTTATTTTTTTTCTATCGAGAGTCCTTTTGGAGGTATTTGGCATGAAGCCATCCAATAGGACTTTGAAATGTCTGGAATAGGATAAAAAAAGGGACTGAAAATCGAAAAAAGTCGAAAAATCGTGAAATTTTGGAAAATGCTCTACTATTTTTTTATTTTAAGAGATTTTTAAAAAAAGGTTGTATATTCAGATAGCTGACCTAATTACGATTCTAACGATGTATAATATGTATGTAATTATTAAAATTTAATTTTCGATATTTTAAATTTTTTGCATTTTTGGCACTTTTGAACATAGGATTTCTCAGGGGCATTTTATCTGATCAGATAATGTAATATATCATTACAGAGCCCTGTGGCTATTTTAGTGCCCAAACCGGCTATTAGAACTATTCCGACAATAATAACCATACCGGAAGTATTCAAAAAATGAAAAAAAAGAGTAAAAACATTGTCGCACTTGCGAAAAACTTGATTTCTCCCTTAGGTAATAGCGGACCAAAAGAACTAAAGTGTCGCTGGATAGCCCTATTAATGGACCATCATATGGTATCTAAATAATACGATTTCGATGGTAAGGAAATAAATTATTGTATGCCAAAAATCTAGTATTTTCCAATTTTTTAACATTCTGAGACGCCCTTTTCTCGAAAACGACGCCTACGATTTTTCTTAAACTTTTCTTACTCAAAGTCCTGTTAGTTGTCTATATAGGGAATCCAAAATGAAAAGCATTGAAATAATATAAGTGGTCGAAAAATGGCCTCAAACTTTGAAAAAAATTGAAAAATCGTTAAATTTTTTGAAACGCTCTTTAATTTATCTTTTTTTCTAAAACTACTCAATGGATGTTTCTGACACTTTTGGTACAGAAAGTTAAGTATCCAAAGGACTTCGTAAAGCTATCACAACAACGATCGTAAAACCGGAAGTAGTCGAAAAAATGTCCGATATTTCGAAAAAAAATAATTTTTTTACGAAAACCTTTTTTATTTATGAATATTTTTTGATGATATTTTACACAGGGTTAAAATATCATCGTACTTGAGCAGAAATGAGAAAAAAAATTGTCTCGGTAATTTGCGTTAGCCGCCATCGGCTAATTTAGTTTTTCGTACCCAGAAAAATTATTTATTGTTCGATTTGTATAAAACAAAGTTCATATGCACCATGGTCCCAATTGTAATTTTTTTTGTTACGGTGAAATTTTTCTGTCGGCAACGGAAGTGACGTAATATTAACAAAAACTACAATTTTGACAGTTCGGTACCACTTTTTGAAAGCAAATATTATTTTTTTTCAAAACTGATATAACTAAAAGGATGCACCCTGCAAAGGTGCACAAAAACCTTAGCTCATATTTTTTAATTTCAACTTCATTTTCGGGCAATTTCGAATAAAATGTAAAATAAAGTGTAAAATTCAGTTATTTACAATTCATTCAGCGTCTTCATATTTTGAAATATTTATTTGTAATTTTCATAAACTCGTAGCAATAATCCAGACGAAGAGAATGTATGCGAAAATTAGTTTGTAATATGAGCAGTTGCCGAGAAATATGCAATTTTGCATGCATCACTTTTCACGTTATTTTGCCTATAAAAGAGTTAATTATTATTCGATTTGCAATATTTTTTTTCCATTTGATGCCTAATGCCAATTTGGACTAGGTCAAGCCAATTTTACATTTTCACTGTGACCGGAAATGACGTCATTTGGGCAAAAACTGTATTTTTAACCTAAAAAACAAATATTTTATTCAAATGAGTCTGCCTTATAATATTTTTAAAATTATGATATTTGATTCCCATCAACGAATAAAATGAAGCCATACGACCATACAGATACCACAAAATGGTTTCTAACTTGTACGGTTACAGAGAAATAGGCGATCTTCTATAAGTCACTTTTCAAGGTTTTTGGTCTGTAAAACTGTCAATTATTATTCGATTTTTACAATTTATTTACCATTTCATGCCTTATGCTATTTATGACTTCTATGAACCAAGTTAAAATTTTCAATATCACCGGAAGTAATGTAATTTTTGCAAAAAACGTATTTTTAGCCTTTAAAACAAACATTTTTTTGAAGGGATTTATATTTATTATTCGTATAACTTTATAACGTCTGACTCTAATGGGCAGTAAGACTGAATCAATACCATCATATTGATATCAAGAAAAATCTTCTAGCATGTTCCCTTGCCGAATAATAACCAATTTTCCGAGGGTCACTTTTCAGTTTTTTACCTTCTTAATTTCAGTTTATGGGTTATAGGTTAATTATTTATTGTCCGATATTTATAAAAAAAAGTTTGTATTTTGTATGTTGCGAATTTTCGACTTATTTTTCATCTATAAAAATTTCTTTCGGCACCGGAAGTGACATACTTTTGCCATAATTTACAATTTTGACCGGTCTTTTAGCCAGCAAATATTACTTTTACATATGATAGAGGGTGTCACTGAAGCACAACAACTAAAGTATAGTTTGGTAGCTCAATGGATCGGCTATGGTATAATAAACTTCCTGTATGATTCCTGAAAGCCGGTTCAGTGCTGCTTGCAGGTCTAGTTATTATTAGGGTTTCACACTGCGTAGCTTGTGTGAAACACTATTGTTTTTGTTAAAATTATTATTCTTATTATTATTATTATTCAGATTCCAATTTGAATAGATCTCAGCAACTACGTGTCGCATCGTTACGATTTCTTCGGTTTTACTGGGAAAGTGGGTGTGACTTAGAGGATAAAGCTATTTTGAACGTTCTGCGACAATGCGAAATGTCCGAAATCACCAAATTATCGTTTTTTAAAATATTGCAGTAATTTTAACAATAATCATTGAATTTTAACTTTCGATACATTTTGGCATAGCCGGAGACAAGGCACATAGCTACACTACTTTCGATTTTTGATTTTCGGTAAATCTTCAAAGATATTTGGCGCCAAATTTTGAAAATTTAAAATTTTACAAAAAACTTTTTTATTTATGAATATTTTTTAGTCGTATTATGCACAGAATTAAAGGGTCATCTGACTAGTGCAAAAATGTTAAAGAATTTTGTCTCAGTAATTTACCTTGGCCGCCATTGGCTAATTCAGTTTTTAAGTCCTAGATTAATTTTTTATTGTTCGATTTGTATAAAACAAAGTTCATATGCTTCGTTGTATCAATTGTCATTTTTTTTATTACCAAAAGTTTTATCTGTCGGCACCGGAAGTGGCATAATTTTACCAAAAACTACAATTTTGACAGTTATTTTCCTTCTTCGAAAACAAATATTATTTTTTGGAAAAATTATTTGACTCAAAGAGTGTGCCCTTTCAAGGCGCAAAAAATGTAGGAAGCAGTTTTTTTAATTTCGATTTCATTTTCGAGCAAATTCGATTAAGAGGCTAAAAATGGTGTAAAATTGGCCTATTTACAACCTATTCAGGCTTTTCAGATTTTAAAATATTTCTTCGTAACTTTTAAAAACTTGTAGCTATAATCCATACGAAGAAAATGTATGTTAAAATTAGTTTGTAATATAAGCAGTTGCCAAGAAATGGGCAGTTCTGTACAAGTCACTGTTTTCATTATTTTGCCTGTAAAATAGTCAATTATGATTGGATTTTTATAAAAGTGACATCATTTGATTCAAAAAGCACGTAGCGTCATATCAAGTTGATTACAATTTAAAATTGACACCGGAAGTGACATCATTTGGTCAAAAAATGCATTTGAAACTTTTTAAATCAATGTTTTATTCAACCAAGCATAACTTAATATGTATAAATAATTTTAACTTTTGGTTTAAATTCACATATAAACAAAACTCATATGGTCATATAGATATCATAAAATGGTTTCTAACTTGTTCGGTTGCCGAGAAATAGACGGTTTTCTACAGGTCACTTTTGAAGGTTTCGGGGCCATAAATGGGTCAATTATTATTCGATTTTCATAAACGTCACACCATGTTATACCTAATGCCATTTGGGATTTCATACAAGTAATTTAAGATTTTCATTATCACCGGAAGTAACGTCATTTTGGCAAAAACTGTATTTTTAGCCTCTAAAACAGATATTTTATTCAAATGAGTCTGTTTTGAAATCTTTTTCAAAGTATGGTATTTGATGCCAATCAACAAATAGAATGAACCCATACGATCATACAGATACCACAAAATGGTTTCTAACTTGTACGGTTGCAGAGAAATAGCCGATTTTCTACAAGTCACTTTTCAATTTTTTGGTCTTTAAAAGTGGCAATTATTATTCGATTTACATAAAATTTTCACTATATGATATCGTATGCCATTTCTGATTTCATAAGACTAATTGAACATTTGCATTAACACCGGGAGTAATTTAATTTTGTCAAGATCATTTACAAGTAACAAATGTATAAAATGAATTGATATTGCTGGATTTTGTTGATTCTGCGTCCATTTTATTTGTGTGCAATGTTAATTTGGAAACCTGTTTAGTGGTTTCGCTGGTACCGAAAGTGACATATGTTCAAGGGTAACTTGGCACCGGAAGTGACATGTTTAAGGGTAACGTGGCACCAGTGAAACCCGTCATTCCTGCATGCAGGTCTAGTTATTATTATTATTATTATTTACCGCGAGGGCCTAGATCGCCATGATCGAAAACAGATATCGATCTGGAATTAGCTTTTCTACTGGGAAACCATGTGGTGGCTACTTGATAAAATATTTTTGAAATTTCTGCGCATACCGGAAGTGACCGAACTTTGTACTTTCTCTAAAAATTGAAAATCGGCTATAGTTTCGTCAATTCTTTATCCATTTTCAAACAAATTACATTTTTGGAATCCCTGGATCTTTTCTGAGAAAATGGCTATCTCACATTTTTCAATTTCGAACATTCGTCTATGACTTTTATAGTTCGAAAATTGAACACATGTTGTTTACGAGACAATTTTTGTTATTTTTCAAAATTTTCAAATTTGACCTACATTTTTGGATACCTGAAGTCCATCCGATTCCAGTAATATAAGTTTCATTCAGAGTTATCGCCCTTTATTTTTCGATTTTTTTCGAATTTTCTTCCCATTTTGTGAGCTCGGGTTTCGTTTTATGGCAGAATTGACGTTTCTGAAACTTCTGGAACATGAAGTTAAAGTCCAATATCAACAGGTAAAGCAATTTCGACAAGACTCCTTAAACCGGAAGTGGTCGAAATAATGTGCAAAATTTGCAAAAAAAACGAAAAAAATGGGTGGTTTTGGGAAAAACGTGATTTCTTCGCCCGATATCAACGGATTAAAGGGATTAAGGTATCGTTGGGTTGCATGAAGAATGGACTATCGTATGATACCCAAATCATACAGATACTATGAAAAGGTAGCAAAATATGGCACGCTGAAAATCAAGTATTTTCTGATTTGGAGCGTTTTTGGATGCCTGTATCTCGAAAACTTAACCTACAATTTTTTTTATTTTTTTTCTATCGAGAGTCCTTTTGGAGGTATTTGGCATGAAGCCATCCAATAGGACTTTGAAATGTCTGGAATAGGATAAAAAAGGGACTGAAAATCGAAAAAAGTCGAAAAATCGTGAAATTTTGGAAAATGCTCTACTATTTTTTTATTTTAAGAGATTTTTAAAAAAAGGTTGTATATTCAGATAGCTGACCTAATTACGATTCTAACGATGTATAATATGTATGTAATTATTAAAAATTAATTTTCGATATTTTAAATTTTTTGCATTTTTGGCACTTTTGAACATAGGATTTCTCAGGGGCATTTTATCTGATCAGATAATGTAATATATCATTACAGAGCCCTGTGGCTATTTTAGTGCCCAAACCGGCTATTAGAACTATTCCGACAATAATAACCATACCGGAAGTATTCAAAAAATGAAAAAAAAGAGTAAAAACATTGTCGCACTTGCGAAAAACTTGATTTCTCCCTTAGGTAATAGCGGACCAAAAGAACTAAAGTGTCGCTGGATAGCCCTATTAATGGACCATCATATGGTATCTAAATAATACGATTTCGATGGTAAGGAAATAAATTATTGTATGCCAAAAATCTAGTATTTTCCGATTTTTTAACATTCTGAGACGCCCTTTTCTCGAAAACGACGCCTATGATTTTTCTTAAACTTTTCTTACTCAAAGTCCTGTTAGTTGTCTATATAGGGAATCCAAAATGAAAAGCATTGAAATAATATAAGTGGTCGAAAAATGGCCTCAAACTTTGAAAAAAATTGAAAAATCGTTAAATTTTTTGAAACGCTCTTTAATTTATCTTTTTTTCTAAAACTACTCAATGGATGTTTCTGACACTTTTGGTACAGAAAGTTAAGTATCCAAAGGACTTCGTAAAGCTATCACAACAACGATCGTAAAACCGGAAGTAGTCGAAAAAATGTCCGATATTTTGAAAAAAAATAATTTTTTTACGAAAACCTTTTTTATTTATGAATATTTTTTGATGATATTTTACACAGGGTTAAAATATCATCGTACTTGAGCAGAAATGAGAAAAAAAATTGTCTCGGTAATTTGCGTTAGCCGCCATCGGCTAATTTAGTTTTTCGTACCCAGAAAAATTATTTATTGTTCGATTTGTATAAAACAAAGTTCATATGCACCATGGTCCCAATTGTAATTTTTTTTGTTACGGTGAAATTTTTCTGTCGGCAACGGAAGTGACGTAATATTAACAAAAACTACAATTTTGACAGTTCGGTACCACTTTTTGAAAGCAAATATTTTTTTTTTTCAAAACTGATATAACTAAAAGGATGCACCCTGCAAAGGTGCACAAAAACCTTAGCTCATATTTTTTTAATTTCAACTTCATTTTCGGGCAATTTCGAATAAAATGTAAAATAAAGTGTAAAATTCAGTTATTTACAATTCATTCAGCGTCTTCATATTTTGAAATATTTATTTGTAATTTTCATAAACTCGTAGCAATAATCCAGACGAAGAGAATGTATGCGAAAATTAGTTTGTAATATGAGCAGTTGCCGAGAAATATGCAATTTTGCATGCATCACTTTTCACGTTATTTTGCCTATAAAAGAGTTAATTATTATTCGATTTGCAATATTTTTTTTCCATTTGATGCCTAATGCCAATTTGGACTAGGTCAAGCCAATTTTACATTTTCACTGTGACCGGAAATGACGTCATTTGGGCAAAAACTGTATTTTTAACCTAAAAAACAAATATTTTATTCAAATGAGTCTGCCTTATAATATTTTTAAAATTATGATATTTGATTCCCATCAACGAATAAAATGAAGCCATACGACCATACAGATACCACAAAATGGTTTCTAACTTGTACGGTTACAGAGAAATAGGCGATCTTCTATAAGTCACTTTTCAAGGTTTTTGGTCTGTAAAACTGTCAATTATTATTCGATTTTTACAATTTATTTACCATTTCATGCCTTATGCTATTTATGACTTCTATGAACCAAGTTAAAATTTTCAATATCACCGGAAGTAATGTAATTTTTGCAAAAAACGTATTTTTAGCCTTTAAAACAAACATTTTTTTGAAGGGATTTATATTTATTATTCGTATAACTTTATAACGTCTGACTCTAATGGGCAGTAAGACTGAATCAATACCATCATATTGATATCAAGAAAAATCTTCTAGCATGTTCCCTTGCCGAATAATAACCAATTTTCCGAGGGTCACTTTTCAGTTTTTTACCTTCTTAATTTCAGTTTATGGGTTATAGGTTAATTATTTATTGTCCGATATTTATAAAAAAAAGTTTGTATTTTGTATGTTGCGAATTTTCGACTTATTTTTCATCTATAAAAATTTCTTTCGGCACCGGAAGTGACATACTTTTGCCATAATTTACAATTTTGACCGGTCTTTTAGCCAGCAAATATTACTTTTACATATGATAGAGGGTGTCACTGAAGCAAAACAACTAAAGTATAGTTTGGTAGCTCAATGGATCGGCTATGGTATAATAAACCTCCTGTATGATTCCTGAAAGCCGGTTCAGTGCTGCTTGCAGGTCTAGTTAGGCTTTCAGACTTTCGTCTGAAAGCCTATTGAGATTACTAAAATTATTATTATTATTATTATTATTATTATTATTATTATTATTATTTACCGCGAGGGCCTAGATCTCCATGATCGAAAACAGATATCGATCTGGAATTAGCTTTTCTATTGGGAAACCATGTGGTGGCTACTTGATAAAATATTTTTGAAATTTCTGCGCATACCGGAAGTGACCGAACTTTGTACTTTCTCTAAAAATTGAAAATCGGCTATAGTTTCGTCAATTCTTTATCCATTTTCAAACAAATTACATTTTTGGAATCCCTGGATCTTTTCTGAGAAAATGGCTATCTCACATTTTTCAATTTCGAACATTCGTCTATGACTTTTATAGTTCGAAAATTGAACACATGTTGTTTACGAGACAATTTTTGTTATTTTTCAAAATTTTCAAATTTGACCTACATTTTTGGATACCTGAAGTCCATCCGATTCCAGTAATATAAGTTTCATTCAGAGTTATCGCCCTTTATTTTTCGATTTTTTTCGAATTTTCTTCCCATTTTGTGAGCTCGGGTTTCGTTTTATGGCAGAATTGACGTTTCTGAAACTTCTGGAACATGAAGTTAAAGTCCAATATCAACAGGTAAAGCAATTTCGACAAGACTCCTTAAACCGGAAGTGGTCGAAATAATGTGCAAAATTTGCAAAAAAACGAAAAAAATGGGTGGTTTTGGGAAAAACGTGATTTCTTCGCCCGATATCAACGGATTAAAGGGATTAAGGTATCGTTTGGTTGCATGAAGAATGGACTATCGTATGATACCCAAATCATACAGATACTATGAAAAGGTAGCAAAATATGGCACGCTGAAAATCAAGTATTTTCTGATTTGGAGCGTTTTTGGATGCCTGTATCTCGAAAACTTAACCTACAATTTTTTTTATTTTTTTTCTATCGAGAGTCCTTTTGGAGGTATTTGGCATGAAGCCATCCAATAGGACTTTGAAATGTCTGGAATAGGATAAAAAAGGGACTGAAAATCGAAAAAAGTCGAAAAATCGTGAAATTTTGGAAAATGCTCTACTATTTTTTTATTTTAAGAGATTTTTAAAAAAAGGTTGTATATTCAGATAGCTGACCTAATTACGATTCTAACGATGTATAATATGTATGTAATTATTAAAATTTAATTTTCGATATTTTAAATTTTTTGCATTTTTGGCACTTTTGAACATAGGATTTCTCAGGGGCATTTTATCTGATCAGATAATGTAATATATCATTACAGAGCCCTGTGGCTATTTTAGTGCCCAAACCGGCTATTAGAACTATTCCGACAATAATAACCATACCGGAAGTATTCAAAAAATGAAAAAAAAGAGTAAAAACATTGTCGCACTTGCGAAAAACTTGATTTCTCCCTTAGGTAATAGCGGACCAAAAGAACTAAAGTGTCGCTGGATAGCCCTATTAATGGACCATCATATGGTATCTAAATAATACGATTTCGATGGTAAGGAAATAAATTATTGTATGCCAAAAATCTAGTATTTTCCAATTTTTTAACATTCTGAGACGCCCTTTTCTCGAAAACGACGCCTACGATTTTTCTTAAACTTTTCTTACTCAAAGTCCTGTTAGTTGTCTATATAGGGAATCCAAAATGAAAAGCATTGAAATAATATAAGTGGTCGAAAAATGGCCTCAAACTTTGAAAAAAATTGAAAAATCGTTAAATTTTTTGAAACGCTCTTTAATTTATCTTTTTTTCTAAAACTACTCAATGGATGTTTCTGACACTTTTGGTACAGAAAGTTAAGTATCCAAAGGACTTCGTAAAGCTATCACAACAACGATCGTAAAACCGGAAGTAGTCGAAAAAATGTCCGATATTTCGAAAAAAAATAATTTTTTTACGAAAACCTTTTTTATTTATGAATATTTTTTGATGATATTTTACACAGGGTTAAAATATCATCGTACTTGAGCAGAAATGAGAAAAAAAATTGTCTCGGTAATTTGCGTTAGCCGCCATCGGCTAATTTAGTTTTTCGTACCCAGAAAAATTATTTATTGTTCGATTTGTATAAAACAAAGTTCATATGCACCATGGTCCCAATTGTAATTTTTTTTGTTACGGTGAAATTTTTCTGTCGGCAACGGAAGTGACGTAATATTAACAAAAACTACAATTTTGACAGTTCGGTACCACTTTTTGAAAGCAAATATTATTTTTTTTCAAAACTGATATAACTAAAAGGATGCACCCTGCAAAGGTGCACAAAAACCTTAGCTCATATTTTTTAATTTCAACTTCATTTTCGGGCAATTTCGAATAAAATGTAAAATAAAGTGTAAAATTCAGTTATTTACAATTCATTCGGCGTCTTCATATTTTGAAATATTTATTTGTAATTTTCATAAACTCGTAGCAATAATCCAGACGAAGAGAATGTATGCGAAAATTAGTTTGTAATATGAGCAGTTGCCGAGAAATATGCAATTTTGCATGCATCACTTTTCACGTTATTTTGCCTATAAAAGAGTTAATTATTATTCGATTTGCAATATTTTTTTTCCATTTGATGCCTAATGCCAATTTGGACTAGGTCAAGCCAATTTTACATTTTCACTGTGACCGGAAATGACGTCATTTGGGCAAAAACTGTATTTTTAACCTAAAAAACAAATATTTTATTCAAATGAGTCTGCCTTATAATATTTTTAAAATTATGATATTTGATTCCCATCAACGAATAAAATGAAGCCATACGACCATACAGATACCACAAAATGGTTTCTAACTTGTACGGTTACAGAGAAATAGGCGATCTTCTATAAGTCACTTTTCAAGGTTTTTGGTCTGTAAAAGTGTCAATTATTATTCGATTTTTACAATTTATTTACCATTTCATGCCTTATGCTATTTATGACTTCTATGAACCAAGTTAAAATTTTCAATATCACCGGAAGTAATGTAATTTTTGCAAAAAACGTATTTTTAGCCTTTAAAACAAACATTTTTTTGAAGGGATTTATATTTATTATTCGTATAACTTTATAACGTCTGACTCTAATGGGCAGTAAGACTGAATCAATACCATCATATTGATATCAAGAAAAATCTTCTAGCATGTTCCCTTGCCGAATAATAACCAATTTTCCGAGGGTCACTTTTCAGTTTTTTACCTTCTTAATTTCAGTTTATGGGTTATAGGTTAATTATTTATTGTCCGATATTTATAAAAAAAAGTTTGTATTTTGTATGTTGCGAATTTTCGACTTATTTTTCATCTATAAAAATTTCTTTCGGCACCGGAAGTGACATACTTTTGCCATAATTTACAATTTTGACCGGTCTTTTAGCCAGCAAATATTACTTTTACATATGATAGAGGGTGTCACTGAAGCAAAACAACTAAAGTATAGTTTGGTAGCTCAATGGATCGGCTATGGTATAATAAACTTCCTGTATGATTCCTGAAAGCCGGTTCAGTGCTGCTTGCAGGTCTAGTTATTATTATTATTATTATTTACCGCGAGGGCCTAGATCTCCATGATCGAAAACAGATATCGATCTGGAATTAGCTTTTCTATCGGGAAACCATGTGGTGGCTACTTGATAAAATATTTTTGATATTTCTGCGCATACCGGAAGTGACCGAACTTTGTACTTTCTCTAAAAATTGAAAATCGGCCATAGTTTCGTCAATTCTTTATCCATTTTCAAACAAATTACATTTTTGGAATCCCTGAATCTTTTCTGAGACAATGGCTATCTCACATTTTTCAATTTCGAACATTCGTCTATGACTTTTATCGTTCGAAAATTGAAAACATGTTGTTTACGAGACAATTTTTGTTATTTTTCAAATTTTCAAATTTGACCTACATTTTTGGATACCTGAAGTCCATCCGATTCCAGTAATATAAGTTTCATTCAGAGTTATCGCCCTTTATTTTCCGATTTTTTTCGAATTTTCTTCCCATTTTGCGAGCTCGGGTTTCGTTTTATTGTAGAATTGACGTTTATGAAACTTCTGGAACATGAAGTTATAGTCCAATACCAACTGATAAAGCAATTTCGACACGGATCTTCAAACCGGAAGTGGTCGAAATAATGTTCAATATTTTGAAAAAAATGCAAAAAATGGATATTTTGGGGGAAAACGCTATTTCTCTGTCCGATATCAATGGATTAAACGAATGAAGGTACCGTTTGATGGCACGATTGTTGGACTATCATATGATACCCCATTCATACGGATACTATGAACAGACAGCAAAATATGGCACGCTGAAAATCAAGTATTTTCTGATTTGGAGCGTTTTTGGACGCCTGTATCTCGAAAACTTAACCTGCAATATTTTTTAAATTTTTTCTATCGAGAGTCCTTTGGGAGGTATTTGACATGAAGCCATCCAATAGGACTTTGAAATGTCTGGAATAGGATAAAAAAGGGACTGAAAATCGAAAAAAGTCGAAAAATCGCGAAATTTTGGAAAATGCTCTACTATTTTTTTATTTTAAGAGATTTTTAAAAAAAGGTTGTATATTCAGATAGCTGACCTAATTACGATTCTAACGATGTATAATATGTATGTAATTATTAAAATTTAATTTTCTATATTTTAATTTTTTTGCATTTTTGGCACTTTTGAACATAGGATTTCTCAGGGGCATTTTATCTGATCAGATAATGTAATATATCATTACAGAGCCCTGTGGCTATTTTAGTGCCCAAACCGGCTATTATAACTATTCCGACAATAATAACCATACCGGAAGTATTCAAAAAATGAAAAAAAAGAGTAAAAACATTGTCGCACTTGCGAAAAACTTGATTTCTCCCTTAGGTAATAGCGGACCAAAAGAACTAAAGTGTCGCTGGATAGCCCTATTAATGGACCATCATATGGTATCTAAATAATACGATTTCGATGGTAAGGAAATAAATTATTGTATGCCAAAAATCTAGTATTTTCCAATTTTTTAACATTCTGAGACGCCCTTTTCTCGAAAACGACGCCTACGATTTTTCTTAAACGTTTCTTACTCAAAGTCCTGTCAGTTGTCTATATAGGGAATCCAAAATGAAAAGCATTGAAATAATATAAGTGGTCGAAAAATGGCCTCAAACTTTGAAAAAAATTGAAAAATCGTTAAATTTTTTGAAACGCTCTTTAATTTATCTTTTTTTCCAAAACTACTCAATGGATGTTTCTGACACTTCTGGTACGTACAGTTAAGTATCCAAAGGACTTCGTAAAGCTATCACAACAACGATCGTAAAACCGGAAGTAGTCGAAAAAATGTCCGATATTTCGAAAAAAATTAATTTTTTTACGAAAACCTTTTTTATTTATGAATATTTTTTGATGATATTTTACACAGGGTTAAAATATCATCGTACTTGAGCAGAAATGAGAAAAAAAATTGTCTCGGTAATTTGCGTTAGCCACCATCGGCTAATTTAGTTTTTCGTACCCAGAAAAATTATTTATTGTTCGATTTGTATAAAACAAAGTTCATATGCACCATGGTCCCAATTGTAATTTTTTTTCTACGGTGAAATTTTTCTGTCGGCAACGGAAGTGACGTAATATTAACAAAAACTACAATTTTGACAGTTCGGTACCACTTTTTGAAAGCAAATATTATTTTTTTTCAAAACTGATATGACTAAAAGGATGCACCCTGCAAAGGTGCACAAAAACCTTAGCTCATATTTTTTAATTTCAACTTCATTTTCGGGCAATTTCGAATAAAATGTAAAATAAAGTGTAAAATTCAGTTATTTACAATTCATTCAGCGTCTTCATATTTTGAAATATTTATTTGTAATTTTCATAAACTCGTAGCAATAATCCAGACGAAGAGAATGTATGCGAAAATTAGTTTGTAATATGAGCAGTTGCCGAGAAATATGCAATTTTGCATGCATCACTTTTCACGTTATTTTGCCTATAAAAGAGTTAATTATTATTCGATTTGCAATATTTTTTTTCCATTTGATGCCTAATGCCAATTTGGACTAGGTCAAGCCAATTTTACATTTTCACTGTGACCGGAAATGACGTCATTTGGGCAAAAACTGTATTTTTAACCTAAAAAATAAATATTTTATTCAAATGAGTCTGCCTTATAATATTTTTAAAATTATGATATTTGATTCCCATCAACGAATAAAATGAAGCCATACGACCATACCACAAAATGGTTTCTAACTTGTACGGTTACAGAGAAATAGGCGATCTTCTATAAGTCACTTTTCAAGGTTTTTGGTCTGTAAAACTGTCAATTATTATTCGATTTTTACAATTTATTTACCATTTCATGCCTTATGCTATTTATGACTTCTATGAACCAAGTTAAAATTTTCAATATCACCGGAAGTAATGTAATTTTTGCAAAAAACGTATTTTTAGCCTTTAAAACAAACATTTTTTTGAAGGGATTTATATTTATTATTCGTTTAACTTTATAACGTCTATCTCTAATGGGCAGTAAGACTGAATCAATACCATCATATTGATATCAAGAAAAATCTTCTAGCATGTTCCCTTGTCGAATAATAACCAATTTTCCGAGGGTCACTTTTCAGTTTTTTACCTTCTTAATTTCAGTTTATGGGTTATAGGTTAATTATTTATTGTCCGATATTTATAAAAAAAAGTTTGTATTTTGTATGTGCGAATTTTCGACTTATTTTTCATCTATAAAAATTTCTTTCGGCACCGGAAGTGACATACTTTTGCCATAATTTACAATTTTGACCGGTCTTTTAGCCAGCAAATATTACTTTTAGATATGATAGAGGGTGTCACTGAAGCAAAACAGCTAAAGTATAGTTTGGTAGCTCAATGGATCGGCTATGGTATAATAAACTTCCTGTATGATTCCTGAAAGCCGGTTCAGTGCTGCTTGCAGGTCTAGTTAGGGTTTCACACTGCGTAGCTTGTGTGAAACACTATTGTTTTTGTTAAAATTATTATTCTTATTATTATTATTATTATTATTATTATTATTATTCAGATTCCAATTTGAATAGATCTCAGCAACTACGTGTCGCATCGTTACGATTTCTTCGGTTTTACTGGGAAAGTGGGTGTGACTTAGAGGATAAAGCTATTTTGAACGTTCTGCGACAATGCGAAATGTCCGAAATCACCGAAGTTATCGTTTTTGAAAATATTGCAGTAATTTTAACAATAATCATTGGATTTTAACTTTCGATACATTTTGGCATAGTCTGAGACAGGGCACATAGGTACGCTACTTTCGATTTTTGATTTTCGGCAAATCTTCGAAGATATTAGGCGCCAAATTTCGAAAATTTAAAATTTTACAAAAAACTTTTTTATTTATGAATATTTTTAGTCGTGTTGTACACAGAATTAAAGAGTCATCTGACTTGCGCAAAAATGTTAAAATTTTTTGTCTCAGTAATTTTCCTTGGCCGCCATTGGCTAATTCAGTATTTCAGTCCTAGATTATTTTTTTATTGTTCGATTTGTATAAAACAAACTTTATATGCTTCGTTGTCTCAATTGTCATTTTTTTTGTTACCAATAGTGTTATCTGTCGGCACCGGAAGTGGCATAATTTTACCAAAAACTACAATTTTGACAGTTTTTTACGATCTTCAAAAACAAATATTATTTTTTTGAAAAATTATATGACTCAAAGAGTGTGTCCTTTCAAGGCGCAAAAAATGGCGGAAGCAGTTTTTTTAATTTCTATTTCATTTTCTAGCAAATTGGATTAAGGGGTGAAAAAAGGCGTAAAATTGACCTATTTACAACCCATTCAGGCTTTTCAGATTTTAAAATATTTTTACATAACTTTTATAAACTTGTAGCTATAATCCATACGAAGAGAATGTATGTAAAAATTAGTTTGTAATATAAGCAGTTGCCGAGAAAAGGGCAGTTTTGCATAAGTCACTGTTTTCGCAATTTTGCCTGTAAAATAGTCAATTATTAATGGATATTCACAAAAGTGACATCATTTGATTCAAAAAGCAAGTGTGCGTTATATCATGTTGATTACTATTTAAAATTGACACCGGAAGTGACGTCATTTAGTCAAAAACTCAATTTTTAACTTTTGAAATCGATATTTTTTTCAACCAAGAATTATGTCACATATAATAATAAAATCAACTTTTGGTTTAAATTCACATATTAACAAAATTCATACGGTCAAAAAGATATCATAAGATTGTTTCTAACTTGTTCGGTTGCCGAGATATAGGCGATTTTCTAAAAGTCACTTTTGAAGGTTTTTGGCCCATAAAAGTGTCAATTATTATTCGATTTTCATAAAATTTTCACCCTTTGAAGCCTAATGTCATAGACGATGTTATAAAATTAATTTAACGTTTTCATTATCACCGGAAGTCACGTCATTTTGGCAAAAACTGTATTTTAAGCCTTCAAAACAGATATTTTATTCAAATGAGTCTGATTTGTAATGTTTATACAATTATGATATTTGATTCCAATCAACAAATAGATTAAACCCATACGGTCATATAAATACCAAAAAATGGTTTCTAACTTGTACGGTTGCCGAGAAATAGACGATTTTCTACACGTCACTTTTCAAGGTTTTTGGTCTATAAAAGTGGCAATTATTATTCGATTTACATAAAATTTTCACCATGAGATGCCTTATGCCATTTCTGATTTCATAAAACTAATGGAACATTTACATTATCACCGGAAGTACTGTAATTTTGTCAGGATCAATTACATGTAACAAATGTATAAAATGAAATGATATTGCTGGATTTGTTTGTTTCTGTTTCCATTTTATTTGATGTGTGCAATGCTTATGTGGAAACCTGTATATTGGTTTCATTGATACCGGAAGTGACATATGTTCAAGGGTAACGTGGCACCGAAAGTGACACAAGTTCAAGTTCAAAGGTAACATGGCACCAGTGAAACCCGTCATTCCTGCATGCAGGTCTAGTTATTATTATTATTATTTACCGCGAGGGCCTAGATCTCCATGACCGAAAA
Source organism: Patella depressa (assembly GCA_948474765.1). Taxonomy (NCBI): domain Eukaryota; kingdom Metazoa; phylum Mollusca; class Gastropoda; family Patellidae; genus Patella; species Patella depressa. Next base: position 5,768,462 of record CAOLEZ010000008.1, on the reverse strand, counting down.
CAGATATCGATCTGGAATTAGCTTTTCTATCGAGAAACCATGTGGTGGCTACTTGATAAAATATTTTTGAAATTTCTGCGCATACCGGAAGTGACCGAACTTTGTACTTTCCCTAAAAATTGAAAATCGGCCATAGTTTCGTCAATTCTTTATCCATTTTCAAACAAATTACATTTTTGGAATCCCTGAAACTTTTCTGAGACAATGGCTATCTCACATTTTTCAATTTCGAACATTCGTCTGTGATTTTTATCGTTCGAAAATTGAAAACATGTTGTTTACGAGACAATTTTTGTTATTTTTCAAAATTTTCAAATTTGACCTACATTTTTGGATACCTGAAGTCCATCCGATTCCAGTAATATAAGTTTCATTCAGAGTTATCGCCCTTTATTTTTCGATTTTTTTCGAATTTTCTTCCCATTTTGTGAGCTCGGGTTTCGTTTTATGGCAGAATTGACGTTTCTGAAACTTCTGGAACATGAAGTTATAGTCCAATACCAACTTATAAAGCAATTTCGACAAGAATCCTTAAACCGGAAGTGGTCGAAATAATGTGCAATATTTTGAAAAAAATGCAAAAAATGGATATTTTTGGGGAAAACGCTATTTCTCCGTCCGATATCAATGGATTAAACGAATGAAGGTATCGTTTGATGGCACGATTGCTGGACTATCATATGATACCCCATTCATATGGATACTATGAACAGACAGCAAAATATGGCACGCTGAAAATCAAGTATTTTCTGATTTGGAGCGTTTTTGGACGCCTGTATCTCGAAAACTTAACCTGCAATTTTTTTTTAATTTTTTCTATCGAGAGTCCTTTTGGAGGTATTTTGCATAAAGCCATCCAATAAGACTTTGAAATGTCTGGAATAGGATAAAAAAGGGACTGAAAATCGAAAAAAGTCGAAAAATCGTGAAATTTTGGAAAATGCTCTACTATTTTTTTATTTTAAGAGATTTTTAAAAAGACGTTGTATATTCAGATAGCTGGCCTAATTACAATTCTAACGATGTATAATATGTATCTAATTATTAAAATTTAATTTTCGATATTTTAAATTTTTTGCATTTTTGGCACTTTTGAACATAGGATTTCTCAGGGGCATTTTATCTGATCAGATAATGTAATATATCATTACAGAGCCCTGTGGCTATTTTAGTGCCCAAACCGGCCATTAAAACTATTTCGACAATAATAACCATACCGGAAGTATTCAAAAAATGAAAAAAAAGAGTAAAAACATTGTCGCACTTGCGAAAAACTTGATTTCTCTCTTAGGTAATAGCGGACCAAAAGAACTAAAGTGTCGCTGGATAGCCCTATTAATGGACCATCATTTTTTTGAAGGGATTTATATTTATTATTCGTTTAACTTTATAACGTCTATCTCTAATGGGCAGTAAGACTGAATCAATACCATCATATTGATATCAAGAAAAATCTTCTAGCATGTTCCCTTGTCGAATAATAACCAATTTTCCGAGGGTCACTTTTCAGTTTTTTACCTTCTTAATTTCAGTTTATGGGTTATAGGTTAATTATTTATTGTCCGATATTTATAAAAAAAAGTTTGTATTTTGTATGTGCGAATTTTCGACTTATTTTTCATCTATAAAAATTTCTTTCGGCACCGGAAGTGACATACTTTTGCCATAATTTACAATTTTGACCGGTCTTTTAGCCAGCAAATATTACTTTTAGATATGATAGAGGGTGTCACTGAAGCAAAACAACTAAAGTATAGTTTGGTAGCTCAATGGATCGGCTATGGTATAATAAACTTCCTGTATGATTCCTGAAAGCCGGTTCAGTGCTGCTTGCAGGTCTAGTTAGGGTTTCACACTGCGTAGCTTGTGTGAAACACTATTGTTTTTGTTAAAATTATTATTCTTATTATTATTATTATTATTATTATTATTATTATTATTCAGATTCCAATTTGAATAGATCTCAGCAACTACGTGTCGCATCGTTACGATTTCTTCGGTTTTACTGGGAAAGTGGGTGTGACTTAGAGGATAAAGCTATTTTGAACGTTCTGCGACAATGCGAAATGTCCGAAATCACCGAAGTTATCGTTTTTGAAAATATTGCAGTAATTTTAACAATAATCATTGGATTTTAACTTTCGATACATTTTGGCATAGTCTGAGACAGGGCACATAGGTACGCTACTTTCGATTTTTGATTTTCGGCAAATCTTCGAAGATATTAGGCGCCAAATTTCGAAAATTTAAAATTTTACTAAAAACTTTTTTATTTATGAATATTTTTAGTCGTGTTGTACACAGAATTAAAGAGTCATCTGACTTGCGCAAAAATGTTAAAATTTTTTGTCTCAGTAATTTTCCTTGGCCGCCATTGGCTAATTCAGTATTTCAGTCCTAGATTATTTTTTTATTGTTCGATTTGTATAAAACAAACTTTATATGCTTCGTTGTCTCAATTGTCATTTTTTTTGTTACCAATAGTGTTATCTGTCGGCACCGGAAGTGGCATAATTTTACCAAAAACTACAATTTTGACAGTTTTTTACGATCTTCAAAAACAAATATTATTTTTTTGAAAAATTATATGACTCAAAGAGTGTGTCCTTTCAAGGCGCAAAAAATGGCGGAAGCAGTTTTTTTAATTTCTATTTCATTTTCTAGCAAATTGGATTAAGGGGTGAAAAAAGGCGTAAAATTGACCTATTTACAACCCATTCAGGCTTTTCAGATTTTAAAATATTTTTACATAACTTTTATAAACTTGTAGCTATAATCCATACGAAGAGAATGTATGTAAAAATTAGTTTGTAATATAAGCAGTTGCCGAGAAAAGGGCAGTTTTGCATAAGTCACTGTTTTCGCAATTTTGCCTGTAAAATAGTCAATTATTAATGGATATTCACAAAAGTGACATCATTTGATTCAAAAAGCAAGTGTGCGTTATATCATGTTGATTACTATTTAAAATTGACACCGGAAGTGACGTCATTTAGTCAAAAACTCAATTTTTAACTTTTGAAATCGATATTTTTTTCAACCAAGAATTATGTCACATATAATAATAAAATCAACTTTTGGTTTAAATTCACATATTAACAAAATTCATACGGTCAAAAAGATATCATAAGATTGTTTCTAACTTGTTCGGTTGCCGAGATATAGGCGATTTTCTAAAAGTCACTTTTGAAGGTTTTTGGCCCATAAAAGTGTCAATTATTATTCGATTTTCATAAAATTTTCACCCTTTGAAGCCTAATGTCATAGACGATGTTATAAAATTAATTTAACGTTTTCATTATCACCGGAAGTCACGTCATTTTGGCAAAAACTGTATTTTAAGCCTTCAAAACAGATATTTTATTCAAATGAGTCTGATTTGTAATGTTTATACAATTATGATATTTGATTCCAATCAACAAATAGATTAAACCCATACGGTCATATAAATACCAAAAAATGGTTTCTAACTTGTACGGTTGCCGAGAAATAGACGATTTTCTACACGTCACTTTTCAAGGTTTTTGGTCTATAAAAGTGGCAATTATTATTCGATTTACATAAAATTTTCACCATGAGATGCCTTATGCCATTTCTGATTTCATAAAACTAATGGAACATTTACATTATCACCGGAAGTACTGTAATTTTGTCAGGATCAATTACATGTAACAAATGTATAAAATGAAATGATATTGCTGGATTTGTTTGTTTCTGTTTCCATTTTATTTGATGTGTGCAATGCTTATGTGGAAACCTGTATATTGGTTTCATTGATACCGGAAGTGACATATGTTCAAGGGTAACGTGGCACCGAAAGTGACACAAGTTCAAGTTCAAAGGTAACATGGCACCAGTGAAACCCGTCATTCCTGCATGCAGGTCTAGTTATTATTATTATTATTTACCGCGAGGGCCTAGATCTCCATGACCGAAAACAGATATCGATCTGGAATTAGCTTTTCTATCGGGAAACCATGTGGTGGCTACTTGATAAAATATTTTTGAAATTTCTGCGCATACCGGAAGTGACCGAACTTTGTACTTTCCCTAAAAATTGAAAATCGGCCATAGTTTCGTCAATTCTTTATCCATTTTCAAACAAATTACATTTTTGGAATCCCTGAAACTTTTCTGAGACAATGGCTATCTCACATTTTTCAATTTCGAACATTCGTCTGTGATTTTTATCGTTCGAAAATTGAAAACATGTTGTTTACGAGACAATTTTTGTTATTTTTCAAAATTTTCAAATTTGACCTACATTTTTGGATACCTGAAGTCCATCCGATTCCAGTAATATAAGTTTCATTCAGAGTTATCGCCCTTTATTTTTCGATTTTTTTCGAATTTTCTTCCCATTTTGTGAGCTCGGGTTTCGTTTTATGGCAGAATTGACGTTTCTGAAACTTCTGGAACATGAAGTTATAGTCCAATACCAACTTATAAAGCAATTTCGACAAGAATCCTTAAACCGGAAGTGGTCGAAATAATGTGCAATATTTTGAAAAAAATGCAAAAAATGGATATTTTTGGGGAAAACGCTATTTCTCCGTCCGATATCAATGGATTAAACGAATGAAGGTATCGTTTGATGGCACGATTGCTGGACTATCATATGATACCCCATTCATATGGATACTATGAACAGACAGCAAAATATGGCACGCTGAAAATCAAGTATTTTCTGATTTGGAGCGTTTTTGGACGCCTGTATCTCGAAAACTTAACCTGCAATTTTTTTTTAATTTTTTCTATCGAGAGTCCTTTTGGAGGTATTTTGCATAAAGCCATCCAATAAGACTTTGAAATGTCTGGAATAGGATAAAAAAGGGACTGAAAATCGAAAAAAGTCGAAAAATCGTGAAATTTTGGAAAATGCTCTACTATTTTTTTATTTTAAGAGATTTTTAAAAAGACGTTGTATATTCAGATAGCTGACCTAATTACAATTCTAACGATGTATAATATGTATCTAATTATTAAAATTTAATTTTCGATATTTTAAATTTTTTGCATTTTTGGCACTTTTGAACATAGGATTTCTCAGGGGCATTTTATCTGATCAGATAATGTAATATATCATTACAGAGCCCTGTGGCTATTTTAGTGCCCAAACCGGCCATTAAAACTATTTCGACAATAATAACCATACCGGAAGTATTCAAAAAATGAAAAAAAAGAGTAAAAACATTGTCGCACTTGCGAAAAACTTGATTTCTCTCTTAGGTAATAGCGGACCAAAAGAACTAAAGTGTCGCTGGATAGCCCTATTAATGGACCATCATATGGTATCTAAATAATACGATTTCGATGGTAAGGAAATAAACTATTGTATGCCAAAAATGTAGTATTTTCCAATTTTTTAACATTCTGAGACGCCTTTTTCTCGAAAACGACGCCTACGATTTTTCTTAAACTTTTCTTACTCAAAGTCCTATCGGTTGTCTATATAGGGAATCCAAAATGAAAAGCATTGAAATAATATAAGTGGTCGAAAAATGGCCTCAAACTTTGAAAAAAATTGAAAAATCGTTAAATTTTTGGAAACGCTCTTTAATTTATCTTTTTTTCCAAAACTACTCAATGGATGTTTCTGACACTTCTGGTACAGAAAGTTAAGTATCCAAAGAACTTCGTAAAGCTATCACAACAACGATCGTAAAATCGGAAGTAGTCGAAAAAATGTCCGATATTTTGAAAAAAAATATTTTTTTTACGAAAACCTTTTTTATTTATGAATATTTTTTGATGATCTTTCACACAGGGTTAAAATATCATCGTACTTGAGCAGAAATAAGAAAAAAAATTGTCTCGGCAATTTGCGTTAGCCGCCATCGGCTAATTTAGTTTTTCGTACCCAGAAAAATTATTTATTGTTCGATTTGTATAAAACAAAGTTCATATGCACCGTGGTCCCAATTGTAATTTTTTTTGTTACGGTAAAGTTTTTCTGTCGGCAACGGAAGTGACGTAATATTAACAAAAACTACAATTTTGACAGTTCGGTACCACATTTTGAAAGCAAATATTATTTTTTTTCAAAACTGATATAACTAAAAGGATGCACCCTGCAAAGGTGCACAAAATCCTTAGCTCATATTTTTTAATTTCAATTTTATTTTCGGGCAATTTCGAATAAAATGTAAAATAAAGTGTAAAATTCAGTTATTTACAATTCATTCAGCGTCTTCATATTTTGAAATATTTATTTGTAATTTTCATAAACTCGTAGCAATAATCCAGACGAAGAGAATGTATGCGAAAATTAGTTTGTAATATGAGCAGTTGCCGAGAAATATGCAATTGTGCATGCATCACTTTTCACGTTATTTTGCCTATAAAAGAGTGAATTATTATTCGATTTGCAATATTTTTTTCCATTTGATGCCTAATGCCAATTTGGACTAGGTCAAGTCAATTTTACATTTTCACTGTGACCGGAAATGACGTCTTTTGGGCAAAAACTGTATTTCTAACCTAAAAAACAAATATTTTATTGAAATGAGTCTGCCTTATAATGTTTTTAAAATTATGATATTTGATTCCCATCAACGAATAGAATGAAGCCATACGACCATACAGATACCACAAAATGGTTTCTAACTTGTACGGTTACAGAGAAATAGGCGATCTTCTATAAGTCACTTTTCAAGGTTTTTGGTCTATAAAAGTGTCAATTATTATTCGATTTTTATAATTTTTTTAACATTTGATGCCTTATGCCATTTATGACTTCTATGAACCAAGTTAACATTTTCAATATCACCGGAAGTAATGTAATTTTTGCAAAAAACGTATTTTTAGCCTTCAAAACAAACATTTTTTTGAAGTGATTTATATTCTTTATTCGTTTAACTTTATAACGTCTGACTCTAATGGGCAGTAAGATTGAATCAATACCATCATATTGATATCAAGAAAAGGCTTCTAGCATGTTCCCTTGTCGAATAATAACCAATTTTCCCAGGGTCACTTTTAAGTTTTTTACCTTCTTAATTTCAGTTTATGGGTTATAGGTTAATTATTTATTGCCCGATATGTATAAAACAAAGTTTGTATTTTGTATGTTGTGAATTTTCGACTTATTTTTCACCTATAAATATTTCTTTCGGCACCGGAAGTGACGTAATTTTGCCATAATTTACAATTTTGACCGGTCTTTTCGCCAGCAAATATTACTTATACATATGATAGAGGGTGTCACTGAAGCAGAACAACTAAAGTATAGTTCGGTAGCTCAATGGATCGGCTATGGTATAATAAACTTCCTGTATGATTCCTGAAAGCCGGTTCAGTGCTGCTTGCAGGTCTAGTTAGGCTTTCAGACTTTCGTCTGAAAGCCTATTGTGATTACTAAAATTATTATTAAGCTTTCATATTACATATGAAAGCTTATTGTTTCTGTTAAAGTTATTATTAAGCTTTCATATTACATATGAAAGCTTATTGTTTCTGTTAAGATTATTATTATTATTTTTTTTTTTTGTGTGTTTTCTGCAAATCGGATTTCTCAGAATCTATCCATAGGATCTTTCTGAAATTTTGACCTACCCCCCCAAAAATGGGGTGCGAACCTTGATTAAATATATTTTCGAAACGTTTTACGAATCCGAAATCACCGAATTTTACGAACGAAAAAAATGACAATGCATAGTCGTAACTTTGTTATTTTTTGACCGATTTTACTAATTCTTTTTTCTTTGAATACCTTTAAAAAAATCATTTTCATCTGCAGTTTCACATTTTCGAATTTCGAAAATTCGTCGATGTGATTTCGAACCGGAAGTTTAGACCAATTTGACAACTTCTTTAATAGTTGTACGATTTTCATGAAATTTAGTATCTAAGTAGATCTTACCGATGTGACTTCAAAAATATAATTAGAAATTTTCTAAGTTATCTCCCCTTGACGAAATTAAGGATCAAAATTTTCAAAAAAATCATCGAAATATAGGTCAGAATGACCTGATTTTTTTTTTGGATACTAGATAAGTAATTACTGATTTGTACACAAAATATGGAGTTTGTCGATCGAACCGGAAGTGCCGCCATATTTAAAAGAGAAAAATCAATAAGGCTTTTTTGCTATTTTACTTACAGACTCGGGAGTTATATTTTCTGAATCCTTGTAGGAAGGCCTAAAAAATGTCGCGAATAGAATTTTGAATTCGGTCACGTGATGGTCACCATTTTGAATTGAAAATGAAAAATAGAAGCAATTTGAAGGGTCGGGACTTTGGAACACAATTACTCTCCTTCTAATTAAGCTAGAATGTTCAAACTTGGTGTAGACGTTCACTAGGTCAATGTTATGATTGAGTTTAAAGATGAGCATTTTCTGCTTAGGGTAAGCAGAGATAAGCATGCTAATTTGTTGATTCTTTAGGGCACGATAACTTCGGTTATAATGAAGGGAGGGCGGTGAAACTTTTGTCAATAGAGAGTCGAATAGCTAGCCTGTTGTGTGAAATCATTGTATTATTTTTTCTAAATATCAGGGATAGCCGAAAAAAAGAGATTGAAAATCCAAAAAGTCGTATTTTTACAATTTGGAGCATGTTTAGAGGTCTTTCTCGTAAAGTCAACATAATATTTTTTGGAAACTTCTTCTACAAAGAGTCTTATTGGTAGTCTTTTATATGAAACCATCGATCAACAGTCCAACATATCAGGAGTAGAAGAACAAAAGGATCGAACATTGAAAATGGCACCCTTTCATTGTTAAGCGAAACATGCAGTGTGGGTGACTACAATATACACATTTAGTCATCGTATAGAGCTTATTCAACAGTATCGAATTCCAACTGCTTAGGGATATTTTACATGCACTCAAATGTGTACACGCGACCTTGGTTTTTCGTCCCATCCGAATGAATAGACAGCTGTGCTTGTCAGGCCCTCCGTTCTGCCTCACTGACAAGGGGAACCACGCCGGGAAATCGAGATGAACTTTCTCCGTGCAGAACTTTCAATTCAGGCGAAAACGTTTATTGCATACGATTAAGCTGGTCAGTTGGAGCTTATTTTCAAAAGTTTTGTAATAATCGGTTGGTAATTAAAGTACCGTGCACATTAAACTGTTAAAACAGAAAATTTCGCCCGGTTGAAATGTTTCTTGCTATAAGTCAGCAATTTTCTGAATTCAGGGAGGCTGAATGGCTGAATGGTTAGCATGTGCGCACTGTATCGTAACGTCTGTCATTGAGTCAATGGGCGTCGTTTCGATCTCCCGGTTGGACGTGACATGAAGTATGATGTCCAACCTCGTGGGTTTTCTCCGTGTCCTTCGGTTTCCTCCCAACGGCTAAAGACCTGTAAGCGCAAGGGGAGTTTTTAAATAAAATTAAAAAACATATGTTATTCCCGAAATGACCTAGTTTGTGTCGAATGGACATTAGGCCGCATTTCTCTCTTTCTCTTTTATTTTTAAAGTTTTGTAATAATCGGTTGGTAATAAAAGGTACTGTAAAAGTGATAAAACAGAAAATTTCGCCCGGTTGTAATGTTTCTCACTTTAAAGTCAGCAATTTGCCGATTTTAAGGGGCAAACGTTTATTGCGAACGCTTAAGCTGGTCAGGGGGAGCTTATTTTTAACAGTTTTGTAATATTCGGTTGATAACTAAAGGTACCGTGCAAATTAAACTGTTACAATAGAAAATTTGGCCCGGTTGAAATGTTTCTCGCTGTAGGTCAGCAATTTGCCGATTTTAGGGAGGTTGCGTGGCTGAATGGTTAGCACGTGCGCTCTGTATCATAACATCTGTCATTGAGTCAACTGGCGTTGTTTCGATTTCTTGGTTGTACGTGACAAGGAGTATGGTCGCCTGTCCAACCTCGTAGGCAGTAACCGCAGCTGCCCGGGTAAAATTTCCCTCATTGCACACTTTATGGCATATGCCCGTCTTCATTAGCCCATTTTAGGAGTAGAACAGTCGGACGTTAAACCCCATTCAATTTCATTTCATTTTCTCTATGTTGCTTATTTATTATAGTGGATAAATATTTTTCTGGTTCTAGCAATTATTTAATTTCTGCATAGAAATCTTGCTTTGGACAGTTTTTTTATTGCAGAGTGCCATTCTTGTTTAAACAAACATGATCCTTTGTTTAAAACATGCTTAAGAAGTCGTCACGATTTCCTACTTATAACCAAACATATTGGAAATATTAGTCTGGCATGATTTTAATCATCCTAATTTCATTGGTCTTATTTAAAATTAAACTTTCATTTAACTATGAACAACCCTTTACGTGTCTCTTTAAAACTATTAAGTACTCTAAAACAGTAGCTCAACCTTTTGGCCTAACCTCATTAATTTACCATTTGGTTGTGAGCGACTTCCTATTCTTCCTATATGACATATTGCACGTGTCTGATTTCAAAGGGGGGTTGGGTGCCTGAATGGTTAGCACGCGCGCCTGTCATTGAGTTAACTAGCGTGTTTTCGAATGCCCGGTTGTACGTGACAAGGAGTAAGGTCGCCTGTCCAACCTGCCATTTTTAATTTTTTTTTCTTATCCTTTTATTTAGGATACTTGATACAATCAATGACACGTGACGATGAATATGAAAGCTTTCATATCTGCATGGGACAGTAGCAGATCTAGTTATTATTTTTTTTTTTGTGTTTTATCCACAAATCGGATTTCTCAGAATCTATCCATAGGATCGTTCTGAAACTTTTACCTATCCCCCCAAAAATGGGTGGTGGCTGTTGATTAAATATATTTTCAAAACGTTTTACGTATCCGAAATCACCGAATTTTACGAACGAATGCATTTGACCTACAATGCTGTAACTTTGTGACTATTTGACCTATTTTGCTAAATCTTTTTTCTTTGAGTACCTTGAGACAATTACTATAAATCTGCAGTTTCAGATTTTCGAATTTCGAAAATTCGTCGCTGTGATTTCGAACCGGAAGTTTAGACCAATTTGACAACTTCTTTAATAGTTGTACGATTTTCATGAAATTTAGTATCTAAGTAGATCTTACCGATGTGACTTCAAAAATATAATTAGAAATTTTCTAAATTATCTCCCCTTGACGAAATTAAGGATCAAAATTTTCAAAAAAATTGTCGAAATATAGGTCAGAATGACCTGATTTTTTTTTTTTGATACTAGATAAGTAATTACTGATTTGTACACAAAATATGGAGTTTGTCGATAGAACCGGAAGTGCCGCCATATTTAAAAGTGAAAAATCAATAAGGCTTTTTTGCTATTTTACTTACAGACTCGGGAGTTATATTTTCTGAATCCTTGATGGAAGGCCTAAAAAATGTCGCGAATAGAATTTTGATTTCGGTCACGTGATGGTCACCATTTTGAATTGAAAATGAAAAATAGAAGCAATTTGAAGGGTCGGGACTTTGGAACACAATTACTCTCCTTCTAATTAAGCTAGAATGTTCAAACTTGGTGTAGACGTTCACTAGGTCAATGTTATGATTGAGTTTAAAGATGAGCATTTTCTGCTTAGGGTAAGCAGAGATAAGCATGCTAATTTGTTGATTCTTTAGGGCACGATAACTTCGGTTATAATGAAGGGAGGGCGGTGAAACTTTTGTCAATAGAGAGTCTAATAGCTAGCCTGTTGTGTGAAATCATTGTATTATTTTTTCTAAATATCATTGATAGCCGAAAAAAAGAGATTGAAAATCCAAAAAGTCGTATTTTTACAATTTGGATCATGTTTAGAGGTCTTTCTCGTAAAGTCAACATAATATTTTTTGGGAACTTCTTCTACAAAGAGTCTTATTGGTAGTCTTTTATATGAAACCATCCATCAACAGTCCAACATATCAGGAGTAGAAGAACAAAAGGATCGAACATTGAAATCGGCACCCTTTCATTGTTAAGCGAAACATGCAGTGTGGGTGACTACAATCTACACATTTAGTCATCGTATAGAGCTTATTCAACAGTATCGAATTCCAGCTGCTTAGGGATATTTTACGTGCACTCCAATGTGTACACGAGACCTTGGTTTTTCTCCCCATCCGAATGACTAGACAGCTGTGCTTGTCAGGCCCTCCGTTCTGCCTCACTGACAAGGGGAACCACGCCGGGAAATCGAGATGAACTTTCTCTGTGCAGAACTTTCAATTCAGGCGAAAACGTTTATTGCATACGATTAAGCTGGTCAGTTGGAGCTTATTTTCAAAAGTTTTGTAATAATCGGTTGGTAATTAAAGTACCGTGCACATTAAACTGTTAAAACAGAAAATTTCGCCCGGTTGAAATGTTTCTTGCTATAAGTCAGCAATTTTCTGAATTCAGGGAGGCTGAATGGCTGAATGGTTAGCATGTGCGCACTGTATCGTAACGTCTGTCATTGAGTCAACGGGCGTCGTTTCGATCTCCAGGTTGCACGTGACATGAAGTATGATGTCCAACCTCGTGGGTTTTCTCCGTGTCCTTCGGTTTCCTCCCAACGGCTAAAGACCTGTAAGCGCAAGGGGAGTTTTTAAATAAAATTAAAAACATATGTTAGTCCCGAAATGACCTAGTTTGTGTCGAATGGACATTAGGCCGCATTTCTCTCTTTCTCTTTTATTTTTAAAGTTTTGTAATAATCGGTTGGTAATCAAAGGTACTGTAAAAGTGATAAAACAGAAAATTTCGCCCGGTTGTAATGTTTCTCACTTTAAAGTCAGCAATTTGCCGATTTTAAGGGGCAAACTTTTATTGCGAACGCTTAAGCTGGTCAGGGGGAGCTTATTTTTAAAAGTTTTGTAATATTAGGTTGATAACTAAAGGTACCGTGCAAATTAAACTGTTACAATAGAAAATTTGGCCCGGTTGAAATGTTTCTCGCTGTAGGTGAGCAATTTGCCGATTTTAGGGAGGTTGCGTGGCTGAATGGTTAGCACGTGCGCTCTGTATCATAACGTCTGTCATTGAGTCAACTGGCGTTGTTTCGATTGCTTGGTTGTACGTGACAAGGAGTATGGTCGCCTGTCCAACCTTGAAGGCCGTAACCGCCGCTGCCCGGGTAAAATTTCCCTCATTGCACACTTTATGGCATATGCCCGTCTTCATTAGCCCATTTTAGGAGCAGAACAGTCGGACGTTAAACCCCATTCAATTTCATTTCATGTTCTCTATGTTGCTTATTTATTATAGTGGATAAATATTTTTCTGGTTCTAGCAATTATTTAATTTCTGCATAGAAATCTTGCTTTGGCCAGTTTTTTTATTGCAGAGTGCCATTCTTGTTTAAACAAACATGATCCTTTGTTTAAAACATGCTTAAGAAGTCGTCACGATTTCCTACTTATAACCAAACAAATTGGAAATATTAGTCTGGCATTATTAAATCCTAATTTTATTGGTCTTATTTAAAATTAAACTTTCATTTAACTATGAACAACCCTTAACGTGTCTCTTTAAAACTATTAAGTACTCTAAAACAGTAGCTCAACCTTTTGACCTAAACTCATTAATTTACCATTTTGTTGTGAGCGACTTCTTATTCTTCCTATATGACATATTGCACGTGTCTGATTTCAAAGGGGGGGTGGGTGGCTGAATGGTTAGCACGCGCGCCTGTCATTGAGTTAACTAGCGTGTTTTCGAATGCCCGGTTGTACGTGACAAGGAGTAAGGTCGCCTGTCCAACCTGCCATTTTTATTTTTTTTCCCGCCATTTTCATTTCATTTTCTCATCCGTCTCATTACAGTAATACAAGTTTCAGTTATTTGCCTTTAGTTTTCAAATTATTGTTATGCCTGGGTGCAATGTTCCATACTATATTTAGACTTGTAACTTCGCGAGTTTTTGACCAATTTTAATAATTTTTTCTTCTTATCCTTTTATTTAGGATACTTGATACAATCAATGACACGTGACGATGAATATGAAAGCTTTCATATCTGCATGGGACAGTAGCAGATCTAGTTATTATTATTTTTTTTTTTTGTGTATTTTCTGCAAATCGGATTTCTCAGAATCTAACCATAGGATCTTTCTGAAACTTTGACCTACCCCCCCGAAAATGGGGTGCGAACCTTGATTAAATATATTTTCAAAACGTTTTTCGAATCCGAAATCACCGAATTTTACGAACGAATGCTTTTGACCTACAATGCTGTAACTTTGTGACTATTTGACCTATTTAATTAATTCTTTTTTCTATGAGTACTTTGAGACATTTACTTCAAATCTGCAATTTTGGATTTTCGAATTTCGAAAATTCGTCGCTGTGATTTCGAACCGGAAGTTTAGACCAACTCGACAACTTCTTTAGTAGTTGTACGATTTTCATGAAATTTAATATGTAAGTAAACCTTAATGATGCGACTTGAAAAAATACTTTAGAATTTTTCTAAATTATCTCCCCTTGGAGAAATTGAGGATCGAAATTTTCAAAAAAATCGACGAAATATAGGTCAAATCATCTTAAATTTTTTTTTAGATACTAGCTACGAGACCACTGATTCGTACACAAAAAATGGAGTTTGTAGCTCAATCCGGAAGTGCCACCATCTTGAAATGTAAAAAACCTCAAACGCCATTTTGCTATTTTACATACAGACACGGGGGTTATATTTTCTGAATCCTTGAAGGGATGGCTATAAAATGTTGGCAGTAGAATTTTGATTTAAGTCAATGGATAGTCACCATATTGAATTGAATATCAGAAATAGTGAAAAATGGACATTAACGGGCATGTAAATTATCAGAACAGACCGTAGTTTGTTGAATTCGTTTCTTATCTTTGAAATTAATACATTTGGGGATAGCCTGGCTCATTGTCGAATTTTTGGTATTTGCAAATTTAAAAATTTCAAATTTCGCCTTTGATGTTTTCCGTGCCGACAAAGTTGTTTTCGCGTGAATAACTCCGATTAACAGCTTGGAAATAATCAAATGGATCGCAGTTTCGCGATTTCGTCTCAAATCTGGGAAATCAATACATTTCTGGTTAGCCTCCTTTCAAAAATGGGTGGTGGCCTTGGAATCAATATATTTTCAAAACGTTTTGCGAATCCAAAATCACCGAAAACAACTGATGAAAAAATTGACCTTGACAGCTGTGTTACTTCGTGATTTTGTGATCTATTTTACTTTTCTGGTTAGCCTCCTTTCAAAAATGGGTGGTGGCCTTGGAATCAATATATTTTCAAAACGTTTTGCGAATCCAAAATCAACGTAAATAACTGATGAAAAAATTGAGCTTTGATGGAAACTATATAGAAAAATAAAAGGAAACATCAACAATATATAGGTCTTGCACACATAGGCTTAGAACTTTGCAGCCAGTCCTCATATTAATTGAAATTGAATAGGTTTGATTTGATATAATTATTTGTTTTCTATTTTAAAACTATCTAAAAAAAAATATTTGTAATTTAGATTAATACTGTTTATATTGTGTACATTTTAACACCTTCATCGATTAATAATGGTTTGCATAGTCATCGTATAGAGATTATTCAACAGTATCGAATTCCAACTGCTTAGGGATATTTTACGAGCACTCCAATGTGTACACCGGACCTTGGTTTTTCGTCCCATCTATATGTTAGTTTGTGTCGAATGGACGTTAAGCCGCATTTATCTTTCTCTTTTATTTTTAAAGTTTTGTAATAATCGGTTGTACTGTACTGTACTGTAAAAGTTATAAAACAGGAAATTTCGCCCGGTAGTAATGTTTCTCACTTTAAAGTCACCAATTTGCTCATTTTAGGGGCAAACGTTTATTGCGAACGATTAAGCTGGTCAGGGGGAGCTTATTTTTAAAAGTTTTGTAATATTCGGTTGATAATTAAAGGTACCGTGCAAATTAAACTGTTAAAATAGAAAATTTCGCCCGGTTGAAATGTTTCTCCTTGTAGGTCGGCAATTTGCCAAATTTAGGGAGGTTGCGTGGCTAAATGGTTAGCACCTGCGCACTGTATCGTAACGTCTGTCATTGAGTCAACTGGCGTTGTTTCGATTGAAATGCCCGGTTGAAATGTTTCTTGCTATAAGTCAGCAATTTATCGATTTTAGGGAGCCTGAATGGCTGTATGGTTAGCATGTGCGCGCTGTATCGTAACGTCTGTCATTGAGTCAACCGGCATCGTTTCGATTTCCAGGTTGCACGTGACATGGAGTATGGTGTCCAACCTCGTGGGTTTTCTCCCACGGCTGATTTCAGATTATTGTTATGACTGGGTGCAATGTTTCATACTATATTTAGATTTGTAACTTCGCGAGTTTTTGACCAATTTTGATAATTTTTTCTTCTTATCCTTTTATTTAGGATACTTGATACAATCAATGACACGTGACGATGAATATGAAAGCTTTCATATCTGCATGGGACAGTAGCAGATCTAGTTATTATTATTATTATTTTTTTTTTGTGTGTATTTTCTGCAAATCGGATTTCTCAGAATCTAACCATAGGATCTTTCTGAAACTTTGACCTACCCCCCCAAAAATGGGGTGCGAACCTTGATTAAATATATTTTCAAAACGTTTTTCGAATCCGAAATCACCGAATTTTACGAACGAATGCTTTTGACCTACAATGCTGTAACTTTGTGACTATTTGACCTATTTAATTAATTCTTTTTTCTATGAGTACTTTGAGACATTTACTTCAAATCTGCAATTTCGGATTTTCGAATTTCGAAAATTCGTCGCTGTGATTTCGAACCGGAAGTTTAGACCAACTCGACAACTTCTTTAGTAGTTGTACGATTTTCATGAAATTTAATATGTAAGTAAACCTTAATGATGCGACTTGAAAAAATACTTTAGAAATTTTCTAAATTATCTCCCCTTGGAGAAATTGAGGATCGAAATTTTCAAAAAAATCGACGAAATATAGGTCAAATCATCTTGATTTTTTTTTTAGGTACTAGCTACGAGACCACTGATTCGTACACAAAAAATGGAGTTTGTAGCTCAATCCGGAAGTGCCACCATCTTGAAATGTAAAAACCTCAAACGCCATTTTGCTATTTTACATACAGACACGGGGGTTATATTTTCTGAATCCTTGAAGGGATGGCTATAAAATGTTGGCAGTAGAATTTTGATTTAAGTCAATGGATAGTCACCATATTGAATTGAATATCAGAAATAGTGAAAAATGGACATTAACGGGCATGTAAATTATCAGAACAGACCGTAGTTTGTTGAATTCGTTTCTTATCTTTGAAATTAATACATTTGGGGATAGCCTGGCTCATTGTCAAATTTTTGGTATTTGCAAATTTCAAAATTTCAAATTTCGCCTTTGATGTTTTCCGTGCCGACAAAGTTGTTTCCGCGTGAATAACTCCCATTAACAGCTTGAAAATGATCAAATGGATCGCAGTTTCGCGATTTCGTCTCAAATCTGGGAAATCAATACATTTCTGGTTAGCCTCCTTTCAAAAATGGGTGGTGGCCTTGGAATCAATATATTTTCAAAACGTTTTGCGAATCCAAAATCACCGAAAACAACTGATGAAAAAATTGACCTTGACAGCTGTGTTACTTCGTGATTTTGAGATCTATTTTACTTTTCTGGTTAGCCTCCTTTCAAAAATGGGTGGTGGCCTTGGAATCAATATATTTTCAAAACGTTTTGCGAATCCAAAATCACCGTAAATAACTGATGAAAAAATTGAGCTTTGATGGAAACTATATTGAAAAATAAAAGGAAACCTCAACAATATATAGGTTTTGCACACATAGGCTTAGAACTTTGCAGCCAGTCCTCATATTAATTGAAATTGAATAGGTTTGATTTGATATAATTATTTGTTTTCTATTTTAAAACTATCTAAAAAAATATATGTAATCATTTATGTTATTGATTTAGATTAATACTGTTTATATTGTGTACATTTTAACACCTTCATCGATTAATAATGGTTTGCATAGTCATCGTATAGAGATTATTCAACAGTATCGAATTCCAACTGCTTAGGGATATTTTACGTGCACTCCAATGTGTACACCGGACCTTGGTTTTTCGTCCCATCTATATGTTAGTTTGTGTCGAATGGACGTTAAGCCGCATTTATCTCTTTCTCTTTTATTTTTAAAGTTTTGTAATAATCGGTTGTACTGTACTGTACTGTAAAAGTTATAAAACAGAAAATTTCGCCCGGTAGTAATGTTTCTCACTTTAAAGTCACCAATTTGCTCATTTTAGGGGGCAAACGTTTATTGCGAACGATTAAGCTGGTCAGGGGGAGCTTATTTTTAAAAGTTTTGTAAAAATCGGTTGATAATTAAAGGTACCGTGCAAATTAAACTGTTAAAATAGGAAAAAATTCGCCCGGTTGAAATGTTTCTCCTTGTAGGTCAGCAATTTGCCAAATTTAGAAAGGTTGCGTGGCTAAATGGTTAGCACCTGCGCACTGTATCGTAACGTCTGTCATTGAGTCAACTGGCGTTGTTTCGATTGAAATGCCCGGTTGAAATGTTTCTTGCTATAAGTCAGCAATTTATCGATTTTAGGGAGCCTGAATGGCTGTATGGTTAGCATGTGCGCGCTGTATCGTAACGTCTGTCATTGAGTCAACCGGCATCGTTTTGATTTCCAGGTTGCACGTGACATGGAGTATGGTGTCCAACCTCGTGGGTTTTCTCCGTGTCCTTCGGTTTCCTCCCACGGCTGATTTCAGATTATTGTTATGACTGGGTGCAATGTTTCATACTATATTTAGATTTGTAACTTCGCGAGTTTTTGACCAATTTTGATAATTTTTTCTTCTTATCCTTTTATTTAGGATACTTGATACAATCAATGACACGTGACGATGAATATGAAAGCTTTCATATCTGCATGGGACAGTAGCAGATCTAGTTATTTATTATTATTATTTTATTTTTCGGGGGAGCCTATTTCTCAGTGTCTGTAACAGATACAGATCTGGGACGTAATTTTCTATCAGGAAACCATATAGTGGCCATCCCTTCCACTGTATTTGAAACTTCTGCGCAGACCGGAAGTGGCCGAATTTTGTGCGGTGCCAAAAAATTAAAAAACGGCCGTAGATTCGTCAATTCTGTACCTATTTTCATACAAATTACATTTTTGGAAACCCTGAGTCTTTTCTCGGGCGATAGCAGTTGAAAATTTTGCAATTTAGAAACTTCGCTGTTGACTTCTAGCATTCGAAAAATGAAAATATGTTGTTTAAGACACATTTTTTGTTATTTTTCAAAATTTTCAAATTTGACCTACATTTTTGGATACCTGAAGGCAATCCGGTTCCAGTAATATAAGTTTCATTCAGAGTCATCGCCCTTTATTTTTCGATTTTTTTCGAATTTTCTTCACATTTTGTGAGCTTAAGTTTCGTTTTACGGCCGGATCGACGTTTCTGAAATTCCTGGAACATGAAGTAATATGGTCAAACCACCGTTTAAAGTAATTTCAACAACAATCCGTAAACCGGAAGTAGTCGAAATACTATGCGATATTTTGAAAAAAACGTGAAAAATTGGTGTTTTGGGTAAAAACACGATTTTTCCGTCCGATATCAACGGATTAAACAAATTAAGGTATCATTTGGTCGGGCGGTAATTGGACCACTGAATGATACCCAATTCGTACGGATACGATCAGCAGGAAGCAAAATATGGCTCGCTGAAAATCAAGTATTTTCTGATTTGGAGCGTTTTTAGATGCCTGTATCTCGAAAACTGCTCCACAGTTTTTTATGAAACTTTCTCTATCGAGAGACCTTGCAGTAATCTTGTGTACGAAACATTCCATTACGACTTTGAAATATCTGGAAAAGGTGAAATAACGGACTGAAAATCGAAAAAAGTCGAAAAATCGTGAAATTTTGGAAAATGCTCTGCTATTTTTTTATTTTAAGAGATTTTCAAAAAAAAATTGTATATTCAGATAGCTGACCTAATTACGATTCTAACGATGTATAATATGTATGTAGTTATTGAAATTTAATTTTCGATATTTTAAATTTTTTGCATTTTTGGCACTTTTGAACCTAGGATTTCTCAGGGGCATTTTATCTGATCAGATAATGTAATATATCATTACAGAGCCCTGTGGCTATTTTAGTGCCTAAACCGGTTATCAAAACTATATCGACAATAATAACCATACCGGAAGTATTCAAAAAATGTAAAAAAAGGTTAAAAACATTGTCGCACTTGCAAAAAACTTGATTTCTCCCTTAGGTAATAGCGGACCAAAAGAACTAAAGTGTCGTTGGATAGCCCTATTAATGGACCATCATATGATATCTAAATAATACGATATCGATGGTAAGGAAATAAATTATTGTGTGCCAAATATATAGTATCTTCCGATTTTTTAACATTCTGAGACGTCCTTTTCTCGAAAACGACGCCGCAGATTTTTCTTAAACTTTTCTTACTCAAAGTCCTATCGGTTGTCTATATAGTGAATCCAAAATGAAAAGCATTGAAATAATATAAGAGGTCCAAAAATGGCCTCAAACTTTGAAAAAAATTGAAAAATCGTTAAATTTTTGGAAACGCTCTTTAATTTATCTTTTTTTCCAAAACTACTCAATGGATGTTTCTGACACTTCAGGTACAGAAAGTTAAGTATCCAAAGAACTTCGTAAAGCTGTCACGACAATGATTGTAAAACCGGAAGTAGTCGAAAAAATGTCCGATATTTTGAAAATTGTTTTTTTTTTTTTACGAAAACCTTTTTTATTTATGAATATTTTTTGATGGTATTTTACACAGGGTTAAAATATCATCCTACTTGAGCAGAAATGAGAAAAAAAAATTGACTCGGTAATTTGTGTTAGCCGCCATCGGCTAATTTAGTTTTTCGTACCCAGAAAAATTATTTATTGTTCGATTTGTATAAAACAAAGTTCATATGCTCCGTGGTCCCAATTGTATTTTTTTTTGTTACGGTGAAATTTTTCTGTCGGCAGCGGAAGTGACGTAATATTAACAAAAACTACAATTTTGACAGTTCGGTACCACTTTTTGAAAGCAAATACTATTTTTTTTCAAAACTGATATAACTAAATGGATGCACCCTGCAAAGGTGCACAAAATCCTTAGCTCATATTTTTAAATTTCAATTCCATTTTCGGGCAATTTCGAATAAAATGTAAAATAAAGTGTAAAATTCAGTTATTTACAATTCATTCAGCGTCTTCATATTTTGAAATATTTATTTGTAATTTCCATAAACTCGTAGCACTAATCCAGACGAAGAGAATGTATGCGAAAATTAGTTTGTAATATGAGCAGTTGCCGAGAAATATGCAATTTTGCATGCATCACTTTTCACGTTATTTTGCCTATGCAAGAGTGAATTATTATTCGATTTGCAATATTTTTTTCCCATTTGATGCCTAATGCCAATTTGGACTAGGTCAAGCCAATTTTACATTTTCACTGTGACCGGAAATGACGTCATTTGGGCAAAAACTGTATTTGTAACCTAAAAAACTAAAATTTTATTCAAATCAGTCTCCCTTATAATATTTTTAAAATTATGATATTTGATTCCCATCAACGAATAGAATGAAGCCATAAGACCATACAGATACCACAAAATGGTTTCTAACTTGTACGTTTACAGAGAAATAGGCGATCTTCTATAAGTCACTTTTCAAGGTTTTTGGTATATAAAAGTGTCAATTATTATTCGATTTTTATAATTTTTTTACCATTTGATACCTTATGCAATTTATGACTTCTATGAACCAAGTTAACATTTTCAATATCACCGGAAGTAATGTAATGTTTGCAAAAAACGTATTTTTAGCCTTCAAAACAAACATTTTTTAGAAGTGATTTATATTCATTATTTGTTTAACTTTATAACGTCTGACTCTAATGGGCAGTAAGAGTGAATCAATACCATCATATTGATATCAAGAAAAGGCTTCTAGCATGTTCCCTTGTCGAATAATAACCAATTTTCCCAGGGTCACCTTTAAGTTTTTTACCTTCTTAATTTCAGTTTATGGGTTATAGGTTAATTATTTATTGCCCGAAATGTATAAAACAACGTTTGGATTTTGTATGTTGCGAATTTTCGACTTATTTTTCACCTATAAAAATTTCTTTCGGCACCGGAAGTCACTTAATTTTGCCATAATTTACAATTTTGACTGATCTTTTCGGCAGCAAATATTACTGTTACATATGATAGAGGGTGTCACTAAAGCAAAACAACCTAAAGTGTAGTTTGGTAGCTCAATGGATCGGCTATGGTATAATAAACTTCCTGTATGATTCCTGAAAGCCGGTTCAGTGCTGCTTGCAGGTCTAGTTATTCTTATTATTTTTTTCCGCGGGAGCCTATTTCTCCATGATCGAAAACAGATATCGATCTGGAACAAACTTTTCTATCGGGAAAACATGTGGTGGCTAGTGCATAAACTATTTTTCAAACTTCTGCGCATACCGGAAGTGGCCGAACTTTGTAGGTTGTCACGATATTGAAAATCGGCCATAATTTCGTCAATTCTTTACCCATTTTTAATCAAATGACATTTTCGGAAACCCCGAATCTTTTGCGAGATAATGGCTATCTCACATTTTTCAATTTCGAACATTTGTCTATGACTTCTATCGTTCGAAAATTGAAAAGACGTTGTTTATGAGACAATTTTTGTTATTTTTCAAAATTTGCAAATTTGACCTACATTTTTGGATTTCTGAAGTCTATGCGATTCCAGTAATATAATTTTCATTCAAAGTTATCGCCCTTTATTTTTCGAATTTTTTCGAATTTTCTGCCCATTTGGTAACCCTTATATTTTTTGGAAAGGATAAAACGATATTTCTGAAACCCCTGAAACATAAAGCCATATTGCCAAACAGCTGCATAAAGCAATTTCAACAACGATTCGTAAACCGGAAGTAGTCGAAATAATGTCTGATTTTTTGAAAAAAACTCAAAAAATGGGGGCTTTGGGAAAAACGTGATTTCTTCGTCCCATATCAACCGATCAAATGGATGAAGGTATCGTTGGATTACATCAGAATTGGAGTATCGTATGATACCCAATTCATACAGATACGATGATCCAGAAGTAAAATATGACACGCTGAAAGTCAAGCATTTTTTGATTTGGAACGTTTTTGGACGCCTTTATCTCAAAAACTACTCCAACGATTTTTCTTAAACTTTATCTATCGATGGTCCTTCCGATAGTCTTTAGCATGGATCCATCCATTAAGACCTTCGTATAATTGGAATAAGACAAAAAAAGGCACTGAAAATTGAAAAAAGTCAAAAAATCTTGAAATTTTGGAAAATCCTCTACTATTTTTATTTTAAGAGATTTTCAAAAAAAAAAATATATATTTAAAAAGCTGACCTAATTACGATTCTAATGATGTATAATATGTATGCATATCGATGGTCCTTCCAATAGTCTTTAGCATGGATCCATCCATTAAGACCTTCGTATAATTGGAATAAGACAAAAAAGGCACTGAAAATTGAAAAAAGTCAAAAAATCGTGAAATTTTGGAAAATGCTCTACTATTTTTTTATTTTAAGAGATTTTCAAAAAAAAAAATATATATTTAAAAAGCTGACCTAATTACGATTCTAATGATGTATAATATGTATGCAGTTATTGAAATTTAATTTTCAATATTTTGACATTTTGACATTTTTAACAATTTTGAACATAGGATTTCTCAGAAGTATTTTATTTGATCGTATAGTGTCGTATATCATTAGAGAGCCTTTGTCCCATGCAAACTCTAAAACTGGATGTGAAAACTACTCGACAATGATTCGTATACCGGAAGTAGTTCAAAAAACGAAGAAAAATGTAAAAAAGATGAAAAAAAATGGAGCTCTTGCCAAAAGTTCGAATTCTCCGTCACATATTAGCGGACCAAAACAATTAAAGTGTCGTTGAATAGTTCCATTAATAGACGATCGTATAACATCTAAATAACACGAATTTGATTCTTAGGAAATAAATTATGGTACGCCGAAAACTAAGTATTTTCCGTTTTGGAGCATTCCGAGACGCCTTTTTTCTCGAAAACGACGCCTACGATTTTTCTTAAACATTTTTTTACTCAGAGTCCTATCGGTGGCCTAGCGTGTGCATTTAATAATAAAAGCGTTGCAATATTATAGGTGGTCCAAAAATGACCTCAATCTTTGAAAAAAGTTGAAAAATCATTAAATTATTGAAAATGCTCTTTTATTTATCTTTTTTTCGAAAACTACTCAATGAATGTTTCTGACATTTCTGGTACAGGAAGTTAAGTATCTAATCAACTTGTTAAAGCTATTCCGACAATGATCGAAAAACCGGAAGTAGTCGAAAAAATCTCCGATATTTTGAATTTTTTTTACATTTTTACAGAAAACTTTTTTATTTAAGAATATTTTTTGATGGTAGTTCACACAGAGTTAAAGTATCACCCTACTTGAGCAGAAATGAGAAAGAATTTTGTCTCAGTAATTTTCTTTAGTCGCCATTGGCTAATTTAGTTTTTCTTACCTAGATTAATTATTTATTGTTCGATTTGTATAAAACAAAGTGCATATACTCCGTGGTCTCAATTCTAATTTTTCTTGTTACCGTGAAATTTTTCTGAACGCAACGGAAGTGGCGTAATATTAACAAAAACTACAATTTTGACAGTTCAGTACCACTTTTTGAAAGCAAATATTATTTTTGTCGAAATCTGATATAGCAAAAAGGATGCGCGCTGTAAAGGGGCACAAATCGTTAACTCAGATCTTTTAATTTCAATTTCGCTTTCGGGCAATTTCGAATAAATGTAAAAAAAAGTGTAACAATCAGTTATTTACAACCCATTCAACGTCTCCATATTTCGAACTATTTATTCGTAACTTTCATAAACTCGTAGTAATAATCCAGACGAGGAGAATGTATGCAAATATAGGTCGTAATATGCAATTTTGCATGCATCACTTTTCACGTTATTTTGCCTATAAAATAGTAAATTATTATCTGATTTTCAATAAAATTTTTTCATTCGATGCCTAATGCCAATTTGGACTAGGTTAAGCCAATTTTACAGTTTCACTGTGACCGAAAATGACGTCATTTTGGCAAAAACTGTATTTTTAACCTAAAAAACAAATATTTTATTAAAATGAGTTTTGTTTATAATATTTTTAAAGTTATGATATTTGAATCCCATCACCGAATAGCATGAACCCATACCATCCTACAGATACCACAAAAAAGTTTCTAACTTGTACGGTTGCCGAGAAATAGACGATTTTCTACAAGTCACTTTTCAAGCTTTTTGGTCTATAAAAGTGTCAATTATTATTCAATTTTCATACAATTTTCACCGTGTGATGCCTTATGCCATTTATGATTGCAATGGTCTGATTTAACATTTCCATTATCACCGGAAGTAATGTCATATTTGCAAAAACGTATTTTTAGACTTCAAAACAAAATTTTACTCCAAAATTAGATTTTGCGCGATCCGACTCAAGATGGCGTGTTCAATGACAAATTTTACGGGACGCTGAAGATCTAGTATTTACCTTTTTGGACTTTTATATGATATCAGAATGATACGAATTCGATGGTTAGGCAATAGATTATGAGATGCCGAAAATGTAGTATTTTCCTCTTTTTTTGGAGCCTTTTAAGACTCTTTTATCTCGAAAACTACTTCTATTTCACTTCTTAAACTTCTGTTACCCCGAGTCCTATCGGTAGTTTAGAGTATAAAGGTAAATTTAAAATCATGGCAATGATATAAAGGACCCTGAAAGCCGATTCAGCACTGCTATGCAGGTCTAGTTATTATTAGGCTTTCAGAAAATTCGTCGCTGTGATTTCGAACCGGAAGTTTACACCAACTCGACAACTTCTTTAGTAGTTGTACGATTTTCATGAAATTTAATATGTAAGTAGACCTTAATGATGCGACTTGAAAAATGACTTTAGAAATTTTCTAACTTATCTCCCCTTGGTGAAATTAAGGATCAAAATTTTCAAAAAAATCGTCAAAATATAGGTCAGAATGACCTAGTTTTTTTTTCGATATTAGACAAGGAATTACTGATTCGTACACAAAATATGGAGTTTGTCGATCGAACCGTAAGTGCCACCATCTTTAAACGTGAAAAATCAATAAGGCTTTTTTGCTATTTTACTTACAGACACGGGAGTTATATTTTCTGAATCCTTGTAGGAAGGCCTAAAAAATGTCGCGAATAGAATTCTGATTTAGGTCAACCGGGAGTCACCATTTTGAATTGAAAATGAAAAATAGAAGCAATTTGAAGGGCCGAGACTTTGGAGCACAATAACTCTCGTTCTAATTAAGCTAGAATGTTCGAACTTGTTGTAGACGTTCACTAGGTCAATGTTATGATTGAGTTCAAAGATGAGCATTTTCTGCTTAGGGTAAATCATTGTATCATTTTTTTTAAATATCAGGGATAGCCGAAAAAAAGAGATTGAAAATCCAAAAAGTCGTATT
This sequence comes from Patella depressa, assembly GCA_948474765.1. NCBI lineage: Eukaryota > Metazoa > Mollusca > Gastropoda > Patellidae > Patella > Patella depressa. Next base: position 5,742,034 of record CAOLEZ010000008.1, on the reverse strand, counting down.
TTTACAATTTGGAGCATGTTTAGAGGTCTTTCTCGTAAAGTCAACATACTATTTTTTGGAGTCCTATTGGTAGTCTTTTATATGAAACCATCGATCAATAGTCCAACATATCAGGAGTAGAAGAACAAAAGGATCAAACATTGAAAACGGCACCCTTTCATTGTTAAGCGAAACACGCAGTGTGGGTGACTACAATCTACGCATTTAGTCATCGTATAGAGTTTATTCAACAGTATCGAATTCCAACTGCAGAGGGATATTTTACGTGCACTGAATGTGTACACGGGACCTTGGTTTTTCGTCCCATCCGAACGACTAGACAGCTGTCCTTGTCAGGCCCTCCGTTCTGCTCACTGACAAGGGGAACCACGCCGGAAAATCGAGATGAACTTTCTCGTTGCAGAACTTTCAATTCAGGCCAAACGTTTATTGCATACGATTAAGCTAGTCAGTTGGGGCTTATTTTCAAAAGTTTTGTAATAATCGGTTGATAATTAAAATACCGTGCGAATTAAACTGTTAAAACAGAAAATTTCGCCCGGTTAAAATGTTTCTTGCTATAAGTCAGCAATTTCCAGATTTTAGGGAGGCTGAATGGTTAGCATACGCGCGCTGTATCGTAACGTCTGTCATTGAGTCAACCGGCGTCGTTTCGATTTCCAAGTTGCACGTGACATGGAGTATGGTGTCCAACCTCGTGGGTTTTCTCCGTGTCCTTCGGTTTCCTCCCACGGCTAAAGACCCGTACGCGCAAGGGAAGTTTATAAATAAAATTAAAAAACATATGTTAGTCCCGAAATGACCTAGTTTGTGTCGAATGGACGTTTAGCCGCATTTCTCTCTTTCTTTTTTTTATTTTTAAAGTTTTGTAATAATCGGTTGGTAATCAAAGATACTGTAAAAGTGATAAAACAGAAAATTTCGCCCAGTTGTAATGTTTCTCACTTTAAAGTCAGTAACTTGCCGATTTTAAGGGGAAAACGTTCATTGCGAACGATTTAGCTGGTCAGGGGGAGCTTATTTTTAAAAGTTTTGTAATATTCGGTTGATAACTAAAGGTACCGTGCAAATTAAACTAATAAAATAGAAGATTTCGTCCGGTTGAAATGTTTCTATCTGTAGGTCAGCAATTTGCCGATTTTAGGGAGGTTGCGTGACTGAATGGTTAGCACGTGCACTGTGTATCATAACGTCTGTCATTCAGTCAACTGGTGTTGTTTCGATTTCTTGGTTGTACGTGACAAGTAGTATGGTCGCCTGTCCAACCTCGTAGGCCGTAACGCCGCTGCCCGGGTAAAATTTCCCTCATTGCACACTTTATGGCGTATGCCCGTCTTCATTAGCCCATTTTAGGAGTAGGACGTTAAACCCCATTCAATTTGATTTCATTTTCTCTATGTTGCTTATTTATTATAGTGGATAAATGTTTTTCTGGTTCTATTAATTATTTCATTTCTGCATAGAAATCTTGCTTTGACCAGTTTTTTTTTATTGCAAAGTGCCATTCTTGTATATTGCAGTCTATGACCCTTTGTTTAAAACATGCTTAAGAAGTTGTCACGATTTCCTACTTATAACCAAACATATTGGAAACCATAATTATATAACATATCTCTAATTTTGGAAGCCCGATTACAGCTATACAAGTTTAGGTTATTTCCCTTTAGTTTAAAGATTATTTTTTTGCCCGGGTGCAATGTTTCTCACTACATTTAAATTTGTAACTTTGTGAGTTTTGACCGATTTTGATAATTATGTCTTTATAATTTTCCAAATTTACATATTTAACGTAAATATTCAAACAATTGGGATCAACCTGATTCAAATTTTTTTTTAGTTTTGTTCAAAGTTATCTCATTTAATTTTTCTATGTTTTCTTACCATTTTCATTTCATTTTTCTGAAAGTTTTGAAGTAGGAAGTCATCCCGATTACAGCAACACAAGTATCAGTTATTTCCCTTTAGTTTTCAGATTATGCAATGTTTCATACTATATTTAGACTTGTAACTTCGCAAGTTTTTGACCAATTTTGATAGTTTGTTATTCTTATCCTTTCATTTGAGATACTTGATATAATCGATGACACGTGACGATGAATATGAAAGCTTTCATATCTGCATGGGACAGTAGCAGATCTAGTTAAGCTTTCATATGTATTACATATGAAAGCTTATTGTTTCTGTTAAAGTTATTATTATTATTTTTTTTTTTTTGTGTTTTCTGCAAATCGGATTTCTCAGAATCTATCCATAGGATCTTTCTGAAATTTTGACCTACCCCCCCAAAAATGGGGTGCGAACCTTGATTAAATGTATTTTCAAAACGTTTTACGAATCCGAAATCACCGAATTTTACGAACGAATGCATTTGACCTACAATGCTGTAACTTTGTGACTATTTGATCTATTTTACTAATTCTTTTTTCTTTGAGTATCCTAAGACATTTACTTCAAATCTGCAATTTCGGATTTTCGAATTTCGAAAATTCGTCGCTGTGATTTCGAACCGGAAGTTTACAACAACTCGACAACTTCTTTAGTAGTTGTACGATTTTCATGAAATTTAATATGTAAGTAGACCTTAATGATGCGACTTGAAAAATGACTTTAGAAATTTTCTAACTTATCTCCCCTTGGTGAAATTAAGGATCAAAGTTTTCAAAAAAATCGTCGAAATATAGGTCAGAATGACCTAGTTTTTTTTCGATACTAGACAAGGAATTACTGATTCGTACACAAAATATGGAGTTTGTCGATCGAACCGGAAGTGCCACCATCTTTAAACGTGAAAAATCAATAAGGCTTTTTTGCTATTTTACTTACAGACTCGGGAGTTATATTTTCTGAATCCTTGTAGGAAGGCCTAAAAAATGTCGCGAATAGAATTCTGATTTAGGTCAACCGGGAGTCACCATTTTGAATTGAAAATGAAAAATAGAAGCAATTTGAAGGGCCGAGACTTTGGAGCACAATAACTCTCATTCTAATTAAGCTAGAATGTTCAAACTTGTTGTAGGCGTTCACTAGGTCAATGTTATGATTGAGTTCAAAGATGAGCATTTTCTGCTTAGGGTAAGCAGAGATAAGCATGCTGATTTGTTGATTCTTTAGGGCACGATAACTTCGGTTATAAAGAAGGGAGGGCGGTGAAACTTTTGTCAATAGAGAGTCTAATAGCTAACCTGTTGTGTGAAATCATTGTATCATTTTTTTAAATATCAGGGATAGCCGAAAAAAAGAGATTGAAAATCCAAAAAGTCGTATTTTTACAATTTGGAGCATGTTTAGAGGTCTTTCTCGTAAAGTCAACATACTATTTTTGGGGAACTTCTTCTACAAAGAGTCTTATTGGTAGTCTTTTATATGAAACCATCGATCAACAGTCCAACATATCAGGAGTAGAAGAACAAAAGGATCGAACATTGAAAACGGCACCCTTTCTCATTGTTAAGCGAAACATGCAGTGTGGGTGACTACAATCTACGCATTTAGTCATCGTATAGAGTTTATTCAACAGTATCGAATTCCAACTGCTTAGGGATATTTTACGTGCACTCCAATGTGTACACGGGACCTTGGTTTATCGTCCCATCCGAAGGACTAGACAGCTGTGCTTGTCAGGCCCTCCGTTCTGCCTCACTGACAAGGGGAACCACGCCGGGAAATCGAGATGAACTTTTTCCGTGCAGAACTTTCAATTCAGGCAAAATGTTTATTGCATACGATTAAGCTGGTCAGTTGGAGCTTATTTTCAAAAGTTTTGTAATAATCGGTTGGTAATTAAAGTACCGTGCACATTAAACTGTTAAAACAGAAAATTTCGCCCGGTTGAAATGTTTCTTGCTATAAGTCAGCAATTTTCCGAATTCAGGGAGGCTGGATGGCTGAATGGTTAGCATGTGCTCGCTGTATCGTAACGTTTGTCATTGAGTCAACGGGCGTCGTTTCGATCTCCAGGTTGCACGTGACATGGTGTATGATGTCCAACCTTGTGGGTTTTCTCCGTGTTCTTCGGTTTCCTCCCAACGGCTAAAGACCAGTACGTGCAAGGGGAGTTTTTAAATAAAATTAAAAAACATATGTTAGTCCCGAAATGACCTAGTTTGTGTCGAATTGACGTTAGGCCGCATTTCTCTCTTTCTCTTTTTAAAGTTTTGTCATAATCGGTTGGTAATCAAAGGTACTGTTAAAGTGATAAAACAGAAAATTTGGCCCGGTTGTAATGTTTCTCACTTTAAAGTCAGCAATTTGTCGATTTTAAGGGGCAAACGTTTATTGCGAACGATTAAGCTGGTCAGGGGGAGCTTATTTTGAAAAGTTTTGTAATATTCGGTTGATAACTAAAGGTACCGTGCAAATTAAACTGTTAAAATAGAAAATTTGGCCCGGTTGAAATGTTTCTCGCTGTAGGTCAGCAATTTGCCGATTTTAGGGAGGTTGCGTGGCTGAATGGTTAGCACGTGCGCTCTGTATCATAACGTCTGTCATTGAGTCAACTGGCCTTGTTTCGATTTCTTGGTTGTACGTGCCAAGGAGTATGGTCGCCTTACCAACCTCGTAGGCCGTAACGCCGCTGCCCGGGTAAAATTTCCCTCATTGCACACTTTATGGCGTATGCCCGTCTTCATTAGCCCATTGTAGGAGCAGAACAGTAGGACGTTAAACCCCATTCAATTTCATTTCTTTTTCTCTATGTTGCTTATTTATTAAAGTGGATAAATATTTTTCTGGTTCTAGCAATTATTTAATTTCTGCATAGAAATCTCTGGCCAGTTTCTTTTATTGCAGAGTGCCATTCTTGTATATTGCAGTCTATGACCCTTTGTTTAAAACATGCTTAAGAAGTCGTCACGATTTCCTACTTATAACCAAACATATTGGAAACCATAATTATATAACATATCTTGGAAGCCCGATTACAGCTATACAAGTTTCAGTTATTTCCCTTTAGTTTAAAGATTATTTTTTTGCCCGGGTGCAATGTTTCTCACTACATTTAAATTTGTAACTTTGTGAGTTTTTGACCGATTTTGATATTATGTCTTTATAATTTTCCAAATCTAAATATTTAACGTACATATTCAAACAGTTGAGTTCAACCTGATTCAAAAAGTTTTAGTTTTGTTCAAAGTTATCTCATTTCATTTTTCGATGTTTTCTTACCATTTTCATTTCATTTTTCTGAAACAGGTCAATTCAGGAAAAGTATAACTACGGGTTCTGTCCACCTTCTCTCGTCTACGGCCACACCACGTTGAAAACACCAGTTCTCGTCAGATCACTGAAGTTAAGCAACGTCGGGTGCTGTAGACGCCTTTTTAAAACCGACACCCCCCCCCCAAAAAAAAAAATCAATAAGCGGGTCAACTCAGGTAAGTATAACTACGGGTTCTGTCCACCTTCTCTCGTCTACGGCCACACCACGTTGAAAACACCAGTTCTCGTCCGATCACTGAAGTTAAGCAACGTCGGGCCCGATCAGTACTTGGATGGGTGACCGCCTGGGAACACCGGGTGCTGTAGACGCCCTTTTAAAACCGACAAAACCCCCCAAAAAATCAATAAGCGGGTCAATTCAAGTAAGTATAACTACGGGTTCTGTCCACCTTCTCTCGTCTACGGCCATACCATGTTGAAAACACCAGTTCTCGTCCGATCACTGAAGTTAAGCAACGTCGGGCCCGGTTAGTACTTGGATGGGTGACCGCCTGGGAACACCGGTGCTGTAGACGCCTTTTTGCCCCTAAACTCATTAATTTACCATTATGTTGTGAGCGGCTTGTTATTGCACGTTTCTGATTTCAAAGAGGGGTTGGGCGGCTGAATGGTTAGCACGCGCGCCTGCCATTGAGTTAACTAGCGTGTTTTCGAATGCCCGGTTGTACGTGACAAGGAGTAAGGTCGCCTGTCCAACCTGCCATTTTTAATTTTTTTCCAGCAATTTTCAATTCATTTTCTCATCCGTCTCATTACAGCAACAAATTTCGGTTATTTCCCTTTAGTTTTCAGATTATTGTTATGCCTGGGTGCAATGTTTCATACTATATTTAGACTTGTAATTTTGCGAGTTTTTGACCAATTTTGATTTGATTTGTAATTTTGCCATTTTTAATTTTTTTTCCGGCAATTTTCATTTCATTTTCTCATCCGTCTCATTACAGCAACAAATTTCGGTTATTTCCCTTTAGTTTTCAGATTATTGTTATGCCTGGGTGCAATGTTTCATACTATATTTAGACTTGTAATTTTGCGAGTTTTTGACCAATTTTGATAATTTTTTCTTCTTATCCTTTTATTTAGGATACTTGATACAATCAATGACACGTGACGATGAATATGAAAGCTTTCATATCTGCATGGGACAGTAGCAGATCTAGTTATTGTTATTTTTTTTTTTGTGTTTTATCCACAAATCGGATTTCTCAGAATCTAACCACAGTATCTTTATGAAACTTTTACCTATCCCCCCAAAAATGGGTGGTAGCTGTTGATTAAATATATTTTCAAAACGTTTTACGAATCCGAAATCACCGAAATTTACGAACGACAAAATGGACAATGCATAGTCGTAACTTTATTGTTTTTTGACCGATTTTACTAAATCTTTTTTCTTTGAATACCTTGAAAAAAATCATTTTCATCGGCAGTTTCACATTTTCGAATTTCGAAAATTCGTCGCTGTGATTTCGAACCGGAAGTTTAGACCAATTTGACAACTTCTTTAATAGTTGTGCGATTTTCATTCAATTTAGAATATAAGTAGATCCTACCGATGTGACTTCAAAAATATAATTAGAAATTTTCTAAATTATCTCCCCTTGGTGAAATTAAGGATCAAAATTTTCAAAAAAATCGTCAAAATATAGGTCAGAATGACCTAAAAAAAAATTTCGGTACTCGACAAATAATTACTGATTCCTACACAAAATATGGAGTTTGTCGATCGAACCGGAAGTGCCACCATCTTTAAACGTGAAAAATCAATAAGGCTTTTTTGTTATTTTACTTACAGACTCGGGAGTTATATTTTCTGAATCCTTGTAGGAAGGCCTAAAAAATGTCGCGAAAAGAATTTTGATTTAGGTCAACCGGGGGTCACCATTTTGAATTGAAAATGGAAAATAGAAGCAATTTGAAGGGCTGAGACTTTGGAGCACAATAACTCTCATTCTAATTAAGCTAGAATGTTCAAACTTGTTGTAGACGTTCACTAGGTCAATGTTATGATGGAGTTCAAAGATGAGCATTTTCTGCTTAGGGTAAGCAGAGATAAGCATGTTGATTTGTTGATTCTTTAGGGCACGATAACTTCCGTTATAATGAAGGGAGGGCCGTGAAACTTTTGTCAATAGAGAGTCTAATAGCTAGTATGTTGTGTGAAATCATTGTATCAATTTTTTTTAAATATCAGGGATAGCCGAAAAAAAGAGATTGGAAATCCAAAAAGACGTATCTTTACAATTTGGAGTATGTTGAGGGGTCTTTCTCGTAAAGTCAACATAATATTTGTTGGGAAATTCTTCTACAAAGAGTCTTATTGGTAGTCTTATATATGAAACCATCGATCAACAGTCCAACATATCAGGAGTAGAAGAACAAAAGGATCGAACATTGAAAACGGCACCCTTTCATTGTTGAGCGAAACATGCAGTGTGGGTGACTACAATCTACGCATTTAGTCATCGTATAGAGTTTATTCAACAGTATCGAATTCCAACTGCTTAGGGATATTTTACGTGCACTCCAATGTGTACACGGGACCTTGGTTTTTCGTCCCATCCGAAGGACTAGACAGCTGTGCTTGTCAGGCCCTCCGTTCTGCCTCACTGACAAGGGGAACCACGCCGGGAAATCGAGATGAACTTTTTCCGTGCAGAACTTTCAATTCAGGCAAAATGTTTATTGCATACGATTAAGCTGGTCAGTTGGAGCTTATTTTCAAAAGTTTTGTAATAATCGGTTGGTAATTAAAGTACCGTGCACATTAAACTGTTAAAACAGAAAATTTCGCCCGGTTGAAATGTTTCTTGCTATAAGTCAGCAATTTTCCGAATTCAGGGAGGCTGGATGGCTGAATGGTTAGCATGTGCTCGCTGTATCGTAACGTTTGTCATTGAGTCAACGGGCGTCGTTTCGATCTCCAGGTTGCACGTGACATGGTGTATGATGTCCAACCTTGTGGGTTTTCTCCGTGTTCTTCGGTTTCCTCCCAACGGCTAAAGACCAGTACGTGCAAGGGGAGTTTTTAAATAAAATTAAAAAACATATGTTAGTCCCGAAATGACCTAGTATAGAGCTTATTCAGCAGTATCGAATTCCAACTGCTTAGGGATATTTTACGTGCACTCCAATGTGTACACGGGACCGTGGTTTTCGTCCCATCCTAACTAGACAGCTGTGCTTGTCAGGCTCTCCGTTCTGCCTTACTGACAAGGGAACCACGCCGGGAAATCGAGATGAACTTTCTCTGTGCAGAACTTTCAATTCAAGCCAAACTTTTATTGCATACGATTAAGCTGGTCAGTTGGAGCTTATTTTCAAAAGTTTTGTAATAATCGGTTGGTAATTAAAGTACCATGCACATTAAACTGTTAAAACAGAAAATTTCGCCCGGTTGAAATGTTTCTTGCTATAAGTCAGCAATTTTCCGAATTCAGGGAGGCTGAATGGCTGAATGGTTAGCATGTGCGCACTGTATCGTAACGTCTGTCATTGAGTCAACGGGCGTCGTTTCGATCTCCAGGTTGCACGTGACATGGTGTATGATGTCCAACCTCGTGGGTTTTCTCCGTGTTCTTCGGTTTCCTCACAACGGCTAAAAAAAAGTACGCGCAAGGGGGGGGGGGGGGGTAAATAAAATTTAAAAACATATGTTAGTCCCGAAATGACCTAGTTTGTGTCGAATGGACGTTAGGCCGCATTTCTCTTTTTCTCTTTTATTTTTAAAGTTTTGTAATAATCGGTTGGTAATCAAAGGTACTGTAAACAGAAAATTTCGCCCGGTTGTAATGTTTCTCACTTTAAAGTCAGCAATTTGCCGATTTTAAGGGGCAAACGTTTATTGCGAACGCTTAAGCTGGTCAGGGGGAGTTTATAATTAAAGGTACCGTGGAAATTAAACTGTTACAATAGAAAATTTGGCCCGGTTGAAATGTTTCTCGCTGTAGGTCAGCAATTTGCCGATTTTAGGGAGGTTGCGTGGCTAAATGGTTAGCACGTGCGCTCTGTATCATAACGTCTGTCATTGAGTCAACTGGCGTTGTTTCGATTTCTTGGTTGTCCGTGACAAGGAGTATGGTCGCCTGTCCAACCTCGTAGGCCGTAACCGCCGCTGCCCGGGTAAAATTTCCCTCATTGCACACTTTATGTCATATGCCCGTCTTCATTAGCCCATTTTAGGAACAGAACAGTCGGACGTTAAACCCCATTCAATTTCATTTCATTTTCTCTATGTTGCTTATTTATTATAGTGGATAAATATTTTTCTGGTTCTAGCAATTATTTAATTTCTGCATAGAAATCTTGCTTTGGCCAGTTTTTTTATTGCAGAGTGCCATTCTTGTTTAAACAAACATGATCCTTTGTTTAAAGCATGCTTAAGAAGTCGTCACGATTTCCTACTTATAACCAAACATATTGGAAATATTAGTCTGGCATTATTAAATCCTAATTTTATTGGTCTTATTTAAAATTAAACTTTCATTTAACTATGAACAACCCTTAACGTGTCTCTTTAAAACTATTAAGTACTCTAAAACAGTAGCTCAACCTTTTGACCTAAACTCATTAATTTACCATTTTGTTGTGAGCGACTTCTTATTCTTCCTATATGACATATTGCACGTGTCTGATTTCAAAGGGGGGTTGGGTGGCTGAATGGTTAGCACGCGCGCCTGTCATTGAGTTAACTAGCGTGTTTTCGAATGCCCGGTTGTACGTGACAAGGAGTAAGGTCGCCTGTCCAACCTGCCATTTTTAATTTTTTTTCCCGCCATTTTCATACCATTTTCTCATCCGTCTAATTACAGTAATACAAGTTTCAGTTATTTCCCTTTAGTTTTCAGATTATCGTTATGCCTGGGTGCAATGTTTCATACTATATTTAGACTTGTAACTTCGCGAGTTTTTGACCAATTTTAATAATTTTTTCTTCTTATCCTTTTATTTAGGATATTTGATACAACCAATGACACGTGACGATGAATATGAAAGCTTTCATATCTGCATGGGACAGTAAGATCTAGTTAGGGTTTCACACTGCGTAGCTTGTGTGAAACACTATTGTTTTTGTTAAAATTATTATTCTTATTATTATTATTATTATTATTATTATTCAGATTCCAATTTGAATAGATCTCAGCAACTACGTGTAGCATCGTTACGATTTCTTCGGTTTTACTGGGAAAGTGGGTGTGACTTAGAGGATAAAGCTATTTTGAACGTTCTGCGACAATGCGAAATGTCCGAAATCACCGAAGTTATCGTTTTTGAAAATATTGCAGTAATTTTAACAATAATCATTGGATTTTAACTTTCGATACATTTTGGCATAGCCTGAGACAGGGCACATAGCTACGCTACTTTCGATTTTTGATTTTCGGCAAATCTTCGAAGATATTAGGCGCCAAATTTCGAAAATTTAAAATTTTACAAAAAACTTTTTTATTTATGAATATTTTTTAGTCGTATTGTGCACAGAATTAAAGAGTCATCTGACTAGCGCAAAAATGTTAAAATTTTTTGTCTCAGTAATTTTCCTTGGCCGCCATTGGCTAATTCAGTTTTTCAGTCCTAGATTAATTTTTTATTGTTCGATTTGTATAAAACAAAGTTCATATGCTTCGTTGTCTCAATTGTCATTTTTTTTATTACCGAAAGTGTTATCTGTCGGCACCGGAAGTGGCATAATTTTACCAAAAACTACAATTTTGACAGTTTTTTACGATCTTCAAAAACAAATATTATTTTTTTGAAAAATTATATGACTCAAAGAGTGTGTCCTTTCAAGGCGCAAAAAATGGCGGAAGCAGTTTTTTTAATTTCTATTTCATTTTCTAGCAAATTGGATTAAGGGGTGAAAAAAGGCGTAAAATTGACCTATTTACAACCCATTCAGGCTTTTCAAATTTTAAAATATTTTTACATAACTTTTATAAACTTGTAGCTATAATCCATACGAAGAGAATGTATGTAAAAATTAGTTTGTAATATAAGCAGTTGCCGAGAAAAGGGCAGTTTTGCATAAGTCACTGTTTTCGCAATTTTGCCTGTAAAATAGTCAATTATTAATGGATATTCACAAAAGTGACATCATTTGATTCAAAAAGCAAGTGTGCGTTATATCATGTTGATTACTATTTAAAATTGACACCGGAAGTGACGTCATTTAGTCAAAAACTCAATTTTTAACTTTTGAAATCGATATTTTTTTCAACCAAGAATTATGTCACATATAATAATAAAATCAACTTTTGGTTTAAATTCACATATTAACAAAACTCATACGGTCAAAAAGATATCATAAGATTGTTTCTAACTTGTTCGGTTGCCGAGATATAGGCGATTTTCTAAAAGTCACTTTTGAAGGTTTTTGGCCCATAAAAGTGTCAATTATTATTCGATTTTCATAAAATTTTCACCCTTTGAAGCCTAATGTCATAGACGATGTTATAAAACTAATTTAACGTTTTCATTATCACCGGAAGTCACGTCATTTTGGCAAAAACTGTATTTAAAGCCTTCAAAACAGATATTTTATTCAAATGAGTCTGATTTGTAATGTTTATACAATTATGATATTTGATTCCAATCAACAAATAGATTAAACCCATACGGTCATATTAATACCAAAAAATGGTTTCTAACTTGTACGGTTGCCGAGAAATAGACAATTTTCCTTAAGTCACTTTTCAAGGTTTTTGGTCTATAAAAGTGTCAGTTATTATTCGATTTTCATAAAATTTTCACTATATGATATCTTATGTCATTGATGATTTCATAGAACTAATTTAACATTTTCAGTATCACCAGAAGTAATGTCATTTTGGCAAAAACTGTATTTTTAGCCTTCAAAACAGATATTTTTTTTAAATGAGTCTGATTTTCTACACGTCACTTTTCAAGGTTTTTGGTCTATAAAAGTGGCAATTATTATTCGATTTACATAAAATTTTCACAATGAGATGCCTTATGCCATTTCTGATTTCATAAAGCTAATGGAACATTTACATTATCACCGGAAGTACTGTAATTTTGTCAGGATCAATTACATGTAACAAATGTATAAAATGAAATGATATTGCTGGATTTGTTTGTTTCTGTTTCCATTTTATTTGATGTGTGCAATGCTTATGTGGAAACCTGTATATTGGTTTCATTGATACCGGAAGTGACATATGTTCAAGGGTAACGTGGCACCGAAAGTGACACAAGTTCAAGTTCAAAGGTAACATGGCACCAGTGAAACCCGTCATTCCTGCATGCAGGTCTAGTTTATTATTATTATTTTATTTTTCGGGGGAGCCTATTTCTCAGCGCCTGTAACAGATACCGATCTGGGACCTAATTCTCTATAAGGAAACCATGTGTTGGCTACTTGATAAACTATTTTTGAAACTTCTGCGCAGACCGGAAGTGGTCGAATTTCGTGCTGTGTCAAAAAATTAAAAAACGGCCGTAGATTCGTCAATTCTGTACCTATTTTCATACAAATGACATTTTCGGAAACCTTGAGTCTTTTCTCGGACGATAGCAGTTGAAAATTTCGATATTTCGAAACTTCATCGCTGACTTCTTGCGATCGAAAAATGAAAAATTTTATTTGGGAGACAATTTTTGTTATTTTTCAAAATTTTCAAATTTGACCTACATTTTTGGATACCTGAAGGCAATCTGGTTCCAATAATATAAGTTTCATTCCGAGTTATCGCCCTTTATTTTTCGATTTTTTTCGAATTTTCTTCACATTTTGTGAGCTTAAGTTTCGTTTTACGGCCGGATCAACGTTTCTCAAATTCCTGATACATGAAGCAATATTGTCAAACCACCGTTTAAAGCAATTTCAACAACAATCCGTAAACCGGAAGTAGTCGAAATAATATGCGATATTTTGAAAAAAACGTGAAAAATTGGTGTCTTGGGTAAAAACACGATTTCTCCGTCCGATATCAACGGATTAAACAAATTAAGGTATCATTTGGTCTAGCGGTGATTGGACCACTGAATGATACCCAATTCATACGGATACTATGATCAGGCAGCAAAATATGGCACGCTGAAAATCAAGTATTTTCTGATTTGGAGCGTTTTTGGACGCCTGTATCTCGAAAACTGCTCCAGCGATTTTTCTTAAACGCCCTTTATTTTTAGATTTTTTTCGAATTTTCTACCTATTTTGTGAGCTCGGGTTTCGTTATATGGCCGAATTGGCGAATCTGAAACTTCTAAGGGATGAAGCGAAATGACCATTGCAAGGAATAAAGCAATTTCAACAATGATCCGTAGACCGGAAGTAGTCGAAATAATGTGCAATATTTTGAAAAAAATGCAAAAAATGGATAGTTTTGGGGAAAACGGGATTTCTCCGTCAGATATCAATGGATTAAACAAATTAGGGTACCATTGGACTGCACTAGAATTGTACTATCGTATGATACCCAATTCATACGGATACTATGATCAGGAAGTAAAATATGGCACGCTGAAAATCAAGTATTTTCTGATTTTTAGCATTTTTGGACGCCTGTATCTCGAAAACTACGCCAGTTATTTTTATGAAACTTTCTCTATCGAGAGACCTCGTGGTGGTCTTGCGTACGAATCAATCCATTACCACTTTGAAATATCTGGAATAGGTGAAATAAGCGACTGAAAATCGAAAAAAGTCGAAAAATCGTGAAATTTTGGAAAATGCTCTACTATTTTTTTATTTTAGGAGATTTTCAAAAAAAAGATATATATTAAAAAGCTGACCTAATTACGATTCTAATGATGTATAATATGTATGCAGTTATTGAAATTTAACTTTCAATATTTTGACATTTTGACATTTTTAACACTTTTGAACATAGGATTTCTCAGAAGTATTTTATTTGATCGTATAGTGTAGTATACCATTAGAGAGCCATGTTCCCATACAAACTCCAAAACTGGATGTGAAAACTACTCAACCATGATTCGTATAGTTCAAAAAACGACCAAAAATGTAAAAAAGATAAAAAAAAATTGGCGCTCTTGCCAAAAGTTCGAATTCTCCGTCACATATTAGCGGACCAAAACAATTAAAGTGTCGTTGGATAGTTCCATTAATAGACGATCGTATAACATCTAAATAACACGAATTTGATTCTTAGGAAATAAATTATGGTACGCCGAAAACTAAGTATTTTCCGTTTTGGAGCATTCTGAGACGACTTTTTCTCGAAAACGACGCCTACGATTTTTCTTAAACATTTTTTACTCAGTGTCCTATCGGTGGCCTAGCGTGTGCATCTGATAATAAAAGCGTTGCAATATTATAGATGGTCCAAAAATGACCTCAATCTTTGAAAAAAGTTGAAAAATCATTAAATTATTGAAAATGCTCTTTTATTTATCTTTTTTTCGAAAATTGCTCAATTAATGTTTCTGACATTTCTGGTACAGGAAGTTAAATATCTAATCAACTTGTTAAAGCTATTCCGAAAATGATAGAGCATAGCAGACGTTTCTTCTAAGTCTCACTTCTTTGTTAATATCAGACGTCGTTGTATCTAACCGTGCAGTAACCCGGAGAAAGGAGTACTTGCGGCAAAATATCGTTGGGTGTACTGGTTCTGATGGGTATGTGTGAACTTTCCTTCTTTTAGTGAAGTGGTGGTCGCTGTGGCTGGGTCTGCCAGTATAGTGGTCGGTGAATACGTACTTTGTTGTGTATATGTGCGGTAATACTGTGATTTATGTAATCGTATGCTGAATTCTATGCAATAAAATTGATTTCATCTTATGTCTTATATTATCATTCCTGCATGATTTTATCAGTATTCTAGCTTTATTTCAGGGGTTGAAACCAAGGAAAATGGAATCCCAATAAAAAAGACAAATACAGGCGTATATGAAAAAATATAGCTTTATTTCATGTCTGGTAAATATGATAAATTTAATGAAGTGCTAGTTTTGATAATAAAATATGTTATAGATCTAAATAAATTGGTTTATTAAATTATAATGATGCTTCACCCTTTCATATATGTAACTGTAATCTCTAATTAATTCATAATTACAAATTTTTATTTTTTTAAAACAAATTTATGTTAAAAGTTGGTAAATATTTCATATTATACTGAAACAGTTGGTAATGTGGAATATATTTGGTTAATAACACTTATTGCTTTAAATCTGTATTGTAGTTTTGTATAGTATTCAAACTAACATATTTCTTTAGAAATGGCAATACATGTAGTTTACAAGAATCAGTATACATATCTGTATCTAAATTTAGCTTTTGAACAATAAGAGATCTTAACTGCAAGTACATGTTCTCTTTTGATCACATTTAAAGGAAAAAGAATTGAATTGAAAGCCATAAAAGAAATATAAATAGTAAGATAAAAAAATATTACGCCACTGAGATTTAAAATCTTGAATGGGTGCAGATTTATTATAAAGATTTACATCTATTGTACATGTATAATGGATTGTAGTTAAATTCATATTCAATTATAATTGTTCTAATATACAAAATAAATATTGAATAAATATATAATGAGCTACATGAATAGTATGTATATATATATATATATATATTATAATATTTTATATCTGATAAATAAAACATAAATGAATAATGATCATATTCAAACCAAAACAGTTACTAAATGTTAAACTGTGGTCAATAGGGACCAAGACCTGATATATGTCAATCATTTAATAGAAAGTTTTAATTCAAGATAATTGTTATTAATCACTATAATAAACATACAAGAAAAAGTTTGCATAAGATATAATTAGTATTTAATGGGGCATATCAAAAGACTAAAAATATTTAAACCAAATACAAAGCAATAAACATCTTGCGAGGACATTGCTGAAATTGAATATCAGAATATAATAAAAGCACAAAATATCAGCTACGTAAGAAAATAAAAATTTGAAAGTAACATTCAAACACTATATTCTGAAGGTGTGAAAGATATAATATGTGAAGTAGCTTTAGCAATACACAATCAACATTATAGCTCCTGATTTATGTCAATAAATCAATTTAACATTTTGAACAAATGCATATATAGGCACCTGAAAGAATTAAGGAATATAAAAGTCTCGAGAAGGGTTTCGTGGAAATTATTTTGATATTGAGCTAAAAAAAAAACATGCCTCTCTGTTGAGCAACAAAGATGTCGCATGAAATAAATAATCATATAGTTGACAAACATTTTTATTGTTTATAATTAAGATTATATTCAAATATAGAGACTGGTATAAATACTCAAAAAATAATTGAACACTCAATTACAATTGTAAAAAAATATAAAAGCAAAAAATAGTTAAAAAAAAAACCCAATTAATTCATAACAACTTTAATGAAGATAGACATTGTTGATTAAGGTTTAATATATCTTGGATAACATTATAGTAATTTCTGGTATGTATACATTTAAAACGAATTAAACATTTGTATATTGTTTATTGTTAACATTCTATTCCACTGAACGTTTAATGTTTAAAACACAGAAACAACAAAGGGACGAAACTATCAACAAGAAGCGTCTTTAATGACCAGTGTATATTTAATATATCACCAAATTTATATTTTATAAGAGGAATAATAAATATAAAATATATTTTATTGATCCACATTTAAGAGATATGATGGCACTTCTAACAGTTGGATTTAGTTCTAATTCAATTATTTAAAAAGAAATCAAAGATAGGTTGCCAAGCAACGAAACATACGCCTACAGCAGCTAAATCGTCCTGACAGTCAACAAGAGTTGTCGCATATTCTTTTTCGGTAAAGAAACATTTATAATAGCCTACATTAAAATTTGATTAAGAGTAACAACTCATTAAGTAATTATCAGAAAATCATTAGAATTTGTTTGGTTTTTATAAAGTTTTGCCCATGCTAACGCTTAGTATACGAAACATAGCTGTTCAGTTATCAAAATTCATTGAAAATCAATATACTTGTTCGTCTCAAGACCTTAAACTCTGTGTATCAATCTGAAGTCAAATGGATGATAAGTTTGGCCTCTAGAGCGTTACAAAAGATTTTTCAAAGTGATCAAGGCAGATAACTCTGGCAGTAATTATCGGAATTCGCTGGCCTCTAGAGCGTCCACAAGATTGTTTGAAGTGATCAAGGGCCATAACTCTGGCAGTGATTATGAAATCGCCGAAAATCAATAGACGTCTTCGTCACATGACCTTAAACTTTGTGTATAAATTTAACGTCAATCGGATATTAACTTTGGCCTCTAGAGCGTCCACAAGCTTTTTTGAAGTGATCAAGGGCCCTAACTCCGGTAGTAATTATCAGATATCAATAGGAATCTTCGTCGCATGACCTTAAACACTGTGTATAAATTTAAAGTCAATCGGATATTAACTTTGGCCACAAGCTTTTTTGAAGTGATCAAGGGCCATAACTCTGGTAGTAATTATCGGAAATCAATAGGTATCTTCGTCGCATGACCTTAAATACTGTATATATTTAAAGTCAATCGGATATTAACTTTGGCCTCTAGAGCGTCAACAAGATTTTTTAAATGATCAAAAGCCATAACTCTGACAGTAATCATCGGATATCGCTGAAAATCAATAGGCTTCTTCGTCTCATGACCTTAAACACAGTGTATAAATTTCAAGTCAATCGGATATTAACTTTAGCCTGTAGAGTGGACGCCAGACCGACGAACGGGCGGGGACGACAACAATATACGACCACATTTCAATGTGGGCCATGTGGGCGTATAAAAACTACTTCATTTTCTACTTTTTAATCACACCATCACACATTTAAGGCTTGGCACAAACAATTCTCCCATGATATCGAATTTGTATTTAAGAGTGTGTCCGCGAGAGCACCATGCAGATAGTGAAAAACTTTAGGTCGGGGATTTGGACCAAATTTTTTCTGTGAGATGGGTTAGTACCAAGGTACATTCCCACAAAATATTAGGTTGATTCAGTTGATACCAACTTGGCAAATTGGAAAAATATTTTTTTAATAGAAAAATACACACAAATGCTCTAATTTGGAACTAAATTTGTATGATCTGTTATTCGGACAATAATTGATTTGGACAGTCGAAATGTTGAGCATTAGTACATTCATACTTACGGGAATTTGGATTATTAAGCAATACCAAGAGGCTTACAAAACTACGAAAATATTGAAATCAATCATTTCACAATTTCCAACTGCGGCATTTGGAAATTTCAAAGTTCTATACTGGAAAAATTTGCCACTACCGGATTGAAATACTTATTAGGTTGAAAAAATTACCGTGTAACTATAAGAATATAGTAACATATAAGGTGGAGTTCGAGAAATTAATCTGTATGAAATCCTGCAATGCCTAGAATCACTTCGATCGGTTTACCATTGACATTGAGATCTCGTGATGTGTCTCACACGAGGGGTAGAGAATTCAACCAAAGGGGCTCGTTGTCTGTCCATCTATATACGGTCCATGATCTTACTAACCATGGTTTTGATCATAGCAAAATTATGCCTGGCTTATGACCTTCCTTTCAGCTATCCAGCGAAAACGTTATGATTTTTGACCAAAATATCCCATTTGACAGGCATGTTCAAATAACAAAACATATAGTATTGATGGTTATGATCAGTGGTCATTTAAAAGTAGTCATTGGTGAAAAAGCGTTGCTTTGGTTAGATTGTGCTGATATAAGAGCTTGTCATGCGAGCTCATACATTTATACACTTCCTTGCTACTAACTACAGAATACAAATTCTGCAAATATTGTACACCAGTTACACCCCTTCCAAACGATTTTGATTTTTAACCAAAATAACATATTTGGCACGAGGAACGCTCAAATAACAAAATATAAGTACTAATGTTGATAATCGATGGTCATTGTTACTCCTTAAGATAGACGTCGGTCATCAGTATAAGAAAAATCACATTTTCAGAATATTGTAGTGGATTTAATGCCGGTCAATTTGTTTCTTCTGACATATACTTTGTTGAATGCCCTTCTTAACGACACCCAACAATTCTAGGTCAGACCTGCCAAGAAGCCGCTACATGCGTTTTAGGGTGACACAATTTCGACACAAGTGAAGTGACAGAAAATTCCACACGATCCATTCACTCCCAAAAGACTGCAGGATTTTAAGTCGACTACTTGACCTATCATACCTGCCCAATAACAAATTTTTACAGTTATAACATTTCGAGTAGGAGCGTTTTGAAATTTGGGCAAAAAAAATGGTCAAAATATGGCAAATTTTGACCCAAAGCAACAATTTCCAGCAATACCGGAAGTTGTCATTAAATTCGCTTGACTTCTGTCGACTTGGGGTCCCCATAGACCAAGTATGATTGAAAATTGCTGACACCAAGAGTTAGCATTTTTTTCAATTTTTGCATGGTCCTCTCGCGGACAATCATTCTTATATATAACACTATATTTATGTAACTATCAACTTTTCTACAACATACAGATAGAATTTTCATATTACTTAAAGCCACTGATTATTTGCATTTTTCGGAAAAATGTCCCCAAATTGGAAAATTAACAATTAATTAAGATATCGTAACCATAACAGATATACTCTCCCAGATTGGGTTCAATCAGATTAAAAAGAGGTTCGTCAAGATGTCAACGGTTTGTTTTAAAAAGTTACATAATTAACAGCCTTAAACTAGAGCTGGGCGATATACCTAGACACAGATATAATCAATATATCACGATATTTTATAAAAGGTCAATACTTTCAGTTTATCACTTTTTAAATGTAAATAAACATGCATAAAAAGTTGGAAAAACCACTCAGTATTATTAATTCTAGTCAATATTATTTTTAGCATACACAGTAGGCTTACCAAATTAACAAAACATTAATTCAAGCTGGTTCAAATACAGATCTATAGCCATGAAAACTTGCTAAAGTTGTTTTGTATTATCTTAAAATCAATGATTTCTTTCGAAAATCAAAGTACCAGTCTTCACCATTCGTCAAGATGTATAGAAATTGAACAGAAACAGGGATAATTCTAACCGGTGGAAAGGTGGGCGAGCAGTCACGTGACGTAAATAAAGCTCCGCATCGGCATTTGCAAACTTTGTGGAATGAATACGCGGAAGTTTATAGCAGTATTTTTTCATCATTAAGCAATAAAATATCGTAAATAACATAAAAAAGAAAACATTTTGTTCAATGTTTATGTAAAATATCATCCAAAAAAATCAAAACCGCGATATATCGCGGTATGTTCAGTTTTTCGATATTTTTCTGAAGACGGTATTTTTCACGTTTTTTTATTTCTGTGACGGTTTTATATCGAAATATCGCCCAGCTCTACCTTAAACCAAAACACCCCCTAAATTTTGTCAAAGATAGGTTGCCTCTACACACACAGCAACTAAATCGTCTGGGCAGTCAGCAAGAGTTGTTGCATATTTTGACTTTTTTTCGGTAATGAAACATTTATAATACGCTAAAATCTGATTAAGAGTAACAACGCATTAAGTCATTATCACAAAATCATTAGAATTTAGCCTCCAGAAGATTTTTTGAAGAGATCAAGGGCCATAACTCGGGCAGTAATTATCGGAAATTGATGAAAATCACAAGGCTTCTTTGTCTCATGAACTTAAAAACTGTATATAAATTACATGTCAAGCATGGAAAATCAAGAGACTTCTTCCTCTCACGACCTTAAACACTGCATAAATTTAAAGTCAATCGGATATTAAACTGGCCTCCAGAAAATCCACAGGATTGTTTGAAGTGATCAAGGCCCATAACTCTGTCAGTAATCGCTAAAAATCAATAGGATTCTTCGTCTCCTGGCCTCAAAAACTGTGTATAAATTAAAGTCAATCAGATGTTAACTAGGGCGTCCAAAAGATTTTTTGAAGTGATCAAGAGCCACAACTCTGGCAGTAATTATCGGCTTCTTGGTCTCATATTTAAAGTCAATCGGATATTAAGTTTGGCCTCAAGATTTTTTTAAGTGATCAAGGGCCATAACTCCGACAGTAATTTTTGAAATTGCTGAAAATCAATAGACGTCTTCATCACATGACCTTAAACACTGTGTATAAATTTAAAGTTAATCGGATATTAACTTTGGCCTCTATAGAGCGTCCACAAGATTTTTTAGAAGTGATCAAGGGCCATAACTCTGGTAGTATTTATCGGAAATCGTCGAAAGTCAATAGGATTCTTCATTTCATGACCTTAAACACTGTGGGCATAAAAAAAGGACAATAGAATGACCATTAAAAAAAATATCAAAAAGATCAAAGTTTCAATACTTCTGTAAATACTGAACGAAACTGAACTATGTACCTTTCAGAATATTGTAGGTTGCAAGGGATTAACAATTCAACAAACAACATTCAGAGACTTTATTCAACGGATAAAAAAAAATATGCAGAAATAAGATTTTTAAAGGCCATATTTCTGTTACATAGATTGAGCATAACATATTATATGAACATTCTGTAAAATCAACCCTTTTCTTCTCTATAAAATGAACCATTTTGTACATGTTCAGCAATTTAATAGTCTAAATGGTAAGGACCTCAAGATATCAAATTTAAAAAAATAATATCCAAAAAATATTATTTTATTAAATATACTTCATAAATTAAGCATTGTATTTACTGAGCAATAAACAACAATGGAATGCTTGATGTGGAATTTTTGTGTATTTTGACCAAGTGGAATAAATAATACTGCAACTTTATTATGCCTGTGACCAGCAACACATTTAGGAAATAAAGGGTAACTGACCCGTGGTATTGCAGTAATGTCAATGTACACCAAATCCTCTGTTATTTGCATCAAACTCTTGTTCATGCTCAATCACAGACCAGCTGTGTAATATACAATAATTAGGTGAAATATATCTTTCATTAAACTACAGTATACTATACACATAACAACTATGTACAAAAACTGCATTTTAATGCAATTCATAAACAAGAATTACATAACAAATATAACTGATTAAAAATGAATTGATCACATTATACATATCTAAAATAACCTTTATAAATAAAGATATAATATACTATACACATGTACACTGAAAGCTGTACATAAAAGAATTGTAAGTTTAAAATAAAGTTTAAAATGTAAACTTTATATATCAGATTTGTTTTTGATGTTTTAGATATGGTTTACTATATGATTAAACATCTTATTATAAACACTGAAACATTTAAAATTTCTTATACATGTATTGTTAAATGGAAGGAACTTTGCAATTGCTTTGGTGGTTTTTCTTCCTCAAAGAACTGTGGTTGGTTTCCCATTTTCAACATTCATATAAAGATCATTGTCTGAAACTAAAATAGGTAGAAGTTTTTAATTCAGAAACTTGCTGCAAAATGTGAAATAGGCAAAAAATTAATGTAAAAGAAGAAATTTTAATGTGTATTTAGTAAAAAATTAACTTTTTGACAGAAGGAGAGACAGATACTGGCATGCAATGCACGAAATCATTATGGAGACTGTTCGAATCGAGACGTACCAAGAAGAGTGTTCAATCAGATACTGCAGGATAATTGAAGAACAACATAGCGAGGTCAAACAAAACAGTATATGAATAAGAAAAATATTTAACAGAGTTATCAATGATCCACAGAAATGCAATCCTTATTAATAGATCTCTTCACTCTTACATACTTAATGCCAGTGGAAGAACTTCAATCGGAAGTTAAAGATGTTTTTGAAAACCAATAAATCTAAAACTTACCAAAACCATGATTTTCAAATCCAGTGTTTTCATATATAACTGAATCATTTTCCAATAATTTTCGTTTCTTTTGAAGTATGATTTCTTTCACAGTTTCATGAATGAATATATATTGTTTCTGTGTTTAAAATAAAAAAAAAAATATTTTGCTTGTCAAGTAATTTCCATTCCTTGATAAGTTCTGACAAATTTGAGACATCACGAAGACCAAAGGGTTTACCATGAAAGGAAAAAGGTAATTTCCCAATAATGGATAGATAATCGTAGAGTGAAGAGGCCCTTTCTAGGTCAAATGACTAAACACATTATCTAAGTGGAAATGTCTGATGAATGGTCATTATTTTCATCTTCTGTTTGATGGAAAATGAGGGTTATTCATTTATTGACACTATTTAACACATTTAATATGAGTATGGCAGTATGCTTATCCACAATCGTATCAATCCAGTAATGATAATGTATGTGAGCTACCAAGAGTCAGAGGCCGAAACTCTGGAACTTATTTTGTGAATATGTTCGTAATTGATATGGGCCATCTTTAATCTTAATACTAACCGTTCCTGAAAATTATGGTAATGTATGTCTACAAGTAAGAGCAATGACTTTGGAATTACTCATTCAAAAAGGTTCAAATGCCATAGGAGCTATCAATTGGCATTTACAACCATGTAATATTCATTATATTTCATTAATCTATTTTGATAAAATTTGTGCTGCAATACCCAAACATTTGTAAGCTTAAAATGGGTTGACAATAAATGATAATGTTTCTTCTATTATTAGCAAAGTGTAGATATTGCGCCGTAAGCACAAAAGCAGATTTCATTAGATACTTGGGTTTACCTCGGACTGGACCATGCTCTGTCTAAAATTTCTCATTCGAAGTACGAGGTCATAGATGTCAATTTCTGTATTCAAATCCCTGTCATTAATATACTGTTGGAAAATATCCAAAGCAATAAAGGTTCCAGTACGGCCAACACCAGCACTAACAAGAAAACAGAAACATTATTAAGAAAACAAAAATATGATCAAGTGTAAATGATAGGGAGTTTACAACTGATTTCTTGTGTTCTCAATCAAACCATGTTCTATGTAAGTAAGCAATCATAAATTAATAAATCACTTTAATTTAGATGGGTTTTTCGTAGACTAAGCCTATTCTCTAATATCCCATTCAGATATTCTGAATACAAATTTTGATAACCTTACCTGCAATGCACAACCATGGGTCCCTTATCAATAGGTTTTACTTCTTGTCGGACAACACTGAGAAATTCTAAAACATCTGCTGGTTGGAGGTTAGCACGATAATCTTCCCAACCAGGCAAGAAAAAATGACGCACTTTTCTTACCTCATCTCCCTAAAATTTATATGTAAACATGAAAATATTTCTATTATTTAATTTAACTGGGGGTCATTGCATCTATGCTTTAAGAAGACTTACAATTCTTCCTCGTTTTGGGTGGTTTCTTTAAGCGTAAGAAAACATTAATAGCTCGATAGACTACGAGTAAAGTAATATGTTTATCAATAATCTTATCAGTCTGTGGTGGTTCTGGTGGAAATTCTGGCTACCCTTCCTCTCTTTGTGGTTGCAATTTGTAATCAGCAGTTTATAGCTATTATGATAACTTTATAACTGTTGCTTTATTGCTGAAATAATTACCAAGACAGTTTCATCAGCAGAAGAGAGGGGAGAGGGGTTTTACATAAGCTAAGTCTGTTCCCCAATCCCATTCAGATATCCTGAATAAAAATATTGTTTATAAAAAAAAAAAATTAGCAGAAGAGCTTTGAACAATGATCAACAAGAAATGATTTGAAATGAAATGGGTTTAATCAGGGGCTACAAAGTTACTGTCCGATACATGACATGTCAATATCGAAAGGAAACTGGGTTTGTTGGATATGAAACTATATTTCAAGTTACGTCAAAATGAGATAAAAATTGCGGCCACTATAGGGTCAACTAACAAAATATGAAGAGACGGGCAGACAGCCCATTTTTCATCATTTTTTTTTATTTGAACGAGGTTGCTGTTTCGATAAATCTTACTTGTTTTTAATGCCGTTATGAAAGGATTAAAGAAATTCATTATTGGTTTTAAATACGCCGATGCCATCAAATCCGACTTCACTGGGTTCAGACCTGAGGGTATGGCCACAACAACACCGGAGAACAGTTTGATTCAGCTAAGTGTAGCGGTTTCTGTTGCAACGAGAGGATGGTAGAGCGGGGTTATACCAACGACGAAATGTCAAATTGCGTTTTTTGGGGGAGAGTATATATACTATTCAAAAAAAGTAGGGGATATTTGATTTTTAAGAGTTATTAAAGTCACCTAATGAAACAGACGAAGAAACAAATGACAAAATGAAATGAAGTTCACATTCATCGATTTATTCCAAGTGATCGTTAGACTAAGTAAGGCACAGATTGACCATTATAAGGGTAAAATGATACCCGGGGTCAAACAGCAAAGTTACCACAGCATCACAACAAAGTCAGTAACGGGTAAATCCTCCTCTGTTTGCCAAACAAGCATTGATCCGACGTGGCATACTCCTAATGAGACGTCTAAGGTCATTTTGGTCCAGATTGTCCCATTCCTGTTGCAACGCAGCAGCAAGTTCTTGGACATTGGCAGGACGTTGTTCACGTTGACGTAACCTCTGTCCAAGCATGGGACTCAGTGCTGGCCAAGGTAATGTGGTGATGTTCTGTTGTTGGAGGTAACCTGTAACGATCCTGGCCCTGTGACATCTTGCGTTGTCATCCTGGAAGATGAAACCGCGGCCATGACGTCGTGCGAACGGCACAACATGGACTGCCAAGGTGTTGTCCCGATAGTACTAGCCTGTAACACGCCCTGCAACAACATGTAAAGCCGTTCTTCCAGCAACAGTGATTCCTCCCCACACCATAACAGAACCACCCCCAAATCGATCATGTCTGATGACGTTAACGTCTTGGAAGCGCTCGTTTCGACGACGCCACACCCTCCCACGTCTGTCCAAAAAATCAACAGTGAACCTTGACTCATCTGAAAACATCACATTGCTCCAGCGTCGATTATCCCAGTGTTGACGATCCCTACACCAACGACGATCTCTCAAACAAGGGATCACGCGAGGACATCGGGCGCGAAGGTGACCCCTATGCAGTCGATTCCGAATCGTCTGGCCACTCACTCTCACACCAGTGTCTGTTTGAAGACGAGCGCTGATCTGATTTGCTGTGATGACACGATTTCTCACGGCCAAGGTACGGATAAATCGATCCCGGGCTTGAGTTGTCGCCCTTGGTCGACCTGAGCGTGGTCTGTCCTGTACAGATTGTGTGTCACGGTTTCTGGACCATAGCCTGCTTATGACAGACTGAGAAACATTCATCGTCCGCGCCACAACCGCCTGTGTTGTGCCGATCTGTAGCATGCCAAGGGCACGTAACCTTTCATTTTGGGTAAGCCGAAGCATATCAAAATTTGTTTTCTGGTCACTAAAACAATTAAACTGATGTTTCCACCCTGGACTGCCCCCACAATGACTGTAACATTCAAAGTCAGAGTCGTGCAAATCTTGGGTTGGACCCCCCATGATGATCCCAAGCATCACCTGCATTCCATGCGGTAGCTATTGGTGCGTTTGGGCGTCACATATAACTGGAAATGTTTCTTCTGTTAAGTCCTATAGTGACTTTTTTCGTAGTCATTTGCATATTTTAGTATTATGCCCCCAAAATCAAATATCTCCTACTTTTTTTGAATAGTATATAATAAATATTATGATGTGTTGTAAATTAACATACCAGTTTCATTTCAAATATTTTGATAGTATACTTGTTCAGTACAGAAACATTGGTTAATTCTACATCAATTTCTCCATATTGGGCAGGTTCATTTTGGTCCATCCAATATTTATCTACCTTTGGCTAAACAGTAAAAAAAAATAACAGCTTAAAGAGCTTTAGTTACATCATAACACATCTTGTCTCGCTGTAAGACATCACCCTCTGTTCAGTATATAACCGCAAAGCAAGCAATCTTCTTTATACCAAATTACTATGACATGACATGTCAAACATCTACTCGAAAATGTCTAGTTTAGATCTATATATTTTGATAATGGAATATGTGATTACACTTATCAAAATAAGCTACAAACAGTTACCTTTCCTTTCTCTTGTAAATCTGAAAGCATGACAATAATAACAACTCGCTGTTCCCAAATCATTCTCCAAAAATCATTTATTGTCACTTCTAATGGTCCCTGTGCAGCTATATACTCTCTTTGTGATTTGTAACCCTACAATAAGTAATTTAAGACATACATAGCTTTTATTGCCTGGCGAGATAATTTATGCTCACCAGCAGCAACTGTGCTGTAATAAGAACTTTCACCATAAGATTTCTCCCATATTTGTTTTAGAGATAACGCCTGTACTGTAAATAATGGTCACAATCTACATGTTGTGCGATAAGCTAATATCCTTTGTAACACGCACAGATCTTACTTTGTTCTTTTCGTTCAATAAGCAGATGGTTTTACCTCTACTAAACTCATTGGGGCGTAAATGTGCAATAACTAGACATTTTCAGTGTTATTGCACACTTTTGCTGGTTCACGCTAGTTTTAGTAGAAATCATATAGAGAAGTGGGGTGGGTTTTCCATGCAATAACAACGATCATTTATAGCATGCTTCATTCGTTACCAGGTTTACCACCTTTGAACTGTAAGCTGTGCTATAAATATAACTTAATCAACAATCAGGGCCAATAACCTTAAAATATGTTAGTGCATACACTCAAAATCAATAGGTATCACTGTTCGGTCGAATATATGAAGTACAGTCTCAAGAATTGAATGTAGTAATTGAGAACGCTTATGATAATGTACATTATCAACATCATGTAAGTCAGGGAAAATAACTCGAGGAATACTTTGGAGAAAACACACAAAGTTGACAGGGACCATCTATTCCAGAATAGGTACCATAATTCAAAAATCCCTGAAGAACAGTAGTACAAAACAGACTTTAAATATAGGTTGCCAACCAATGTGTGCGTATAAAAAGGTGGTTATTTGAAAAAGTGTTGCATAACTTGAAACGTAATGATGAAAAAACCTCCTCTCTATTTTACTAAAAGATAGTTTGCCAGGCAACAAAACATACGCCCACAGCAGAAAAGTCTTCCAGGTAGTCGGTTGTCACATATTTTTTTTCTTTTGTACTAAGCATTTACATTAATTACAACACACTCAAATTTGATTAAATTAACAACCAATTAAGTAATTATCAGAAATCATTAAAATTGAAGTAAAATACACAATCTCGGCCACAAAATTCAGTATGCAATCAACCAGTCATGGATGACATATTTTGCAGACTGAAATTTCTTTATTGACTTTCCTGTTGCCGTTTATATAGATAATGTAGGGTATTGGACTTTGGATGCGATGGTTCACTTTGACACGGCTCTCTTCCAAGCAATTTTGACATTATTATGTAGGGTATTGGACTTTGGATGCGATGGTTCACTTTGACACGGCTCTCTTCCAAGCAATTTTGACATTATTATGTAGGGTATTGGACTTTGGATGCGATGGTTCACTTTGACACGGCTCTCTTCCAAGCAATTTTGACATTATTATTAAACTATTTTTCGAGGTAATACAAAACAATCGCAGATAACTCTAACAATACAATGTGGAACAAGACCACCAATTATTACTCTTAATTTGGAATGGACATACTCAGATCACTAACACTCCCTCTGATGACCTGAATTAAGAAATGAAATGAATGACACCTTTGGAATAAGTCATCTAAGAATTTATGTTGGAATATTGAGCCCCTTAAATTAATGTCCTTGAACAAATCACCACAAATATTTGTAAATTATCTGGAAATATTTTAACACCTTGAAACTTGATTATATTTGAACTAAAACCCCTGGAATACTATCACCAGAAGTTCAAACCAGTGTCGCCGCCAAGGTGGGGGGTCGATCAAGGGGGGATTTTCACCCCCCAAAAACTGGTTTGCCCCCCCCCCAATAATTTTCGAAAATAAAAAAAAATTTGATCTGGCCAGCTCTATTTATCTCAACGACCGTTGTCTGAAATGCTACCTGGCTGCATTCCCGACAGTCTATTTTACAAAATATAGTAGCGAAAATATTCACCCCACAGGCTGTATTTTGGACCGTCTACTTTTCTAATTATTGGGGACTTTGTTGAGTTTCGCAAGTCCGTTCATTTCACAAAATATAGTGGCGAAAATATTCCTTCACTTTGAGTCATTCACTCCGCCCGTTTGTCACTTTCTTCTCTGGTTGGATAAACTAGTGATTTGGCAACAGGCGGTATCTGTTAAGCTCTATTTATCTCTATGATCAATGCCTGAAATACTGCCAGACTGCATTTCGGGCAGTCTACTTTTCAAGTTATTGGGGACTTCGTTGACTTTCATTTGACACTTTCCTCTCTGGGGTCAGAAAGACTAGTCATCAGGCCACAGACGACATCCGATCAGCTCTATTTATCTCTATGATAGGTGCCTGAACACTGCCAGGCAGCCTTCCAACTGTCTATATTTCAAACTTTTCTTGGGGAGTCGCCAAAACCCCCACAAGGACTCGTTACTTTGGCGCTCATAAAGGTACTTCGTTGAGGTTCGCAAGTCCGTTCGTTTGCCATTTTGGTGATCAGGGCGACGGACGGTATGTGGTCAGATTTATTTATCTCGACAATCGGTGTCCGACTGAATACTGACAGACAGCATTTCAGACAGTCTATTTTTCTGGGGGAGGTCCCCCACACCCTCCATAAGTGCACCCTACGTTGGATTCATCGAGGTTCGCAAGTCCGTTCGTTTGACACTTTACCTCAAAGATCATTGCCTGAAATACTACCAGGCTGCATTTCCGGTAGCCTGTTTTTCAAATTTTTCTGGGAGAGCCCTCCAACCCCTAGTTGAAACTTGCGCCTTTGCCCCCTTAACCTTGGACTTTGCCCCAGCTTTGCCCCTCCAACCACCGACGGTTGAAGAGGTATGGTTGGTCGGCATTTACCATTTGCGCTGAGGTTATCTTTTATTGTAGTACCAGTGTAGAAGCTAGTGTCCGGATTTGGTAGGATAGCTTGCTGTGGAATGGAATCTTGTTTAGTCTTAGCTGGTTTAGGTTCATTGCTGGTAGCGGTGTTAATGGCTTTCTTAACTAACTGTTTAGGATATTGGTTGAGGTTACAGAATGTATGTAGTTCTTTTTGTGGAGTTCGGGGTTACAGATTTTCTTGGCTCTGTGGGCAAGGGTTGAGATGATAGCTGCTTTGACTTTGATAGGATGGTTAGATTTATAATGGGCGTATTGATCGGTGTGTGTGGGCTTCCGATATACACTGGTTTGGATGGTACTGCCATTTCTCTGCCAAAGGACATCTAGAAAGGGGATGGTTCCACAGTTTTCTCTCTCCATCGTGAATTTGATTCTAGGGTGCTGAGTGTTTAGGTGTTGTAGAAGGCAGTTGGGATCTTCTTTCAGCATTACAAACGTATCGTCGACTTTTCTATAACAGCTGATGGGAGTTATTGGTGAGGACTGTTGGGCTTTTTCTTCCAAAGAGGTCATGTAAACTTCGGTCAGTAGTGGGGATAGGGGGCTCCCCATCGGTAGGCCATGTATCTGTTGGTATAAATCATCACCCCAGGTGAAGTAGTTGGTGTTGACAGTCTGTGATTATTTCCATTATACTGTCTGTGGTGAGCTGTGTCTTTAAAAGTGTTTCAAGTTGGTCTAGGCGTTGACGGAGTACTTCTATAGCTTCAGATCTGGGGACATTTGTAAATAAGTCAACTACATCATATGACACAAGTTTCCCTGGGTTTTGTATATTTTTAATTTCGTCACAAAATGCTGAGGAGTCACGGATGAAGGATTTAGCGGACATGCCTAGGGATGATAGGAGTTTTGAGAGGTACTGGGCGGTGCTGTACTGAACGGAATCTCGTGAGCAGACTAGTAAGCAGACTAGTAAGCGAGCTTTAATGGGATCTTTATGAATTTTTATAGTGGCTCTAGCATAAGGTGGACGGGGGTGGTTAGGTCGCAGTTGATAAAAAAGATTGTTGTCTATTTGTTTCTTTTCTTTCTTTAAGTTCGTTTAGGTTTTAAATATGTTCTTTACTTAACGTGCTTGTTGGGTCTTTCCTTATTCTGCGATAGGTAGTAGTATCGTGCAGTAAGTTAGAAACTGTTAAGTGGTAATCATCTTTATCCATTATGACCGTTGATTTACCTTTATCTGCTTGGAAAATTGTATGTTTTTATCTTCTTTTAATTCTTTTAAGGCTTCCCTTTCTAGTATCGTGCAGTAAGTTAGAAACTGTTAAGTGGTAATCATCTTTATCCATTATGACCGTTGATTTACCTTTATCTGCTTGGAAAATTGTATGTTTTTATCTTCTTTTAATTCTTTTAAGGCTTCCCTTTCTAAGCTGCTGATATTGTTAGGTTGTGGAGTAGATTTCGCTATGAGTTCGGCTATTTTGTGTCTTATAGTAAGTGCAGGAGGGTTGCACCACACACAATTTTACACAAAAACAAATATATGGACAAGACATCATACTCAAAGACCACAAACATAAACAAATCAAAGAGAGTGAATGGATCCGGGGGCTAGCCGTAAGCGTCCACTGCGCTGTACCGTCCCGGGCCTGTGGTGGCACAGACTTCACTCATATTTGAAAACAACTGGGAATGCAACCCAAAGAAATAATTATATAGTGTCAGCATGAGTCATGATCTATTATATGTTGCAAGAATTACGAATGCAAGCATATTGTTGTATAAATTCCGCTACACAAGTAACCACATAGTTAAATGTATCAGAAGTAGGCCTAGTTCAAAACTAAATCAATAAAAGGATTGAAGTATATAAATGCATTTAGGACAAACATTGCAACCGTCACAGAAACAAAAACACAACTGAATACAAAGAAGCAAAGGAATAGACTATCTAGGGAGACAGCCGTCTGCTGACTGAGTGGTGTGATGTGAATCTGCCGTAATAGTTGTTATGACGTCGTGGTTTAGAAGGTGCAATTTCCCGATAAAAGGGCGATAATCTAGATAAAATTACGTTAAAATATAAAAACTATTAGTTTTAAAGACCATGCAATTGTACAAACCATAGTATAATTATTATATAATGTCCCACGTAAGAAATGCAAAAAAGGAATGCTAAAGAAATCGTAAGTTCATAAAGGCCTAAAAATAAGGGCGATAATCCAGATAGGACTAGACATCTAGAAGCAATTTATATAGAATCATTATCCAATATGTAGTCAGTAATATCATTATAAGATATGTAAAACTTATTATGTTGAAGAAATGGAAGTTTTGAAATTTCTTTCAAAATGCGTAATTGTGTACCACCTTTGGCCGTGCACTTAAAATTAAGAGTTTTTATTCGGGAAAGAAATAGTTCTTTATTTTTGCATATTTTTAAAAAACGCAATGCCTGTGAATAGAAAACATTGTATAGTGTCGTATCTGGTATGTTACTATGAGCTGACGGGTATTTTACTACTTCAAAACCAAATTTGTCCGTTTTATCGAATATACCGACATTAAATTTGTTATTAATTATATTGATGTCCAGGTCAAGGACAGATGCATTTATAGTGCCCAAATTTTCTTTATTTAATATAAGTTCAGGAGGATATATTTCATCTTTGTATTTATTGAAATTACCATTATCATTGATTGGTGTTATGTCATCAATGTAACGGAAGGTATAATTTAGACTTTTTGCTACCTTGTAATCTGTTTTTCTTTTATGGTCTTGAAAGTCGAATTCGTATTTATATAAATGTGCATTTGCCATAAATGGGGCGGGGTCAGTTCTCATTGGTAAACCAATAGTTTGTTGTATTATCTGATCCCCAACCTCAAATATGGCATTGTCAATGAGAAAATGTATATTTTGAAATTTTTCTTTATCGAAAACTACAGTATTGGCATTGCGCCGTTTTATGATCCATCTTGCATCTTGTGAGTAGATGGCCATCAGATTTCTGCCTTTTCCAAAAGCACCATTAAAGGCCTTATCCACGAACCAATCCAAATTCTTTTTAAGGTCTGCATGTTGTAGCATAGTATATAAGGTAGAAAAGTCGAAAGTTTCTATTGATTTTGCATTGTCTTTTTGATTGATTTTATCTAAAGTGTCTACTATTGGTTTATTTTTATCAATTATGAAAAAGCTATTAATCCCAGTATAATTGCGAAGTGTTTTGCACCAAATGGCATGTTGGGCCTGGCATAATTTAAGTCCTTTCGTAATAGTCACTGCTAGAGGTTTTGTCTGGCAGATGCTGGAGGAAATTATGTATCTGAATTTTACTGGATTTTTATGAAATTTCGGTATAGAATAAATATATGGAAGGGCATCTACTTTTACATTGTCTTTTATATCATTACTCCTGTTAAACGAATATTGATTTTGTAAAATATCTAGTTTAGATAATTCCGTAATACATTTATAAGTGTTATTATTGGTGTTAGGCCAAAGTCCAACTTCGGTAAGGATATTTTTAATATAGTACTTTTTACAGATAAAGGCAATGTTATTGCTGGCCTTATCGACAGGTGTTAGAACAAATTTCTCTTGAAGAGCAGAAAGGCATTCAGCTGCAGATGCATTTTTTAGGACTTCGGGTGGTGGATGTCTTGGGTTGTTTTTAATATGTTTTATTCTCTTTGATAAGAGGTCAAAAACAGTGTTTCTCCATTCTCCAAAAGATTCTATTGGTGCACGAAATTTATCTGACCAAGCTACTATGCATTTCCGGATTTCTGATTTTAGATTATTATGTAATTTTTTGAAGTTAGTTGTTCTCGAAATTGTGGTCCAAAGCGAAATAGTTTTTTAAGATTATTGTCTTCAACAATATCGAAGTTTCCAGTCAGTACATGGTCGTGAAATTTATCTTTAAAAGGAGAGTTATGACATTGACATGTTGTATTGTCGTAACTGTTAATAAATTCTTGAACGTTAAGGTTTGCTATAGTTTCATGGTAGTTAAATATTTTATTACGAATTGGAGGTAAAAATTCTACCTTCCCACCTGGAGCTAACTGCCGGAGACCCTTTTTTAAATTCACTATGTACTCATCATGATTCCTTGGTTTAGTTGTTGGTGTGTACTTTAGACCTCTAGAGAGTAGGTTGATCTGTTCATCTGTGAGTGGGCGGTTGCTGAGGTTGACGACGCTTTTGGAGAGCAATTCATCTCTTGCACTGGAGCTAATGCTGGAAGTGGTCTCCTTGGTCTTCTGGGCTTTGAGCGACTTGTATTTCTTTTTGTTTGTCTAGTTTTAATTTCTTCATCAATTTTGAGGTTAGATTTGGTCTGTATATTTCTGAGGGAACGGTAATCTTCATCTAATAGGGTATCTTGTAATTTTTGACGTTCTATCTCTGATTTTGCAAATATGCGGTGTTTTTCATTTCTGTAATGTTGTATTCTTTCTGGTACTAAACATTTACTAGCCTTAAGTAGAATCACGTAAGCTGATTATGATTTAACCGCCGAATTTGGGACTAATCCTTTGGGAACTAAGTCACTGTCCCTGCATCTCAAAAGAAATGTTAAACTGTTACACACGTGTATATATTTACATTCCAACTTAATGATCTGATTGATATTTATTGTCAACCCATTTTAAGCTTCATGATATTGCTTAAAATGTTTGGGTATTGCAGTACAAATTTTATCAAAATAGATTAATGAAATATTGTGAAAATGCCAACTGATAGCTCCTATCACATTTGAACCTTTTTGAATGAGTAATTCCAAAGTTATTGCCCTTACTGGTAAACATACATTACCATAATTTTCAGGAACGGTTAGTATTAAGATTAAAGTTGGCCCATATCAATTTCGAACATATTCACAAAATAAGTTCCAGAGTTTCGGCCCCTGACTCTTGGTAGCTCGCATACATTATCATTACTGGATTGAAACGGTTGTGGATAAGCATACTGCCATACTCGTATTAAATGTGTTAAATAGTGTCAATAAAATGAATAACCCTCATTTTCCACTAAACAGAAGATGAAAATAATGACATTTCATCAGACATATCCACCTAGATAATGTGTTTAGAAAGGGCCTCTTCACTCTACGATTATCTATCCATTATTGGGAAATGACCTATTTCCTTTCATGGTAAACCCTTTGGTCTTCGTGATGTCTCAAATTTGTCAGAACTTATCAAGGAATGGAAATTACTTGACAAGCAAAATATTTTTTTATTATTTTAAACACAGAAAAAATATATATTCATTCATGAAACTGTGAAAGAAATCATACTTCAAAAGAAACGAAAATTATTGGAAAATGATTCAGTTATATATGAAAACACTGGATTTGAAAATCATGGGTTTGGTAAGTTTTAGAATTATTGGTTTTCAAAAACCTCTTTAACTTCAGATTGAAGTTCTTCCACTGGCATTAAGTATGTAAGAGTGAAAAGATCTATTAATAAGGATTTCATTTCTGTGGATCATTGATAACTCTGTTAAATATTTTTCTTATTCATATACTGTTTTGTTTGTCCTCGCTATGTTGTTCTTCAATTATCCTGCAGTATCTGATTGAACACTCTTCTTGGTACGTCTCGATTCAAACAGTCTCCATAATAATTTCGTGCATTGCATGCCAGTATCTGTCTCTCCTTCTGTCAAAAAGTTAATTTTTTACTAAATACACATTAAAATTTCTTCTGTCACATTAAGAATGAATCCGCGAGAAAACCATGCAAAATTCGAAAAAAACGCCAAAGTACTAAGTTTGAAATTTTTAACCTTACTCTGGTTATTGGACCACCTAAGCATTGTTATAAATGTGGTGAAGTCCCAGAGCCCAAAACCAACCCTGGGGCCTAAAGCTGGAACAGTAGTTTTTCACTCGAAAATAGCCATTTTTTCATTGAATTTTCATTGAAAATACCAAATGTTTGAAATATCGTTGTTCATAAAATATGTTATGTACGGTAGTTGTCATGCTCTCATTGCAAAGGCCATGTTTCCGACTTTCTAACATGGGCACCATTTTTAGAAAATGATGTAATATGGGTGTTTCAGAGCTCAGTCAAAATGGTATATCTTTTAAGAGGCAAAATACACCATTCCCAAAAATCCTTGTAGCACCCCCTTTGCAGGTATTTCATAGTATCTCATACGGTCGTTATGAAGTTCATACCATGCTTTATCAAAACAAAAAATAAAATTGGATGCAACGCAATAGTGGGATGAGCAGTGGCACCCGTAAAAATGTGAAAATTGGATCTTTATGATATTTTCCTTCACTGTTGATTCACTGTTTCAGGCCATTTGATTCTGCTTCATTCCATCTCTCAGTATTAAACATGGTGTCAACAGTGCCGACGCGTGCTGATCAGTGAGGTTTGGACTCCAGTCATGCAAGAGCCCCTGCCTTCAGAAAATTTCTAAATGCATGTCACATACAACCGGGGATTCGAAACCACGACAGTTGACCCAATGACAGGATTTATGATACACCACACACGTGCTAACCATTCGGCCGCACCCCCCATCCATAAGCAAATGAAGGTGCCGTTCGTTCGTGGGGTTTAACGTCCACTTCCACCTAAGGTGATATCGTAGACAATGAAGGTTCCACGCCCACTACTGTTTTATACAGTATCTAGTACGTTTTATACGACGAATCTGATCAGTATTATGGTTGGTACGATATCCTCTACTCATTTTTATAGCATTTTACTTTTACAACGATAATATTAGTCCGGCAGCCAAGCCCCATTTTTAGCCTGAACGTGGAAATTTAGTCCATCTAATGTTTTTGATGGATCATATATCTTCAGTATGTGTAGATTAAGAATCCGGCACCCTTGGAGAAATTTAAATATTCAAGATGGCTGCCATGAGAGCTTTTCTAGTTGTTGAGTTGAAGATGGGTTTTACAAGAATTTGACCCACTGAATCCGTTGGGAGGCCAAATTCAAAATGGTGGCTTATTTTGGCTGGAGATGTATAAAGTTTCCTGAAACAGTGTGTAATATATTGAAAGATGATGATGCCCTCCTGGCATCCTTGAGTATATTAAAAGAATTCAAAATGGCCGTCATGAGGCATTTTCTGATAATTTACTTTAGTTTAGTGGGGTAAAATTTGGGACAGATTCTCTCGGATTTCGATATAAAGGTGATTTCTGTCAGAATGTGACCCTCTGAATCCAAAAAACTTGGGCATTCTTCCTTAAAAAGCTGTGCATTTCCACAAGGTGTCCAAATTCAAAATGGAGGAAAATTATTTGGTGAAACTCATAAAGTCGCCCCAAAAGGCTGTGCAATATATTAAACAATAGGTTTTCGGGGTCATTTACTTCATATATAAACATAAAAACATGTTCTGGTCAACAAGTATTCCAGATTGAGCTTAAATTCAAAATGGTGGCCATATTTGGCAGGACATAACAATATTCATAATGTAACAAACAAGATTTTTTTCGGGGTCGCCAAATTTCATATCTGAATGGTGAAATATGCCATGACCGAACGAAACACCAATATGGTTCCCAAGTTCAACAAAATAACTAAATTTAGTGACCATGGAAAATAATAGAGCCGTTAACATAAAAACTTATGTATCACTTGACTAAGAGCACAAATCAGAGAGCCACATGAACAAAAGCTACGGAGAGCGAATTGTCAAGCATAAATTATGATCCACTATGACACCCGTCCGTGTCACCTCCTCTAATAGAAAACTGAGTAGAATGAGGGATGACAAATGTCATCCCCGTTGCATAACTACATGAAATGGGAATAATCAGAATGTTCTACCGATTGCGAGTATTCCAGTGATTCAAGAGAGGGTGAGTTAGACAAATTCCCGAGGTTGCACAAGACAAATATGTGACAATGTGTGATAAATTGCTATCAACTCACGATGGTCTGATAGTTGATTGTGTTTGACCGTGTATACTCTGTGTCCTTATAAGAATATTAAGGGAAGAATATCATCGGATTTCAACACTTTTTGCTTGAACATGTATTTATGTTTATATCTGAAGAAATTGACAATGAAAAACTATATTTCAATATATTACACACCGTATAGGGGGACACTATGAGTTTACCTCAAAAAAGGAGCTGCCATTATGACTTTGGCCCCCTAGCGGAATTACAGAAACCACCTTCTTACAGAAACCACCTTCATACCGAGGTCCGAGAGATTTTTTTCCGAATTATACCCCATTAAAATAAAGTAAATAACCATAAAATGCCTCAGGGCGGCCATCTTGAATATAGAATTTCCCCAAAGATGCCAGGGATGATATATAATCCATTAAAATATATTAGGTGGACTATATTTCCAGGTTCGTCGACCTACTGCCGGACTATATTGAGAAATACAATATGATAGATATATCAAATTCGCCGTTTTTCTTAAATTTTCTTCTTTTTTCACTATTTTTGACCGTTCACTGTGATCCACAACATTGGGCTGCAATGGATTTTTTTCTTGAATACGATTCTACTGGTCATACTTGTTCTCCCTGGGTACCACATTTCCCCCGCAACCCCGCAAAGGGGGCGCTACAACTGTTCAAAGTTAGGGTATCAAATCTATGGTTCCTAGGATTGGGTTTGGCATCCAGTCTGATTAAGGACCACTGTGCAGATTTCGAACTTTAACTAATATGTACTGTTAGAGAACAACCTTGACTATATTATATCCCAATAAGGTTATTGTATCTCCATTGGTTTACATGAGGCAGCCTCTCAAATTTCAACCTCAAAAAAATCGATTTTTGACGTTTTTCTGAGGATAAAACTCCAAACCCCATTCCGGAGGATAAGGAGGGGTCCAATCGGTCAAAAATCGCTTTTGCGTGCATTTGGGCCCTAACCTATCCCACATGGAAAATATGGCCGAAATCGGTGACATGACCCCTGTCACCACCTGCATGGTGCTCTCGCGGATACGTTCTTAATCGCTATGTTGTTGTTCAATTATCCTGCAGTATCTGATTGAACACTCTTCTTAGTACGTCTCGATTCGAACAGTCTCCATAATGATTTCGTGCATGCCAGTATCTGCCTCTGCTTCTGTTAAAAAGTTAATTTATTATACAAAATACACATTAGAATTTCTTCTTTCACATCAACTTGCGCCTAGAAGGGGATATTAGTAAGTAAGGCAAAAATTCACATTTTGCAATAAGTTTCTGAATTAAAAACTTCTACCTATTTTAGTTTCAGACAATGATCTTTATATGGATGTTGAAAATGGAAAACCAACCACAGTTCTTCGAGGAAGAAAAAACACCAAAGCAATTGCAAAGTTCCTTCCATTTAACAATACATGTATAAGAAATTTTAATGTTTCAGTGTTTATAATAAGATGTTTAATCATATAGTAAACCTGTCACATTGTTTTAGATCTAAAACATCAAAGATAGGTTGCCAGGCAACGAAACATATGCCCACAGCAGCTAAATCGTCCGGGCAGTCAACAAGAGTTGTCGCATATTTTTACTTTTTTCGGTAATGAAACATGTATAATACACTAAAATCTGATTAAGAGTAACAACTCATTATGTAATTATCAGAAAATCATTAGAATTTGTTTGCTTTTTATAAAGTTTTGCCCCACACTAACAATTAGTATAGGAAACATTTAATATGATGGATTTAGCTGTTCAGTTATCAAAATTCATTGAAAATCAAAATATTTGTTCGTTTCAACACCTTAAACTCTGTGTATCAATCTGAAGTCAATCGCATATTAAGTTTGGCCTCTAGAGCATCCACAAGATTTTTTGAAGTGATCAAGGACTACAACTCTGGCACTAACAATCAGAAATCCCTGAAAATCAATAGGTTTCTTCGTCTCATGACCTTAAAACTGTGTATAAATTTGTAGTCAATCCGATATTAACTTTGGCCTCTTGAGTATCCACGAGATTTTTTGAAGTGATCAAGGGCCATAACTCTGGCACTAATTATCGGAAATAGCTGAAAATCAATAAGCTTCTTCGTCTCATGACCTTAAACACTGTGTATAAATTTAAAGTCAACGGATATTAACTTTGGCCTCTAGAGCACCCACAAGATTTTTTGAAGTGATCAAGGGCCATAACTCTGGCACTAATCATCGGAAATCACTGAAAATCAATAGACATCTTCGTCTCGTGACCTTAAACACTGTGTATGAATTTGAAGTCAATCGGATATTAACTATGGCCTCTAGAGCGCACACAAGATTTTTTGAAGTGATCAAGGGCCATAACTCTGTTAGATATTATCGGAAATTGCTGAAAAACAATAGGCTTCTTCGTCTCATGACCTTAAACACTGTGTATAAATTTAAAGTCAATCGGATATTAACTTTAGCCTCTAGAGCTATGCTATGTGTCATGTTCGTAGATTTAACAAAGGCTTTCGATTTAGTTTGGCTGGACGGGCTGCTATTAAAGCTGGGACGTATCGGAATAACGGGCACAATGTTTCGGTGGATCAAAAGCTTTCTGAGCGATAGAAAGATACAGGTGAATGTTGGCAGATTCCTGAGTGCCGAGCAAACATTAGAAAATGGCACGCCTCAAGTCATGTACCACCAACCATGTCCTGGTAGACTGCGAGGTATACAAGGGAGAGAGAATGGAACTAGTGGAGATGATGGAGACCAACAACATACCGTTCAACACTAAGAACCTACTCTTTCCAAGACCCGATCTGAAGCTGCAAGTCTTTGAAATAATTCACGATTTAATGAACACCGTTGGATTAAGTAGAATAGTGAAGTAAGAGGGGGCTATGATAAGACGAGCTCGGCATTTAAACACTAAACTACATAGGGGATATACACCAAAGTAGCAGGATAGTGGAGTAAGGGAGGGCCACGGTAAGACGGGCTCGGCATCTAAACACTAACCCACTACAAAGACACCAAACCTGCAAAGTGGGATAAGTGGAGTAAGGGGAGGCCACGATAAGACGGGCCTAGCACTTAAACACTAAAACGCAAAAGATGACTTCTGCCAATCCAGAGACGAGACGCATATATGTCTGCATAAATGCTGTCTCTACAGATCAACTATCAAACAATATGTTTTTTATTGAATAAAGGGAAGAACTTCTCACTAAACCTACTCCATGGCCCAAGGCCGCAAATGGAAAGATTGCAAAATCATATTCCAAAAACAGGAAGAAGCCTCTGCTCTCCTATGTCTTGTCTGCGATATCACTTCTGTGGAAGAGGCGAGTAATTGACTTACTCGTGCAAAATTCTCCTAGGAGAGTAAAATTATAATAGAGACCAAGAACTCTGGCAAATAACAGTGCATTATTTAACTGCCATTCCAGAGATGTAAGACTGTTTTCTAATGTTCTTCACTAGAAGTGAGCCTTCTTGTCAGTTGTAATATTAAATATTACTAATATTAATTCAATACTTGAATTATTCATACTCGCGTAGGGCGAGATTAATTCAATAAAGAATAATAAAGGAATATTTTGTCCAATTTATTTTAGCTTAATGTGAAAATAATAGTAGTTTACTTAAAAAAAACAAAAAACACAATATCAAAGAAAACTAGACCTGCATGCAGGAATGACGGGTTTCACTGGTGCCACGTTACCCTTGAACATATCACTTCCGGTGCCAAGTTGCCCTTGAACATATGTCACTTCCGGTACCAACGAAACCACTAAACAGGTTTCCAAATAAACATTGCTCACATCAAATAAGATAGGTTGCCAGGCAACGAAACATACGCCCACAGCAGCTAAATCGTCCGGGCAGTCAACAAGGGTTGTCGCATATTTTTACTTTTTTTGCTAATGAAACATTTGTAATACACTAAAAACTGATTAAGAGTAACGGCTCATTATGTAATTATCAGAAAATCATTAGAATTTGATTGCTTTTTATAAAGTGTTACCCCACACTAACAATTAGTATATACATGAAACATTTAATATCATGGATTTAGCTGTTCAGTTATTAAAATTCATTGAAAATCAAAATACTTGATCGTTTCAACACCTTAAACTCTGTGTATCAATCTAAAGTCATTCGGATGATAAGTTTAGCCTCTATAGCGTCACAAGATTTTTTGAAGTTATCAAGGGAGATAACTCTGGCAATAGGCAATAATTATTTTAAATCTCTGAAAATCAATAGGCTTCTTCGTCTCATGACCCTAAACACTGTGTGTTAATTTAAAGTCGATCGGATATTAACTTTGGCCTCTAGAGCTTCCACAGGATTTTTTCGAAGTGATCAAGGGCCATAACTCTTGCAGCAATTATTGAAAATCACTGAAAATCGATAGACGACTTAGTCTCATGACTGTAAACACTATGTATAAATTTGAAGTCAATCGGATATTAACTTTGACCTCTAGAGCATCCACTGTGTATAAATTTAAAGTCAATCGGATATTAAATTTGGCCTCTAGAGCGTCCGCAGGATTTTTTGAAGTGATCAAGGGACATAACTCTGGCACTAATTATCGGGAATCGCTGAAAATCAATAGGATTCTTTGTCTCATGACATTAAACACTGTGTATAAATTTAAAGTAAATCGGATATTAACTTTGGCCTCTAGAGCGTCCACAAGATTTTTTGAAGTGATCAAGGGCTATAACTCTGGCATTAATTATCGGAAATCGCTGAAAATCAATAGACTTCTTCGTCTCATGACCTTAAACACTGTGTATAAATTTAAAGTCAATTGGATATTAACTTTGGCCTCTAGAGCGTCCACAAGATATTTTCAAGTGTTCAAGGGCCATAACTCTGGTACTAATTATCGGAAATCGCTGAAAATCAATAGGCTTCTTCGTCTCATGACCTTAAACACTGTGTATAAATTTAAAGTCAATCGGATATTAACTTTAGCCTGTAGAGCGTCCACAAGCAATTGTGGACGGACGGACGGACGGACAGACGGGGGCGACGACAATATACGACCACATTTCAATGTGGGCGTATAAAAATGGACGCAGAATCAAACAAACCCAGCAATATCAATTCATTTTATACATTGTTACTTGTAAATGATCTTGACAAAATCACATTTCTTCCGGTGTTAATGAAAATGTTCAATTAGTTTTATGAAATCAGAAATGGCATACGATATCATATAGTGAAAATTTTATGTAAATCGAATAATAATTGCCACTTTTAAAGACCAAAAAACTTGAAAAGTGACTTGTAGAAAATCGGCTGTTTCTCTGCAACCGTACAAGTTAGAAACCATTTTGTGGTATCTGTATGATCGTATGGGTTCATTCTATTTGTTGATTGGCATCAAATACCATAATTTGAAAAAGATTTTAAAACAGACTCATTTGAATAAAATATCTGTTTTGAAGGCTAAAAATACAGTTTTTGCCAAAATGACGTTACTTCCGGTGATAATGAAAATCTTAAATTACTTGTATGAAATCCTAAATGGCATTAGGTATAACATGGTGTAACGTTTATGAAAATCGAATAATAATTGACACTTTTATGGCCCAAAAACCTTCAAAAGTGACATGTAGAAAACCGTATATTTCTCGGCAACCGAACAAGTTAGAAACAATTTTATGATATCTATATGACCATATGAGTTGTGTTTATATGTGAATTTAAACCAAAAGTTAAAATTATTAATACATATTAAGTAATTCTTGGTTGAATAAAACATTGATTTAAAAAGTTTAAAATGCAGTTTTTGACAAAATGACGTCACTTCCGGTGTCAATTTTAAATTGTAATCAACTTGATATGACGCTACATGCTTTTTGAATCAAATGATGTCACTTTTATAAAAATCCAATAATAATTGACTATTTTACAGGCAAAATAACGAAAACAGTGACTTATGCAGAACTGCCCATTTCTTGGCAACTGCTTATATTACAAACTAATTTTAACATACATTTTCTTTGTATGGATTATAGCTACATGTTTATAAAAGTTACGAAGAAATATTTTAAAATCTGAAAAGCCTGAATGGGTTGTAAATAGGTCAATTTTACACCATTTTTAGCCTCTTAATCCAATTTGCTCGAAAATGAAATCGAAATTAAAAAAACTGCTTCCGGCATTTTTTGCGCCTTTAAAGGACACACTCTTTGAGTCATATAATTTTTCAAAAAAATAATATTTGTTTTCGAAAAATGGTACCTAACTGTCAAAATTGTAGTTTTTGGTAAAATTATGCCACTTCCAGTGCTGACAGATAACACTTTCGGTAATAAAAAAAATGACAATTGAGACAACGAAGCATATGAACTTTGTTTTATACAAATCGAACAATAAAAAATTAATCTAGGACTGAAAAACTGAATTAGCCAATGGCGGCCAAGGAAAATTAATGAGACAAAATTTTTTAACATTTTTGCGCTAGTCAGATGACTCTTTTTTTCTGTGCATGACACGACTAAAAAATATTCATAAATAAAAAAGTTTTTTGTAATATTTTAAATTTTCGAAATTTGGCGCCTAATATCTTCGAAGATTTGACGAAAATCAAAAATTGAAAGTAGCGTAGCTATGTGCCCTGTCTCCGGCTATGCCAA
The DNA here is from genome assembly GCA_948474765.1 of Patella depressa. Classification (NCBI taxonomy): domain Eukaryota; kingdom Metazoa; phylum Mollusca; class Gastropoda; family Patellidae; genus Patella; species Patella depressa. The sequence goes on along the minus strand of CAOLEZ010000008.1, from coordinate 5,697,454 downwards.
AATGTTTCGACAGTTAAAATTCAATGATTATTGTTAAAATTACTGCAATATTATTAAAAACGCTAACTTCGGTGATTTCGGACATTTCGCATTGTCGCAGAACGTTCAAAATAGCTTTATCCTCTAAGTCACGCCCACTTTCCCAGTAAAACCGAAGAAATCGTAACAATGCGACAAGCAGTAGCTGAGATCTACTCAAAACAAAAGAAGAATAATAATAATAAGAATAACTAGACCTGCATGCAGGAATGACGGGTTTCACTGGTGCCACGTTACCCTTAAACATGTCACTTCCGGTGCCAAGTTACCCTTGAACATATGTCACTTCCGGTACCAACGAAACCATTAAACAGGTTTCCAAATTAACATTGCACACAAATAAAATGGATGCAGAATCAACCAAATCCAGCAATATCAATTCATTTTATACATTTGTTACTTGTAAATGATCTTGACAAAATTACATTTCTTCCGGTGTTAATGAAAATGTTCAATTAGTTTTATGAAATCAGAAATGGCATACGATATCATATAGTGAAAATTTTATGTAAATCGAATAATAATTGCCACTTTTAAAGACCAAAAAACTTGAAAAGTGACTTGTAGAAAATCGACTATTTCTCTGCAACCGTACAAGTTAGAAACCATTTTGTGGTATCTGTATGATCGTATGGGTTCATTTTATTTGTTGATTGGCATCAAATATCATAATTTGAAAAACATTTCAAAACAGACTCATTTGAATAAAATATCTGTTTTGAAGGCAAAAATTCAGTTTTTGCCAAAATGATGTTACTTCCGGTGATAATGAAAATCTTAAATTACTTGTATGAAATCCTAAATGGCATTAGGTATAACATGGTGTAACGTTTATGAAAATCGAATAATAATTGACACTTTTATGGCCCAAAAACCTTCAAAAGTGGCCTGTAGAAAACCGTCTATTTCTCGGCAACCGAACAAGTTAGAAACAATTTTATGATATGTATATGACCATATGAGTTGTGTTTATATGTGAATTTAAACCAAAAGTTAAAATTATTAATACATATTAAGTAATTCTTGGTTGAATAAAACATTGATTTAAAAAGTTTAAAATGCAGTTTTTGACAAAATGACGTCACTTCCGGTGTCAATTTTAAATTGTAATCAACTTGATATGACGCTACATGCTTTTTGAATCAAATGATGTCACTTTTATAAAAATCCAATCATAATTGACTATTTTACAGGCAAAATAACGAAAACAGTGACTTGTACAGAACTGTCCATTTCTTGGTAACTGCTTATATTACAAACTAATTTTAACATACATTTTCTTCGTATGGATTATAGCTACAAGTTTATAAAAGTTACGAAGAAATATTTTAAAATCTGAAAAGCCTGAATAGGTTGTAAATGGGTCAATTTTACACCATTTTTAGCCATTTAATCGAATTTGCTCGATAATGAAATCGAAATTAAAAAAACTGCTTCCGCCATTTTTTGCGCCTTGAAAGGGCACACTCTTTGAGTCAAATAATTTTTCCAAAAAATAATATTTGTTTTCGAAAAATGGTACCTAACTGTCAAAATTGTAGTTTTTGGTAAAATTATGCCACTTTCGGTGCCGGCAGATAACACTTCCGGTAATAAAAAAAATGACAATTGAGACAACGAAGCATATGAACTTTGTTTTATACAAATCGAACAATAAAAAATTAATCTAGGACTGAAAAACTGAATTAGCCAATAGCGGCCAAGGAAAATTACTGAGACAAAATTTTTTAACATTTTTGCACTAGGCAGATGACTCTTTAATTCTGTGCACAATACGACTAAAAAATATTCATAAATAAAAAAGTTTTTTGTAAAATTTTAAATTTTCGAAATTTGGCGCCTAATATCTTCGAAGATTTGCCGAAAATCAAAAATCGAAAGTAGCGTAGCTATGTGCCCTGTCTCAGGCTATGCCAAAATGTATCGAAAGTTAAAATCCAATGATTATTGTTAAAATTACTGCAATATTTTCAAAAACAATAACTTCGGTGATTTCGGACATTTCGCATTGTCGCAGAACGTTCAAAATAGCTTTATCCTCTAAGTCACACCCACTTTCCCAGTAAAACCGAAGAAATCGTAACGATGCGACAAGCAGTTGCTGAGATCTACTCAAAACAAAAGAAGAATAATAATAATAATAAGAACTAGACCTGCAAGCAGCACTGAACCGGCTTTCAGGAATCATACAGGAAGTTTATTATACCATAGCCGATCCATTGAGCTACCAAACTATACTTTAGGTTGTTTTGCTTTAGTGACACCCTCTATCATATGTAAAAGTAATATTTGCTGGCGAAAAGACCAGTCAAAATTGTAAATTATGGCAAAATTAAGTCACTTCCGGTGCCGAAAGAAATTTTTATAGGTGAAAAATAAGTCGAAAATTCGCAACATACAAAATCCAAACGTTGTTTTATACATTTCGGGCAATAAATAATTAACCTATAACCCATAAACTGAAATTAAGAAGGTAAAAAACTTAAAAGTGACCCTGGGAAAATTGGTTATTATTCGACAAGGGAACATGCTAGAAGCCTTTTCTTGATATCAATATGATGGTATTGATTCACTCTTACTGCCCATTAGAGTCAGGCGTTATAAAGTTAAACGAATAATGAATATAAATCACTTCTAAAAAATGTTTGTTTTGAAGGCTAAAAATACGTTTTTTTGCAAAAATTACATTACTTCCGGTGATATTGAAAATGTTAACTTGGTTCATAGAAGTCATAAATTGCATAAGGTATCAAATGGTAAAAAAATTATAAAAATCGAATAATAATTGACACTTTTATAGACCAAAAACCTTGAAAAGTGACTTATAGAAGATCGCCTATTTCTCTGTAAACGTACAAGTTAGAAACCATTTTGTGGTATCTGTATGGTCTTATGGCTTCATTCTATTCGTTGATGAGAATCAAATATCATAATTTTAAAAATATTATAAGGGAGACTGATTTGAATAAAATTTTAGTTTTTTAGGTTAAAAATACAGTTTTTGCCCAAATGACGTCATTTCCGGTCACAGTGAAAATGTAAAATTGGCTTGACCTAGTCCAAATTGGCATTAGGCATCAAATGGGAAAAAAATATTGCAAATCGAATAATAATTCACTCTTGCATGGGCAAAATAACGTGAAAAGTGATGCATGCAAAATTGCATATTTCTCGGCAACTGCTCATATTACAAACTAATTTTCGCATACATTCTCTTCGTCTGGATTAGTGCTACGAGTTTATGGAAATTACAAATAAATATTTCAAAATATGAAGACGCTGAATGAATTGTAAATAACTGAATTTTACACTTTATTTTACATTTTATTCGAAATTGCCCGAAAATGGAATTGAAATTTAAAAATATGAGCTAAGGATTTTGTGCACCTTTGCAGGGTGCATCCATTTAGTTATATCAGTTTTGAAAAAAAATAATATTTGCTTTCAAAAAGTGGTACCGAACTGTCAAAATTGTAGTTTTTGTTAATATTACGTCACTTCCGTTGCCGACAGAAAAATTTCACCGTAACAAAAAAAATTACAATTGGGACCACGGAGCATATGAACTTTGTTTTATACAAATCGAACAATAAATAATTTTTCTGGGTACGAAAAACTAAATTAGCCGATGGCGGCTAACACAAATTACCGAGACAATTTTTTTTTCTCATTTCTGCTCAAGTAGGATGATAGTTTAACCCCGTGTAAAATATCATCAAAAAATATTCATAAATAAAAAAGATTTTCGTAAAAAAAATAATTTTTTTCAAAATATCGGACATTTTTTCGACTATTTCCGGTTTTACGATCGTTGTTGTGATAGCTTTACGAAGTTCTTTGGATACTTAACTTTCTGTACCAGAAATGTCAGAAACATCCATTGAGCAGTTTTGAAAAAAAAAGATAAACTAAAGAGCGTTTACAAAAATTTAACGATTTTTCAATTTTTTCAAAGTTTGATGCCATTTTTGGACCACCTATATTATTTCAATGCTTTTCATTTTTGATTCACTATATAGACAACCGATAGGACTTTGAGTAAGAAAAGTTTAAGAAAAATCTGCGGCGTCGTTTTCGAGCAAAGGACGTCCCAGAATGTTAAAAAATCGGAAAATACTAGATTTTTGGCACACAATAATTTATTTCCTTACCATCGATATCGTATTATTTAGATACCATATGATGGTCCATTAATAGGGCTATCCAACGACACTTTAGTTCTTTTGGTCCGCTATTACCTAAGGGAGAAATCAAGTTTTTTGCAAGTGCGACATAGTTTTTAACCTTTTTTTACATTTTTTGAATACTTCCGGTATGGTTATTATTGTCGATATAGTTTTGATAACCGGTTTAGGCACTAAAATAGCCACAGGGCTCTGTAATGATATATTACATTATCTGATCAGATAAAATGCCCCTGAGAAATCCTAGGTTCAAAAGTGCCAAAAATGCCAAAAATTTAAAATATCGAAAATTAAATTTCAATAACTACATACATATTATACATCGATAGAATCGTAATTAGGTCAGCTATCTGAATATACAATTTTTTTTTGAAAATCTCTTAAAATAAAAAAATAACAGAGCATTTTCCAAAATTTCACGATTTTTCGACTTTTTTCGATTTTCAGTCCGTTATTTCACCTTTTCCAGATATTTCAAAGTCGTAATGGAATGTTTCGTACACAAGACTACTGCAAGGTCTCTCGATAGAGAAAGTTTCATAAAAAACTGTGGAGCAGTTTTCGAGATACAGGCATCTAAAAACGCTCCAAATCAGAAAATACTTGATTTTCAGCGAGCCATATTTTGCTTCCTGCTGATCGTGTCCGTACGAATTGGGTATCATTCAGTGGTCCAATTACCGCCCGACCAAATGATACCTTAATTTGTTTAATCCGTTGATATCGGACGGAAAAATCGTGTTTTTACCCAAAACACCAATTTTTCACGTTTTTTCAAAATATCGCATAGTATTTCGACTACTTCCCGTTTACGGATTGTTGTTGAAATTGCTTTAAACGGTGGTTTGACCATATTACTTCATGTTCCAGGAATTTCAGAAACGTCGATCCGGCCGTAAAACGAAACTTAAGCTCACAAAATGTGAAGAAAATTCGAAAAAAATCGAAAAATAAAGGGCGATGACTCTGAATGAAACTTATATTACTGGAACCGTATTGCCTTCAGGTATCCAAAAATGTAGGTCAAATTTGAAAATTTTGAAAAATAACAAAAAATGTGTCTTAAACAACATATTTTCATTTTTCGAATGCTAGAAGTCAGCGGCGAAGTTTCTAAATTGCAAAATTTTCAACTGCTATCGTCCGAGAAAAGACTCAGGGTTTCCAAAAATGTAATTTGTATGAAAATAGGTACAGAATTGACGAATCTACGGCCGTTTTTTAATTTTTTGGCACCGCACAAAATTCGGCCACTTCCGGTCTGCGCAGAAGTTTCAAATACAGTGGAAGGGATGGCCACTATATGGTTTCATGATAGAAAATTACGTCCCAGATCTGTATCTGTTACAGACACTGAGAAATAGGCTCCCCCGAAAAATAAAATAATAATAATAAATAATAATAATTTTAGTAATCACAATAGGCTTTCAGACGAAAGTCTGAAAGCCTAATAATAATTTTAACAAAAACAATAGTGTTTCACACAAGCTTCGCAGTGTGAAACCCTAATAATTTTAACAAAAACAATAGTGTTTCACACAAGCTTCGCAGTGTGAAACCCTAATAGTAAGTGCAGTAGGGTTGCACCACACACAATTTTACACAAAAACAAATATATGGACAAGACATCATACTCAAAGACCACAAACATAAACAAATCAAAGAGAGTGAATGAATCCGGGGGCTAGCCGTAAGCGTCCACTGCGCTGTACAGTCCCGGGCCTGTGGTGACACAGACTTCACTCATATTTGAAAACAATTGGGAATGCAACCCAAAGAAATAATTATATAGTGTCAGCATGAGTCATGATCTATTATATGTTGCAAGAATTACGAATGCAAGCATATTGTTGTATAAATTCCGCTACACAAGTAACCACATAGTTAAATGTATCAGAAGTAGGCCTAGTTCAAAACCAAATCAATAAAAGGATTGAAGTATATAAATGCATTTAGGACAAACATTGCAACCGTCACAGAAACAAAAACACAACTGAATACAAAGAAGCAAAGGAAAAGACTAGCTAGGGAGACAGCCGTCTGCTGACTGAGTGGTGTGACGTGAATCTGCCGTAATAGTTGTTATGACGTCGTGGTTTAGAAGGTGCAATTTCCCTATAAAAGGGCGATAATCTAGATAAAATTACGTTAAAATATAAAAACTATTAGTTTTAAAGACCATGCAATTGTACAAACCATAGCATAATTATTATATAATGTCCCACGTAAGAAATGCAAAACAGGAGAACCGGTGAAAATAATAGTAGTCATCGTGTCACCGTGTGTAAAGTCTTATGTAAAAGCATTGTCGTTTGAGGTCATATTCATCTTTATGATATATGTTTTCCGTTATCCTGTTTAGCAAGATCTGAAGGTTTTCAAAAATACGTCCCTACCCATCGGCATTTGTAATGTGCATTTGATGTTCGAAAATCGTAGAATTATTTTTTTCGAAATCTGATATAGCAAAAAGGATGCGCGCTGTAAAGGGGCACAAATCATTAGCTCAGATTTTTTAATTTCAATTTCATTTTCAGGCAATTTCGAATAAATGTAAAAAAAATAGGTTGCCAGGCAACGAAACATACGCCCACACAGCAGCCAAATCGTCCGGGCAGTCAACAAGAGTTGTCGCATATTAAGGAATTATCAGAAAATCATTAGAATTTGTTTGGTTTTTACAATCAAACGTTTTTTTTTTAAATCAGATAATAATTGTGACCTCAAGAGGCACCACAAGCTAAAAAGGGTGATTTTTGGTACAATCAGAGGACATAATTCAGGAAGTAATGACCCGATGGGCGCAAGTAACGAAAGGAACCAAGATCTTTGGGTTATAAACATACCTGTCAAGTTTCATCAAAATCGATTCAAAATTGTGACCTCTATAGGGTCCACAACCTTGATATAACATATTTTCACACTATTCGTGTACAAACGGCGGCCATTTTGTCTGTCAATTCTAGTCCGATTTTCACGAAATTCTAACTCTCTCTTCATTACCATGTAACGGTGATATAGTCAAACGTTTTTTTTTTAAATAGGATAATAATTTTGATCTCCAGAGGGACCAAAAGCGAACAAAAGCGATTTTTCGGACAATCAGGGGACATAATTCAGGAAGTTATGATTCAGGAAGTAATGACCCGATGGACGCAAGTAACGAAAGGAACCAAGATCTTTGGGTTATAAACATACCTGTCAAGTTTCATCAAAATCGGTTCAAAATTGTGACCTCTATAAGGTCCACAACCTTTATATAACATATTTTCACAATATTCGCGTACAAACGGCGGCCATTTTGTCTGTCAATTTTGGTCCGATTTTCACAAAATTCATACTCAACCTTCATAACCATGGAATGGTGATATAATCAAACGTTTTTTTTAAATCGGATAACAATTTTGACCTCCAGAGGGACCACAAGCTAAAAAGGGCGATTTTTTGGACAATCAGGGGCCATCATTCAGGAAGTTACGATCCGATGGTCGCAAATATCGAAAGGAACCAAGATCTTTGGGTTATAAACATACATGTCAAGTTTCATCAAAATCGGTTCAAAATTGTGACCTCTATAAGGTCCACAACCTTTATATAACATATTTTCACAATATTCGCGTACAAATGGCGGCCATTTTGTCCGTCAATTTTGGTCCGGTTTTCACAAAATTCATACTCAACCTTCATAACCATGGAATGGTGATATAATCAAACGGTTTTTTAAATCGGATAACAATTTTGACCTCCAGAGGGACCACAAGCTAAAAAGGGCGATTTTTTGGACAATCAGGGGCCATCATTCAGGAAGTTACGATCCGTTGGTTGCAAATATCGAAAGGAACCAAGATCTTTGGGTTATAAACATACATGTCAAGTTTCATCAAAATTGGTTCAAAATTGTGACCTCTATAAGGTCCACAACCTTGATATAACATATTTTCACACTATACGCGTACAAACGACGGCCATTTTGTCCGTCAATTTTGGTCCGATTATCACGAAATTCGAACTCAACCTTTATAACCATAGAACGGTGTTATAATCAAACATTTTTTTAAATTGGATAACAATTTTGACCTCCAGAGGGACCACAAGCTAAAAAGGGCGATTTTTTGGACAATCAGGGGCCATCATTCAGGAAGTTACGATCCGTTGGTCGCAAATATCGAAAGGAACCAAGATCTTTGGGTTATAAACATACATGTCAAGTTTCATCAAAATTGGTTCAAAATTGTGACCTCTATAAGGTCCACAACCTTGATATAACATATTTTCACACTATACGCGTACAAACGACGGCCATTTTGTCCGTCAATTTTGGTCCGATTATCACGAAATTCGAACTCAACCTTTATAACCATAGAACGGTGTTATAATCAAACATTTTTTTAAATTGGATAACAATTTTGACCTCCAGAGGGACCACAAGCTAAAAAGGGCAATTTTTCGGACAATCAGGGGCCATAATTCAGTAAGTTACGATCCGATTGGCGCAAATATCAAAAGGAACCAAGATTTTTGGGTTATAAACATGCATTTCAAGTTTCATCCAAATCGGTTCAAAATTGTGTCCTCTACACTGTTCACAACCTTGATATAACATATTTTCACACTATTCGCGTACAAATGGCGGCCATTTTGTCCGTCAATTTTGGTCCGATTTTCACGAAATTCGAACTCAGCCTTCATAACCATGGAACGGTGATATAATCAAACGTTTTTTTAAATCGGATAACAATTTTGACCTCCAGAGGGACCACAAGCTAAAAAGGGCAATTTTTCGGACAATCAGGGGCCATAATTCAGTAAGTTACGATCCGATTGGCGCAAATATCAAAAGGAACCGAGATCTTTGGGTTATAAACATGCATTTCAAGTTTCATCCAAATCGGTTCAAAATTGTGACCTCTACACTGTTCACAAGCTAAAAAACGTGATTTTTCGTACAATCAGAGGCCATAACCCATGAAGTTACAGTCCGATACATGCCAATATCGAAAGGAACCGAGATCTTAGGGTGATAATCCTATGTTTTAAGTTTCATTGAAATCGGATAAAAATTGTGACCTGTAGACTGTTCACAAACAATTGTGGACGGACGGACGGACGTCCGGACGGACGAACAGGGGCGACGACAATATACGTCCACATGAAAATGTTGGCGTATAAAAAAAGTGTAACAATCAGTTATTTACAACCCATTCAAAGTCTTCATATTTTGAACTATTTTTTCGTAACTTTCATAAACTCGTAGTAATAATCCAGACGAGGAGAATGTATGCAAAAATAGTTCGTTATATGAGCAATTGCCGATAAATATGCAATTTTGCATGCATCACTTTTCACGTTATTTTGCCTATAAAAGAGTAAATTATTATCCGATTTTCAATATTTTTTTTCATTCGATGCCTAATGCCAATTTGGACTAGGTTAAGCCAATTTTACAGTTTCGCTGTTACCGAAAACGACGTCATTTTGGCAAAAAGTGTATTTTAACCTAAAAAACAAATATTTTATTCAAATGAGTCTTTTTTTATAATATTTTTAAAATTATGATATTTGAATCCCATCGCCGAATAGCATGAACCCATACGATCATACAGATACCACAAAAATGACCTCAATCTTTGAAAAAAGTTGAAAAATCATTAAATTATTGAAAATGCTCTTTTATTTACTCAATGAATGTTTCAGACATTTCTGGTACAGGAAGTTAAGTATCAAATCAACTTGTTAAAGCTATTCCGACAATGATCGAAAAACCGGAAGTAGTCGAAAAAATCTCCGATATTTTGAATTTGTTTACATTTTTACACAAAACTTTTTTATTTATGCATATATTTTGATGGTAGTTTACACAGAGTTAAAGTATCACCCTACTTGAGCAGAAGTGAGAAAGAATTTTGTCTCAGTAATTTTCTTTAGTCGCCATTGGCTAATTTAGTTTTTCGTACCTATATTAATTATTTATTGTTCGATTTGTATAAAACAAAGTGCATATGCTCCGTGGTCTCAATTGTATTTTTTTTTGTTACCGTGAAATTTTTCTGCACGCAACGGAAATGGCGTAATATTAACAAAAACTACAATTTTGACAGTTCAGTACCACTTTTTGAAAGCAAATATTATTTTTTTCAAAATCTGATGTAGCAAAAAGGATGTGCGCTGTAAATCATTAGCTCAGATTTTTTAATTTCAATTTCATTTTCGGGCAATTTCGAATAAATGTAAAAAAAAGTGTAACAACCAGTTATTTACAACCCATTCAACGTCTTCATATTTTGAACTATTTATTCGTAACTTTCATAAACTCGTAGTAATAATCCAGACGAGGAGAATGTATGCAAAAAATAGTTTGTAATATGAGCAATTGCCGAGAAATATGCAATTTTGCATGCATCACTTTTCACGTTATTTTGCCTATAAAAGAGTAAATTATTATCCGATTTTCAATATTTTTTTTTCATTCGATGCCTAATGCCAATTTGGACTAGGTTATGCCAATTTTACAGTTTCACTGTTACCGAAAATGACGTAATTTTGGCAAAAACTGTATTTTTAACCTAAAAAACAAATATTTTATTCAAATGAGTCTTTTTTATAATATTTTTAAAATTGTGATATTTGAATCCCATCACCGAATAGCATGAACCCATACGATCATACAGATACCACAAAAAAGTTTCTAACTTGTACGGTTGCTTTTTGGTCTATAAAAGTGTCAATTATTATTTAATTTTCATACAATTTTCACCATGTGATGCCTTATGCCATTTATGATTGCAATGATCTGATTTAACATTTCCTTTATCACCTGAAGTAATGTCATATTTTCAAAAACCGTATTTTTAGACTTCAAAACAAATATTTTTTTGAAGTGAGTTATATTTATTATTTGCTTAAACACTATGTATAAATTTGAAGTCAATCGGATAATAACTTTTGCAGGCTGGACGGGGGCGACAACAATATCCAACCACATTTCAATGTGGGAGTATAAAAGGCAATTTTTCGTACAATCTGGGGCCATAATTCAGGAAGTTACAATCCAATATGTGCAAATACCGAAAGGAACCACGATCTTTGGTTATAAACATGCATTTCAAGTTCCAGACAGACCACAAGCTAAAAAAGGCGAATTTTCGTATAACCAGGGACCATTATTCATGAAGTTAAGATCAGATACGCACAAATATCAAAAAGAACCAAGATCTTTGGGTCATAAACCAGCTTTTCAAGTTTCATTAAAGTCGGATTAAAATTGTGACCCCTACAAGGTCCACAATCCTGATATACCCTATTTTTACACTATTCTCGTACAAACGGCGGCCATTTTGTCCGGCTATGTTGGTCCGATTTTTGCGAAATTCCAACTCAACCTTCTTTACGGTATAACAGTGATATAATCAGACGTTTTTTTTAAATCGGATAATAATAGTGACCCCCACAGGGACCACCAAATTTATTGGTACAATCAGGGATCATATTCCATGAAGTTACAGTCCGATACATGCTAAAATCGAAAGGAACCGAGATCATAGGGGGTAAACCTATATTTCAAGTTTCATTGAAATCTGAAACAATTGTGACCTTTAGAGTTTTCACAAACAATTGTGGAAGGATGACAATATAGTCCACATAAAAATATGGGCATATAAAACTTAATCGTGGTTATTGATTTCCTTATGAAAAGGATCGTTCAGCATCATAATGGAAAAAATCATGGTAGACCAATTCACCAATGAATCGTTCCGCCCTCTTGAAAATCAATAGACTCCTTTCCCTCGTGACCTTAAAATACTGTGTATAAATTTAAAGTCAAGTTTAGCCTCTAGAGCGTCCACAAGATATTTCATAGACATCAAACGCATTAACTCTAGCAGTGATTTAATTAATGGATTTAGAGAAAACAAAATTAAATATCACAAATATATGATTACAATCAATCAATAAAGACATAATTAAGTAATTATGCAAATGAACTTTGACCTATTCATGATTCCGAGATTTGGAGTTGAGCTATGCCCCCTTAGATACTGTTAAGCCTACTATGTCCCACAAGCGGTTCAATATGGCGACCCAGCACCAGACAGTTTGATTCGCGCATGCATGTTGTCATCAAATAGAAACTGTATGTGTGGTTTTTATGGTTTTCAAAAAAAAAAAGAGTTTGCATAAATAGAAATAAATAAATATAGACTGTAAACTTTAATCAGACAGGCCTCGAAATGTCGCTTTAGTAACAAACCTGTCATTTATAATTTTCCACGTCACACTACTCACACATTATCCACGATTAAATGGTTCTTATTTGATCCATGTGAATATATTATAATTTCTTTGACATCGGCCGGACTAGAAATTCGCACGAGTCGCCGCATTTTTTTAGCTGTAAGTTTCCGACTCGAATTGGCGTGGATTTCGCTTAGTAAAAGCATGCGTCCCAAATCATGCTTTAAATTGAATGTACTACAGGTGTATGACACTGCCGTTGAGAAATGTGTAGATTTCGGACTCTAAAATATCGGTATAAAATTTAAATTGAATGTCAAACACGACGTTGCACCTGTACATGACACTATTCCCAATCACATGCAGAGGACAGCTGATCACGCCCCCTGGAATTCCTTTCTCGCATTCCAACTAATTTACGCTAAAAATCATATGTGTAAAATACCACATGTATTTTGACCAAATTATTTTCTATTGTCAAATTGTCCTGTAAATCATACATAAACTTTATTTTCGGACATTGTTCTGAATTTATATTTTCATTGGAGACAAAACGGAAACAATTGTTACGATGCAGGATTTATTGTGCCCAAATTGTTAATTGTTATGTATGATATTATTAAGGACAGGCTGATTTAATTAAATTGTTTACAATCACACTGTCGTGAGAAGAGAGGGTGGATCATCTTCTCCCTTTGTCATAAATAAAAACATATTAAAACAGTAGGCCTATAGGTCCAGCTGACGTGAGATGTTGTTTAATAAAATTATCTGGCTTCTTACTTAAAGATAGGTTGCCAGGCAACGAAACATACGCCCACAGCAGCTAAATCGTCCGGGCAGTCAACAAGGGTTGTCGCATATTTTTACTTTTTTCGGTAATGAAACATTTGTAATACACTAAAAACTGATTAAGAGTAACAACTCATTATGTAATTATCAGAAAATCATTAGAATTTGATTGCTTTTTATAAAGTTTTACCCCACGCTAACAATTAGTATATACATGAAACATTCGATATCATGGATTTAGCTGTTCAGTTATCTAAATTCATTGAAAATTAAAATACTTGTTCGTTTCAACACCTTAAACTCTATGTATCAATCTGAAGTCAATCGGATGGTAACTTTGGCCTCTATAGCGTCACAAGAATTTTTGAAGTTATCAAGGGAGATAACTCTGGCAGTAATTATTTGAAATCGCTGAAAATCAATAGGCTTCTTCGTCTCATGACCTTAAACACTGTGTATAAATCTAAAGTCAATCGGATATTAACTTTGGCCTCCAGAGCGTCCACAAGATTTTTTAAGGTGATCAAGGGCCATAACTCTGGCATTAATTATCGGAAATCGCTGTAAATCAATAGGCGTCTTTGTCTTATGACCTTAAACACTGTGTATAAATTTGAAGTCAATCGGATATTAACTTTGGCCTCTAGAGCGTCCACAAGATTTTTTGAAGTGATCAAGGGCCATAACTCTGGCACTAATTATCAGAAATCGCTGAAAATCAATAGGCTTCTTCGTCTTATGACCTTAAACACTGTGTATAAATTTAAAGTCAATCGGATATTAACTTTGACCTTTAGAGCGTCCACATGATTTTTTAAAGAGATCAAGGGCCATAACTCTGGCACTAATTATCGGAAATTGCCGAAAATCAAAAGGTTTCTTCGTCTCATGACCTTAAACACTGTGTATAAATCTAAAGTCAATCGGATATTAACTTTGGCCTCTAGAGCGTTCACAAGATTTTTCAAAGTGATCAAGGGTCATAACTCTGGCACAAATTATGGGAAATCGCTGAAAATCAATAGGCTTCTTCGTCTTATGACCTTAAGCACTGTGTATAAATTTAAAGTCGATCGGATATTAACTTTGGCCTCTAGAGCGTCCACAAGATTTTTTGAAGTGATCAAGGGCCATAACTCTGGTAGTTATTATCGGAAATCGCTGAAAAACAATAGGCTTCTTCGTCTCATGACCTTAAACACTGTGTATAAATTTAAAGTAAATCGGATATTTACTTTAGCCTGTAGAGCGTCCACAAGCAATTGTGGACGCCGGACCGACGGACCGACGGACGGATGGACGGACGGACGGACGGACGGGGGCGACGACAATATACGACCACATTTCAATGTGGGCGTATAAAAATGTATAAATACAACTACTCAACCCTCACCACTTGTTTTATTACTAATCCATAATAATCGACTAAGTGTTTATTTAATTAATAAATAACAAAGGACATGTTTATTTCAATAAGTGGGCCTAAAGGGGGATGAAGCAGTCCGGGCTGCAGCCCGATAAAAAGTAGGTTGGGATGAAACAGCCCTGGTTGAAACGATCTTGGGATAAACTGACCGCATCCCCTTGATCCAATGCAAACACTTTTCTAATTGTTTCTTTGATTTCTTAAATAGTATTAATTTGTGCACCATGAGGGCGTTCGGGGTAACACTCGTCCATGTTTGTTACAAGTTCCCCACGCGCAGCTTAATACCATTTCGACGATAAATGTAGAAATGACAAACTTCCCACAGAGCAGGGCCTTGTTTGTTTGTGGGACAAAAATGGCAGCCAAACTAGAACTACGCGGGCCAAATATAATCGGGCTTTCTGATTGGTCAATATCTTTACAATGATTGACAGGTCGGATTCATGAATTATTGACCTTTGACCCCACTACTGACCTTTGACCCCACTACTGACCTTTGACCTGACACACTGATTTTCGACCCCAAAATTAGTATTTTTATATTTTTGTTGCTAAAATATTACCCACAGCTGCTATTATGAAAATAAAATACTACAGCATTTGCCATAAGGAAAACACCACACCAAATACTACAGCATTTGCCATAAAGGAAAACACCACCCCAAAGACAATAGCACTTTTTTTACAACGAAATATGAAACTATGCACAAGGCTGATACGAAAAATTCAGAAGGAATACATACAATTAAGTAAATACATGTACACAGGCCTAGGAAAATCATGCAACAATCAATAATTATATTATTAACAATAAATATAACAATGACAAAAAATCTGCTATATTATCTAGTTTTCTCCCTTCAAACAGACCAAGTTCCACTGTGCCAAGAGAGAGAGAGAAATGGGGTTTAACGTCCACTCAACACAAACTAGGTCATTTCAGGACTAACATATGGTTTACTTTTATTTCAATAATGCGCTTGCGCGTAGCGGTCTTTAGCAGTGGGAGGAAACCGGAGTGACCGGAGGAAACCCACGAGGTTGAGAAGGCGCCCTATCTCCATGCCACATATGCTCACACAAGGGTTTCGAAACCACAGCCGCAAGCCGGAGGTGACTCCACTGTGCCAACTGCCAACTCATGAGACTCCAGTTCCATGTCTCGGAGTAAACTTTGCCATACTGGGTTCTGTATCTATACACTGTTCATGCTTCCATTCTTCTGTGCTAATATTATGACTAAGCTTCTGACGACGACAAGTCGGACAAGGTTGGGATGCACATGGCTGTGTTCTCTTCAATGGTGAATTTTCTTCACAATAATCTTCTGCATAGGAATGCTTTTACTTTAATGATCGAAATCCATGCTTGTATCACTACAATTAGGCCTAAAACATCATTAGCCTACCATCTCTATGTGCAATATCTTCAGCTGAGGTTGAAGGCCTAGAAAAAAAAAAAAAATTAAATAAGACATGTAGTAACGCAGAAGGATAGTCACACAAGTTTTCGTTCGGCATTTATAATATAAGTACATGTATATTATTTATTTTTACCAAAGAGTAGAGGTAGAACTAGAGATCTAAATAATCATAAATACAGTAGTGATTTAGCCTAAGCCTAGTCCAAACAACGGTCCAACCCCTCGATGGAACGAAAGAAAACAAACGGAAACTGACAATAATTAGAGGTCAAGACTTTTTGAAATTTTAATACTAACCGTGGTTTTCTGCATTTCATGTCAAAATAGTCTGATTGAAACAGAAAACATCTCATTTGCATCACGTTCAGCCATACGCGGACTACGCCATACGCACGTATGACGTTGCCGACTAGCTGTCAAAAATGCCATTAGGCCCACGTATTTGAACAAATTTACCGATAATTCGATGCTAAATGGATATTTCATGGTAGAAATGCGCACACATTATTATCATCGTCAAGCTTACGTTTGTTCGCATGTAAAAAGTAAATTAGTAAACAAAACTCACTCATCTATAATTCTAATCAGTGTCGATTCTCTCGTTGACAAATTCTTCGTCGGCCGAATCTAGGTCACCTCTTTGCTTGTTCATCGCTCACACATTCAAGATCAGACGTGTCTAATCATTGTAAAACTTAAAAAACACTTCTATTCTTAATTTTCGGTTTAGTAATATCTCTTTTAAACTTAATAAACCGCCTTTTTACGGCTATAATTACACGAAAGGATAGGACTTCTGCTAAATATAAATAACACGACGTCATTTGTTTACGCTAACAGAGTTACCCATCTTTGTTAGAATCTAGACTCGTATAACATGACTTCTATGTTGTTAGTTGAATAGTCACCCGTTCTTAGTCTCATCTTAAAGGGAATTTTCGTGGCTTTCGAATGATATAAATTATATTCGTTTACTAAGAATACTTTTTTGCATATGACGTGATGAATTTATCGATCACCAGCGATCGATTTTACAAAGGGATGAGTGTATAGGGTTAAATCGGATATCAACTTTAGCCTCTAGAAAAAATATACAACCATATTAATATCGCGTGTATATTTTGTACTGAAAATTTTATTATTATATCATAACAGCAAGTTATTATATCATAACAGCAAGTTATTATATCATAATAGCAAGTATATTTTTCAAAAAAGGAGGAATACTAGGTTTAACTCACTGGAATATAGTTGGCATTAATATAATCTGTAGTATCATCATCATCTATTGGTAGCAGTTTAACACGACTGTGGTCAACTACAAATAAATTCAAAATCATAAATGTTTTGTGTATTGAAAATAAATAATCCAGGATATCAGGATATTTACTATGCTCTTTAGAAGCTCTGACCATTTGAAATATACAACATAATTAATATCAACTTTTTTTTAAAATCAACTTACAAGGTAAAATATTGACATATCGGTTCTTTGTTTTGTTCTCTTCCAGTGCAGCTGCTACTGATGGATGCTTAGGACTTAATTCAGCAATACCCTACAATTTCATCAAGTATTTAAATATGTAATTGGAATTATCATAAATATAATTAATATCACCAATTATATTAATCAGCAGTTTCCATTGAAGACAGTAATTTAGATAATGTATTTGTTTTTGAGGACTTATTTTTGGGATAACATATCATCCAGGAGTCAACAATTTATCATCCAGGTTCATATGGAATTGGTGCACTGACTCAAATTTTGATCTGCTCATTCCTTATCTTACTTTTAACAAGCCAACAGTGAGGCTGATGTCCCCCGCCGAAATCCCAAAATAAATAGATGACACATATTAATTAATCGCACATTTATTTTTTTCAAACTTATCGACCAATCAAACTGAACACGAAGTGTCATCCCAAAATTGCTTATCTCTGCCTACCGTAAGAAGAAAATGCTCATCTTCGAACTCCATCAAGGCATTGACCTAATAAGCATACACACCAATTGTGAACATTTTAACTCAATTCGAAGGAGAGTTATTGTGTTCCAAAGTCTCGGCAAATCAAATTGCTTATCGCTCTGCTTACCCTGAGCAGAAAATGCTCATTATCGATCATAGTCAAGGTATTACTGTAATGAAACTATACACCAAGTTTCATCACTCTCACTTAATTAGAACTAAAGTTATCGTGTCTCAAAGCATCAACCAATCAAATTGCTTATCTCTGCCTACCCTAAGCGGAAAATGCTCATCTTCGAACTCCATCAAGGCATTGACCTAATAAGCATATACACCAAGTTTGAACATTTTAACTCAATTAGAAGGAGAGTTATTGTGTTCCAAAGTCTCGACCAATCAAATTGCGTATCGCTCTGCTTACCCTGAGCAGAAAATGCTCATTATCGAACATAGTCAAGGTATTACTGTAATGAAACTATACACCAAGTTTCATCACTCTCACTTAATTAGAACTAAAGTTATCGTGTCCCAAAGCATCAACCAATCAAATTGCTTATCTCAGCTTACCCTAAGCGGAAAATGCTCATCTTCGAACTCCATCAAGGCATTGACCTAATAAACACATACACCAAGTTTGAACATTCTAGCTCAATTAGGAAGACAGTTATTGTGTCCCAAAAAGTGTGACGGACGGACGGACAGACAGACGGACAGACAGACAGACGGACGAACCCATTTTAATAGTCCCCCAACTTTCTTCGAAAGGCGGGGGACAAATATTGTGGCATTTAGAGTTTGACAAAAATATACTAATTTTACCTCAAATTCTTCAGAAAAAAGTAGATTTGAATCTCGTTTTAAAATAATCAATCGATCTTCAAAATTGTCTAGCTTGATGGGGCTGTAAAATAAGACAAAGATAGTTTGCCAGGCAATGAAACATACGCCCACAGCACCTAAATCGTCCGAGCAGTCAACAAGGGTTGTCACATATTCATTCGTCCGAGTAGTCAACAAGGGTTGTCACATATTCATTCTGTTGTAGGTAATGTGTTAGTGTTGTTTTATTGTGGTCTGAATCCTCTCATGTTTTGTAATAGAGATATTTATGTACTGTTTAAGGTCAAGGGCTTGGAATAAGTATGGCGGTCAAGATTAGTTTTTCTTTAATATCTTGGTGTAAGTTTTCATGGTGGCAAAGCATGGTTTTCAGAAAACATAAACTTAACTTATTGTAGTTGGCAGTAAAAGTGATAGTGCTTGTGTTTAGGTCATTTAAAGGAGCTAAATCGCTAACATTTGGAATTAGAAATTGACACAAGTGGGTCGCAACAAATATAAAATACTGTAATATGAATGTATATAAACTGATTTACATTCAATGGTTTCCGTTTTTACTCTAATTTCAAATCAGTTACGTTTGGCGAAATAAGACAGCAGTCTCAATCGAATGCCAATTTCACGCATTTGGTTATTCCGTTTGATTTGGTGCAATGTGTTTAGCCTCGTCCCATCTTTTTCAGGTAAGATCACAGCATCAATGTTGATTTAAGCTGACAAATAATTTGTGTTTTCATTGTTGAATTCAACCTTGTGGAACTCCTGACCGTAAGATTAATTTTGTGCACATATTAGCCCAACTTGTTTTCTACACAATATCAAAAGATAAGTTGCCAGGCAACGAAACATACGCCCACAGCAGCTAAATCGTCCGGGCAGTCAACAAGGGTTGTCGCATATTTTTACTTTTTTCGGTAATGAAACATTTGTAATACTCTAAAAACTGATTACGAGTAACAACTCATTATGTAATTATCAGAAAATCATTAGAATTTGATTGCTTTTTATAAAGTTTTACCCCACGCTAACAATTGAATTAGTATATATACATGAAACATTTAAAATCATGGATTTAGCTGTTCAGTTATCAAAATTCATTGAAAATCAATATACTTGTTCGTTTCAACACCTTAAACTCTGTGTATCAATCTGAAATCAATCAGATGATAAGTTTGGCCTTTAAAGCGTGCACAAGATTTTTTGAAGTGATCAAGGGCCATAACTCTGGCACTAATTATCGGAAATCGCTGAAAATCAATAGGCTTCTTCGTCTCATGACCTTAAACACTGTGTATAAATTTAAAGCCAATCAGATATTAACTTTGGCCTCTATAGCGTCCACAAGATTTTTTTGAAGTGATCAAGGGCCATAACTCTGGCACTAATTATCGGAAATCACTGAAAATCATTAGGCTTGTTCGTCTCATGACCTTAAACACTGTGTATAAATTTAAAGCCAATCGGATATTAACTTTGGCCTCTATAGCGTCCACAAGATTTTTTGAAGTGATCAAGGACCATAACTCTGGCACTAATTATCGGAAATCGCTGAAAATCAATAGGCTTCTTCGTCTCATGACCTTAAACACTGTGTATAAATTTAAAGCCAATCAGATATTAACTTTGGCCTCTATAGCGTCCACAAGATTTTTTGAAGTGATCAAGGGCCATAACTCTGACACTAATTATCGGAAATCAATGAAAATCAATAGGATTCTTCATCTCATGACCTTAAACACTGTGTATAAATTTAAAGCCAATCGGATATTAACTTTGACCTCTAGAGCGTCCACAAGATTTTTTGAAGTGATCAAGGGCCATAACTCTAGTAGTTATTATCGGAAATCGCTGAAAAACAATAGGCTTCTTCGTCTCATGACCTTAAACACTGTGTATAAATTTAAAGTCAATCGGATATTAACTTTAGCCTCTAGAGCGTCCACAAGCAATTGTGGACGCCGGGCCGACGACAATATACGACCACATTTCAATGTGGGCGTATAAAAATTGGAGGAATAATTCTTTTTTGTAAAATCATGTCAAATGTCCACACATGAGGCTAAAATCAGTGTTTTTGCACTTAAAACAGTTCAAATAAAGCTTCAGTCCTTTGTATACTGTCTTTATGATGATCACCCATGGATTAGTATGGTAGAGAATGGGGTTTAACGTCCACTCGACATTTCGGGGCTAACATATGGTTTTTAATTTTATTTCAATAATTCACACGTGCTAACCATTCGACCATCCAAGCCTTCTGGTATGGTTGATTTCAGCAGAATTTGGAGACATCAGGATAGATTTTATGCATCCACATGGACTTGCTAAACAATTTCAATGGTCATCTTCAAAGGTATTGGATTTAAAAATCTGACATCCTTTGCACTCTTGAAGCACCCTCACTTACTTCATCTTCATGAAGAACTTACTTCATCAGCAAAAAGTTTCTAGAATGTGCAAAGACTGGGTCAATGATGATGAAAGTAGTTTAAAAACCTTCATTAAGACCTTTTAATTACATGTAATATATATATATAGAGAGAAATTGGGTTTAACCTCCACTCGATACAAACTAGGTCCTTTGGGGACTAACACATGGTTTTCAGTTTTATTTCAATTATTCGCTTGCGCGTAGGAGTCTTTAGCAGTGGGAGAAAACCAGAGGACCCAGAGAAAACCCACTAGGTTGGGCAGGCGACCCTACTCCTTGTCACGTACAACCGGGGATCCGACACCATGCCAGTTGACTGAATGACAGGTTTATGATACAGCGCGCACTTGCTAACCATCCGGCCATCCACCACACCATGTGGGTGGATGAAGTTACAGTTTGGCAGACTATTACTGAGCTAGCAAAAACAAAACAAGGCTCTGCCATAGCTCTGTCTTTACCTGAAGATTTTGGTTCAGTAAGAGATAAAGTCTTTATAGTGAGTTAGGTGTTGACAAATTAAATAGAGGATGGGGTAGATGTTTTGATTCAGTTTTTGGAAAGATAATTTATCAGAAGTATATGAAGTGTATACCGCATTTGATAGATATAAAAAAAGCACCCACAATATACATGGAGGACTATATAAGTGAGTTTGAAAAACTGTATAATAAATCTGTGAATACGAGATTGCTCCAAGCAGTGTTGGCTTTCAAAGTTGTAGATGGTGCTGTCTTAAATCATAGAGACAGGCAGTTGACATTAACAGGTGTAGATTATACACAGGGTGGCACTCAAGAAATTTTTTGGTAAATAATCTATGCCCGATGACTCAAATATTAATACTAGTATAAAATATGAACCAACATTTATGAATGGCGCTCAGTATAGATGAAACAATTATGGAAACAGCTCATTTAATACATGTTTTCAAGGATCACAAGGTCATGGATCGTACAGTGCAAGAGGCTTCCAAAAAAACAGACCAAGCTTCACTGGAAATACTCCACAGAATAATGGCGCTCCTCGTAAGCTCAGACGAAACTCAAATCCATTAGGATCTGATGGTCACCCAATGAAATGTAAAATATGTGAGTCAATATTCCATTTTGTTCGGTCCAGTCCAGATTCATACGAAAATATGGAAAGAAAGGTTTATGAAAATTCAACAACAGAAGAAGGAATGCTTTTTACTGGTGGAGCTAAACTAGTTCCTTTCCTTTAGAAAAAGTCTCTGGGCGGACGATGTCCACTGACAGTTCCTGTCGAGCCTTATATAGCTGCAGAATGAAAATACTGCTCTTCCGCACATGTGTTCTAAGGCTATTTTGGAATCCTTACCTACTGTTGTTCACCTTGATTCTACTTTATTTGCTGAAGGCATTTCTTGCCACAGCTGACACATATTTACAATGATTCAACACTATTTTCAAGTCGAATTCTGCGATTAAAAACTTACACAATATACGTTTGAACTGAACAGCCATTACAAGATCCGAACATGCGTAAACTGCGTGTTTATTTCATCGCTAAATTCTACTTAAAAATGGTGTTGTATTATTAAATATTTGTGTCATGTGATATATGATTCCTTTGGGTGGCGAAAGAAGAGAATCACCGTGAAAAATAGAAGGTAAGTGTTCTAAAACAGCCTGAGAACAGAGGTGGGGTAAAGCGGTATTTTACTGTATTTTCATTTTGCAGCTATATAAGGCCCGACAGGAACTGTCAGTGGGCATCGTCTGCTCAGTGACAGTCCCTAAAGTAACTAGAGCTAAACATGAATAAATAGTTTTAAAGACTGAATCTATAAACTCTGCTTTATAGATAAAGTCATGTTATTGTGAATAGGCAGTGGATTTGGAGTCCCAAAGAAAATATTAACAGATAATGGTGGAGAGTTCGCGAATGCTAAATTTCGAGACATATCTGAAAACCTGAATATAGAAGTTTGTAATTCTGCAGCTTATACTATAGTTCCTGGTAGAATGGTGTTTGCGAGTGCAATCATGCAATTGTGGATGACTGTGTTGAGAAAATAATAGTTGACAATCCCAATATTGATTTAGTGTGGGCAATTCATGCTAAAAACTCTCTTCATATGGTTTATGGTTACTGCCCATTTCAGTTAGTGTTTGGAAGTAACCCTAACCTACCCTCTGTGCTTAATGATTAACTCCCAGCACTAGAGTGGAAGACAATCTCAGAAATTATCTCTAATCATTTAAATGCATTGCATTTAACAGGGAAGGCATTTATTCAAGCAAAATCATCAAAACGCATCAAAAGAGCTTTACTGCGACAAATGTGTTAATGTGGAGAATCGTTCGAACTGGTGATGCTGTATATCATCGCAGATGGAAAGGTTATATTTATTCGTCATGGTAGCATTTATATCCTGTGCATTTCCTTGTCATATCATCAGAATAGCGGATGAGTTTTAAACTAATAAGTCTGATGTAGCAACAGAAACCCATCTTAATCATAGTCAAAATGACAGTGTAATAGAACCAAGCGCTGAAATAAGGGGCCGGACACGGACAATGTCCGGGCGAATTGACCCCCTTTGACAGGCAGAATTGCCTTTCGTCCGGACATAAATGTCTGACCGATTTTGGGTAAAACAGTAAGCCAAAAATAGTAATTTCATTCGCGAATTCGAGTCGATCGCTAATTATTACTAGACTCGAAAATCCAGACACAAAAATATCAATGACCCGAGTCATAGTGGAAATGTTACTATTTATATCTCGGCAGCGTGCAGATAAAATGATCAATAATTTTTAGAATCGGCTTTTTTACGCTGGTTATATCAACGACCTGAGTTACAATATTACTATGAATAATATTGAGAATCGACTCTTTTACGCTGGTTATTCGAGTCTACCTGTAGTAGCTAGCTTTGCGTTACTTTCGTATAAATATGATTAGCTCTAAATCACACCTAACATGACATGTAATTATACAAATTATTAGTAATAAAAGTAATAATATTTAAAATGTTACAAGAAAATGTTCAAGTTGACTATGGTTGTAATTAGGGAGAGACTTTTTATACGAAAATTAAAATATCTCACTTTGTTGGACACTTCCGATCATCGATGTGAATGTAAATAGACGAGCTTTGAAAACATGTCGAATAAAATAACTTCTTATTTCCCTCAACCCGTGGACACGGGATATCCCGGCTAGTGGGACCGTTCCAGAATATTTTAAAACTGGTACTGTGTCTAATGTCTCTCAAAATGACACTTCTAAACGGGGGCCATCGCCGTCACTAGTTAGAAAATTACATACAATATACAATAAAGAACCGTAGAAAAGTGGATCAAACCTTTCGTAGCAAAATGCAATGCTGACGTGTGGTTAACATACGAAGAAGACGATGGTTTTGTGACTACATTAAATTGTGAACTCTATATAAAGTATTTTAAAAATATGAATTACATGAGGGAATTTTCCACTGCATGGAATAATGGTATTTTTATTTGTCAGGCTGAAAATCTGAAATGTCCGGCCGAAAATCAGTTCAGCCTGACATGATGTCAGGCTGAACCTTAGCAGTTATTTCAAGGCTTGAATAGAACCAAAAGAAAATGATTCTTTCAATGACAATGAAAAACATTGAGATCAAACAGAAGAAAATGATTCTTCAAAGAGCAAAATCTGCCCATTGTAGGTCTTTCTTTGGGCCTGAAATGTTATAAAAACTATTAATTAGACATGAATTACCCTATCCAGACCATAATAAGCTCTCAATGTCAAGGTTAGCCTGCGATATTTGTTGGATTATAGTCCGATTAACACTCAAAACGTTCCTTCGTGTTTAACGATTAAATGGACAATCAAGAATATTACTTTTGTCTTACCGACTTCAGCAATGATGATCAAGGTTCATAGTGGATCAATTTGACTGAAATTTTCAGCAAATTGCCTTTACAATATGTAGTTTTTAACTATTATAAAGAGAACTGCCAACTCGTTATCTAATCTCCCATAATGCATCTTTAAACTACCCAAGATTAAAGATACTATACGAATGGGTGGAATGCACAGTTGTGAGTGGAGCTGGTAAAGTTCATGGTAAAAATTGTTACTGTTTAAATATTCTGAACAAGGCTGAATATTCTATTAGTGCTGTAGATTTTGAGAAAGATGTTCAAATATGGGGATCTGTTATTCCTAACATTAATAGCAATACATCTGATTGTGAGAACTTTTTGACAAGAAAAGAAGACAGGGAGAACACTGTCAATCAAGTAGAAGAAGTTAATAGTGTTTTTGTACCAACTGCTTGACAAGATGAACATCAAATTCAAACGGCAAAAAGTCTAGAACATGAAAAATGGAAATTGTTTAATGTATAAGAAACTGTGCTAGATCACGGACAGCCTTTTATTTCGACACGATGGGTTATAAACGAGAAAACATCAGAAAACAACTGTAAAATTGCTAAAGCTAGGTTAGTTGCTCATGGCTTTGAGGAGGTTGAGAGCATTCAGTGCATTCCCCAACAGCTGGAAAAGTTACATTGCACATGGAAGTGTCAGGCAATTGATATAAAAGCAGCATTTCTGAAAGGCAATAATATTGAACGCAATGTATTTTTATAACCTCCTTCAGAAGGAAATGCTGAGAATGTACTTTGGAAACTTAAGAAATGTGTTAATGGGTTAAATGACGCCTCGCGTATATGGTATTTTAGTGCCCGGTGTGAATTAATCAAACTTAAATGTAAATAATCTGATATTGGTCTTTCTTTATTTGATTATTATCATGATCAGAAATTGAATGCATGTTGATGATTTCCTTTGGTCTGGTAATAATTGTTTTGAAAATAATGTTATAGATTTGAGACACTTAATAGTACTGAGATAACTCAACTTCGAAGTGTTATTGGACAAATCAATTGGGTTGTCAATCAGACGCGACCTGATGTATGTTTTGACAGATGAGTACTGCTTTAAAGCATCCATGAGTTGCTGACATTCTTCATGCTAATAAAGTAGTGAAGAAATTAAAAAACGGACTCTTGCTATTTAAAATTTCCAAATTTGGGATTAGTAAGTGACCTACACTTAGTTTTGTTTTATGATGCTGTCTTCCTACTAAGTGGGCCCAGGTAGCAAGTCGTGTCCACCAGCATGTAAATCATTAAAATTTGCTAGGTATTCAAAAGTTCGCTTGCAGTTAAACCTGGAAATAAGGCATAGATTCAGGATTTGTCAGGCACCAAAACTCTGGTGACTCTCATTTTGTCTGGCACTGATTTGTCTTTTTTAATGATATTATTAATACATATGTCTGGCACTAAGTTGAAAATGTCAGGAACTATTTCATTTGTGCCTGACATTTTGTCAGGTACATGCTGAAACCGTTATTTCCAGGCCTGCAAGTTGCAGTTGAAACTCTTTCAATGTTTGAAGGACTTGATACAGTTATATATTTACGACACATAATAAGTGAAATTCTGTTCTGTGGAAATAACTATTCTATTCCTATCTTCACATCTATTAACAATAAATCATTATACGAAAACATTCATTCCACTAAAGTCGTGTCTGAGAAAAGGCTATGTATAGACATAGCAAGTATTACACAAATTGTGCAAATATCACAGATCATGTGTATTGACAGCTGTCAGTAGATTTCAGATGCTAAGCATGGTGCTTCTTATGTTAAATTAACTGATACATTAAGAAACGGACACTTAAGTATTTTATTGGACAAATGAAGAACTCTCTGTAATTAATGTTTAATTTTATTTCTTAACAGTTTGCTCATTCTGTATGTCTACTGTACTCCAAGTGTGGGTATTTAATATTATTTTATATTTCATAATTTGTCATATTTACTATGTATATAGTTTTTTTCATCAAAAAAGAAAGAGAGTAATGTGTTAGTGTTGTTTTATTGTGGTCTGAATCCTCTCATGTTTTGTAATTGAGTTATCTATGTATTGTTTAAGGTCAAGGACTTGAGAATAAATTAGTTACTTTAAGTAACGTAAATATGTTTCGGCTCTGCTCTCCATTACGTTACTGCCAGCTCTCAGTGACAACTAATATCCCCCATCTCCGTTTTAAGACTATTTTGGAATCCTTACCGTCTATTTTTCACCATGATTCTGCTTTGGTCGCCAAAAGGAACCCCTTCTTGCCATATCCGACAAAAATTTATAAAAATCCAACACTATTTTCATGTAGAATTGTGTGATACAAATACATAAACAACTTTCATTTGAATTGAGCCGCCATTTTCAAACTAACAGTATTAAAAATTTAGGACTGGAATTTTACCGTAAACGGAAATTCGTGCTGTAGCCCACACGATCACTAAATTTTTTTTTATTCAACATACAAGTAATTATTACATAAAATCTATAAAATAAAACAATGCATTATATTGACCGTCACAAAATATTTCGAATAGTCTATGTGTTATTCTATAGGCTTCTTTGTATTACAAATCTAAATAATGCATATATAATTAATACAGATCTGAAGATAATTTTTGTCGAAAAAGTAAAGTTTTCACGGATATTACTGAAATTCAGTAGGTATCTTCATTTGACTAATCCAAATAATGCATGTAAATTTCGTATGGATTGGATGCTAACTTTTATTGATAAGAGTGTTGGTCTCACTGATGTAAACAACATATAGAAATTGAAATAAGAATAGATAATGAATGTAGTCTGTAGAGTGTTCACAAGAAATTGTGCACGGATGCACATATATACAGACAGACGCAATATACGACCATGTTTCCACGGCGGCGTATACAAATGACAGATAAAGTTGAATTTATATTTGAAGTGTAAATTTGAACATTAACAGGTATTGGTATATTCTGAAACAAGATTTAAGATCCTACAAATCATATAAAGTAAATAAAATAAAAAGTTATTTATATAATGACACTTACCGATAGCGTGGTGTATCTGATCTTGGTGAACTATCAATAGAATGTAATGAAGCCCTGTCATCTGGAGTTTTATTTTTTCTTAAAGATTAAAAAAAAAATATCAAGCATTCTGAAAGTAATTCGATCCCATAATGGCCGAACAACATTTACAATGTTTACATTTATAGAAGGCTGATCATACAACAAATCCATTTGTATTAATTGGTCTAAAACCCTGTCATATAAAACAGTGTACTACATTTCAATCAAAAACTTTACCCTGAAATAATTTTGCAATAAAGGGTTTTGATTAATTCTAGATCAACAAAGGACTTCAATTCAATAAAAAAAAAAATAATGAATTCCCTCAAAAAGTTAACTTGATGTGTAACTTTGCTATATACAGCTGTCAACTAACTATTTCAAGAAACAGCTGCAAAGTCACAAGCACATATCTCAAAGATTAAAGGTATAAAATTAATTCAGAAAAATGACAAAGTTATAATTCCCTCAGGCTTCACTGGACAGAAACTAATAATAACAATTTTAAAAATACATATGCCCACAGCAGCTAAATCGTCCGTGCAGTCAACAAGAGTTGTCGCATATTCTTACTTTTTTCGGTAATGAAAGATTTATAATACTCTGAAATCTGATTAAGATAAACAACTCATAAAGTAATTTTCAGAAAATCATCAGAATCATGGATTTAGCTGTTCAGTTATCAAATTCATTGAAAATCAAAATACTTGTTCGTCTAAAGACCTTAAACTCTGCGTATCAATCTGAAGTCAATTGGATGATAAGTTTGGCCTCTAGAGAGCATTACAAAAGATTTTTCAAATTGATCAAGGGTGATAACTCTGTCAGTAATTATAGGAATTCACTGAAAATCAATGGGATTCTTCTTCCCATGACCTTAAACACTGTATATAAACTTAAACTCAATTGGATATTATCTTTGGCCTCTAGAGCGTCCACAAGATTTTTCTGAGGTGATCAAGGGCCATAACTTTGGCAGTAATTATCAGAAATCGCTGGAAATCAATAGGCTTCTTTGTCTCATTACTTTAAAGATAGGCTGGCACTGCCAGGCAGGATACGCCCACATTTTCGAGAGATGGACAGAGAACAAGCAATACCGAAAGTGATTTTTCCTACATCTTTAAGTCCTGTATTTCATACTGTATTGGGAGCAGCCATTTAGTTGGTCAGTTCCAGTCTGATATTAATGAAATTCGAAACCGACAATGATTACGGTGTGACGGTACACAACCTAGAAATGTGACTTTTCATCAAAATCGGATAAGAATTGTGACCTGTAGAGAGTCCACAACCATGATATACCATATTTTTACACTATTCGCGTACAAACGGCGAACATTTCGTCCGGCAATTTTGGAACGATTTTCCCGAAATTAGAACTCAACCTTCCTCATCAAAATCGAATTAAAATTGTGACCTATACAGGATCCACAACCATGATATATCATTTTTTTAACAGTATTCGCGTACAAACGGCGGCCATTTTGTCTGTCAATTTTGGTCCGATTTTCCCGAAATTCAAACTCAACCTTCCTTACAGTGTAACGGTGATATAATCAAACGTTTTTTTAAATTGGATAATAATTGTGACCTCCAGAGGGACCACAAGCTAAAGAAAGGGGGATTTTGCGTATAACCAAGGGCCATAATTCAGGAAGTTACAATCCGATATGCGCAAATATCAAAAAGAACCAAGATCTTTGGGTTATAACCATGAATTTCAAGTTTCATCAAAATCAAATTAAAATTGTGACCTTTACAGGGTCCACAACCTTGATATACCATTTTTTAACAGTATTCGCGTACAAACGGTGGCCATTTTGTATGGCAATTTTGGTCTGATTTTCCCGAAATTCGAACTCAACCTTCCTTACGGTGTAACGGTAATATAATCAAACGTTTTTTTAAATCGGATAATAATTGTGACCTCCAAGCTAAAAAAAAGGCGATTTTGCGTATAATCAGGGGCCATAATTCAGGAAGTTACGATCCGATATGCACAAATATCGAAAGGAAGCAAGATCTTTGGGTTATAACCATGAATTTCAAGTTTCATCAAAATCAAATCAAAATTGTGACCTCCACAGGGTCCACAACCTTGATATACCATTTTTTAACAGTATTCGCGTACAAACGGCGGCCATTTTGTATGGCAATTTTCGTCCGATTTTCCCGAAATTCGGACTCAACCTTCCTTAGGGTGTAACGGTGATATAATCAAACGGTTTTTTAAATCGAATAATAATTGTGACCTCCAAGCTAAAAAAAAAGGCGATTTTGCGTATAATCAGGGGCCATAATTCAGGAAGTTACGATCCGATATGCGCAAATATCGAAAGGAAGCAAGATCTTTGGGTTATAACCATGAATTTCAAGTTTCATCAAAATTGAATCAAAATTGTGACCTCCACAGGGTCCACAACCTTGATATACCATTTTTTAACAGTATTCGCGTACAAACGGCGGCCATTTTGTATGGCAATTTTCGTCTGATTTTCCCGAAATTTGAACTCAACCTTCCTTAGGGTGTAACGGTGATATAATCAAACGGTTTTTTAAATCGAATAATAATGTGACCTCCAGAGGGACCACAAGCTAAAAAGGGTGATTTTTCGGACAATCAGGGGCCATAATTCAGGAAATTACATTCCGATAGCCGCAAATATCGAAAGGAACCAAGATCTTTGGGTTACAAACACGCATGTCAAGTTTCATCAAAATCGGTTCAAAATTGTGACCTCTATAGGGTCCACAAGCTAAAAACGTGATTTTTCGTACAATCAGGGGCCATAATCCATGAAGTTTTGATCCGATACATGCCAATATCGAAAGGAACCGAGATCTTTTGGGGATAAACCTATATTTCAAGTTTCGTCAAAATCGGATAAGAATTGTGACCTGTAGAGAGTCCACAAACAAATTGTGGACGGACGGACGTCCGGACGGACAGGGGCGACGACATAATACGTCCACATGAAATTGTGGGCGTATAAAAATTTCTGCTCACTAATAATTTCTTCGAAGACAAAAAGTTGTTATATGGGACCGCAAGAGGATATCTGACAATTCAATAAAATAATTAAGTGTCATAAGATAAGAGAACACGGGAAAAATAGAAATACTCCGTACAGCCCCTTGTTTTTATTCATTCTATAGGGGAGACCGGGGCTCATTGAACCATTTTGTTCACATACATGTATGTCTTATATCAAATGTTTTTATTAGAAGATCTCTTTATTTTATTGTATTGTTTAAAGACATATCATAGTTGCTATCGTGTATCAGATTCAATTAAATTAATCTTTAACTTATCCCCCCCCCCCTAAAAAAAAACAACAAAAAACAAAATATATTTTAATCCACTTGACCATAATGGTTCAGTGTATCCCTCTTATATAATAGTCGGGGCAGGTTTAATCAAATAATTGGGATATTGATAAAATTCCATGTTAACATAGATCTGGATTTAGATCTTAATCCTACTCACTTATTTCGTAGTGATCTAATGAGTCTGCAAACAATCAGCAGTGTATAGTTGAAAATATCCACAGATTTGACATCGGTGCAACGATCGTAACAAGCAGGAGTCTGGATTTCCTAGGCTCCTACAAATCACCGTAAAATGCACATAAGTTGGCAGTTTGGTGGGATCAATTCAACTTTTGTAGTGATTCAAACAAATTGGTCCAATATTCAGACAGCCTGATTTGCTGACGAGCGACTCTAGTCCGGGAGACCCATTGCGCCCATGCATGGCACAGCCAAGTTTCGAACAAATTTAATTCCTTTTATACGATAGGCCTACAGAGTTGGATAAAGTGATATTCTAAATCTTTTGTTTTTATTTTCAAAGATATTTTTTTTTTAAAAAATTCAAAATGGATCAAGCCCTTGTTTATATGGATTGTAGATTACACATACATGTACAAGAATTTCTTAGGCTAAACAAATTATTATTAGTCTATAATTCACTGAGGAACATTGAACCATGGTTCAAAGTATCCTGCTGACAGTGGTTCAATCTGCCCCATCACAGTTTCATGATCAAAATTTAAAAAAAAAAATCAATATGCCCTCTTATATGGATCAAACCCCGGTTTATCTGGATTGTATATTATAGACATATATGAACTTATTTTAAGTACAAGAATTTCCTAGGCTAAGAAGTTAACAAGTATGGAAAATTGTTCTCTTTTAAGCGCTTTTTTGAAAAATTCACTGCCTAAGAAAATAATTGGCTTAATGATGGAGAAATGGGTCTAAGAAGTTATCTCACTTCTGTATAGTGTTGGGTTGTATAGTATTATTTATAAAGGATATATCCATGGTGGTTCAATGTGCCCCGGTCTCCCCTACCTTATAAAAACATGGTAATGCACAGACTTTTTCCTGTTTTTCTTT
Organism: Patella depressa; assembly: GCA_948474765.1. Classification (NCBI taxonomy): domain Eukaryota; kingdom Metazoa; phylum Mollusca; class Gastropoda; family Patellidae; genus Patella; species Patella depressa. The sequence goes on along the minus strand of CAOLEZ010000008.1, from coordinate 5,664,765 downwards.
CGCGTTCTCTTATCTAGTGGCAGTCAATTCTTTTTATGAACTGTAAGATATTCTCTCACAGTGTCACACAGCAACTTTAGGTCTTCGAGGGAATTATTAGTGAGCTTAATGATGGAGAAATGGGTCTAAGAAGTTATCTCACTTCTGTATAGTGTTGGGTTGTATAGTATTATTTATAAAGGATATATCCATGGTGGTTCAATGTGCCCCGGTCTCCCCTACCTTATAAAAACATGGTAATGCACAGACTTTTTCCTGTTTTTCTTTCGCGTTCTCTTATCTAGTGGCAGTCTATTCTTTTTATGAACTGTAAGATATTCTCTCACAGTGTCACACAGCAACTTTAGGTCTTCGAGGGAATTATTAGTGAGCAGATATTCGCCCATGTATCTGTTATCACTAGTCACTTCAGTTAGTTATATAGAGGAATAACTCGTGTTTTCCTTTGGCGTTCGTCACTTCCGATTCATGAATCCTTTATTACTCCTCTATGGTAGCGATGATCTCTGTGTTAGTACTATATTTGGAAAGTGTTTAATCAGTTCTATCACATATGTGATAATGACTGGCACCAATATTGTCCTTTAAACACTGTGTATAAATTTAAAGTCAATCAGATATTAACTTTAGCCTGTAGAGTGTCCACAAGCTGGACGGGGGAGACGACAATATACAACCACATTTCAATGTGGGCGTATAAAAAGTAAGTAATGCAACATTTTTTTTCAAAAAGCCAAATACATCATTGAACGAATCAGAATGGAAATACTCTATTATAAAATAACGTAAATATTGTAACCAGCAATTGCCCACATTCTGCAAAAGATGGATAGAGAACAAGCTTAAAAATAGGTTGCCAGGCAACGAAACATACACCCACACAGCAGCTAAATCGTCCGGGCAGTCAACATGAGTTGTAGCGTACTAAGTAATTATCAGAAAATCATTAGAATTTGTTTGGTTTTTATAAATTTCTGCCCCATGCTAACGTTAAGTATATGAAACATTTAATATTATGGATTTAGCTGTTCAATTATCGATTTTCAAGAAATTCACACTCAACCATCATTGTGTAACGGGGATATAGTCAAACGTTTGATATATCATATTTTTACACTATTCGTGTATTTATTAACAGCAGCCATTTTGTCCGGCAGTTTTGGTCCGATTTTTACGAAAATCGACCTCAACCTTCATTAAAGTGAAACGGTGATATAATCAAACGTTTTTTAAAATCGGATAATAGCTAAAAAGGCGATTTTTAATACAATCAGGGGCCATAATTCAGGAAGATATAATCAAACGTTTTTTTTAAATCGGATAATAATTTTGACCTCAAAAGGAACCACAAGCTAAAAAAAAAACAATTTTTAGGACAATCAGTTACGATCTTATGGGCGCAAATATCAAAAGGAACCAAGAACTTTGGGTTATAAACATACATGTCAAGTTTCATCAAAATCGGTTCAAAATTGTGACCTCTATAGGGTCCACAACCTTGATATTTTCAAACCATTCGCGTACAATCGGCGGCCATTTTGTCTGTCAATTTTGGTCCGATTTTGACGAAATTTGAATTCAACTTCCATTACCATGTAACGTTGGTATAATCAAACGTTTTTTTAAATCAGACAACAATTTTGACCTCCAGAGGGACCACAAGCTAAAAAGGGTGATTTTTTGGACAATCAGGGGCCATAATTCAGGAAGTTACAATCAGATGGCCGCAAATATCGAAAGGAGAGAGAGAAATGGGGTTTAACACAAACTAGGTCATTTCGGGACCAACATATGGTTTTAATTTTATTTCAATAATTCGCTTGCGCGTAGTGGTCTTTAGCAGTGGGAGGAAACCGGAGTGCCCGGAGGAAACCCACGAGGTTGAGAAGGCGCCCCTATCTCCATGCCACATACGCTCACACCAGGGCTCGAAACCACAGTCACAAGCCAGAGGTGACTGGCCAGCTAGAGATATTGAAAGGAACCAAGGTCTTTGGGATATAACCATGCATTTTAAGTTTCAGCCAAATCGGTTCAAAATTGTGACCTCTACACTGTTAACAAGCTAAAAACGTGATTTTTCGTACAATCAGGGGCCTTAACCCATGAAGTTACAGTCCGATACATGCCAATATCGAAAGGAACCAAGATCTTAAGGTGATAAACCTATATTTTAACTTTCATTGAAATCGGATAAAAATTGTGACCTGTAGACTGTTCACAAACAATTGTGGACGGACGGACGAACATGGGCGACGACAATATACATCCACATGAAAATGTGGGCGTATAAAAACAGCTATTTTTTGTACAATCAGGGGCCATAATGCGGGAAGTTATGGTCTTAAATGCATGAATATTGAACCTTGGTATTACATGCTTTAACAATATTTATATTTGCGTTGAAAGAACAGCCTTTTTTTTTCTGGCAGTTCTGGACCATTTTTTACAAAATTCAAACTCAATAAACATCAGGGTGTAACGATGATTTATTTAAACGACTTTCAAAATAGGATAAAAATTGTTCACAAGCTTAAATCGCGATTTTTTTCGGTACAATCTGGCGTTCACAAATCATTCTCAGACTTAAGTCAAGACATCACTCAAAATTGTTCGACTTATTGTAACTAAAATATAACCCTTTATAAAGCTTTCGTTGTTTTAATGTATCAAATACCCTAATAATAAACTTTATGTAAAGGTTTGTATTTCTGGACCAAAGATATTTCTTATAAACAGTGATTGAAGAGTAAATTCTCAGTCTGAGAATGCTTTATGAAATTGGGTCCAGGATAAGAGCGAATATCGAAATGAATTAAGATCAGTGGGATATAAACACATCTTAAGTTTCATCAAGAACAGATAACAATTGTGACCACAAGAGGGTTCACTAACTTCCTATTACATACTTTAACAGTATAGCGCTCGCATTTTCATCACACAATAATCCACCAGGTAATGCTCTTACAAACAAACTGGTTTTGTCGCAATAATAAATGTTTTCAGGAAAATACCTTTCAATAATAGACGGAATGTGCATTCTGAATTCTTCAGGGATCCGGAGATTAACACCCGCACTTTTGCCATTAACTTTAAAGGCTCATTTAGCAAACCTCTGCATTGGCAAAGGTGTACGGAATGTTTAATGACTGATGTTGAAACCACTTGTGCGTCATTCTATTGATATGAAGGTAATCAACAAAGACCAACACAAGTATTAATCTCACCGATAAGTTATTGGTGATTGCTTGTCAATCTTTTGTAGGTGAACACCAACGGATTGAAGGCTTGATTATACAATGTTGATTCAATGCAAATCATGTGACAGGATTGATGCTGTAATTTGTAATATTCAAAATTTGTATTACTCTAAACCTTTTTGGTTGAAGTAATAAATAAATAAATTGGAACATGAAAATGATGACGAATTTCACAGAAAGTCATAGTATTCAAAAGTCCACTGTATTTGTACATAAATGTGGGCGTATAAAAATAAGACACTTGAAACAAACAATGTGAGTACTCATTACACTAGAATGGCTCACACATTATATTCAATTTAAATATTCTTACATTTTACGACGTCTAATCCACCAAAATGCAACCCCTCCTATAAAAGCGAATACTATTAATGGTACAACAACTGCAGTGACTATAGTTCCTACTTGAGATGGTGCTTCAACAAATGGAAAAGAAAACATCAAAATTAACTTTCTATGGTAACATTAGAAAAATAGTAAATACTATACTTAGTAGTAAGTTTCTTGTGCCTCAAATAATTTTTCTTTATTACTGACCAGCCCTGCTGTCTTCAGTAAGAAGAGCTGCTAATATAGACCTCTTGGTTGATTTTAGACAATAAAATAACATAGTTTGCCATTTGAAAGTAACAAAGCAGACTGGAACACCATTTGTTGTGAACGGATAAAAATAGGTTGCCAGGCAACGAAACATACGCCCACCAGCAGCTAAATCGTCTGGGCAGTCAACAAGAGTTGTCGCATATTAAGTAATTATCAAAAATCATTAGAATTTGTTTGGTTTTTTATAAAGTTCTGGCCCATGTTAATGTCTAGTTTATGAAATATTTAATATTATGGATTTAGCTGTACAATTATCAAAAATTTATTGAAAATCAATATATTTGTTGGTCTCAACTCTGTTTCAAGTTTCATCAAAATAAAATTAAAATTGTGACCTCTACAGGTCCACTTGATATACAAAATTGTTACACTATTCGCGTACAAGCAGCGGTGTAACAGTGATATAATTAAATGGTTATTTTTTAAATTGGATAATAATTGGGACCTCCAGGGGGACCACAAGCAATAAAAGGCGATTTTTCGGACAATCAGGGGCCATAATTCAGGAAGTTACAATCCGATATGCGCAAATATGTAACCAAGACCTTTAGGTTATAAACATGTATATTAAGTTTTATCAAAATCGAATTAAAATTGTGACCTCTATAGGGTCCATAACCTTGATATAACATATCTTTACAAACGGCGGCCATTTTGTCCGTCAATTTTGGTCCGATTTTCACGAAATTCGAACACAACCTTTTTTACGGTGCAACGGTGATATAATCAGACGGTTTTTCAAATCGGATAATAATTTTGGCCTCAAGAAGTACCACAAGCTAAAAAAGGCGATTTTTCGTACAATCAGGGGCCATAATTCAGGAAGTTATGATCCGAAATTCAAAGACGACCTTCTTAGCGGTGTAACGGTGATATAATCAGACGTTTTTTCAAATCGGATAATAATTTTGGCCTCAAGAAGGACCACAAGCTAAAAAAGACGATTTTTCGTACAATCAGGGGCCATAATTCAGGAAGTTATGATCCGATATGCACAAATATCGAAAGGAACCAAGATCTTTGTGTTATAAACATGCATTTCAAGTTTCATCAAAATCAGTTCAATATTGTGACCTCTACAGTGTTCACAACCTTGACATACCATATTTTTACGCTTTTCGCGTACAAACGGCGGCCATTTTGTCGATCAATTTTGGTCCGATTTTCACGAAATTTGAACACAACCTTCTTTACGCTGTAATGCAGATATAATCAGACGTTTTTTCAAATCGGATAATAATTTTGGCCTCAAGAAGTACCACACGATAAAAGATAGGTTGCCAGGCAACGAAACATACGCCCACAACAGCTAAGTCGTCCGGGCAGTCAACAAGGGTTGTCGCATATTGTTTCTTTTATCAGTAAGGAGAACATTTACAACACATGATAATCTTATTACGAGTAATAGCCCATTAAATAATTATCAGAAATGATTAGAATAGTTTTGATGGTTTGTCTCAAGGCCTTTGTCCACAAGATATTTCAAAGTGATCAACTGCCAGAAATTATCAGATATCACTGAAAATCAAATAGGATTCTTCGTATCATGACCCTAAACACTGTGTACAAATTTAAAGTCAATCGGATATTAACTTTAGCCTCTAGAGCGTTCACAAGATTGTTCAAAGTGATCAAGGGTCATAACTCGGGCAGGAATTATCGGATATTGCTGAAAATCAACAGGCTTCTTCTTATCATGACCTTACACACTGTGTATAAATTTAAAGTCAATCGGATATTAACTTTAGCCTCTAGAGCGTTCACAAGATTTTTCAAAGTGATCAAGGGTCATAACTCTGGTAGTAATTATCGGATATCACCGAAAATCAATAGGCTTCTTCGTCTCATGACCTTAAACACTGTGTATAAATTTAAAGTCAATCGGATATTAACTTTAGCCTCTAAAGCGTTCACAAGATTTTTCAAAGTGATCAAGGGTCATAACTCTGGCAGTAATTATCAGAGGTCACCGAAAATCAATAGGGTTCTTCGTCTCATGACCTTAAACACTGTGTATAAATTTAAAGTCAATCGGATATTAACTATAGCCTCTACAGGGTTCCCGCGGCTTCGTCAAACATTTTTTCAAGGATATTCAAGGATAATTATACGTCAAATTCCAGGATTTTCAAGGACATTTTTAGCCCAAAGTTACAATTTTTCATCTTAAAAAGAACTAAAACATTACCAACTATCGTTATAATTGAAGACATAAACTGTTATTTATTATTACAGATCGACTTTCGGCACACCGGGGAAAACTGCCGCCATTTTTTAAACAGAGTTATTTCCCTTTTCCTTATTATGCATTGATTAGTCAGTGTAGTGGCTTCTGGTATGTTGTTAATTGGAAAATGGAGTCATGTGAGAGTATTTGGTTGCCTAACGGTAAATGTCATTGGCTTGTCTTGTTATTACGTGACAAAACACAGCTGTTTATTTAGATCAGTTGATTGACAGGTATACGTCAGAGTTATTGTTTAGTATAACCAGCATTAATTATAATCTAAACGTTTTTTTAGATCAATTTACCAGTATTACCAACAAAATTAAGGATCTCAACTGAAATTCAAGGATATTTTCCTATTTCCGCGAAATTCAAGGATATTCAAGACCTTGAAAATGAAATTTTAAATTTAAGGATATTCAAGGATTTTCAAGGACCGCAGGAACCCTGCTCTAGAGCGTTCACAAGATTTTTCAAAGTGATCAAGGGTCATAACTCTGGTAGTAATTATCAGATATCGCTGAAAATCAATAGGCTTCTTCGTCTCACAACCTTAACCACTGTGTATAAATTTAAAGTCAATCGGATATTAACTTTAGCCTCTAAAGCGTTCACAAGATTTTTCAAAGTGATCAAGGGTCATAACTCTGGCAGTAATTATCAGATATCACCGAAAATCAATAGGCTTCTTCGTCTCCTGACCTTAAACACTGTGTATAAATTTAAAGTCAATCGGATATTAACTATAGCCTCTAGAGCGTTCACAAGATTTTTCAAAGTGATCAAGGGTCGTAACTCTGGTAGTAATTATCGGATATCGCTGAAAATCAATAGGCTTCTTCGTCTCACGGCCTTAAACACCGTGTATAAATTTCAAGTCAATCGGATATTAACTTTAGCCTCTAGAGCGTTCACAAGAAATTGTGGACGATGGACGGACGGACGGACCGACAGACGGACGGACGGGGGGGACGGCAATATACGACCACATTTCCATGTGGGCGTATAAAAAGGCGATTTTTCGTACAATCAGGGGCCATAATTCAGGAAGTTATGATCCAATATGCGCAAATATCGAAAGGAACCAAGATCTTTGAGTTATAAACATGCATTTCAAGTTTCATCAAAATCGGTTCAATATTGTGACCTCCACAGTGTTCACAACCTTGACATACCATATTTTTACACTTTTCGCGTACAAACGGTGGACATTTTGTCCGTCAATTTTGGTCCGATTTTCACGAAATTCTAACACGACCTTCTTTACCGTGTAACGGTTATATAATCAGACGTTTTTTTAAATCGGATAATAATTTTGGCCTCAAGAAGGACCACAAGCTAAAAAAGGCGATTTTTCGTACAATCAGGGGCCATAATTCAGGAAGTTATGATCTGATATGTGCAAATATCGAAAGGAACCAAGATCTTTGAGTTATAAACATGCATTTCAAGTTTCATCAAAATCGGTTCAATATTGTGACCTCTACAGTGTTCACAAGCTAAAAACATGATTTTTCGTACAATCAGGGGGCATAATCCATGAAGTTACAGTCCGATACATGCCAGTGTCGAAAGGAACCGAGATCTCAGGGTGATAAACCTATATTTCAAGTTTCATTGAAATCGGATAAAAATTGTGACCTGTAGACTGTTCACAAACAATTGTGGACGGACGGACTGACAGGGGCGACAACAATATACGTCCACATAAAAATGTGGGCGTATAAAAAGATATTAATTACCTTTAGTCATAAACAAGCCTTGAAAACCAGTATCAGAACAACCTTCACTTGTACAAGCTATTACTATCACTCTATAATAATAAACAAGCCTTTAGACAACAAACTATAACTACTTTTTCATTTGGCTAAATATACTCTTCCGCTAAATTTCAGGGGTGGATACAAGATTATGGAAAAGTGGGTCTGAAAACCAATGTGTTGAAAATCGTAGTGAAACATTCCCCACTCCACATTTTATAGTGATTTTTTCCAAGAAAAACACAATCGATAAGTCATCTGAAGTGTGTAACCTGTTAACTGACATGGGTTGGTGTCAGACTTCTTGCCAATTGATGGAAACATTTAATATTTCTGACAAAGAGATCAAAGAAAAGAAGGACAACCGAGCAGATCTACTATACAGAGTTAATTTTTTATACTGAAAAGGTTGAGTGAAGCTAGTAGAGAAGAGGCAATTAAACTATAATTATGTCTATATGTAGAAATGACCAGGAAAGTAGAATGCAGCAAATGAGCAAATTTGATTCTTTAATAATTACATTTTGCTGGTTCAAATGATTGCCCCATGTCTTTTTTGAATATTACATTACATCACAAGCTAACCAGTGACTGTCAGGAAGGATACGCCCACATTTTGCAAGAGATGGATAGAGAACAAAGTAAATCAAAAGCAATTTTTCTCACAAACAGGGGCCATAATCCAGATACTTATGGTCTGAATTGCACAAAAATGGGAAGACACAGATCTTTAAGACATAAACATATGTTTTAAATTTCATCAAAATGGATAAAAATTGTGACCTCTAGAGGGTCCACATCCTTTGATTACATGGACTTTTATGAAATTTGAACTCAACCTTCATTGATGTGTAACAGTGATATATATTTAAACGTTTTTTAAAATTGTGATTTTTAAGCAATCAGGGCCATAATCCAGCCAGTTACGTTCCGATATGCGCGAATATCGAAAGGAACCAAGATCTTTGGGTTATAAACATGCAATTCAAGTTTCATCTAAATCAGATTAAAATTGTAACATCTCCAGTGTTCACAACCTTGATATACCACATTTTTACACTATTCGCATACAAGCGGTAGCCGTTTTTCCAGGAACTTAGGTTCGATTTTCCCGAAATTTGAATTACGGTGTAACAGTGATATATTCGAAAATTTTTTTAAATAGGACAATAATTGTGACCTATAGAGGGACCACAAGCTAAAAAGGGCGATTTTTCGTACAATCAGGGGCCATAATTCAGGAAGTTGCGGTTCCAATATGCGCAAATATGGAAATAAACCAAGATCGTTAGGTTATAAACATGGATTTCAAGTTTCATCAAAATAGATTCAAAATTGTGACCTCTTTAGGGTCCAGAAGGTAAAAACGTGATTTTTCGGATAACCAGGGGCCATACCCAACAAAGTTTCGATCCAATATATGCCAATATCGAAAGCAGCTGAGATCATTTTGAGATTAATCTATATTTCAAGTTTTGTCAAAATCGGATAAGAATTGTGACCTGTAGAGGCAACGCTGGATTAACCACAGGGCACCATGGGGCACAGGCCCCAGGGCCCCCCACAAAAATCTCAGTTGCGCGCCTAGAGCATGGTTGGATCGACCTAGTGACGGAGCCCCTCTGATGCTCCAAGAGCCCTACATCGGAAGTCCCTGGGGCCCCTTTAATCCATGGTGTGTCGTGATCAACATCCGAGAATTCAGTGTAATCCGGTGATGGGTGTAACACATGGTCCTTTATTGTCGTGAGATCTATCGGACCGAACATTGTCTAACTCGAATTATCGTATAACTCGAACAAACTACCCGTCCCCATCATTTCAAGTAGCGCATATTTTGCCTCAGGTTGACGTACGATTCTATATAAGCTGTAGTTGTTGTTGATATTTGTTGTGTGTATAAGCTGAATACGATGAGATGCACACGAAATATTCAGATTTCAGATTAAATCTTGTATAACCATTTGGTACTTACCGTGTTAGACGTTCTTCAAAATCGAGTCCGGCTTGGTCGTAACGTTACGGCCTCCATTCATCAAAACATCATGGGGGATATAATACGGTTCCGAATCAAGTAACCCCGTTATTTATCACTGAGCAACTTCAAAATTAGGTTTGATGTAGCTCTGCTCACTTACAGTGGCGGATTTAACGGGCTCAATGGGATCTGACCCCCTCCTCTAGAAATGCCATCATTTCATAGCACTCGCATAAGTTTGTCCACTGACATAACACGCTATTTTGTGGCAGAATTTTATTTTTTTCTGGGGGGAGGTACTTCTAAATGACTCCGACACAAGTGCCTGAAATGCCAGTAAATGACGTTTCCAGCCTCCAATCTCCCTTGCCGGGCTTCATGCCGTTGGCGCTCACGGTGGCCGGCTTAGCCGACCACAGCTCCGCAGGCGGTGATCAGGGACCTCCACATGTTCCAGGCCCCATGGTTAATCCGGCATTGTGTAGAGGGTCAATAATAATTGTGGACGGACGGACAGGGGTGACGACAATATAGGCTACATTCACAAGAAAACTTAAATCATCCAGTCAAAAAGCATATTCAGCTTGCATCTTTAATACACTACATTTTCATTGGTATTGAGCTTGCAATTAGTCTTATCTTTAAGATATGAAGAATGAATTTCAGTCAAATCTAAATAATAAAATCTAAGCTGCCAAAAAAGGTACAGACTATACAAATAGTTAGTTAGATAAGAAATTAAAATAAAATGATATCCAGTTATTTATTGGTAATTACCGATATTTTGTATTACTCTTTAATGGACCATTACATACATCAGGTTTATTCTCACATCCTGTCTCATCTCCAACAACGAATTCTGTCCATCTTGTATCTATAATGTCAATTATAATGTGGTGAAAACATATAATGCATTTGATTACAGTAATACTATCTATTCAGTCTTTAAAATAAACAATACATCTTAATTTAACAATAAACAAATCATAAAACTCTTGTTTTGTAAAAGAAAGATGGTTACAAACAACAAATGGTTTATCAATAAGTCTAAATCCGATTCAGTTTGACAGGGCACAATAAGCTCGTATAACACTAAATTTGGACAGACCAACATACCAGTGATGGGATTTCAGACTACACACCAATACCACATGTCAACACAATATTCAAATTCGTACGTAATAAAAAAGATAGGCTGGCACTGCCAGGCAGGATACGCCCACATTTTCGAGAGATGGATAGAGAACAAGCAATACTGTCAACACAATATTCAAATTCGTACGTAATAAAAAAGATAGGCTGGCACTGCCAGGCAGGATACGCCCACATTTTCGAGAGATGGATAGAGAACAAGCAATACCGAAAGTGATTTTTCCTACATCACAAAGTCCTGTATTTCATACTGTATTGGGAGCAGCCATTTAGTTGGTCAGTTCCAGTCTGATATTCATGAAATTCAAAGCCGACAATGATTTAACTATAGTGTGACCTAGAAATGTGACTTTTCATCAAAATCGGATAAGAATTGTGACCTGTAGAGAGTTCACAACCATGATATACCATATTTTTACACTATTCGCGTACAAACGGCGACCATTTCGTCCGGCAATTTTGGTACGATTTTCACGAAATTAGAACTCAACCTTCCTCATCAAAATCGAATTAAAATTGTGACCTATACAGGGTCCACAACCATGATATACCATTTTTTTAACAGTATTCGCGTACAAACGGCGGCCATTTTGTCTGTCAATTTTGGTCCGATTTTCTCGAAATTCAAACTCAACCTTCCTTACGGTATAACGGTGATAAAATCAAACGTTTTTATACGCCCACATTTTTATGTGGACGTATATTGTCGTCGCCCCTGTCCGTCCGTCCACAATTGTTTGTGAACAGTCCACAGGTCACAATTTTTATCCGATTTCAATGAAACTTAAAATATAGGTTTATCACCCTAAGATCTCGGTTCCTTTCGATATTGGCATGTATCGGACTGTAACTTCATGGGTTATGGCCCCTGATTGTACGAAAAATCATGTTTTTAGCTTGTGAATAGTGTAGAGGTCACAATTTTGATCCGATTTCGATGAAACTTGAAATGCATGTTTATAACCGAAAGATCTTGGTTCCTTTCGATATTTGCGCATATCGGATCGTAACTTCCTGAATTATGGCCCCTGATTGTCCGAAAAATCACCCTTTTTAGCTTGTGTTCCCTGTGGAGGTCAAAATTGTTATCCGATTCAAAAAACCGTTTGATTATATCACCATTACATAGTTATGGGGGTTGAGTTCAAATTTCGTGAAAATCGGACCAAAATTGACAGACAAAATGGCCGCCATTTGTACGCGAATAGAGTGAAAATATGTTATATCAAGGTTGTGGACAAGTTTTGAACCGATTTTCATGAAACTTGACATGTATGTTTATAACCCAAAGATCTTGGTTCCTTTCGATATTTGCGCCCATCGGATCATAACTTCCTGAATTATGTCCCCTGATTGTCCGAAAAATCGCTTTTGTTAGCTTGTGGTCCCTCTGGAGGTCAAAATTATTATCCGATTTAAAAAACCGTTTGATTATATCACGGTTTCATGGAAATGAAGAGAGAATTTGAATTTCGTCTTGGTTCCTTTCAATATTTGCGCCCATCGGATCGTAACTTCCTGAATTATGGCCCCTGATTGTCCAAAAAATCACCCTTTTTAGCTTGTGGTACCTCTGGAGGTCAAAATTGATATCCGATTTAAAAAAACGTTTGATTATACCAACGTTACATGGTAATGGATGTTGAGTCCGAATTTCGTGAAAATCGGACCAAAATTGACAAAATGGCTGCCGTTTGTACGCGAATAGTGTGAAAAAATGTTATATCAAGCTATAGAGGTCACAATTTTGAACCAATTTTGATGAAACTTGACATGTATGTTTATAACCCAAAGATCTTGGGACCTTTCTATATTTGCGCCCATCTGATCGTAACTTCCTGGATTATGTCCCGTGATTGACCGAAAAATTTCCTTTTTTTAGCTTGTGGCCCCTTTGTAGGTCAAAATTATTATCCGATTTAAAAAAACGTTTGATCATATCACCGTTACATTGTTATAAAAGATGATGTTGAATTTCGTGAAAATTGGACCAAAATTGACGGACAAAATGGCCGCTGTTTGTACGTGAATACTGTTAAAAAGATAGGCTGGCACTGCCAGGCAGGATACGCCCACATTTTTGAGAGATGGATAGAGAACAAGCAATACCGAAAGTGATTTTTCCTACATCATTAAGTCCTGTATTTCATACTGTATTGGGAGCAGCCATTTTGTTGGTCAGTTCCAGTCTGATATTCATGAAATTCGAAGCCGACAATGATTATGGTGTGACGGTACACAACCTAGAAATGTTACTTTTCGTCAAAATCAGATAAGAATTGTGACCTGCAGAGAGTCCACAACCATGATATACCATATTTTTACACTATTCGCGTACAAACGGTGACCATTTCGTCCGGCAATTTTGGTACGATTTTCACGAACTTCGAACTCAACCTTCCTTACGGTGCAACAGTAATATAATCAGAGTTTCTTTTTAAATCAGATAATAATTGTTCGAGAGATAGAAAGAGAACAAGCAATACCGAAAGTGATTTTTCCTACAATCAAAGGCCATAATTCATTAAGTTACAATTTGATATGCGCAAATATCGAAAAGAATAAAGATCTTTAGGTTATAAACAAGCATTTCAGGTTCATCAAAATCGAAAAAATTAAAATTGTCACCTCTACAGGGTCCACAACTTTGACATACCATATTTTTACACTGTTCACGTACAAACAGCGGCCATTTTTTCTGGCAATTAGAGTCCAATTTTCTTGAAATTCAAACTCAACCTTCCGTAGGGTGTAACGGTGATAGAGTCAAACGTTTTTTCAAATCAGATAATAATTGTGACCTTCAGAGGGACCATAGGCGATTTTTCGGACAATCAGGGGCCATAATTCAGGAAGTTACGATCCGATATGCGCAAATAACGAAAGGAACCAAGATCTTTGGGTTATAACCATGCATTTCAAGTTTCATCAAAATCCAATTAAAATTGTGATCTCTACAGGGTCCACAACCATGATATACAATTTTTTAACAGTATTCGCGTACAAACGGCGGCCATTTTGTATGGCAATTTTGGTCCGATTTCCCCGAAATTCGAACTCAACCTTCCTTACAGTGTAACGGTAATATAATCAACCGTTTTAGTAAATCGGATAATAATTGTGACCACCAGAGGGACCACAAGCTAAAATAAGTCGATTTTGCGTATAATCAGGGGCCATAATTCAGGAAGTTACGTTCCGATATGCGCAAATATCGAAAGGAACCAAGATCTTTGGGTTATAATTATGAATTTCAAGTTTCATTAAAATCGAATAAAAAATGTGACTTCTACAGGGTCCACAACCTTGATATACCATTTTTTAACAGTATTCGCGTACAAACGGCGGCCATTTTGTATGGCAATTTTCGTCCGATTTTCCCGAAATTCGAACTCAACCTGCCTTAGGGTGTAACGGTGATATAATCAAACGATTTTTTAAATCGGATAATAATTGTGACCTCCAGAGGAACCACAAGCTAAAAAGGGTGATTTTTCGGACAATCAGGGGCCATAATTCAGGAAATTACATTCCGATAGTCGCAAATATCGAAAGGAACCAAGATCTTTGGGTTATAAACATGCATGTCAAGTTTCATCAAAATCGGTTCAAAATTGTGGCCTCTATAGGGTCCACAAGCTAAAAACGTGATTTTTCGTACAATCAGGGGCCATAATCCATGAAGTTTTCATCCGATACATGCCAATATCGAAAGCAGCCGAGATCTTTTGGGGATAAACCTATATTTCAAGTTTCGTCAAAATCGGATAAGAATTGTGACCTGTAGAGGGTCCACAAACAAATTGTGGACGGACATACGGACGGACGGACGGACGGCAGACGGATGGACGGACGGACGGACGGACAGACAGACAGACGGACGGACAGGGGGGACGACAATATACGTCCACATAAAAATGTGGGCGTATAAAAATGGTATATCATGGTTGTGGACCCTGTATAGGTCACAATTTTAATTCGATTTTGATGAGGAAGGTTGAGTTCTAATTTCGTGAAAATCGTACCAAAATTGCCGGACGAAATGGTCGCCGTTTGTACGCGAATGGTGTAAAAATATGGTATATCAAGGTTGTGAACCCTATAGGGGTCACAATTTTAATTCGTTTTTGATGAAATTTGAAATACAATTTTTATAATCTAAAGATCTTGGTTCCTTGCGATATTTGCGCATATCGGATTGTAATTTCCTGAATTATGGCCTCTGATTATACGGAAAATTGCCTTTATTATTTTGTGATCGGTCTGGAGTTCAAAAACATTTGATTATATCACCGTTACACAGTATTGTAGCCCAAAATGGAAATTTCTTGGATTCTGATTGGTCGAAAAGTGGCGTTGAATGAGTATAACAGTCCTCTAAATTTCCTAGGCGACTCATTGCGAATGAATATTTTGTGAGTGCTAGACTCTTGTTTGCAGTGGTCAAAACTTCTACACCTCAAAACTTTATTCCAGGAAATCTTCATGATTTTTTTTTTGTATGTCATCAACAATGAAATTCAACCATTGGCTTATTGAAACACACACCTGAAAGGCACAAAAAATAAAGTTAGTGAGTGTATCAGAAAGAAAATAGGAAAATTTCATTTCAAGGCTGGTCTGACTATAATGCCATTAATGGTTGCTAATTGCTATGGACGATGGTCCTTCTGTCATAATCAGACTGGTCGTCAAAATCAAAAAGTGAATAAAAATACTACTATTTACTGAACTCCGTTGGGACCCTAAATAACTGATGGTGATATAATTTAAAAGTCGGGCTGATTGATACTGATATGAATAGGACAGAGACTAATTTCCATACAGGGTTTTGTAGCGAAGAAAAGCATCACACCATCGAAATGACAACGTGACTTACGTAGTACAGTTTTCAAACAAGCATAGCAACCGCATGTATACGCTACACAGCATGTATCTACACGGTCGCCCGAGTGTATGGGCATTTATCAAACGTGATGTGCAATTTAATTCGAACCTAGTTAGCGCTGAATTTCAAAATCATTTAAAAAGTACATACACTTACGATTTCTGTTTCCGATCTTCAAAATAATCGCAGAGTGACCTCCCTTTCCAACAGACACAAATAACCAGTCGCTCAGTGAACCAAATAGAACGAAAGAGCGTGTTCTCTTATTACGTCACAGATATTTTCATTACGTCAAAATTGTTTTATTCATAGAAATATATAAATAGACTAGAATGGCCGTCACGTGACCCGCGACAATAGGTACGCCATGTTTGTGTATTGATTATTGACGTCGCGTGCGGTGAACTCAATGAATCCAGCTTTGTTTCACGTTACGCTTGAAAGAAAGAAAGAAAGGTCGAAAAACAACCCATTGCCATACATATTCACGGGTTTTGCAGTACCAGTTTGAAAAATTTAATATATTCATTCTCTAATTTAATGGAATGACTCGCGAGGCAGTCTTAATATATTAATATAGCCACGGTGAAACAGTTTACATAGCATAGGCTGCTAGGCCTACATAAAAGTACATAGATTATAGATGCCATGTCAAAATGAACCTATTTTCATCTACAAATTAAAGACACTGGATGGATGGATGGGCTATGAATTGTGGTATTTTTTTGGTTTGAAATTATGGAATCTCGATGATCGACAAGCAATAATAATAAGGCCGCTAAGTCTCGCGACGATTTCTTTGGTAATCAGCTCTAGGGGTGACATGCACCCAGCAATAATTGAGCAATGGCGAAAAATACGATGCCTTGCAAGGCATTGAATGTGAATCAATGATGAGTTCGCGGTACCAATTACTTTTGTTTTACAAAAGAAAAATAACAGATATTTTAGTTTGTTTATCAAGGTATGTAAATCAATTATTTAAACATATCTTAATAAAATATTTCACATTATTAATCTCGAAATAGTAGGCTCAAACTAAGCCTTGGTTTCACAGTAGTTTTTTTGCGATAGGTACTGTAGCGGTCTAGGCTAAGTTAGATTTGTTTACAAACAAACCCCATTACCAGTACATTATTCCTCCGCCTGTACATTTAGTGCTTCGAGAAATTTAAATTTTAATGTCTTGGTTGTTATATAAAGCTAAAACAATTATTCCCACGGGTTATAATTCTAAGTACCGGTAAAATGCAAAAATTTATAGTAAGCCTACTTGTGTTTTAGAATAAAAGAAGAAAAAATTCTAAAAAAACTCGAGTACGTACGCTCACGTATCGCGATCTCCCTTGAATTTTTCGACAAGTTACTACATGTATGTGTTTTATTTCAGCAGATTGATGAATTATAATATGATGGTGATGAGTTTCAAGTTTTTAGCGCAGAGAGGATGGGCTAAAAATGTCCGTAACGTGGAAGGTGTTCTGATTCAAGTAGTACTACTAAGTACTGGTGTAGGTAATTTGTCAAATAACGAATATTAAAATATTTAATTTTACTTAGTTAGGCCTATATTCAGTATAATTTAGTACCTGTTTGCATTTTATGGTTTTACTTGACAGACCTATCTCACGGCATTTTCCGAAGATTTATAAAAATAAAATAATACTAGGCCCCATGAAGATTTTGCATTTTGTGAAGATTTGTAAAGTTTAAATATAGGCCTACCATAAATATTTTTAAAAAATGACCAGCTCTCTCAAAAGTCTCGAAAAGCAGGCTAAATATCCCCCTGCATTTTGTGAGGATTTGTAAAGTTAAAATAATAGGCCCACTAGGCCTCATGAAATAGGCCTACCTATTTCTGAAAACCCGTGAGCAGCTGTCAAAAAGAAAAAAGCTGCAATATGCAGGCAGAATACTCACAGTATTTTATGAAGATTTGAAAACTAAATTTAAAAAAATACTAGGCCTTGTGATATAAAGGAAAAGGTGAGCATTTCACGATGTGCAGGCAGGATATCTCACAGCAAGAAAGAGAGAGAAATGGGGTATAACGTCCACTCAACACAAACTAGGTCATTTCGGGACTAACATATGGATTAATTTTATTTCAATAGTTCACTTGCGCGTAGGGGTTTTTAGCAGTGGGACGAAACCGGAATACCCAGAGAAAACCCACGAGGTTGAGAAGGCACCCCTATCTCCATGCCACATACGCTCACACCAGGGCTCGAAACCACAGCCGCAAGCCAGAGGTGACCGGCCAGCTAGAGCCACTAGAGGTCGAAGCGAGGCACTCTAGACCACTAGGCCATCCCAACCCCCCTATCTCACAGCAGTTTGTGAAATTTAAGACAATAATACTACTCATCATGATATAGGCCAACCTACTTCTAAAAAAAAAAAACCCCAAAAAAACGGTGGTAAATTATCAAAAAAAAATAAATAAGGACACACGATATGTGGAGTATTTAAATTGTTTGGCAGCACATTTGTCTGATATTTATTACATTTTCTGGGGTGAATGAAAAGGGAAAATCCATTGTGACAGGTTATACCATAATATTAATTAAATAGAACTTGGTTTTCTGTTAAAGGTTGATACGGTTCTATTTGTGTCAGAATTCTAACACAAGTTAGAAAAACACACTTGACCACTTACCTTAGCAGTAATTACATTATGACACTGTTATATACCTCTAACTAACATGATTCCTTTCCTTGTATTTATTTTACAGTGCTATAATGTAATTATCTAACATGATTGGGGAACCACTGTGGCTAAGTGAGTAAGATGCTGGCTTGCTAGCCGATAGGTCACAGGTTAGATCTTGTTGGCCAAGAAAGTTCGCCATTTTCTGTTGTGGTTTCCCCTTGTCAGTGGTGCAGGTCGGAGGGCCTGACAAGGATAGCTGTCTCTGTCTAGTCGTTTGGATGGGACGGAAAACCAAGGTCCAGTGTAAGTATTGGCGTTTACGTAAAAGATTGATTTGGCAGTTAAAATTTTATGATAGAGTAGGCTGTAGCAAAATTTCTCTCATAGTAGTCATAGCACAATGTTTGGCGTTAGCTGGTAGTCTTCACTAACAGGGGTCACATGGTGGCTAAGTGGGTAAGACGCTGGGTTGCTAGCCTGGAGGTTGGGAGTTCGATCCCTGCATTGGCCGAGAATGTTGAATCAGATTTTCCGGCATGTTTCCCCTTGTCAGTGATGCAGGACGGAGGGCCTGACAAGGACAGCTGTCTAGTCGCCCAGATGGGACGATATACCGAGGTCCTGTATACACATTGGCGTGCACGTAAAAGATCCCTTGACAGATGGAATTCGATATAACAGATCCCTTGACAGATGGAATTCGATATAACAGTAGGCCATAGTGCTGCTGCCCGGGCAAAATGTCCCTCATAGCACACTGCATTAGCCAAATTCGGATGTAAAACTATTTCATTTCGCTTACTAACAAGGAAATTTTGAGTTTGAATCCGGTGTTCATCGAGAAAATTTCCTGGCTTCATCTTTTGTCAGTGGTGCAGGATGGCGCATCCGGAATGGAACAATGTCTAGTCATTCTGAAGGGATGAAATATCAAGGGTCTGTTGGCATGCACGTAAATGAACCAATGACATTTGGCATTCGAAATAAGGGTAGGCTGTGGAGCTGCTGTTCAGTTAAATATTCTTAATTTTATTTCATTTCAATTTTTCTACATTTCAGATAGCATTGTAAATATTATGCAAGCTGCAAGCATACTGATGTTTGACAAGAAGCATATTTTAAAATAGAGAGTGAATTAGATATTAAGACAAAGTTTGGATTGGCACAAAGGTCATCTATCATAGACTACCAAGAACATTTGTTGGTCTGCGAATCAGAACGAAATAATTAATTTTGTTTTTTAATAAATCTGAAATATGAATAGTTGTGGATTATAAAGCTTATAAAGTGTATTTACATTGCAATATAATAGAGGCCCACAAAATCTAAAGACTGTACTATGCTGATTTATCCCTATACATTATAGGCAAGGAGTAGGGTCGCCTGTCCAACTTCGTATGTTTCGCCAGGTACTCCGGTTTCCCCCCACTGCTAACGACCCCTACAAGAGAGCAATTGATTGAAATAAAATTAAATTAAACCATATGTTAGTCCCGAAATGAACTAGTTTGTGTCAAGTGGTCATTAAACCCCATTTCTCTCTCACCCCTAAACATTATGGTTGAAACTGGGGGGTTTTGTGACCTTGAAAATTTGCTCAAGAAATATACCATAGTTGCATTCACACATTGCAAGAAATGTTTCACACATTTGGTAATTTACATGATCAAAGCGAAACTTTACCAAATACATGGCAAAAGTAAAGTATGACATTTTCATTCACGGTGTACATGTTTAGTTTTCATTGCCAATGGTTGGATAAATTTAACTTATCAATGCATTTATGTAGCCCAGTATGGTAGTAATATCATACATTTGTTAGTGTATGTTTAAAATTATAAGGCACATAAAGCTACATACATGTACACATAAATTCAATAGAGTTTCATTGTAAAATGTTCGATTTACATGTACACACATGCAAGTCTTACATACATTTAAAGGCAAAAAGAAATGTTATTTCAATTAAAGGAAAATTCTGACAGACAAATTAAAGAAATACCCCACATAACTTGTTGGAGAATTTCAGCTCAATGTATTTTGCCATTTGAAAGGGGCTATGTAACCTATTTATGAAATTCGAATTTAATATTTCATGGTAAATGTGCCCAAATGTGAAAATACCTTATATGAATAAAACTCTAGTGTCCCAAAAATATTTTGAAAATTGTGATCTGTGTATAAAAGTTAAAATAAATGGTTTTATGCCATCATAAAGGGGGGTGCAAGTCAAATTCAATTCAAAAGTGAAAATTTTTGCAATTTACTGAATACATGTACACATGATCGAGAGCTGTGTAATAGAAATTGACTTTTACACAAATATCAGGTTCATTTCATTGAGTGAGGAAAATTTATAATTTCATGAGAAGATAAATAGTCTCTATACCAAGTACATTCTCCCAATATTCAGTCAGAAAAAAATATTTCACAATAATCCAATGATTTCATTTAATATATTTATTGATTTTTTTTTCAAAACAAAGAAATATGTAATTAATTTACAGTTGAGATTTAAATGTAGTCAAATTCTTTACAAGAAATTTGCATTTCAAAGTCATTCAGGCACTCACATAAAAAGCCTGCTTATGGTTCAATGAAAACTTATAAAATTAAGATTTATGAATGAATTAATTATTGAGCAGTGACGATGGTTATTTAAGCATTATTCACATTGTCCTTCCATCATGTTAGAAATTTATCGGTTTATAAATCCCTGTGGTCATCAAATGAAAATTCTTCATAGAAGTAGAAGTAATTACATCCCACTTCTACTCGTTGCCAATGGCAACCTTTGATGAAACTGTCCTGTTCATTTCCAATACATGCGTAAAAGTATCCGTGTATCAGAAATGAACAGTACACTTTCGAAAAAGAGTACTGTTCATTTCTGATACACGGATACTTTTATACCGTTTAAGAAACTTATCAAGCAATAAGAAGCGGACGTTTAGTCTGATCCAGATCGCAATGATAACTACTTGTTTCGTACTGCACTAGGCTAAGGTACATGAGACAACTAATCAAAATCATAGTAACAAAACAAACCGGTAGGAACTACATGGCAGTGCAAAAATATATGCAATGACATAAAATCAACATAACAACATATTACAAAAAACAACTATTACACATATCAATTGGCATCTATTCCATAATTTGGTTTGATTTATTATGCAAAACATATCAATGAGAATATTGAATAATTATTTTAACTAATTGTGATTCTCTTGCTAGACACTTCACAAGCCTTGAAAATAAGCAGGATATAAAAAAAACGCCTAGAAAGTTATAAATTTCATTACAATTAAATTTCAACGGACGAACTATGTGCCGATGCATACTTTCATCAGGAATGACCCACGTTTCGAATTTCCTTTACACTACATTTAATATCATCGCAGTCCTCTACGCCATAGACAAATTGCTTTGACGATGTGGTCTAAACAAACACGTGGCTGTTTCACGCTCGGGGTTTCACAACAAGACGCATGTGTAAATACTACCATGAAATGTAACGTGAGGCACAGAAAGGGATAAATAAAAGAGCTGAAATTATTTGTCACTTTTCGGTTGAAACGACTCGATAATAAATACTATTTTTCACATTTTGCTTCACAATACTCGATAGAAATGTGATGTAAGTAACTTATTAGCACCTTTCCTCGGTGTATCGGTGAATATCAGGACAGTTTTGGTCGTTGTTTTATTTGGTCAGCAATCGCGAAAGAAAGAATCCCATTAAAAATGGTAAATATTTTGGGCTACAATATCGATAAACACCTCCTGTTTAGAATTTAGAGGACTGTTATTGTCCATTTGATACCGCTTAAATTTTTCATAAGAGGCGCTCGATCGCTGCGCGATCTCGGCCTCTAATGATTTAAGCGGTATCAAATGGACAATAACAGTCCTCTAAATTCTAAACAGGAGGTATTTATCTCCTAAATGAATTTTCAGTTTGAATTTTGTGAACATCGGACCAAACTTGATGAACAAAATGGCTGCCATTTTTACACGAATAGTGTAAAAATATGGTATATCGAGGTTGTGTACCCTGTAGAGGTCACAATTTTAATTCGATTTTGGTCAAACTGAAAGATCTTGGTTCCTGTCGATATTTGGACATATCTGATAGTATCTTCCTGAATTATGGCCCCTGATTGTACGAAAAGTCGCCATAATATTAAATGTTTCGTATCCAGTGGAGGTGACAGCTTATTCCATAATATTAAATGATTCGTATACTTTACATTAGCAGAACTTTTTAAAAACCATACAAATTATAATGATTTTCTGATAATTACTTAATGTGCGACAACTCTTGTTGACTGCCCGGACGATTTAGCTGCTGTGTGGGCGTATGTTTCGTTGCCTGGCAACCTATTTTTTTAAATCGGATAATAATTGTGACCTCCAGAGCGACCACAAGCTAAAGAAAGGGAGATTTTGCGTATAACCAAGGGCCATAATTCAGGAAGTTACGATCCGATATGCGCAAATATCAAAAAGAATCAAGATCTTTGGGTTATAACCATGAATTGTGACCTTTACAGGGTCCACAACCTTGATATACCATTTTTTAACAGTATTCGCGTACAAACGGCGGCCATTTTGTATGGCAATTTTGGTCCGATTTTCACCAAATTCGAACTCAACCTACCTTACGGTGTAACGGTAATATAATCAAACGTTTTTTTAAATCGGATAATAATTGTGACCTCCAGAGGGACCACAATCTAAAAAGGGTGATTTTTGGACAATCAGGGGCCATAATTCAGGAAATTACATTCCGATAGCCGCAAATATGGAAATGAACCAAGATCTTTGGGTTACAAACATGCATGTCAAGTTTCATCAAAATCGGTTCAAAATTGTGACCTCTATAGGGTCCACAAGCTAAAAACGTGATTTTTCGTACAATCAAGGGCCATAATCCATGAAGTTTTCATCCGATACATGCCAATATCGAAAGCAGCCGATAAACCTATAGGGGAGCAGGGGATAAACCTATATTTCAAGTTTCGTCAAAATCGGATAAGAATTGTGACCTGTAGAGAGTCCACAAACAAATTGTGGACGGACGGACGGACAGGGGCGACGACATAATACGTCCACATGAAAATGTGGGCGTATAAAAATAGGTACACCTCGTTATTTTTCATATTTTATTCCCGTACGGTAGCCTATTCAAATTTATGCCAGTAAAAATATTTCTACAAAATAATTTACGATTAAGCTCTGGTTTTAAAAATTAGAAATGACTACATAGCAAATATAGATATTTTTCAGGTAGAGAGGACTGCAGCTCAATATACATGTATATTAATATGACTTTTATGTAATGTATAGCTGTTTATAATGTAACAAAGTTTTGAGACAATCAATGAAAGAATAGTACAATTGAAAATACTCAAATAACCTAGACCAGGCACCATATATATACTATAATTTATGCAAAGTATCATTAGGATTGTACTGCAGACATTTACACTCGCATGTAAATGATTTAGTACAATCCTTGCATTTATTCATGTATGTACATAATTTATTACGAGCAAGTTTCATCAAGACATCTTGCATGGTTTATGAAATATGCCCCAGAAACAAAATTGCACACCAAAAACTAAGTCAAATTTGTTTCCATGGAAACAGAAAAAATAGGTTGCCAGGCAACGAAACATACGCCCACACAGCAGCCAAATCGTCCGGGCAGTCAACAAGAGTTGTCGCATATTAAGGAATTATCAGAAAATCATTAGAATTTGTTTGGTTTTTATAATCAAACGTTTTTTTTTAAATCAGATAATAATTGTGACCTCCAGAGGGACCACAAGCTAAAAAGGGTGATTTTTCGTACAATCAGGGGACATAATTCAGGAAGTAATGACCCGATGGGCACAAATATCGAAAGGAACCAAGATCTTTGGGTTATAAACATACATGTCAAGTTTCATCAAAATCGATTCAAAATTGTGACCTCTATAGGGTCCACAACCTTGATATAACATGTTTTCACACTATTCGTGTACAAACGACGGCCATTTTGTCCGTCAATTCTAGTCCGATTTTCACGTAATTCAAACTCTCTCTTCATTACCATGTAACGGTGATATAGTCAAACGTTTTTTTAAATCGGATAATAATTTTGACCTCCAGAGGGACCAAAAGCTAACAAAAGCGATTTTTTGGACAATCCGGGGTCATAATTCAGGAAGTTATGATCCAATGGGTGCAAATATCGAAAGGAACCAAGATCTTTGGGTTATAAACATACATGTCAAGTTTCATCAAAATCGGTTCAAAATTATGACCTCTATAAGGTCCACAACCTTTATATAACATATTTTCACACTGTCAAACTGTGACCTCTATAAGGTCCACAACCTTGATATAACATATTTTCACACTATTCGCTTACAAACGGCGGCCATTTTGTCCGTCAATTTTGGTCTGATTTTCACGAAATTCGAACTCAACCTTCATAACCATGGAACGGTGATATAATCAAACGGTTTTTTAAATCCGATAACAATTTTGAACTCCAGAGGGACCACAAGCTAAAAAGGGCAATTTTTCAGACAATCAGGGGCCATAATTCAGGAAGTTACGATCCGATGGACGCAAATATCGAAAGGAACCAAGATCTTTGGGTTATAAACATACATGTCAAGTTTCATCAAAATCGGTTCAAAATTGTGACCTCTATAAGGTCCACAACCTTGATATAACATATTTTCACACTATTCGCGTACAAACGGCGGCCATTTTGTCCGTCAATTTTGGTCCGATTTTCACGAAATTCGAACTCAACCTTCATAACCATGCAACGGTGATATAATCAAACGATTTTTTAAATCTGATAACAATTGTGACCTCCAGAGGGACCACAAGTTAAAAAGGGCGATTTTTCGGACAATCAGGGGCCATAATTCAGGAAGTTACAATCCGATGGGCGCAAATATCGAAAGGAACCAAGATCTTTGGGTTATAAACATACATGTCAAGTTTCATCCAAATCGGTTCAAAATTGTGACCTCTACGCTGTTCACAAGCTAAAAAACGTGATTTTTCGTACAATCAGGGGCCATAACCCATGAAGTTACAGTCCGATACATGCCAATATCGAAAGGAACCGAGATCTTATGGTGATAAACCTATATTTTAAGTTTAATTGAAATCGGATAAAAATTGTGACCTGTAGACTGTTCACAAAAAAATGTGGACGGACAGACGGACGGACGGACAGGGGCGACGACAATATACGTCCACATAAAAATGTGGGCGTACAAAAATATAAATCCCAGAAATTCCTAAATGGCAAATGGCACATCTACTGTAATAGGTCAAACATGTTTCTATGGAAACACAAAAGATAGGCTGGCACTGCCAGGCAGGATACGCCCACATTTTCGAGAGATGGACAGAGAACAAGCAATACCGAAAGTGATTTTTCCTACATCTTTAAGTCCTGTATTTCATACTGTATTGGGAGCAGCCATTTAGTTGGTCAGTTCCAGTCTGATATTAATGAAATTCGAAACCGACAATGATTATGGTGTGACGGTACACAACCTAGAAATGTGACTTTTCATCAAAATCGGATAAGAATTGTGACCTGTAGAGAGTCCACAACCATGATAAAAATCGGATAAAAATTGTGACCTGTAGAGAGTCCACAACCATGATATACCATATTTTTACACTATTCGCGTACAAACGGCGACCATTTCGTACGGCAATTTTGGTACGATTTTCACGAAATTAGAACTCAACCATCCTCATCAAAATCGAATTAAAATTGTGACCTATACAGGCTCCACAATCATGATATATCATTTTTTTAACAGTATTCGCGTACAAACGGCGGCCATTTTGTCTGTCAATTTTGGTCCGATTTTACCGAAATTCAAACTCAGCCTTCCTTACAGTGCAACGGTGATATAATCAAACGTTTTTTTAAATTGGATAATAATTGTGACCTCCAGAGGGACCACAAGCTAAAGAAAGGGGGATTTTGCGTATAACCAGGGGCCATAATTCAGGAAGTTACGATCCGATATGCGCAAATATCGAAAAGAACCAAGATCTTTGGGTTATAACCATGAATTTCAAGTTTCATCAAAATCGAATTAAAATTGTGACCTTACAGCGTCCACAACCTTGATATACCATTTTTTAACAGTATTCGCGTACAAACGGCGGCCATTTTGTGTGGCAATTTTGGTCTGATTTTCCCGAAATTCGAACTCAACCTTCCTTACGGTGTAACAGTAATATAATCAAACGTTTTTTTAAATCGGATAATAATTGTGACCTCCAAGCTAAAAAAAAGGCAATTTTGCGTATAATCAGGGGCCATAATTCAGGAAGTTACGATCCGATATGCGCAAATATCAAAAGGAAGCAAGATCTTTGGGTTATAACCATGAATTTCAAGTTTCATCAAAATCGAATCAAAATTGTGACCTCCACAGGGTCCACAACCTTGATATACCATTTTTTAACAGTATTCGCATACAAACGGCGGCCATTTTGTATGGCAATTTTCGTCCGATTTTACCAAAATTCGAACTCAACCTTCCTTAGGGTGTAACGGTGATATAATCAAACGTTTTTTTAAATCGAATAATAATTGTGACCTCCAAGCTAAAAAAAAGGCGATTTTGCGTATAATCAGGGGCCATAATTCAGGAAGTTACGATCTGATATGCGCAAATATCGAAAGGAAGCAAGATCTTTGGGTTATAACCATGAATTTGAAGTTTCATCAAAATCGAATCAAAATTGTGACCTCCACAGGGTCCACAATCTTGATATACCATTTTTTAACAGTATTCGCGTACAAACGGCGGCCATTTTGTATGGCAATTTTCGTCCGATTTTCCCGAAATTCGAACTCAACCTTCCTTAGGGTGTAACGGTGATATAATCAAACGGTTTTTTAAATCGAATAATAATTGTGACCTCCAGAGGGACCACAAGCTAAAAAGGGTGATTTTTCGGACAATCAGGGGCCATAATTCAGGAAATTACATTCCGCTAGCCGCAAATATCGAAAGGAACCAAGATCTTTGGGTTACAAACATGCATGTCAAGTTTCATCAAAATCGGTTCAAAATTGTGACCTCTATAGGGTCCACAAGCTAAAAACGTGATTTTTCGTACAATCAGGGGCCATAATCCATGAAGTTTTGATCCGATACATGCCAATATCGAAAGGAACCGAGATCTTATGGGGATAAACCTATATTTCAAGTTTCGTCAAAATTGGATAAGAATTGTGACCTGTAGAGAGTCCACAAACAAATTGTGGACGGACGGACGTCCGGACGGACGGACGGACGGACGGACGGACGGACGTCCGGACGGACAGGGGCGACGACATAATACGCCCACATTTTCAAAGTCAAAATTGTTTCCATGGAAACACAAAAAATAAAAATTTCTAAATAGCAAAAGGCACAACTGCTGTAATAGGTTGATGTGTGTACAAAGTTTCAGAAAGATATCTTGAACGATTTATGAGATATGGTCCCGAAATGAATTCGGGACGTTTGGACAGACCGACGAACCCTGTTTCAATATCCCTCCCTAACTTCGTTCTGCACGAGATAAAATCACAAATCAGTTGCATTGATTGTAATATTAGAGATCTATACTAAAACCCTAAACATATCAATGATCTTATCCTTGGTTGCAGAACTAACATCACCAAAGGAATCTGTCTAACAGCTATGTTTTACCATCCCTGGATAATATATGTACGTACACATAAAACTAAAATATGTGCAATAAATATGAATTATGGTTAAAAATAGGCCTTGGTGAAAGAAAAAAATATGCCATATTTGGCATATGACCACTCCTCTCTCACAAAAGGGTCAAAGAATACACAATTTTCACAAATTTGGTCAACATCTCAAAGTTCAGAGGCATCATACAAATCCTTATTGCAATTCTTGTGCTGAAGCAAAATGTCTGAACCTTTACATCAATTGTCTGAAAAAATGAAGTCAAAAAGGTAGTTATGACAGAATTGACAACATAAAATGGGCCTGAAAATGAGCCAAATTAACATTTTACAGTTCTATAAGTAACATAAAGGCAACAAACACCACAAATTCTAGTTTTGATAAGAAAATATTGACCATTAAGCTGACATTTACACCGTTTTGTATCAGGGTGTGGTCTTATTGGCCTGACTTGTCTCAGGGTTCTAAGTTTGACTTCAAACAAAAAATGTCAGAAATCCATGAAATGCCTTTCTCTGGATCCAGTTCTCAAGGTTTTGCAGGTCCTGCTGAAGGATTACATGATCCTTGGTGTTGCGGATTACCCTGTACAACAGGCAGTCAACGACAAATAGACATATTGTTGATTTTACAGCATTTGGCATGTCATTCACATGGCAAAGGAATAGCAGGGGACCAAGTACAGTCCCTTGGGGTGGTCCTGATTCAAATTGCAGAATTTAGAGTGCTCACCTTCTACTACTACCGTCATCAGTCTGTTGCAGAGGAATGACTGGATCCATGTGTGGTGTTTACCCCGGATTCCAGCTTGTGTAACAGTTCGTTATGTGGGTCGTCTATGGTGGTTGCTAACTGAGTTTCACAGGAGGAAGCCATGGTTGAGTTCCGTGAGGGTCTTGTGGCGGTCGAAGTGATTTAGCATGTGATGACAGACAATGTGTTCAAGTATCTTGCTAAGGACTGATGTCAGAGATACTGGCCTATAGTTTTCTGGTAAATGACAGTCTCCCTTCTTGAAGACAGGGGGAATGTTAGTGTTTAACCAGTCACTAGGTAGAACAGCTGTATCCACTGAAAGATATGGGAGATTCCAGGGGCTAACTGAGCAGAACACTCCTTGAGTACCGTGTTTAGTATGGCGGCAGGGCCTGAGGCTTTGGCATTCTGTATGTTAGCGACATGATAGTAGAAGCGACCCTTGTGAATACCGAGCTGAATTGGTCGACTAGTGCCTCAGCCTTTGATTTTCCATCAGATAGCAAGTGGCCTTTACTCTTTAGTGGGGAGACGCTGATGTTGTCTTGTTTCTTCGAATTCACATATTTATTATAACTGTTTAGTGGTTCATCTTTCGAGATACCATATCAGATAGTGGCAGAGAATTGAGATCGACTGCTGGGGAAGAATGAAGGGTATTATCAAAGATATTCTGGCTGATAGCAACAATGAAACCAAAAATCAGTTCGGTAAAGACTCTGAAACAAATAAAAATGGCGCAACCTCTGGTGTGCTTCGAGACGACGTCTCGCCTACTACCAGTAGTACGTCTTGCCCTGCGGATGTAGGTACAAACAAAGAGAATCAAAACAACCCAACCTGCGACCACCCAGTATTTGAAGAGTGCGAGATTAAAAAACTTGAAGCGTCAACGCCAAATAGTAGAGCTTAAAAGATAGATTAACACACAGGCCCGGAGGCCGAAGCTTCATGTATTCCCGGTATGTCATCTCAACCTGCTGGTTCCAGAAGAAAGAATCCCGAACACGATGTCAACGATATCAACACATCAATTTTTAGTTTAGCATCTAGGCCTACTATAAGAAGCAATCACTGCAGTCATCCTGGTCGACCGAATAATAATAATGATAATGGATTAGGTGAGCAGTCTATTTTTGATATTCTTGTTGCCAATGAAATCAAGGGCCAATCTAAAGCATTACAGATAATTAATTTTTTGTGAGACGACTCTGCCATCAACTACAAATGTTACAATATAAGCTCAGATTTTCGTTTTGGGCGCCGTAAAACCTTAGACAAGGTTACCATTGAAGAATGGTGTTTTGCTAAGATTCTTCAAGAACTCACGAAAGTGAAACACGAAAAAAACGTCAATGTCCAAGCGTACCTGAAATACACTGGAGACAAGGTTACCATTGAAGAATGGGGTTTTGCCATTGCTAAAATTCTTCAAGAACTCATGTAAGTGAAACAGGACAAAACCTTCAATGTCCAAGCGTACCTGAAATACACTGGAAACATATTCCGATGGCAAGAAAATCTGTAGAAATCGTGCCACTGCGAAGGGATCTGTTTATGACCGATGGCAACGAAATCTGTAGAAATTGCAACAACAATTCTTGTGTGCGACCAGACGGCAGGTCCGTAGCTATCCCTAAATTGTTAAGGGGGCAAAGGTTTCTGGGGGCGCCGATGGGGCTTCTGGGGTGCTGATGTACCTACACTTGATGATCCACGACGAACGGTACCGTGGAGGGTCTATAGGGTTCTCACCATAGGCGTACGGACTCGATGAATGTTTAAGGAGGGGTGGGACCTGAAATACCCTAACAAATTTCGGATTTTCGGATTACGTCTACAGACATCTAGGGACGCCCCCACCCCTGAAGAAAATTTGGAAAATTTGACCTCAAACACGTTTTTTTTGGTCTGATATAGCCTAACTTAGCTGGCTGCGTCGAATTCGAATCAATCGTTTATATTCCACGGAGACGGGGCCGTCCGGAGCAAATTTTGTCTGTCGCCAAACATGTTCTCCTGCTATTCCAGCCCGTGAATACAGCAACTTAAATGTGGTCCAATATAGTCTACCTTAGGTGGTGTACCATACTCCTTGCAGTGTATCGTTTGATTTGAGCTAATCCCACTTCTAACCCAAGGGTAAAATTAGTGTTTTATTAGATTTCGGGCACCCAACCAGATGAAATAATATTTTTTTTGTTGTCATTTTATCTGCCTGCCCGAAAATTCAGATTGCCTTTAGTGCTCTCCCCCAGAAAATTTTGGAAAATATGGTTTGTACCTGAAAATGACAGAAAATTTCAATTTTAAAGCTGTATTTGCGATATTGGCGTAATATTATATTTTGATATGAACAGTATAAACGTATCAATAACAATTTATGAGAAAATTAAAAAGTTCGGAATCGGGTTTAGAGTGCGACTTGTTTGAATTTTTAAGATCATTACGCCATTTGGGGCACCCAATTCATTCGTGGGCACCTTACTAATCCCAGTAGCATTATTTAAGGGGGCGCCTTATCGCAAATACACACCACAAATCATGCCAATTGAGTTTTTAAGATTATCACGCCGTTTAGGGCACCCAATTCATTCGTGGGTGCCTAACCAATGTCACTAGAACTATATTATGGGCGCCGGAGATCTCGGCATTAGGGGCGCCCCTCTGGGATGAGGCACCGCAAAAATCATGCCGTTTTGTGCGCCCTCATTGATCAAGTCGTGGGCGCCCAACACATCTGACTCGGCATTATGCATTATGTGCGGCCCAACATTATAAGGCACCCCACCAATCATGTCATTATTAGGGCCTTTCCGGTATAAGTCACCCCACAGATCAAATCGTTTTGGGTGCCCCATCAGTTGTGGCGCCAATCTCGTCGTGGGTGGTCAACCAATGTCACTCAGCTTTGTGGTCGTTGGCCACGCATTGCACATTGAGGGAGCCGATACATCAAACTATTACTCTAGTTGTGCCTCATAAAGCTCATTCAATTATTCATCATTAATTTTAAAAATCTTGCTTGTAATACATTATGTACATACATGTACATTTATTAGTGCTTCACTGAGGAGAAAACATGAATAAATGCGAGGATTGTACTAAATCATTTACATGCCAGTGTAAATGTCTGCAGTACAATTCTTTCATTGATTGGCTCAAAACTTTGTTACATTACAAACAGCTATACATTACATAAAAGTCATATTTATATACATGTATATTGAGCTGCAGTCCTCTCCACATGCAAAATATCTCTATTTGCTATGTAGTCATGTCTAATTTTAAAACCAGAGCTT
This sequence comes from Patella depressa, assembly GCA_948474765.1. Lineage (NCBI taxonomy): Eukaryota > Metazoa > Mollusca > Gastropoda > Patellidae > Patella > Patella depressa. The sequence goes on along the minus strand of CAOLEZ010000008.1, from coordinate 5,632,428 downwards.
TATCGTAAATTATTTCAAATCTTCTAGTAAATAGCTATCACATAATTTTGTAGAAATATTTTTACAGGCATAAATTTGAATAAGCTACAGTACGGGAATAAAATATGAAAAATAACCAGGTGCACCTATTTTTTTTATTACATACAAATTTGAATATTGTGTTGACATGTGGTATTTGTGTGTAGTCTGAAATCCCATCACTGGTATGTTGGTCTGTCCAAATTTGGTGTTATACAAGCTTATTGTGCCCTGTCAAACTGAATCAGATTTAGAGTTATTGATAAACCATTTGTAGTTTGTAACCATCTTTCTCTTAGAACTTTATAAAATAGGTTGCCAGGCAATGAAACAAGCTAAAAAAGGCAATTTTTCGGACAATCAGGGGCCATAATGCAGGAAGTTACGATCCGATGGGTTCAAATATCGAAAGGAACCAAGATCTTTGGGTTATAAACATGCATGTCAAGTTTCATCAAAATCGGTTCAAAATTGTGACCTCTATGGGGTTCGGGTTAGCCTCTCAGACGCCTTGTGGGAAAATTTGACGGCCTCAAACACGTTTTCTTGCAATTCCATTCCCTGAAACAGTAGGTGGTCTGATATAGCCTAACTTAGATGGCCGGGTCGAATTCCAATCAATCGTTTATTTCCCACGGAGACGGGCCGTCGGGAGCAAATTTTGACTGCCGCAAACGTGTTTTCCTGCTATTCCAGCCCATGAATACAGCAACTTAAATGTGGTCCAATATAGTCTACCTTCGGTGGCGTACCATACTCCTCGCAGTGTTTCGTTTGATTAGAGCTAATCACACATAACACCGTTGTAATGGAAGCAAATTTCTGTTCAATATTGTGACTGATCAATAGTCTGATTAACAACCAATAGCTAACTGCATAACAATGCAATTACACTTTAAACATAGATCCAAATTAGACCAAACATGTTTATATAACGCCATGGCTCACGATTTTATTATACCCAATTAACCAGTGCATATAGCAGAATGTTGCAAAAAAAGTAATTGTGTGACAAACATGGATATCTAAACGGATACAATATCTTAAATCACTGTCCAAAATTTTTAGGGAAGACCCCAGATTAAACGAAGGGCTGTCATGTTGCTGGACAGAGAGGGATTTCACAGGCCATTGTTGTATTTGAATTCACAAAAAATAATAAATGCCCGAAAAATGTGGCACAAAGTAGGGTGGTTCCAGACTAAATGTTCTACTTCACAGTCAATTTAGTACAAATTCGCAGTATTCAATTAAAAGATTACGGGCACTTTATTTTGCCAACCAGATGAAATAATAATTTTTTGTTTTCACTTTACCCTTCTACCCGAAAAGTCAGATTGCCTATCCCCCCCCCCCCCCCCTCCGAGAATTTTGGAAAATAGGGTTTGCACCTGAAAATGACGGAAAATTTCAATTTTGAAGCTGAATTTATATTAGCGTATACTTGGATATGAACATTTTGAAGATATCATGCCATTTTCTGCGACCAATTCATTCGTGGGTGCCTAACTTATCTCATTAGCATTATATTATGGGCGCCTAACCAATCTCACTAGCATTGAATTATACGCACCCATGATCTTGGCATTATAGGCGTCCCTCTGGCATGAGGCACCCCACAAATCATGCCGTTTTTAAAGGCCCATTGAACAAATTGTGGGAGCCCCTCAAATCTAATTCAACATTATGTATTTGAGGCCCAACATTTTAATGTCATTATGGGCGCCTCTCCGGGATAAAGCGCCTAACTAATCTCACTAGCATTATATCATGGGCGCCCTTCCTGGATGGGGCACGCCACAAATCATATCAAGTCGTTTTGGGCCACCAGTTCATTCATGGGCGCCTAACCAATCTCACAAGCATTATATATATTATGGGTTCCCATGATCTCGGCATTATGCGAATCCATCTGGGACGAGGCACCCCACAAAACATGCCGTTTGAATTTAGAAAATTATCACGCCGTTTTGGGCGCCCAATTCATTCGTGGGCACCAAACCAATCTCACTAGCATTATATTATGGGCGCCCGTGATCTCGGCATTATGGGCACCCATGATGTCACCATTATGGGCTAAGGCACACCGCAAATCATGCCGTTTTGGACGCCTCATTGATCTAGTCTTGGGTGCCCAACCAATTTTCTGTTTTAACAGTTTAATTTGCAACCGATTATTACAAAACTTTTGAAAATAAGCTCCAACTGACCAGCTTAATCGTATGCAATAAACGTTTGACCTGAATTGAAAGTTCTGCAGCGAGAAAGTTCATCTCGATTTTCCGGCGTGGTTCCCCCTTGTAAGTGAGGCAGAACGGAGGGCCTGACAAGGACAGCTGTCTAGTCATTCGGATGGGTCGGAAATCCAAGGTCCCGTGTACACATTGGAGTGCACGTAAAATATCCCCAAGCAGTTGGAATTCGATACTGTTGAATAAGCTCTATACGATGACTATGCAAACCATTATTAATTGATGAATGTGTTAAAATGTACAAAATATGCACAGTATTAATCTAAATCAATAACATAAATGATTACATTTTTTTTTTTAGATAGTTTTAAAATAGAAAACAAATAATTACATCAAATCAAACCTTTTCAATTTCAATTAATATGAGGACTGGCTGCAAAGTTCTAAGCCTATGTGTGCAAGACCTATATAATGTTGATGTTTCCTTTTATTTTTCTATATAGTTTCAATCCAAGCTCAATTTTTTCATCAGTTATTTTCAGTGATTTTGGATTCGCAAAAAGTTTTGAAAATATATTGATTCCAAGGCCACCACCCATTTTTGAAAGGAGGCTAACCAGAAATGTATTGATTTCCCAGATTTGAGACGAAATCGCGAAACTGCGATCGATTTGATTATTTTCAAGCTGTTAATCAGAGTTATTCACGCGAAAACATCTTTGTCGGCACGGAAAACATCAAAGGCAAAATTTGAAATTTTGAAATTTGCAAATACCAAAAATTTGACAATGAGCCAGGCTATCCCCAAATGTATTAATTTCAAAGATAGGAAACGAATTCAACAAACTACGGTCTATTCTGATAATTTACATGCCCATTAACTCTTAACTGACCCACGGCGACTTTTGTCGACACCTATGATGTTACCGTTAAGTTCCCAGGGCGACTTTTGTCGACAAAACCAGTTAGCCGAATGCAACGTTTCTAGCGCAATGAGAGTTACTTCCCTTATAAACAGACGGCCTTTTCTCAATTGTTTACTTCCTGTTTGACATTTTGACAGTTAAAATTTTACTGTTTCTTCTTGAAAAATTACAATAAAACGGTGATATACCTAGTCCTATACGACAACGTTCTCCGTACGACGGGTTACCATACCTATTGAATTACAGTGATTTAGATTTTATCGGTGGTGTAGATATTTATAGTTTTGCGTTAGAACGTAGAAGCTTAGCTAGGCTAATCAACAAAATTTCAATTACTTTTAAATTTTAATAATCATTGATGATAAATGATTTTTAATTCACAAAAGCCGATCAAAAAATAGAAATAACCATTAGATCTATGTAGGCCTACATGAATTTTGCATGAAATGTCTGAATTATTTATTTTGTTTAAAATTCATATTTATGAAAATGGCAATTTAGAATATTTCATCCATTTACATGAATGAATGGGTCTATTTTCAGTTATTATTGATATGACTTTAAAATGCATACCTATATTTTTTAACACTATTGACCATTATGACGTGGGTTTTTATGACGTTATGACGTCAAACCTCTGGGTCATTTAAGAGTTAATGTCCATTTTTCACTATTTCTGATATTCAATTCAATATGGTGACTATCCATTGACTTAAAGGGACAATAACATTCTTGCTGGCTTGGTAGCTCCAGAAAATAAATAATACCCTTATTCTAAGTACTAGATGTTTAAGTGTCCTACCTGTTGTGTAAATTATCCATTACAACCTATTTTACTTGTCCAGAGGGTTCGAAAATATTTTAAAATCCAAGTCACATTTGAAAAGGTTTACGTTAGACTTTTCAAATCAATTGGTTGAATTTTTCCAATTTTTCAAAATAGGTGTGTTAAGATGAAATTTATATCATCATTTAAGTGGAATACTCTAAAATAATACGATTTGTTAATTAGAATGAAGATTGGGACATATTATTCAGTTACAACAAGAGTGTTATTGGGGCTTTAAATCAAAATTCTACTGCCAACATTTTATAGTCATCCCTTCAAGGATTCAGAAAATATAAACCCCGTGTCTGTATGTTTTTACATTTCAAGATGGTGGCACTTCCGAATTGAGCTAGGTGAAATTAGTTTTTGTCAATGTTTTCAAAGAAATTTTTTTTAATAAAATAGGTCTATCAATAACAAAGTTACGACTATGCATTGTTAATTTTTTCGTTCGTAAAATTCGGTGATTTCGAATTCGCAAAACGTTTTGAAAATATATTTAATCAACAGCCGCCAAGCATTTTTTTGGGGGGGGGGGGGGGGTAGGTCAAAGTTTCAGAAACATCCTATGGTTAGATTCTGTGAAATCCGATTTGCAGGAAAAACACAAAAAAAAAATAATAATAATCTTAACAGAAACAATAAGCTTTCATATGAAATATGAAAGCTTAATAATAAGAACTAGACCTGCGTAGCAGGAATGACGGGTTTCACTGTTGCCACGATACCTTGCAACTTATGTCACTTTCGGTGCCACGTTACCCTTGAACTCATTTCACTTCCAGTACAAATGGAACCGATATACAGATTTCCACATATTTTTATGCAAATCGAATAATATATGCCACTTTTATAGACCCAAAACCTTGAAAAGTGACTTGTAGAAAATCGCCTATTTCTCGGCAACCATACAAGTTAGAAACGATTTTGTGGCATCTGTATGATCGTATGGGTCCATTCAAATATCATAATTGTAAAAACATTACAAATCAGACTCATTTGAATAAAATATCTGTTTTGAAGGTTAAAAATTCAGTTTTTGCCAAAATGACATTACTTTCGGTGATACTAAAATCGTTTTATAACATCGCCTATGACATTAGGCTTCAAAGGGTGAAAATTTTATGAAAATCGAATAATAATTGACACTTTTATGGGCCAAAAACCTTCATAAGTGATATTTAGAAAACCTCCTATATATCTCGGCAACCGAACAAGTTAGAAACAATTTTATAATATCTGTATGAACATATGCGATTTGTTAGTATGTGAATTTAAACCAAAAGTTAATATTATCATTACATATTAAATAATTCTTGGTTGAAAAAATATCGATTTTAAAAGTTAAAGATAGGTTGCCAGGCAACGAAACATACGCCCACAGCAGCTAAATCGTCCGGGCAGTCAACAAGCGTTGTCACATATTTTTACTTTTTGTGGTAATGAAACATTTGTAATACACTAAAATCTGATTAAGAGTAACAACTCATTATGTAATTATCTGAAAATCATTAGACGTTACATTAGTTTTATAACATCGCCTATGACATTAGGCTTCAAAGGGTGAAAATATTATGAAAATCGAATAATAATTGACACTTTTATGGGCCAAAAACCTTCAAAAGTGATATTTAGAAAACCTCCTATATATCTCGGCAACCGAACAAGTTAGAAACAATTTTATAATATCTGTATGAACATATGCGATTTGTTAGTATGTGAATTTAAACCAAAAGTTAATATTATCATTACATATTAAATAATTCTTGGTTGAAAAAATATCGATTTTAAAAGTTAAAGATAGGTTGCCAGGCAACGAAACATACGCCCACAGCAGCTAAATCGTCCGGGCAGTCAACAAGCGTTGTCACATATTTTTACTTTTTTTGGTAATGAAACATTTGTAATACACTAAAATCTGATTAAGAGTAACAACTCATTATGTAATTATCTGAAAATCATTAGAATTTGTTTGCTTTTTATAAAAGTTTTGCCCCTCGCTAACAATTAGTATAGGAAACATTTAATATCATGGATTTAGCAGTTCAGTTATCAAAATTCATTGAAAATCAAAATACTTGTTCGTTTCAACACCTTAAACTCTGTGTATCAATCTGAAGTCCATCGGATGATAAGTTTGGCCTCTATAGCATCACAAGGTTTTTTGAAGCGATCAAGGGAGACAACTCTGGAAGTAATTATTTGATATCGCTCAAAATCCATAGGCTTCTTCGTCTCATGACCTTAAACAGTGTGTGTGTATTTAAAGTCAATCGGGTATTAACTTTGGCCTCTAGAGCGTCCACAGGATTTTTTGATGTGATCAAGGGCCATAACTCTGGCAGTAATTATCAGAAATCGCTGAAAATCAATAGGCCTTTTCGTCTCATTACCTTAAACAATGTGTATAAAGTTAAAGTCAATCGGATATTAACTCTGGCCTCTAGAGCATCCACAAGATTTTTTGTAGTAATCAAGGGCCACAACTCTGGCACTAATTATTAGAAATCGCTGAAAATCAATAGGATTCTTCGTCTCATGACCTAAAACACTGTGTATAAATTTAAAGTCAATTGGATATTAACTTTGGCCTCTAGAGCGTCCACAAGATTTTTTTTGAAGTGATCAAGAGCCATAACTCTGGCACTAATTATCGAAAATCGCTAAAAATCAATAGGCTTCTTTGTGTTATGACTTTAAACACTGTGTATAAATTTAAAGTCAATCAGATATTAACTCTGGCCTTTAGAGCATCCACAAGATTTTTTGAAGTGATCAAGGGCCATAACTCTGGCACTAATTATCGGAAATTGCTGAAAATCAATAGGCTTCTTTGTCTTATGACCTTAAACACTGTGTATAAATTTAAAGCCAATCGGATATTAACTTTGGCCTCTAGAGCGTCCACAAGATTTTTTGAAGTGATCAAGGGCCATAACTCTGGCACTAATTATCGGAAATCGCTGAAAATCAATAGGCTTCTTCGTTTCATGACCTTAAACACTGTATATAAATTTAAAGCCAATCGGATATTAACTTTGGCCTCCAGAGCGTCCACAAGATTTCTTGAAGTGATCAAGGGCCATAACTCTGGCACTAATTATCGGAAATCGCTGAAAATCAATAGGATTCTTCGTCTCATGACCTTAAACACTGTGTATAATCGAATATTAACTTTAGCCTCCGGACGGACGGACGGGGGCGACGACAATATACGACCACATTTAAATATCGGCGTATAAAAATGCAGTTTTTGACCAAATAGCATCACTTCCGGTGTCAATTTTAAATTATAATCAACTTGATATGATGCATACTTGACTATTTTACAGGCAAAATTACGAAAACAGTGACTTATGCAAAACTGTCGTTTTCTTGGCAACTGCTTATATTACAAACTAATTTTCACATACATTCTCTTCGTATGGATTATATCTACAAGTTTATAAAAGTTACGTAAAAATATTTTAAAATTTGAAAAGCCTGAATGGGTTGTAAATAGGTCAATTTTACGCCTTTTTTCACTTCTTAATCCAACTTGCTAGAAAATGAAATAGAAATTAAAAAAACTGCTTCCGACATGACGGGTTTCACTATTGCCACGATACTTTGCAACTTATGTCACATTCGGTGCCACGTTACCCTTGAACTCATTTCACTTCCAGTACAAATTGAACCGATAAACAGAATTCCACATAAACATTGCACACATCAAATAAAATGGAAGCAGAATCAACCAAATCCAGCCATATCAATTAATTTTATACATTTGTTGCATTTAAGTGTACAGTACTTCCTGTGATAATGGAAATGTTCAATTACTTTTATGGAACAGAAATGGTATAAGGCATCACATGGTGAAAATTTTATGCAAATCGAATAATATATGCCACTTTTATAGACCCAAAACCTTGAAAAGTGACTTGTAGAAAATCGGCAATTTCTCGGCAACCATACAAGTTAGAAACGATTTTGTGTCATCTGTATGATCGTATGGGTCCATTCTATTTGTTGATTGGCATCAAATATCATAATTGTAAAGATAGGTTGCCAGGCAACGAAACATACGCCCACAGCAGATAAATCGTCCGGGCAGTCAACAAGGGTTGTTGCATATTTTTCCTTTTTTTGGTAATGAAACATTTGTAAACACTATGTATAAATTTGAAGTCAATCGGATATTAACTTTGGCCTCTAGAGCGTCCAAGATTTTTTGAAGTGATCAAGGGCCATAACTCTGGCACTAATTATCGGAATTCGCTGAAAATCAATAGGCTTCTTCGTCTCATGACCTTAAACACTATGTATAAATTTAAAGTTAATCGGATATTAACTTTGGCCTCTCGAGCGTCCACAAGATTTTTTTTAAGTGAACAAGGGCGTAACTCTGGCACTAATTATCGGAAATTGCTGAAATTAACTTTCGCCTCTAGAGCGCCCACAAGACTTTTTTGAAGTGATCAAGGCCCATAACTCTGGCACTAATTATCGGAAATCGCTGAAAATCAATAGGCTTCTTCTTCTTATGACCTTAAACACTGTGTATAAATTTAAAGCCAATCGGATATTAACTTTAGCCTGTAGAGCGTCCACAAGGACCATAACTCTGGTAGTTATTATCGGAAATTGCTGAAAAATAATAGGCTTCTTCGTCTCATGACCGTAAACACTGTGTATAAATTTAAAGTCAATCGGATATTAACTTTAGCCTCTAGAGCGTCCACGAGCAATTGTGGACGCCGGACCGATGGATCGACGAATGGGGGGCGACGACAATATACGGCCACATTTCAATGTGGCCTTATAAAAAGTCCTTGTATATTAAAAAGTTAATTTAAATCACACTTATAAAACCACGGTCCTGAGAAAAGTGGGCGGGTCATCTTCTCCCTTTGTCATAATAAAACAGTTGGTCTGATAGGGTTGTATCATTTAAGAGTTCAGATAAGTATTGAGGAGCTGTGTTATTGCGACATTTATACATTAATGTTAGTATTTTGTATCTGATTCGCCCCTCAGCAGGTAACCAGTGTAACGATGCTAGCACATTCTGGATGTGTCCTTGTCACTATTCGGGCTGCAGTATTAAGAATCTTCTGGATCTTGGCTAGAAGTGATTGTGGAATTACATCGTGGATAAAATCAATGATCTCACATGAAGTTTACAAGCGTCAGCCGTGAGATAGTTTCTGATGTTGCGTATACAGCATAGATCATAGTAGCATGTACGGCATGACATATTACCCTGCGTTTCCATTTTCCAAATACCAATGGTGATCTTAAGGTCGGGTAGTGATTTCAGTTGTTGTGATGAGCCTACTAAAAGAGCTTCAGTTTTATTGTGGTTCATTTTAGTTTGTTGGCTTTCATCCACTGTTTAACTGCAAGCGAACTGTCAGTAGTTTTCTGTAAGATGTTTTTTATGCAGGCGGCACATTCATTGTACTTTGAAATTCTCCTTTTCACGTGATTGACACTATTTTTGGAATTGAGAGAATTTATTCCGGACGTTCAATCAAGTAAGTCACTTGCATTTTATTACAACTAAGATCGTTGTGGTGAATGAAGGCAAGAATCAAGCTATGATCAAGGAAGGGCAGATAATTTGATTTAGTGAAAACCCTGTGGATGGACCCAGATGTTAGTGGAATAGAAAGGAACGATACCACTGGGGATACTACGAATGTTTTAAACCAGGCAGGCTACTAATAATGGTAATGGCTGATTTTTGGTGAATACCTAATTGGTCAAAATATGTTATTCAATTCACTTCAACATAAAGAGGCAGGACTACATTTGTATTAGACAAATCTGTTAAATTCTATCAGCCAACTATATATTCTGTATTATTCAAATCTGTACATCCCTCGAAGATGTCAATATGGACTTTTATATCTCAACAACATTTAAGACAAAAACAAGTCGATACATGAAGGAAAATAATGACTCTTTGACATAAGATACACTTTAACTTGCTTATTGCATATTTCATTTGTAAGTACTCTTTGTTGATCAATTCATGTGTTAAAGACTTGTCTATTATTAACAACATAAACTATTTATACCTTTTGCTAAATTGTCATGCCAGTTATCTTCAGTAACTCTATAAGTTATTTTAAATGATTTTTCATTTGCTGTTTTCCAAGTGTCAAAGTTTTTCAGCATATCTATACTTGACTCTATAAAATAAAATGTGTATGAAGTCAAATGCTCATTTCAAATAACAGAGTGTACCCAAAATTACACGAAAAACTGGCATTTCCACATAATTCTACTATCACGAAAACATGCATACAAATTACAGGGGCGGATCCAGGATTTTCAGAAAGAGGGGGCGTGCTGCACCAGCTTGGGAGTGCGAAGCCCGGAACCGTGATTTTTGAGTGTAAAAAATGCCCACAAGGACTAATTTCGTACTAGTACTGTAAATTACGATTTCCAACCTAAACTATTTTCGTTCTCCTTTCTCGCGAGAATATATGGAGCTAAAAATTGTTCGACACCTCAAAAAATAGAGGGGGCGTGCGCCGGGTGCGCCCCCCACTGGATCCGCGCCTGAATTACAAAGTCCCTGATCATAAAATGTTTCAATAAAGCACTGCTATTTGGTCAAGATTTTGAATTAGAATATCTGTTGATTGACTTACCATTATATTTACAATAATCTGAAATACAAACAAGAAGAGCTGTAAATATGACATCACCATTTGTATTATCCAGAAGACATTCCGAGCAAATATTGATGGTTAATGTCGACTGTTCTGAATTTACACTGTTTTCCATTACAACTAAGTTACTTTCTTTTGAAATGATGGGCTCTGAAATAGAAAACAACACCATAGATAGATATGGTTGACTTTGAAACAGAAATAACATCAATTCTATAAATCAGGGTGGATCCAGAGGGGGGCGCACCTGGCACACGCCCCCTCTTTTTTTTTTGAGGTGGCGAACAATTTTTAGCTCAATATATTCTCGCGGGAAAGGAGAACAAAAATAGTTTAGGATGGAAATCGTAATTTACAGATGAAATTAGTAGTCCTTGTGGGCATTTTTTCCACTCAAAAATCATATGTATTACATATGAAAGCTTATAGTTTCTGTTAAGATTAATATTATTAAGCTTTCATATTTCATATGAGTGCTTATCCTTTCTGTTAAGATTATTAAGCTTTCATATTACATATGAAAGCTTATTGTTTCTGTTAAAGTTATTATTATTAGGGTTTCACACTGCGTAGCTTGTGTGAAACACTATTGTTTTTGTAAAAATTATTATTAGGCTTTCAGACTTTCGTCTGAAAGCCTATTGAGATTACTAAAATTATTATTAGGCTTTCAGACTTTTGTCTGAAAGACTATTGTTTTTACTAAAATTATTATTATTATTATTATTTATCCCCGGAGCCTATTTCTCCATGATCGAAAACAGATATCGATCTGGAACCAAATATTCTATCGGGAAACTAGGTGGTGGCTACTCATTAAATCACTTTTGAAACTTCGTGCGGTACCAAAACAATTTCATGCGGTACCAAAAAATTAAAAAACGGCCGTAGATTCGTCAATTCTGTACCTATTTTCATACAAATGACATTTTCGGAAACCCTGAGTCTTTTCTCGGACGATAGCAGTTGAAAATTTCGAAATTTTGAAACTTCGTCGCTGACTTCTAGTGTTCGAAAACTGAAAAAGATAGGCTGGCACTGCCAGGCAGGATACGCCCACATTTTTGAGAGATGGATAGAGAACAAACAATACGGAAAGTGATTTTTCCTACATCATTAAGTCCTGTATTTCATACTGTATTGGGAGCAGCCATTTTGTTGGTCAGTTCCAGTCTGATATTCATGAAATTCGAAGTCGACAATGATTATGGTGTGACGGTACACAACCTAGAAATGTGACTTTTCGTCAAAATCGGATAAGAATTGTGACCTGTACAGAGTCAACAACCATGATATACCATATCTTTACACTATTCGCGTACAAACGGCGACCATTTCGTCTGGCAATTTTGGTACCATTTTCACGAAATTCGAATAATTCAGGAAGTTACGATCCGATATGCGCAAATACCGAAAGGAACCAAGATCTTTGGGTTATAACCATGCATTTCAAGTTTCATCAAAATCGAATTAAAATTGTGACCTTTACAGGGTCCACAACCTTGATATACCATTTTTTAACAGTATTCACGTACAAACGGTGGCCATTTTGTATGGCAATTTTGGTCTGATTTTCCCGAAATTCGAACTCAACCTTCCTTACGGTGTAACGGTAATATAATCAAACGTTTTTTTAAATCGGATAATAATTGTGACCTCCAAGCTAAAAAAAAAGGCGATTTTGCGTATAATCAGGGGCCATAATACAGGAAGTTACGATCCGATATGCGCAAATATCGAAAGGAAGCGAGATCTTTGGGTTATAACCATGAATTTCAAGTTTCATCAAAATCGAATCAAAATTGTGACCTCCACAGGGTCCACAACCTTGATATACCATTTTTTAACAGTATTCGCGTACTAACGGCGGCCATTTTGTATGGCAATTTTTGTCCGATTTTCCCGAAATTCGAACTCAACCTTCCTTAGGGTGTAACGGTGATATAATCAAACGGTTTTTTAAATCGAATAATAATTGTGACCTCCAGAGGGACCACAAGCTAAAAAGGGTGATTTTTCGGACAATCAGGGGCCATAATTCAGGAAATTACATTCCGATAGCCGCAAATATCGAAAGGAACCAAGATCTTTGGGTTACAAAAATGCATGTCAAGTTTCATCAAAATCGGTTCAAAATTGTGACCTCTATAGGGTCCACAAGCTAAAAACGTGATTTTTCGTACAATCAGGGGCCATAATCCATGAAGTTTTGATCCGATACATGCCAATATCGAAAGGAACCGAGATCTTTTGGGGATAAACCTATATTTCAAGTTTCGTTAAAATCGGATAAGAATTGTGACCTGTAGAGAGTCCACAAACAAATTGTGGACGGACGGACGGACGGACGTCCGGACGGACAGGGGCGACGACATAATACGTCCACATGAAAATGTGGGCGTATAAAAAGAGACAAAAGAGAAATTTTTGTTATTTTTCAAAATTTTCAAATTTCACCTACATTTTTGGATACCTGAAGACCATCCGGTTCCAGAAATACAAGTTTCATTCCGAGTTATTGCCCTTTATTTTTCGATTTTTTCGAATTTTTTGCCATTTTCCAAACCCTTATATTTTTTGGAAAGAATAATCCGATATTTCTGTAAGCTCTGGTACATAAAGCTATATAGTCAGACCTTTTTATAAAGCAATTTCAACAACGATCCGTAAACCGGAAGTAGTGGAAATAATGCCCGATATTTCGAAAAAAAACGCAAAAAATGGGTGTTGGGGGGAAAAACTCGATTTCTCCGTCCAATATCAATGGATTAAACGAATTAAGCTTTCGTTGAGTGGCTCGGGGAATGGACTGTCGTATGATGCCCAATTTATACGGATACTATGACCAAGCAGCAAAATATGACACTCTGGAAATCAAGTATTTTCTGATTTGGAGCGTTTTTGTACGCCTTTATCTCGAAAACTGCTCCAGCAATTTTTCTTAAACTGTCTCTATCTAGAGACCTTTCGGTAGTCTTGTGTATCAAGCATTCCGTTAAGACTTTGAAATATTTGTAATAGGTCAAATACCGAACTGAAAATCGAAAAACGTCGAAAAATCGTGAAATTTTGAAAAAAGCTCTATTAATTTTTTTTTTTTTACAGATTTTCAAAAAATGTTTTTATATTTAGATAGCTCATCTAATGCCGATTCCAATAATGTATAATATGTATTCAGTTATTGAAATTTAATTTTCAATATATTGACATTTTTGCATTTTTGGCACTTTTAACCATAGGATTTCTCAGGGGCATTTTATCTGATCAGATAATGTAATATATTATTACAGAGCCTTGCGGCTATATAATTGCCGAAACCGGTTATTAAAACTATCCTGAAAAAAATCTCCATACCGGAAGTATTAAAAAAATGACAAAAGGTTTAAAAATAGGCGCTCTTCCGAAAAGCTTGATTTCGCCGACAGATATTACCGGACCAAAAGAAGTAAAGTGTCTTTGGATAGCCCCATTAAAGGACTATTATATGGCATCTCAATGGTACGATTTCGATGGTTAGAAAATAAATAACGGTACGTCGTAAATCTAGTATTTTCCCTTTTTGGGGCCTTTTTAGACGCTATTTTCTCGAAAACGACTCCTACGATTCCTCTGAATCTTTTTTAACGCAGAGTCCTATCGGTGGTCTGTTGCGTGAATCCAACATGAAAAGGTTTGAAATAATATAAGTGGTCCCAAAATGGCCTCAATCTTTGAAAAAAGTATAAAAATCGTTAAATTATTGAAAATGTTCTTTTATTTATCTTTTTTACAAAAACTACTGAATAGATATTTCTGACACTTATGGGACAGAGAGTTAAGTATGTACACAACTTGTTAAAACTATACCGACAAAGATCCAAAAACCGGAAGTAGTGGAAAAAATATTTGATATTTTGAGAAAATACAGTGAAGAATTGGTACTCTTGCAAAATTTGCGATTCTCAGGCGGGTGTTTTTATTATTTATCCTGGGAGTCTGAAGAAGTGGTACTCTTGCAAAATTCGCGATTTCTCAGCCGGGTGTTATTATTATTTATCGTGGGAGCCTATTTCTCCATGATGGAAAACGGATATCGATCTCGTACCAAATATTCTATTGGGAAACCAGGTGGTATCTATTTCTTAAATCAATTTTGAAACTACTCCGTATACCGGAAGTTACCGAACTTTATACCTTTTCGCGAAATTGAAAATTGGCCTATCTTTACCTATTTTCAAACAAATGACATTTTCAGAAACCCTGATTCTTTTCCGACACAGAAAAAATATCCGATCTTTTGAGAAAAAACAAGCCAACAGTGAGGCTGATGTCCCCCGCCGAAATCCCAAAATAAATAAATGACACATATTAATTAATCGCACATTTATTTTTTTCAAACGTATCGAGCAATCAAACTGTACACGAAGTGTCATCCAAAAGTGTTTTATAAAGAAAAATGATAAAACCGACGAGAAAAATGAAAATGTACCCTAGTTAGGGGGACCCTAAAGGCAGACAAAAGGGCCCCCACGCTTGACAAAAGGGCCCCCTCTGGCCAAGGGAAAGGGCCCTCGTGTCCGAGTCAATCGTTTCTATACACTGTTACTGTCGAATCCATTACTGAATGAGAATGCAGTCATTGTATTGGCATAAAAATCATCAATCAAGATGAACCTAAGTTATCTTGTCCCAAAGTATCAACCAATCAAATTGCTTATCTCTACCTACCCTAAGAAGAAAATGCTCATCTTCGAACTCCATCAAGGCATTGGCCTAATAAGCATATACACCAATTTTGAACATTTTAACTCAATTAGAAGGAGAGTTATTGTGTTTCAAAGTCTCGACCAATCAAATTGCGTATCGCTCTGCTTACCCTGAGCAAAAAATGCTCATTATCGAATTTAGTCAAGGTATTACTGTAATGAAACTATACACCAAGTTTCATCACTCTCACTTAATTAGAACTAAAGTCATCGTGTCCCAAAGCATCAACCAATCAAATTGCTTATCTCTGCTTACCCTAAGCGGAAAATGCTCATCTTCGAACTCCATTAAGGCATTGACCTAGTAAGCATATACACCAAGTTTGAACATTTTAACTCAATTAGAAGGGGAGTTATTGTGTTCCAAAGTCTCGAACAATCAAATTGCGTAAAGCATCAACCAATCAAATTGCTTATCTCTGCTTACCCTAAGCGGAAAATGCTCATCTTCGAACTCCATCAAGGCATTGACCTAATAAGCATATACACCAAGTTTGAACATTTTAACTCAATTAGAAGGAGAGTTATTGTGTTCCAAAGTCTCGACCAATCAAATTGCGTATCGCTCTGCTTACCCTGAGCAGAAAATGCTCATTATCGAACTTAGTCAAGGTATTACTGTAATGAAACTATACATCAAGTTTCATCAATCTCACTTAATTAGAACTAAAGTTATTGTGTCCCAAAGCATCAACCAATCAAATTGCTTATCTCTGCTTACCCTAAGCAGAAAATGCTCATCTTCGAACTCCATCAAGGCATTGGCCTAATAAACACATACACCAAGTTTGAACATTCTAGCTCAATTAGGAAGAGAGTTATCGTGTCCCAAAGTATCAACCAATCAAATTGCTTATCTCTGCTTACCCTAAGCGGAAAATGCTCATCTTCGAACTCCATCAAGGCATTGACCTAATAAACACATACACCAAATTTTAACATTCTAGCTCAATTAAAAGTTATCGTGTCCCAAAGCATCAACCAATCAAATTGCTTATCTCTGCTTACCCAAAGCGGAAAATGCTCATCCTCGAACTCCATCAAGGCATTGACCTAATAAACACATACACCAAGTTTGAACATTCTAGCCCAATTAGGAAGAGAGTTATCGTGTCCCAAAGCATCAACCAATCAAATTGCTTATCTCTGCTTACCCTAAGCGGAAAATGCTCATCTTCGAACTCCATCAAGGCATTGACCTAATAAACACATACACCAAGTTTGAACATTCTAGCTCAATTAGGAAGAGAGTTATTGTGTCCCAAAAAGTGTGACGGACAGACAGACAGACGGACAGACAGACGGACAGACAGACGGACAGACAGACAGACGGACGAACCCATTTTAATAGTCCCCTGCTTTCTTCGAAAGGCGGGGGACAAAAATCGTAAAGATAGGCTGGCACTGCCAGGCAGGATACGCCCACATTTTCGAGAGATGGACAGAGAACAAGCAATACCGAAAGTGATTTTTCCTACATCTTTAAGTCCTGTATTTCATACTGTATTGGGAGCAGCCATTTAGTTGGTCAGTTCCAGTCTGATATTAATGAAACTCGAAACCGACAATGATTATGGTGTGACGGTACACAACCTAGAAATGTGACTTTTCATCAAAATCGGATAAGAATTGTGACCTGTAGCGAGTCCACAACCATGATATACCATATTTTTACACTATTTGCGTACAAACGGCGACCATTTCGTCCGGCAATTTTGGTACGATTTTCACGAAATTAGACCTCAACTTTCCTCATCAAAATCGAATTAAAATTGTGACCTATACAGGGTCCACAACCATGATATATCATTTTTTTAACAGTAATCGCGTACAAACGGCGGCCATTTTGTCTGTCAATTTTGGTCCGAATTTCCCGAAATTCAAACTCAACCTTCCTTACAGTGTAACGGTGATATAATCAAACGTTTTTTTAAATTGGATAATAATTGTGACCTCCAGAGGGACCACAAGCTAAAGAAAGGGGGATTTTGCGTATAACCAGGGGCCATAATTCAGGAAGTTACGATCCGATATGCGCAAATATTGAAAAGAACCAAGATCTTTGGGTTATAATGATGAATTTCAAGTTTCATCAAAATCGAATTAAAATTGTGACCTTTACAGGGTCCACAACCTTGATATACCATTTTTTAACAGTATTCGCGTACAAACGGCGGCCATTTTGTATGGCAATTTTGGTCTGATTTTCCCGAAATTCGAACTCAACCTTCCTTACGGTGTAACGGTAATATAATCAAACGTTTTTTTATATCGGATAATAATTGTGACCTCCAAGCTAAAAAAAATGCAATTTTGCGTATAATCAGGGACCATAATTCAGGAAGTTACGATCCGATATGCGCAAATATCGAAAGGAAGCAAGATCTTTGGGTTATAACCATGAATTTCAAATTTCATCAAAATCGAATCAAAATTGTGACCTCCACAGGGTCCACAACCTTGATATACCATTTTTTAACAGTATTCGCGTACAAACGGCGGCCATTTTGTATGGCAATTTTCGTCCGATTTTCCCGAAATTCGAACTCAACCTTCCTTAGGGTGTGACGGTAATATAATCAAACGGTTTTTTAAATCGAATAATAATTGTGACCTCCAAGCTAAAAAAAGGCGATTTTGCGTATAATCAGGGGCCATAATTCAGGAAGTTACGATCCGATATGCGCAAATATCGAAAGGAAGCAAGATCTTTGGGTTATAACCATGAATTTCAAGTCTCATCAAAATCGAATCAAAATTGTGACCTTCACAGGGTCCACAACCTTGATATACCATTTTTTAACAGTATTCGCGTACAAACGGCGGCCATTTTGTATGGCAATTTTCGTCCGATTTTCCCGAAATTCGAAATGAACCTTCCTTAGGGTGTAACGGTGATATAATCAAACGGTTTTTTAAATCGAATAATAATTGTGACCTCCAGAGGGACCACAAGCTAAAAAGGGTGATTTTTCGGACAATCAGGGGCCATAATTCAGGAAATTACATTCCGATAGCCGCAAATATCGAAAGGAACCAAGATCTTTGGGTTACAAATATGCATGTCAAGTTTCATCAAAATCGGTTCAAAATTGTGACCTCTATAGGGTCCACAAGCTAAAAACGTGATTTTTCGTACAATCAGGGGCCATAATCCATGAAGTTTTGATCCGATACATGCCAATATCGAAAGCAGCCGAGATCTTTTGGGGATAAACCTATATTTCAAGTTTCGTCAAAATCGGATAAGAATTGTGACCTGTAGAGAGTCCACAAACAAATTGTGGACGGACGGACGGACGGACGGACGTCCGGACGGACAGGGGCGACGACATAATACGTCCACATGAAAATGTGGGCGTATAAAAAGTACAAAATGGTGATCTACTTTAGACTTCAAAACAAATATTTTTTTTGAAGTGAGTTATACTTATTATTCGTCTATCGTAATAATGTTTGATTCTAATGGCCATTTAGATTGGATCAATACAATCATATCGATATCAAAAAATAGGTTGCCAGGCAACGAAACATACGCCCACACAGCAGCCAAATCGTCCGGGCAGTCAACAAGAGTTGTAGCATATTAAGGAATTATCAGAAAATCATTAGAATTTGTTTGGTTTTTATAATCAAACGTTTTTTTTTAAATCAGATAATAATTGTGACCTCCAGAAGCACCACAAGCTAAAAAGGGTGATTTTTCGTACAATCAGGGGACATAATTCAGGAAGTAATAACCCGGTGGGCGCAAATATCGAAAGGAACCAAGATCTTTGGGTTATAAACATACCTGTCAAGTTTCATCAAAATCGATTCAAAATTGTGACCTCTATAGGGTCCACAACCTTGATATAACATATTTTCACACTATTCGTGTACAAACGGCGGCCATTTTGTCCGTCAATTCTAGTCCGATTTTCACGAAATTCAAACTCTCTCTTCATTACCATGTAACGGTGATATAGTCAAACGTTTTTTTAAATCGGATAATAATTTTGACCTCCAGAGGGACCAAAAGCGAACAAAAGCGATTTTTCGGACAATCCAGGGACATAATTCAGGAAGTTATGATCCAATGGGCGCAAATATCGAGAGTAACCAAGATCTTTGGGTTATAAACATACATGTCAAGTTTCATCAAAATCGGTTCAAAACTGTGACCTCTATAGGGTCCACAACCTTTATATAACATATTTTCACAATATTCACGTACAAACGGCGGCCATTTTGTCCGTCAATTTTGGTCCGATTTTCACAAAATTCTTACTAAACCTTCATAACCATCTAATAGTGATAAAATCAAACGGTTTTTTAAATCGGATAACAATTTTGACCTCCAGAGGGACCACAAGCTAAAAAGGGCGATTTTTTGGACAATCAGGGGCCATCATTCAGGAAGTTACGATCCGATGGTCGCAAATATCGAAAGGAACCAAGATCTTTGGGTTATAAACATACATGTCAAGTTTCATCAAAATTGGTTCAAAATTGTGACCTCTATAAGGTCCACAACCTTGATATAACATATTTTCACACTATTCGCGTACAAACGACGGCCATTTTGTCCGTCAATTTTGGTCCGATTTTCACGAAATTTAAACTCAACCTTCATAACCATGAAACGGTGATATAATCAAACGGTTTTTTAAATCGGATAACAATTTTGAGCTCCAGAGGGACCACAAGCTAAAAAGGGCAATTTTTCGGACAATCAGGGGCCATAATTCAAAAAGTTACGATCCGATTGGCGCAAATATCGAAAGGAACCAAGATCTTTGGGTTATAAACATGCATGTCAAGTTTCATCCAAATCGGTTCAAAATTGTGTCCTCTACACTGTTCACAACCTTGATATAACATATTTTCACACTATTCGCGTACAAATGGCGGCCATTTTGTCCGTCAATTTTGGTCCAATTTTCACGAAATTCGAACGCAACTTTCATAACCATCGAACGGTGATATAATCAAACGTCTTTTTAAATCGGATAACAATTTTGTCCTCCAGAGGGACCACAAGCTAAAAAGGGCGATTTTTCAGACAATCAGGGGCCATAATTCAGGAAGTTACGATCCGATTGGCGCAAATATCGAAAGGAACCAAGATCTTTGGGTTATAAACATGCATTTCAAGTTTCATCCAAATCGGTTCAAAATTGTGTCCTCTACACTGTTCACAACCTTGATATAACATATTTTCACACTATTCGCGTACAAATGGCGGCCATTTTGTCCGTCAATTTTGGTCCGATTTTCACGAAATTTGAACTCAACCTTCATAACCATCGAACGGTGATATAATCAAACGGTTTTTTAAATCGGATAACAATTTTGTCCTCCAGAGGGACCACAAGCTAAAAAGGGCGATTTTTCGGACAATCAGGGGCCATAATTCAGGAAGTTACGATCCGATTGGCGCAAATATCGAAAGGAACCAAGATCTTTGGGTTATAAACATGCATTTCAAGTTTCATCCAAATCGGTTCAAAATTGTGACCTCTACACTGTTCACAAGCTAAAAAACATGATTTTTCGTACAATCAGGGGCCATAACCCATGAAGTTACAGTCCGATACATGCCAATATCGAAAGGAACCGAGATCTTAGGGTGATAAACCTATGTTTTAAGTTTCATTGAAATCGGACAAAAATTGTGACCTGTAGACTGTTCACAAACAATTGTGGACGGACGGACGGACGAACAGGGGCGACGACAATATACGTCCACATAAAAATGTGGGCGTATAAAAATTACTTCTAGCATATTCCCTTGTCGAGAAATAACCAATTTTCGCAGGATCACGTTTTAAGTATTTTTACTTTTTTGTCCCCCGCCTTTCGAAAAAAGTTGGGGGACTATTAAAATGGGTTCGTCCGTCTGTGTCTGTCTGTCCATCTGTCTGTCTGTCTGTCCTTCTGTCCGTCAGACTTTTTGGGACATAATAATTCTCTTCCTAGTTGAGCTAGAATGTTCAAACTTGGTGTATGTGTTTATTAGGTCAATGCCTTGATGGAGTTCGAAGATGAGCATTTTCCGCTTAGGGTAAGCAGGGATAAGCAATTTGATTGGTTGATGCTTTGGGACACGATAACTTTAGTTCTAATTAAGTGAGAGTGATGAAACTTGTGTATAGTTTCATTACAGTAAAACCTTGACTAAGTTCGATAATGAGCATTTTCTCCTCAGGGTAAGCAGAGTGATAAGCAATTTGATTTGCCGAGACTTTGGAACACAATAAATCTCCTTCGAATTGAGTTAAATGTTCAAAATTGGTGTGTATGCTTATTAGGTCAGTGCCTTGATGGAGTTCGAAGATGGGCATTTTCTTCTTAGGGTAGGCAGAGATAAGCAATTTCATTGGTTGATACTTTGAAACAAGATAACTTAGGTTCATCTTGATTGATGATTTATATGCCAATACAATGACTGCATTCTCGTTCAGTAATGGATTCGACAGTAACAGCGTATAGAAACGATTGACTCGGACACGAGGGCCCTTTCCCTTGGCCAGAGGGGCCCTTTTGTCAAGCGTGGGGGACCTTTTGTCTGCCTTTAGGGTCTGTTTAACATTTTCAATTTTCTCGTTGGTTTTAGCATTTTTCTTTATAAAACACTTTTGAATGACACTTCGTGAACAGTTTGATTGCTCGATAAGTTTGAAAAAAATAAATGTGCGATTAGTTAATATGTGTCATCTATTTATTTTGGGATTTCGGCGGGGGACATCAGTCTCACTGTTGGCTTGTTAATTTCAGTTTATGGGTTTTAATTTTATCATTTTTGTCTGATATGCAATAGAGTCCTATCGGGTCGTTTAGAGTATAAATGTAAATTCAAAAGCATGACAATGACATAAAGAAGCCTGAAAGTTTAGGCAAGATCTATGATTTTCCTTTTTGGAGCTAATTCAGACGCTTTTACAGGCGCGGATCCAGAGGGGGGGGGGGGTCCAGGGGGGTGCCCCCCTTCTCTGCTCAGACTTGAAAATTTTGTATGCGATTTTATTGGCGATTTAGACCTGTAATTTTGGAATTTACCTTCCAGAAATACGTCAGAATAAACCAAATTAAATCTAATTTACCAAATTACCCCCGTTAATCGGTTGAGCGTAATTATCAAATTAGACCCCCCCCCCACAAAAAATCTCGAAAACTTCTCATATTTCCTGTCTTAAGCTTCTGTTATTTAGAGTCCTTATGGTGGTCTAGGGTGTGAATCCAAATTCAAAAGCTTCAACATAGTATAAATGGTCCAAAAAGGGCCACAATCTTTAAAAAAGGCTAAAAATTGTTATATTTTGATAATATTTGATATCTGGAGATTCTCCGTTTTACAACGATGCCAATTATTATGCAAGAGGAATGACCGGTCGTTCCATAGCGAGCGAAGGAACATAACTAATTTTGAAGAGAATTTTAAGAAATAGGACAGATTTAAGAATACGGTACTCTTACAAAACGTTCAAATAGAGGTGTTCTAAAATCTTTTATTGCTATTTTGATCTTTTGTGTCGATAGATAGTATATTTATAGACTCATTTTTGAGAAAATCTCATCAATATTTTGACTTATTTTGCAATCGGGCTCATGATGGCGTGTTCAATCACAAATATTACGGCACGCTGAAGATCTAGTATTTTCCTTTTTGGGCATTTATATGATATCAGAATACAAATTCGATGGTTAGGCAATAGATTATGAGATGCCGAAAATGTAGTATTTTCCTCCTTTTTTTTGGAGCCCATTCAGACTCGTTTATCTCGAAAACTACTACTATTTCTCTTCTTAAACTTCTGTTACCCCGAGTCCTATCCGTCGTTTAGAGTATAAAGGTAAATTTAAAAGCATGGTAATGATATGAAGGACCCTGAAAGCCGATTCAGCACTGCTATGCAGGTCTAGTTATTATTATTATTATTTACCGCGGGAGCCTAGATCTCCATGATCGAAAACAGATATCGATCTGGAATTAGATTTTCTATCGGGAAACCATGTGGTGGCTACTTGATAAAATATTTTTGAAAATTTCTGCGCATACCGAAAGTGACCGAACTTTGTACGTTTTCAAAAAATTGAAAATTGCCCATAGTTTCGTCAATTCTTTATCCATTTTCAAGCAAATTACATTTTTGGAATCCCTGAATCTTTTCTGAGACAATGGCTATCTCACATTTTTCAATTTCGAACATTCGTCTATGACTTTTATCGTTCGAAAATTGAAAACATGTTGTTTACGAGACAATTTTTGTTATTATTAAAAAATTTCAAATTTGACCTACATTTTTGGATACCTGAAATCGATCCGATTCCAGTAATATAAGTTTCATTCAGAGTTATCGCCCTTTATTTTTCGAATTTTTTCGAATATTCTTCCCAATTTGTGAGCCGGGGTTTCGTTTTATGGCAGAATTGACGTTTCTGAAACTTCTGGAACATGAAGTTATAGTCCAATACCAACTTATAAAGCAATTTCGACAAAAATCCTTAAACCGGAAGTGGTCGAAATAATGTGCAATATTTTGAAAAAAATGCAAAAAATGGATAATTTGGGGGAAAACGCGATTTCTCCGCCCGTTATAAACGGATTAAAGAAGTTAGGGTATCATTGGACTGCACTAGGATTGTACTATCGTATGATACCCAATTCATGTGGATACTATGATCAGGCAGCAAAATATGGCACGCTGAAAATCAAGTATTTTCTGATTTTTAGCATTTTTGGACGCCTGTATCTCGAAAACTACGCCAGCGATTTTTATGAAACTTTCTCTATCGAGAGACCTTGTGGTAGTCTGGTGTACGAAACATTCCATTACGACTTTGAAATATCTGAAATAGGTGAAATAACGGACTGAAAATCGAAAAAAAAGTCGAAAAATCGTGAAATTTTAGAAAATGCTCTACTATTTTTTTATTTTAAGAGATTTTCAAAAAAAGGTTGTATATTCAGATAGCTGACCTAATTACAATTCTAACGATGTATAATATGTATGTAGTTATTGAAAGTTAATTTTCGATATTTTAAATTTTTTGCATTTTTGGCACTTTTGAACATAGGATTTCTCAGGGGCATTTTATCTGATCAGATAATGTAATATATCATTACAGAGCCCTTTGGCTATTTTAGTGGCCAAACCGGCAATTAAAACTTTTCCAACAATAATAACAATACCGGAAGTATTCTCACTTGCGAAAAACTTGAATGCTCCCTTAGGTAATAGCGGACCAAAAGAACTAAAGTGTCGTTGGATAGCCCTATAATGGACCATCATATGGTATCTAAATA
The DNA here is from genome assembly GCA_948474765.1 of Patella depressa. NCBI lineage: Eukaryota > Metazoa > Mollusca > Gastropoda > Patellidae > Patella > Patella depressa. The sequence goes on along the minus strand of CAOLEZ010000008.1, from coordinate 5,607,761 downwards.
ATACGATTTCGATGGTAAGGAAATAAATTATTGTATGCCAAAAATCTAGTATTTTCCGATTCTTTAACACTCTGAGACGTCCTTTTCTCGAAAACGACGCCGCAGATTTTTCTGAAACTTTTCTTACTCAAAGTCCTATCGGTTGTCTATATAGTGAATCCAAAATGAAAAGCATTGAAATAATATAGGTGGTCCAAAAAGTTGAAAAATCGTTAAATATTTGTCCGTCAATTTTGGTCCGATTTTCACGAAATTTGAACTCAACCTTCATAACCATCGAACGGTGATATAATCAAACGGTTTTTTAAATCGGATAACAATTTTGTCCTCCAGAGGGACCACAAGCTAAAAAGGGCGATTTTTCGGACAATCAGGGGCCATAATTCAGGAAGTTACGATCCGATTGGCGCAAATATCGAAAGGAACCAAGATCTTTGGGTTATAAACATGCATTTCAAGTTTCATCCAAATCGGTTCAAAATTGTGACCTCTACACTGTTCACAAGCTAAAAAACATGATTTTTCGTACAATCAGGGGCCATAACCCATGAAGTTACAGTCCGATACATGCCAATATCGAAAGGAACCGAGATCTTAGGGTGATAAACCTATGTTTTAAGTTTCATTGAAATCGGACAAAAATTGTGACCTGTAGACTGTTCACAAACAATTGTGGACGGACGGACGGACGGACGGACGAACAGGGGCGACGACAATATACGTCCACATAAAAATGTGGGCGTATAAAAATTACTTCTAGCATATTCCCTTGTCGAGAAATAACCAATTTTCGCAGGATCACGTTTTAAGTATTTTTACTTTTTTGTCCCCCGCCTTTCGAAAAAAGTTGGGGGACTATTAAAATGGGTTCGTCCGTCTGTGTCTGTCTGTCCATCTGTCTGTCTGTCTGTCCTTCTGTCCGTCAGACTTTTTGGGACATAATAATTCTCTTCCTAGTTGAGCTAGAATGTTCAAACTTGGTGTATGTGTTTATTAGGTCAATGCCTTGATGGAGTTCGAAGATGAGCATTTTCCGCTTAGGGTAAGCAGGGATAAGCAATTTGATTGGTTGATGCTTTGGGACACGATAACTTTAGTTCTAATTAAGTGAGAGTGATGAAACTTGTGTATAGTTTCATTACAGTAAAACCTTGACTAAGTTCGATAATGAGCATTTTCTCCTCAGGGTAAGCAGAGTGATAAGCAATTTGATTTGCCGAGACTTTGGAACACAATAAATCTCCTTCGAATTGAGTTAAATGTTCAAAATTGGTGTGTATGCTTATTAGGTCAGTGCCTTGATGGAGTTCGAAGATGGGCATTTTCTTCTTAGGGTAGGCAGAGATAAGCAATTTCATTGGTTGATACTTTGAAACAAGATAACTTAGGTTCATCTTGATTGATGATTTATATGCCAATACAATGACTGCATTCTCGTTCAGTAATGGATTCGACAGTAACAGCGTATAGAAACGATTGACTCGGACACGAGGGCCCTTTCCCTTGGCCAGAGGGGCCCTTTTGTCAAGCGTGGGGGACCTTTTGTCTGCCTTTAGGGTCTGTTTAACATTTTCAATTTTCTCGTTGGTTTTAGCATTTTTCTTTATAAAACACTTTTGAATGACACTTCGTGAACAGTTTGATTGCTCGATAAGTTTGAAAAAAATAAATGTGCGATTAGTTAATATGTGTCATCTATTTATTTTGGGATTTCGGCGGGGGACATCAGTCTCACTGTTGGCTTGTTAATTTCAGTTTATGGGTTTTAATTTTATCATTTTTGTCTGATATGCAATAGAGTCCTATCGGGTCGTTTAGAGTATAAATGTAAATTCAAAAGCATGACAATGACATAAAGAAGCCTGAAAGTTTAGGCAAGATCTATGATTTTCCTTTTTGGAGCTAATTCAGACGCTTTTACAGGCGCGGATCCAGAGGGGGGGGGGGGTCCAGGGGGGTGCCCCCCTTCTCTGCTCAGACTTGAAAATTTTGTATGCGATTTTATTGGCGATTTAGACCTGTAATTTTGGAATTTACCTTCCAGAAATACGTCAGAATAAACCAAATTAAATCTAATTTACCAAATTACCCCCGTTAATCGGTTGAGCGTAATTATCAAATTAGACCCCCCCCCCCACAAAAAATCTCGAAAACTTCTCATATTTCCTGTCTTAAGCTTCTGTTATTTAGAGTCCTTATGGTGGTCTAGGGTGTGAATCCAAATTCAAAAGCTTCAACATAGTATAAATGGTCCAAAAAGGGCCACAATCTTTAAAAAAGGCTAAAAATTGTTATATTTTGATAATATTTGATATCTGGAGATTCTCCGTTTTACAACGATGCCAATTATTATGCAAGAGGAATGACCGGTCGTTCCATAGCGAGCGAAGGAACATAACTAATTTTGAAGAGAATTTTAAGAAATAGGACAGATTTAAGAATACGGTACTCTTACAAAACGTTCAAATAGAGGTGTTCTAAAATCTTTTATTGCTATTTTGATCTTTTGTGTCGATAGATAGTATATTTATAGACTCATTTTTGAGAAAATCTCATCAATATTTTGACTTATTTTGCAATCGGGCTCATGATGGCGTGTTCAATCACAAATATTACGGCACGCTGAAGATCTAGTATTTTCCTTTTTGGGCATTTATATGATATCAGAATACAAATTCGATGGTTAGGCAATAGATTATGAGATGCCGAAAATGTAGTATTTTCCTCCTTTTTTTTGGAGCCCATTCAGACTCGTTTATCTCGAAAACTACTACTATTTCTCTTCTTAAACTTCTGTTACCCCGAGTCCTATCCGTCGTTTAGAGTATAAAGGTAAATTTAAAAGCATGGTAATGATATGAAGGACCCTGAAAGCCGATTCAGCACTGCTATGCAGGTCTAGTTATTATTATTATTATTTACCGCGGGAGCCTAGATCTCCATGATCGAAAACAGATATCGATCTGGAATTAGATTTTCTATCGGGAAACCATGTGGTGGCTACTTGATAAAATATTTTTGAAAATTTCTGCGCATACCGAAAGTGACCGAACTTTGTACGTTTTCAAAAAATTGAAAATTGCCCATAGTTTCGTCAATTCTTTATCCATTTTCAAGCAAATTACATTTTTGGAATCCCTGAATCTTTTCTGAGACAATGGCTATCTCACATTTTTCAATTTCGAACATTCGTCTATGACTTTTATCGTTCGAAAATTGAAAACATGTTGTTTACGAGACAATTTTTGTTATTATTAAAAAATTTCAAATTTGACCTACATTTTTGGATACCTGAAATCGATCCGATTCCAGTAATATAAGTTTCATTCAGAGTTATCGCCCTTTATTTTTCGAATTTTTTCGAATATTCTTCCCAATTTGTGAGCCGGGGTTTCGTTTTATGGCAGAATTGACGTTTCTGAAACTTCTGGAACATGAAGTTATAGTCCAATACCAACTTATAAAGCAATTTCGACAAAAATCCTTAAACCGGAAGTGGTCGAAATAATGTGCAATATTTTGAAAAAAATGCAAAAAATGGATAATTTGGGGGAAAACGCGATTTCTCCGCCCGTTATAAACGGATTAAAGAAGTTAGGGTATCATTGGACTGCACTAGGATTGTACTATCGTATGATACCCAATTCATGTGGATACTATGATCAGGCAGCAAAATATGGCACGCTGAAAATCAAGTATTTTCTGATTTTTAGCATTTTTGGACGCCTGTATCTCGAAAACTACGCCAGCGATTTTTATGAAACTTTCTCTATCGAGAGACCTTGTGGTAGTCTGGTGTACGAAACATTCCATTACGACTTTGAAATATCTGAAATAGGTGAAATAACGGACTGAAAATCGAAAAAAAAGTCGAAAAATCGTGAAATTTTAGAAAATGCTCTACTATTTTTTTATTTTAAGAGATTTTCAAAAAAAGGTTGTATATTCAGATAGCTGACCTAATTACAATTCTAACGATGTATAATATGTATGTAGTTATTGAAAGTTAATTTTCGATATTTTAAATTTTTTGCATTTTTGGCACTTTTGAACATAGGATTTCTCAGGGGCATTTTATCTGATCAGATAATGTAATATATCATTACAGAGCCCTTTGGCTATTTTAGTGGCCAAACCGGCAATTAAAACTTTTCCAACAATAATAACAATACCGGAAGTATTCTCACTTGCGAAAAACTTGAATGCTCCCTTAGGTAATAGCGGACCAAAAGAACTAAAGTGTCGTTGGATAGCCCTATAATGGACCATCATATGGTATCTAAATAATACGATTTCGATGGTAAGGAAATAAATTATTGTATGCCAAAAATCTAGTATTTTCCGATTCTTTAACACTCTGAGACGTCCTTTTCTCGAAAACGACGCCGCAGATTTTTCTGAAACTTTTCTTACTCAAAGTCCTATCGGTTGTCTATATAGTGAATCCAAAATGAAAAGCATTGAAATAATATAGGTGGTCCAAAAAGTTGAAAAATCGTTAAATATTTGTCCGTCAATTTTGGTCCGATTTTCACGAAATTTGAACTCAACCTTCATAACCATCGAACGGTGATATAATCAAACGGTTTTTTAAATCGGATAACAATTTTGTCCTCCAGAGGGACCACAAGCTAAAAAGGGCGATTTTTCGGACAATCAGGGGCCATAATTCAGGAAGTTACGATCCGATTGGCGCAAATATCGAAAGGAACCAAGATCTTTGGGTTATAAACATGCATTTCAAGTTTCATCCAAATCGGTTCAAAATTGTGACCTCTACACTGTTCACAAGCTAAAAAACATGATTTTTCGTACAATCAGGGGCCATAACCCATGAAGTTACAGTCCGATACATGCCAATATCGAAAGGAACCGAGATCTTAGGGTGATAAACCTATGTTTTAAGTTTCATTGAAATCGGACAAAAATTGTGACCTGTAGACTGTTCACAAACAATTGTGGACGGACGGACGGACGGACGGACGAACAGGGGCGACGACAATATACGTCCACATAAAAATGTGGGCGTATAAAAATTACTTCTAGCATATTCCCTTGTCGAGAAATAACCAATTTTCGCAGGATCACGTTTTAAGTATTTTTACTTTTTTGTCCCCCGCCTTTCGAAAAAAGTTGGGGGACTATTAAAATGGGTTCGTCCGTCTGTGTCTGTCTGTCCATCTGTCTGTCTGTCTGTCCTTCTGTCCGTCAGACTTTTTGGGACATAATAATTCTCTTCCTAGTTGAGCTAGAATGTTCAAACTTGGTGTATGTGTTTATTAGGTCAATGCCTTGATGGAGTTCGAAGATGAGCATTTTCCGCTTAGGGTAAGCAGGGATAAGCAATTTGATTGGTTGATGCTTTGGGACACGATAACTTTAGTTCTAATTAAGTGAGAGTGATGAAACTTGTGTATAGTTTCATTACAGTAAAACCTTGACTAAGTTCGATAATGAGCATTTTCTCCTCAGGGTAAGCAGAGTGATAAGCAATTTGATTTGCCGAGACTTTGGAACACAATAAATCTCCTTCGAATTGAGTTAAATGTTCAAAATTGGTGTGTATGCTTATTAGGTCAGTGCCTTGATGGAGTTCGAAGATGGGCATTTTCTTCTTAGGGTAGGCAGAGATAAGCAATTTCATTGGTTGATACTTTGAAACAAGATAACTTAGGTTCATCTTGATTGATGATTTATATGCCAATACAATGACTGCATTCTCGTTCAGTAATGGATTCGACAGTAACAGCGTATAGAAACGATTGACTCGGACACGAGGGCCCTTTCCCTTGGCCAGAGGGGCCCTTTTGTCAAGCGTGGGGGACCTTTTGTCTGCCTTTAGGGTCTGTTTAACATTTTCAATTTTCTCGTTGGTTTTAGCATTTTTCTTTATAAAACACTTTTGAATGACACTTCGTGAACAGTTTGATTGCTCGATAAGTTTGAAAAAAATAAATGTGCGATTAGTTAATATGTGTCATCTATTTATTTTGGGATTTCGGCGGGGGACATCAGTCTCACTGTTGGCTTGTTAATTTCAGTTTATGGGTTTTAATTTTATCATTTTTGTCTGATATGCAATAGAGTCCTATCGGGTCGTTTAGAGTATAAATGTAAATTCAAAAGCATGACAATGACATAAAGAAGCCTGAAAGTTTAGGCAAGATCTATGATTTTCCTTTTTGGAGCTAATTCAGACGCTTTTACAGGCGCGGATCCAGAGGGGGGGGGGTCCAGGGGGGTGCCCCCCTTCTCTGCTCAGACTTGAAAATTTTGTATGCGATTTTATTGGCGATTTAGACCTGTAATTTTGGAATTTACCTTCCAGAAATACGTCAGAATAAACCAAATTAAATCTAATTTACCAAATTACCCCCGTTAATCGGTTGAGCGTAATTATCAAATTAGACCCCCCCCCCACAAAAAATCTCGAAAACTTCTCATATTTCCTGTCTTAAGCTTCTGTTATTTAGAGTCCTTATGGTGGTCTAGGGTGTGAATCCAAATTCAAAAGCTTCAACATAGTATAAATGGTCCAAAAAGGGCCACAATCTTTAAAAAAGGCTAAAAATTGTTATATTTTGATAATATTTGATATCTGGAGATTCTCCGTTTTACAACGATGCCAATTATTATGCAAGAGGAATGACCGGTCGTTCCATAGCGAGCGAAGGAACATAACTAATTTTGAAGAGAATTTTAAGAAATAGGACAGATTTAAGAATACGGTACTCTTACAAAACGTTCAAATAGAGGTGTTCTAAAATCTTTTATTGCTATTTTGATCTTTTGTGTCGATAGATAGTATATTTATAGACTCATTTTTGAGAAAATCTCATCAATATTTTGACTTATTTTGCAATCGGGCTCATGATGGCGTGTTCAATCACAAATATTACGGCACGCTGAAGATCTAGTATTTTCCTTTTTGGGCATTTATATGATATCAGAATACAAATTCGATGGTTAGGCAATAGATTATGAGATGCCGAAAATGTAGTATTTTCCTCCTTTTTTTTGGAGCCCATTCAGACTCGTTTATCTCGAAAACTACTACTATTTCTCTTCTTAAACTTCTGTTACCCCGAGTCCTATCCGTCGTTTAGAGTATAAAGGTAAATTTAAAAGCATGGTAATGATATGAAGGACCCTGAAAGCCGATTCAGCACTGCTATGCAGGTCTAGTTATTATTATTATTATTTACCGCGGGAGCCTAGATCTCCATGATCGAAAACAGATATCGATCTGGAATTAGATTTTCTATCGGGAAACCATGTGGTGGCTACTTGATAAAATATTTTTGAAAATTTCTGCGCATACCGAAAGTGACCGAACTTTGTACGTTTTCAAAAAATTGAAAATTGCCCATAGTTTCGTCAATTCTTTATCCATTTTCAAGCAAATTACATTTTTGGAATCCCTGAATCTTTTCTGAGACAATGGCTATCTCACATTTTTCAATTTCGAACATTCGTCTATGACTTTTATCGTTCGAAAATTGAAAACATGTTGTTTACGAGACAATTTTTGTTATTATTAAAAAATTTCAAATTTGACCTACATTTTTGGATACCTGAAATCGATCCGATTCCAGTAATATAAGTTTCATTCAGAGTTATCGCCCTTTATTTTTCGAATTTTTTCGAATATTCTTCCCAATTTGTGAGCCGGGGTTTCGTTTTATGGCAGAATTGACGTTTCTGAAACTTCTGGAACATGAAGTTATAGTCCAATACCAACTTATAAAGCAATTTCGACAAAAATCCTTAAACCGGAAGTGGTCGAAATAATGTGCAATATTTTGAAAAAAATGCAAAAAATGGATAATTTGGGGGAAAACGCGATTTCTCCGCCCGTTATAAACGGATTAAAGAAGTTAGGGTATCATTGGACTGCACTAGGATTGTACTATCGTATGATACCCAATTCATGTGGATACTATGATCAGGCAGCAAAATATGGCACGCTGAAAATCAAGTATTTTCTGATTTTTAGCATTTTTGGACGCCTGTATCTCGAAAACTACGCCAGCGATTTTTATGAAACTTTCTCTATCGAGAGACCTTGTGGTAGTCTGGTGTACGAAACATTCCATTACGACTTTGAAATATCTGAAATAGGTGAAATAACGGACTGAAAATCGAAAAAAAAGTCGAAAAATCGTGAAATTTTAGAAAATGCTCTACTATTTTTTTATTTTAAGAGATTTTCAAAAAAAGGTTGTATATTCAGATAGCTGACCTAATTACAATTCTAACGATGTATAATATGTATGTAGTTATTGAAAGTTAATTTTCGATATTTTAAATTTTTTGCATTTTTGGCACTTTTGAACATAGGATTTCTCAGGGGCATTTTATCTGATCAGATAATGTAATATATCATTACAGAGCCCTTTGGCTATTTTAGTGGCCAAACCGGCAATTAAAACTTTTCCAACAATAATAACAATACCGGAAGTATTCTCACTTGCGAAAAACTTGAATGCTCCCTTAGGTAATAGCGGACCAAAAGAACTAAAGTGTCGTTGGATAGCCCTATAATGGACCATCATATGGTATCTAAATAATACGATTTCGATGGTAAGGAAATAAATTATTGTATGCCAAAAATCTAGTATTTTCCGATTCTTTAACACTCTGAGACGTCCTTTTCTCGAAAACGACGCCGCAGATTTTTCTGAAACTTTTCTTACTCAAAGTCCTATCGGTTGTCTATATAGTGAATCCAAAATGAAAAGCATTGAAATAATATAGGTGGTCCAAAAAGTTGAAAAATCGTTAAATATTTGTAAACGCTCTTTAATTTATCTTTTTTTCCAAAACTACTCAATGGATGTTTCTGACACTTGTATCCAAAGAACTTCGTAAAGCTATCACGACAACGATCGTAAAACCGCAAGTAGTAGAAAAAATGTCCGATATTTTGAAAAAAAAATGTATTTTTTACGAAAAGCTTTTTTATTTATGAATATTTTTTAATGATATTTTACACAGGGTTAAAATATCATCCTACTTGAGCAGAAATGAGAAAAAAAAATTGTCTCGGTAATTTGCGTTAGCCGCCATCGGCTAATTTAGTTTTTCGTACCCAGAAAAATTATTTATTGTTCGATTTGTATAAAACAAAGTTCACATGCTCCGTGGTCCTAATTGTAATTTTTTTGTTACGGTGAAATTTTTCTGTCGTCAACGGAAGCGACGTAATATTAACAAAAACTACAATTTTGACAGTTTGGTACCACTTTTTGAAAGCAAATATTAATTTTTTTCAAAACTGATATAACTAAAAGGATGGACCCTGCAAAGGTGCACAAAATCCCTAACTCAGATTTTTTAATTTCAATTTCATTTTCGGGCAATTTCGAATAAAATGTAAAATAAAGTGTAAAATTCAGTTGTTTACAATTCATTCAGCGTCTTCATATTTTGAAATATTTATTTGTAATTTTCATAAACTCGTAGCAATAATCCAGACGAAGAGAATGTATGCTAAAATTAGTTTGTAATATGAGCAGTTGCCGATAAATATGCAATTTTGCATGCATCATTTTTCACGTTATTTTACCTATAAAAACGTGAATTATTATTCGATTTGCAATATTTTTTTTCCATTTGATGCCTAATGCCAATTTAGAGTAGGTCAAGCCAATTTTACATTTTCACTGTGACTGGAAATCACGTCATTTAGGCAAAAACTGTATTTAAACCTAAAAAAGAAATATTTTATTTAAATGAGTCTGCCTTATAATATTTTTAAAATTACGATATTCAATTCCCATCAACGAATAGAATGAAGCCATACGACCATACAGATACCACAAAATGGTTTCTAACGTGTACGGTTACAGAGAAATAGGCGATCTTCGATAAGTCACTTTTCAAGGTTTTTGGTCTATAAAAGTGTCAATTATTATTCGATTTTTATAATTTTTTTACCATTTGATGCCTTATGCCATTTATGAATTCTATGAACTAAATTAACATTTTCAATATCACCGGAAGTAATGTAATTTTTGCAAAAAACGTATTTTTAGCCTTCAAAACAAACATTTTTTTGAAGGGATTTATATTTATTATTCGTTTAACTTTATAACGTCTGGTTCTAATGGGCAGTAAGATTGAATATATACCATCATATTGATATCAAGAAAAGGCTTCTAGCATGTTCCCTTGTCGAAAAATAGTCAATTTTCCCAGGGTCACTTTTAAGTTTTTTACCTTCTTAATTTCAGTTGATGGGTTATGGGTTAATTATTTATTGCCCGATATGTATAGAACAAAGTTTGTATTTTGTATGTTGCGAATTTTCGACTTATTTTTCACCTATAAAAATTTCTTTCAGCACCGGAAATGACGTAATTTTGCCATAATTTACAATTTTGACCGGTCTTTTCGCCAGCAAATATTAAAGTATAGTTTGGTAGCTCAATGGATCGGCTATGGTATAATAAACTTCCTGTATGATTCCTGAAAGCCGGTTCAGTGCTGCTTGCAGGTCTAGTTATTATTATTATTATTCAGATTCCAATTTGAATAGATCTCAGCAACTGCTTGTCGCATCGTTACGATTTCTTCGGTTTTACTGGGAAAGTGGGTGTGAACGTTCTGCTATTTTGAACGTTCTGCGACTATGCGAAATGTCCGAAATCACCGAAGTTATCGTTTTTAAAAATATTGCAGTAATTTTAACAATAATCATGGGATTTTAACTTTCGCTACATTTTGGCATAGCCGGAGACAGGGAACATAGCTACGCTACTTTCGATTTTTGATTTTCGGTAAATCTTCGAAGATATTAGGCGCCAAATTTTGAAAATTTAAAATTTTACAAAAAACTTTTTTTATTTATGAATATTTTTTAGTCGTGTTGTACACAGAATTAAAGAGTCATCTGTCTTGCCCAAAAATGTTAAAAAATTTTGTCTCAGTAATTTTCCTTGGCCGCCATTGGCTAATTCAGTTTTTCAGTCCTAGATTATTTTTTTATTGTTCGATTTGTATAAAACAAAGTTCATAATAATATGCTTCGTTGTCTCAATTGTCATTTTTTTTGTTACCGATAGTGTTATCTGTCGGCACCGGAAGTGGCATAATTTTACCAAAAACTACAATTTTGACAGTTACTTTCCTTCTTCGATAACAAATATTATTTTTTTGAAAAATTATATGACTCAAAGAGTGACGTCATTTTGTCCAAAACTGCATTTTAAACTTTTTAAATCAATGTTTTATTCAACCAAGAATTACTTAATATGTATTAATAATTTTAACTTTTGGGTTAAATTCACATAGAAACACAACTAATATAGTCATATAGATATCATAAAATTGTTTCTAACTTGTTCGGTTGCCGAGAAATAGACGGTTTTCTACAGGTCACTTTCGAAGGTTTTCGGGCCATAAAAGTGTCAATTATTATTCGATTTTCATAAACGTTACACCATGTTATACCTAATGCCATTTGTGATTTGATACAAGTAATGTAAGATTTTCATTTTGGCAAAAACTGTATTTTTAGCCTTCAAAACAGATATTTTATTCAAATGAGTCTGTTTCGAAATCTTTTTCAAATTATGGTATTTGATGCCAATCAACAAATAGAATGAAGCCATACGATCATACAGATACCACAAAATGGTTTCTAACTTGTACGGTTGCCGAGAAATAGCCGATTTTCTACAAGTCACTTTTCAAGTTTTTTGGTCTTTAAAAGTGGCAATTATTATTCGATTTACATAAAATCAGGCGCGGATCCAGGGGGGGGGGGGGGGGGGTCCGACCACCGGACCCCCTCTGCTCAGCTACATAAAAAAAAAAAATGCCTTGCATCAATGAAATTACATCACAAAGTGATCCTACATCAGTATAAAAATGATTTCTCTGTTTAAAAAGCTCAATTTGTATGTATGCCTATGTAATTTAGAGACGATGATGGCAGATTTCCGTAACAGAAACCCGGAAAACCCCCTCCTGGAAAAATTCCTGGATCCGCCCCTGAAAATTTTCACTATATGATATCGTATGCCATTTCTGATTTCATAAGACTAATTGAACATTTTCATTAACACCGAGAGTAATTTAATTTTGTCAAGAACATTTACAAGTAACAAATGTATAAAATGAATTGATATTGCTGGATTTGGTTGATTCTGCGTCCATTTTATTTGTGTGCAATGTTAATTTGGAAACCTGTTTAGTGGTTTCATTGGTACCAGAAGCGACATATGTTCAAGGGTAACTTGGCACCGGAAGTGACATGTTTAAGGGTAACGTGGCACCATTGAAACCCGTCATTCCTGCATGCAGGTCTAGTTATTTTTTTTTTGTGTGATTTCTGTAAATCGGATTTCTCAGAATCTATCCATAGGATCTTTCTGAAATTTTGACCTACCCCCCCCCCAAAAAAAAAATGGGGTGCGAACCTTGATTAAGTATATTTTCAAAACGTTTTACGAATCCGAAATCACTGGATTTTACGAACGAATGCATTTGACCTACAATGCTGTAACTTTGTGACTACTTGATCTATTTTACTAATTCTTTTTTCTTTGAGTACCTTGAGACAATTACTTTAAATCCGAAATCACCGAATTTTACGAATGAAAAAACTGACAATGCATAGTCGTAACTTTATTATTTTTTGACCGATCTTACTAATTCTTTTTTCTTTGAATACCTTGAAAAAAATCATTTTCATCTGCAGTTTCAGATTTTCGAATTTCGAAAATTCGTCACGGTGATTTCGAACCGCAGTTTACACCAATTTGACAACTTCTTTAATAGGATTTTCATGAAATTTAGTATATAAGTAGATCTTATCGATGTGACTTCAAAAATATAATTAGAAATTTTCTAAATTATCTCCCCTTGACGAAATTAAGGATCAAAATTTTCAAAAAAATCATCGAAATATAGGTCAGAATGACCTGATTTTTTTTTTGGATACTAGATAAGAAATTACTGATTTGTACAGAAAATATGAAGTTTGTCGATATAACCGGAAGTGCCGCCATCTTGAAACGTGAAAAATCCCTAAGGCTTTTCTCTATTTTACTTACAGACACGGAATTTATATTTTCTGAATCCTTGAAGGATGGCCCAAAAAGCACATGGAGCAGAATTTTGATTTAGGTCAACTGATGGTTGCCATTTTGAAGTGAATATAAAAGTAGTAGCAATTTGAAGGGGCGAGACTTTGGAACACAATAACTCTCCTTCTAATTAAGCTAGAATGTTCAAACTTGGTGTAGACGTTCACTAGGTCAATGTCATGATTGAGTTTAAAGACGAGCATTTTCTGTCTAGGGTAAGCAGAGATAAGCATGCTGATTATAATGAAGGGAGAGCGGTGAAACTCTTGTCAATAGAGAGTCTTATAGCTAGCCTGTTGTGTGAAATCATTGTATCTTTTTTTTTAAATATCAGGGATAGCAGAAAAAAAGATCGAAAATCCAAAAAGTCGTATTTTTACGATTTGGAGCATTTTTAACAGTCCTTTTCTCTTAAAGTCAACATAATATTTTTTGGGAACTTCTTCTACAAAGAGTCTTATCGGTAGTCTTTTATATGAAACCATCGACAAACAGTCCAAAATATCAGGAGTAGAAGAATAAAAGGATCGAAAATTGAAAACGGCACCCTTTCATTGTTAAGCAAAACATGCAGTGTGGGTGGCTACAATCTGCACATTTAGTCATCGTATAGATCGAGCTTATTCAACAGTATCGAATTCCAACTGCTAAGGGATCTTTTACGCGCACTCCAATGTGTACACGGCAGGGGGGGGGGGGACGCCAGAAAATCGAGATGAACTTTCTTGGCCAATGCAGGAATCGAACACCCGACCTCCTGGCTAGCAGGCCAACGCCTTAGCCACAATGGCACATAGTGTGGACACCCATCGTACATTTCATCCATCAAATCAAAGCATTTCATTGCATTAGTCCAATAATTAATTATTCTTAATTTAAAACTTTATTTTAATATTAGTCTGGTATTATTAAATCCTAATTTTATTGGTCTTATTTAAAATTAAACTTTCATTTAACTATGAACAACCCTTAACGTGTCTCTTTAAAACAATTAAATACTCTAAAACAGTAGCTCAACCTTTTGACCTAAACTCATTAATTTACGATTTTGTTGTGAGCGACTTGCTATTCTTCCTATATGACATATTGCACATGTCTGATTTCAAAAGGGGGGGGGGTTGAATGGTTAGTACGCGCGCCTGTCATTGAGTTAACTAGCGTGTTTTCGAATGCCCGGTTGTACGTGACAACCTGCCATTTTTAGTTCTTTCCCGCCATTTTCATTTGATTTTCTCCTCCGTCTCATTACTGTAATACAAGTTTCAGTTATTTCCCTTTAGTTTTCAGATTATTGTTATGCCTGGGTGCAATGTTTCATACTATATTTAGACTTGTAACTTCGCGAGTTTTTGACCAGTTTTGATAATTTTTTCTTCTTATCCTTTTTTTAGGATACTTGATACAATCGATGACACGTGACGATGAATATGAAAGCTTTCATATCTGCATGGGACAGTAGCAGATCTAGTTATTATTATTATTTTTTTTTGTGTATTTTCTGCAAATCGTTTTTCTCAGAATTAACCATAGGATCTTTCTGAAAATTTGACCTACCCCCAAAAAATTGGGGTGCGAACGTTGTTTAAATATATTTTAAAAACGTTTTACGAATCCGTAATCACCGAATTTTATGAACGACAAAACTGACAATGCATGATCGATTTTAATGATTTTTTTTTTCTTGTTCAGATTATTTATCTGACCCATGACATGTGACAGGAAGTGACTGTGAATATGAAAGCTTTCATATCTGCTTAGGAGATCTAGTTATCATTATTATTACAGAGATTTTACTTACTTCCAATTGGTGCTTGAAATTGTTCTGTAGAGTCATCACCAAGACCATCTGTACTACTGTTCCCTTGCTATATAATAACAATAATAATAAAACATAACGCTACAATATACGTCCACATTCCTGCTTGATTGATATGGTACTTTGTCAAGAAGGCTAGGCGTTTGGTTTGTTTAGCGCTGAAATAGTTGCCATCCTTAGAGTATAAGGAAAAAGTATACCAAAATAATCCATTCAGAATTGTGGCTTTCAGACGCTAAAAGCAAAAGGTGGTCGTGGCTTTGACCCTGGGGGTCGGGACATTCACCAAAATCAATAGCCCTCAGGAATAAATGTGCCAAGTACCAGGCTGATTCATTCAGAATTGCGACCTGCAAACGACAAAGACAAAAATTGGGCGTGGCTTGCCTTGGGAGTCGGGACATGCAATTGTCGTCCTTAGGGTATAAGGAATACATATCCCAAGTTTAAAGACGATCCATTAAGAATCGTGGCCTGTAAACAACACACACAGACACGAAGAAAAAATGGGAATGGCTCTGCCCCTGGGGGTTAGGAAATCACCAAAAACAATAGGGGTCATCCTTAGGGTATAAGGAATAGGTATTCAAAGTTTTAAAAGGATATGTTAAGAATTGCATCCTGTAGACGAACACAAGACACACAAACATTGGGTGTGGCTCTGTCCCAGGGCGCCCGGCATGCACCAAAAATAATAGTGGTCAGCCTTAGGGTATAAGGAATAAGTATAAAAAAAGTTTTCAAGACGATTGATTAAGAATTGTGGCCTGTAGGTGACAGACAGATACACAAAAAGAAAATGGGCGTGGTACTGTCCCTGGGGGTCGTGCATGCACCAAAAACAATAATAAGGTTCCAAGAATAAGTATGCCCAGTTTCAAGATGATAATAGTGGTCAGCCTTAGGGTATAAGGAATAAGTATAAAAAAAGTTTTCAAGACGATTGATTAAGAATTGTGGCCTGTAGGTGACAGACAGATACACAAAAAGAAAATGGGCGTGGTACTGTCCCTGGGGGTCGTGCATGCACCAAAAACAATAATAAGGTTCCAAGAATAAGTATGCCCAGTTTCAAGATGATAAGTTAAGACATGCAGCCTGCTGACGACAGACAAACAAATACAAGAAATCTTACACAGGCTGCTCCACCCCCCACCCCCAACCATCCCCCGGAAAATTCTGGCGTCCCCGATTGGCGCGGAAGACGCCCTCTGCCTGTTAGGGAAAAATCGGCTCCCTCAATGGGCGCCAAAGGACGCAATACAAGGCCAACGACCAACGTCTCCATATTAGTATGGGCGCCACGTATATCCGAGTGAAATTGGTAGGGTGCCCACGACAAGATTGGTGCACAACCAATGTCAATTAACAACTGATGGGGTGCCCAAAAGGCTTTGATCTGTGGTGCACCTTATCCCAGAGAGGTGCACATGATTGGTGGGGCGCACATGATTGATGGGGCGCCCACGACAAGTGCATAATGCCGAATCACATTGGTTGGGCGCCCATGACTTGATCGATGGGGCACCCAAAAAGGCATGTGGGGTGCCTCATTGATCAGGGGAGCGCACCGAGATCATGGGCGCTCATAATATAATGCTAGTAAGATTGGTTATGCTCCCAGGAATGAATTGGGCGCCCAAAACGATGTGATAATCTTCAAAATTCAAACAGAATGATTTGTAAAGTACCTCAGACTGAAAGGGCGCCCATATAATGCCGAGATCATGGGCTCCATTAATATAATGCTAATGAGATTGGTTAGGCGCCAATGAATGAATTGGCGCCAAAACGGCAAGATAATCTTCAAAATACAAACGGCATGTTTCGTGGGGTGCCTCATCCCGGAGGAGCACCCTTAATGGCGTGTTCTTGGGCTGCCATAATATTGGTAATGTATTGGGCACCCAAAACTGCGTGATAATCTTCAAAAGTCTCGCATCCTAACCCGATTCCGAACTTTTCATTTTACTTATAAAATATTATAGGTATGTTAAAGTCGTTTTTTTTTCCTTCAAATGTTTATAATGTTCATATCAAAATATCATAATACGCCAGTATTGCAAAATCAGCATCAAAATTTTCGAGGGGGGTGTGTGTGTGTGTGGGTAGAGCCCCATAGGCAATCTGACCTTTCCGGCAAACAAATAATATTATCTGGTTGGCAAAATAGAGTGCCCGAAATTTGATAAAACACGTATTTTTCTTTTATTTTAATTGAGTACCACGAATTTGTACTAAATTGACTATGGATTAAAACATTCTGTCTGGAGTCACTCTACTTTGTGTCACATTTTTCGGGCAACAATTATTATTTGTGAATGCAGCCGAAACAGTCCGATCGGATGGTTGGAATTCAGGTCGGCATAGAGTGAGATTTCGGTTAGAAAACGATTGGAAAATGAAAGTTGATTTACTCTTGGCTTAAAACAGAAACAAATGTTTAAAAATCCATATGCGGCGGTTGTTTGGGATTCAGGTAAGCCACCGTATTATTCTTCCCTTTGAACAGTGATTTAGGGTATTGAATCCGTTTGTCACACAATTACCTTTTTTTGCAACATTCTCTTATGCATTGATTAATTGGGTATAATAAGATAGGTTTCCAGGCAACGAAACATACGCCCACAGCAGCTAAATCGTCTGGGCAGTCAACAAGGGTTGTCGCATATTTTTACTTTTTTCGGTAATGAAACATTTGTAATACACTAAAAACGGATTAAGATTAACAACTCATTATGTAATTATCAGAAAATCATTAGAATTTGATTGTTGTCGCATATTTTTACTTTTTTCGGTAATGAAACATTTGTAATACACTAAAAACTGATTAAGAGTAACAACTCATTATGTAATTATCAGAAAATCATTGTAATACACTAAAAACTGATTAAGAGTAACAACAACTCATTATGTAATTATCAGAAAATCATTAGAATTTGATTGCTTTTTATAAAGTTTTACCCCACGCTAACAATTAGTATATACATGAAACATTAATAATATCATGGATTTAGCTGTTCAGTTATCAAAATTCATTGAAAATCAAAATACTTGTTCGTTTCAACACCTTAAACTCTGTGTATCAATCTGAAGTCAATCGGATGATAAGTTTGGCCTCTATAGTAGAGTGGTTCAGAGACTCAATATTTGTCCTTATAAAAACTGACCCGCTTATCTGTGTGATTGCTCCGTCGAGAAATCTTCTGAAGTGAGCAGAAGTTAGCGCCGCGCACGTGGTTTAGGAAGTCACAGCAAATATACGTCAAATGAGGTATTTTTACAAACATGTATTACGGGCTTCGACTTACGTGAGCAAAAATTTGATTTCACTCCTTGATTTGATTTTTGATTTTGGCGATTTAAATATAGAACTAGCTGTAATAGCTTCGTTTCATTTTTAACTTTCAAGTAGGTGAAATCACCGAGATAAATTCACTACAACCTTTCGAGATTTACTTTTATTAAGTGGTTTACAATCTTGGTTTACGCAGCGATCTATCCTGGTTAGGAAATAAATATTTGCTAGCTCTAAATACGCAAAACTATTTGAGACCGGAAAATAACCGAAACAAACTTTTTATTTGTAGTCTTTATTTTCCAGACTCTTTTCGGTAACATGGTGTAAATTATTTTTATAATCATAGTATATTATCTAACCATCCTGTAGCCATAGGCTTTGATCGACGGACTTATTTTTTTCTAGATTTGAGACTGAGCCCTGCAAGATATCGTTCACGGATGATTTGCTATCCAGCATTGGATTGGACAAGTACCCCTATGATTTGGGAACTGTAACAAACTACCTATGACAAAAATCACAAATAGGCTTTATGCTAGACAAATGTTAATAAATTCCCGACAACTTCGGAGCATCGGTCTATCATTACTGCTTTTACATGACGACTGTGTGACTTTTGGTGACAAATACATTCAAAATAGACTGGTCAGACTGACGACAAAGACTAGGAAGCTGAGTAAAAGTAAAAGTCCACTAAATGTATGAAATCATAGGACGATTTTCTTGACACCCCATTTTTTTCCAGGATAGTTTACGTTACTCTATCGGCAGACACAAGTGAAATTAATTTAATAAATAGAGAGACTCGGACATCTGCCGATGCGACCTTAACTGATTTAGATAGAAAAAAAAAGTATTTGCGGCGATTGTCATAAAAGCACAATCGCCAAGTTTTGAAAAAAAATCAACTTCGGAAGACTAAAAAAGAAATGATTCGTATGAAGGCTAATAATGAAAATAAAAAAACAATTGGCAGTTTAAAAGAATGGTTGCAAGTCCAAACCTTTTTAGATGAACGAAGGAATTTTGTATGATGTCAAAAATCAACGATACACAGCAGAATTTGGTCATGGAACTTAAAAATCTAAACGTTTCCAATGGTAACGTAGCAGTGTTTATATTGCCCATCGTTTAAAAGTTTGTGACCATTGCAGATTTGGCTTTATGGGGACATGAATGCCTGCCTACATCACATAAGGCCTTTTTATCAACGTTATAACTTTGATTAAATTAAAATAAAAACAATCAAAAATTATACAAATTTATCTGGTATCTGTATATAAAGTTATAAGTAAAAAAATGTCACAAAAATTATGTTTTTTTTAAAAGTTGCCCCTGCTCTGCCTCCATGTGGCAAACAACATCCTTCTAACAAATCTGAATAATCACCACCACGGCAACATCTCCCTCAGGTGCAAAGTAAATTTTGTTGACAAAATCTTGATATGCATCATAAAATTAACAAATTTGGTTAAAATACATCAAGTAGTTGAGGAGATAAAATTGAATAAACACTTAAATTTTCTCATTCCCGGTGCACTGTCATCATAAATACCATATATTCATTTTAGAACGATTAGAAGAATAAGTAAGTGACAACACGAGCCTCTTAAAGTCAATGGACTATTATTGTCAACAACAAATATATTACTGTCTTATCATTACTATTAATACTGAAATCCTATTGCTATGTTGATGCTTTATTGATAATGTAATAACTTCAAACTTTAGAAAATTCAGAAAATGAAACAAAGGTACAAATTCCATTCCAGAACCACATATTTCGGTTTTCAAATGAAGTTAAAATTTAGTGTTGGTTATTGAAACTGTAATTTAGATCATAAATTGAAAAAAGAATTGTGAGATTAAACAAGCGATTCAAATCTATTAACTTACCACTTTATAAGTATATGTTGCTCCTGGTTTAACTTGTACTCTTACACTATATTTACATTCTTTATTACTTCCAATAGTTATATTTGTAGCATTATAAGACAATCTATATCCAGTTATAACTCCATGTCTATCTCTTTCACCGGGACATTCCCATGTTATATCAACAGCTGTGTAATTACCAGGAATCATCTGTATTTCTAAATTTTTCACTTTACCGGGTGCTTTAATCAAGTAAAATAATCATTAATATCATAACAAATTCCAGGCGGTAACTATAGTACTATACAACAGACAAATAAGACAAAAGTGAGTGAATTTTCTAAAAATAATCATTATCTAATCTTGTTAATACTGTACATAACTACAGTTAACAAGCAGTTGAAAGGCAAGGTACGCCCACATTTTGCAAGAGATGAATAGAATATAGAACAAGCCAAAACAAAACATGATTTTTCATACAATCAGGGGACATAATCCAGGAAGTAAAGATCTTCAACAACCTTTGTATTACATACTTTCACACAATTTGCATACAAGGAGTGGCCATTTTGTCAGACAGTTCTATTCTATTTTCTCAAAATTTGAACTCATCTTTCCTTATGGTGTAACTGCAATATAATTAAACAGTTTTTTAAAATTGGATAAAAATTTTGACAACTAAAGATCCACAAGCTAAAACTGGATTGTTCGTACAATCTGGGGCCATAATCAAGGACGTTATAAAGCAGCCATTTTTGGACTCAGGATATACCCGAACCTCCCTTTCTGATAATTACGTTTTCCTTACTGACAAAAGAGAAAGTATGCGACAACCCTTGTTGACTGCCCAGACGACTTAGCTGTTGTGAGCCTATGTTTCGTCGCCTGGCAACCTATCTTTAACGATGGCCACCAAAAGGGTTGTCGCATATTTTTCTTTTGTCAGTAAGGAAAACCTTTAAAACACATGAAAATCTTATTAACAGTAATTGCCCATCAAGTAATTATCAGAAATGGTTAGAATTATTTCGATTATTTGTCTCATGGCCTTAGTCCACAAGGGGCCATAACTCTGGCAGTAATAATTGGAAATTGTTGAAAATGGTTAGGATCCTTTGTCTTATGACCTTAAACACTGTGTATAAATTTAAAGTCAATCAGATGTTAACTTTGGCCTCTAGAGCATCCACAAAATATTTTAGTGATCAAGGGTGATAACTCTAGCAGAAATTATCAGATAACGATGAAAATCAAAAGACTTCTTCGTGTCATGACCTTAAACACTGTGTATAAATTTAAAGTCAATCGGATATTAATTTTAGCCCCTAGTGTGTTCACAATAAATTGTCAGAGAAAACAGCTCAAGAGCAAATTTACTCGTTCAGTAAATCGTGTTCAATCCAACATCAGAAAGGGGGAAGCCAATGTTCGAGGTCTTACAAGAGAAATGAAAGAAATCAAGATCGACTATGAGCAGTGTTCTTTTGTTTATGGTGAAATATATGATTATACTGACTCACCTGCCGAACACCAACGACTGGATCAATGGGCGGCAGAGTTCAACAACGATTACTTTAGTATTGAAGATATAGTCGGTGAGCATTTGAAGGTCCTTCAAACTCCCAGTACAAGCTCCACCCCTTAGTCCTGATCAAACAGATCAAGCACCTACCAATGAAGGAACAAATTCAGTTACCCCTATGTCAGAAACATTAGCATCTGTCAGTGTAGATCCTTTGCCTGAAAATCTCTTATCTAAGTCGACAGAAGAAGATCGTAACACATCAAGTAAACCTGCTAGTGCCAAGACTAAGACCGTTGATTCCTGGATAGACGAGTTGCAGGAATTCGAAGAAACCGTCCATGAAAGTGACATAGTGTGTTCAAGTTTGTCTATGTCGGAACTTTTATACCGGCTGGAAGGTAACAGAGACATTCCAGTCATCAAAATTGATGTATTTGATGGCGATTCAGAACAATATATAGAATTTATGCAACGATTTAAAGTGTACGTTCATGACAAGAGACATCTTACTGACGAGATACGCCTTACACAATTAAAAATGCACTTGTCAGCTGAAGCAAAAAAGGGCCTTATTAGGTATTGGTCTTTCGGGCAAATGTACGCTACTGTGTCAAAAATTCTTAAGGATCAATTCGGGGATAGGAGTCGGATTGCCAGAACATACGTCAACAAACTCACCAAAGGCGCAAGAATATATGATAAGTTTGGTCTGAAGGAGCTCTCCATTAACAGAATTAACGCCATTGCAAATCTCAAGCTTTTAAATAACTTTGATGACATAAACGCGAGTGACACTCTACGCCAAATCATAGAACGTTTGCCTAACTTGTCATAGACAAATGGAAGTCAAAATGTGCTACCATTCGTGTAAACCAAGAAAGGCCTAACATACATCATTTCGATACATTTATTCGTGTCATAGTGAAAGCAGAATTTGACCTAGACTTTGGGGATATAAAATGTTCAGGGTTTACAAAGCCAAATTATATCCACCCCCTTCCACATAAAAAGTCAGTCAATGCGTCAAGTCCCATACATGAGAACACTTCCAACGACTCTAGTCCGAAGCAATCTACCGTCAGACAATGTTCAATGTGTCAAGCTAGTCATAGATTGAGTGAAAGCTTTAAACATTAAGGAAAGATTTGAA